>JAPMIQ010000004.1:0-1200000 GCA_035079535.1 Trichoderma endophyticum
CTCTTCGTAACCTATATTTTTAATCCCGCTTTATCCCCGTAAACCTAATGAGGTGGGACTTGGGTTTACAATGCACCCAATTACAGCGCCTACCGTTCCCTGTACTCCACTTCCCCCTTGTTACGTTAACAGATTCCACTTAGGTTAAGATCTAGCCAATTAAAGTGGTTGTTTTAGTCCATGGTTGTTCTAGTCCAAATAGTCTGTGCGCATCTGTTATTTACTAGTATTTCTATAGTCGTTCGAGTCGAACGACTGATGGATTAATGGGTAGGCAAAAAGGCCGCTAGGAGGTTTCGCTATAGATCAGCAAAGTACGTAGAGGCCGAGAGCTATTTAGACTTAGAAGTAGATGGTGAGATGGTTGGGGAAGGTTAAAGCACTTACGATTTTCTCTAAAAGATTAGGTATAAGCTGGGGGTAGGTATAGAAGGCAGAGTAGATAATATTAGTATACTGGTTATAGAGTAAGGTATTTAGGACGAATTTAGAAAGCAACGTTAGCTACTTAGGGTTACATATACCAGCTGGGTAGTATTTATTACGGATATTAATAGATAAGATAAGTTTAGGCTTTTTTATATCTACACCTTTTACCTACTATATATTTTACTGTAATAGCATCTAGTCTTTTTAATCTATAGATAATAAAAAATACTATAGGCTTCTTCTATTATATACTAGTAGGTGCAGTAGACGTTTTTAAACCATAAATATAGATTTCTTACCCACGGATTAAAAAGGCTGCAGCCTTTACGTTATTAAGGAAAAACCTAGACCTAAAGGTTATGCTGCTCTTGAAATTAGGGTGGATCTAGTACTATAAAGCTGATCTAACATAACCTTAGTCCAATAATATACTACTATCCAACAGTATAGTCCTTGTCTAACAGATTTATTGCAATTTAATAAATTAATATTAGGCGGATAAAATAATCCTAATCTTACAGACTATTATTAGGCTACTAAGGCAACTTTGACCTAATATAATAACTAAAATAATATATCTCCGTATTCCCTACCTTAGGTTATAACCTTACTTTATTAGCATTTACATTCTTCTTACTACCCCAAGTTATTAAGTATCTTTAACTTATATGCCTAAGGTACTTATTAGGTAAGTGTTTTTTCCTATATATATTATCCATACGCATACGCTAACCGTTGCCCACCTGCTACAGCATCTAGCTTTTAGGTATACCTTAGTTTACTTACTTTACCTACCTACTTTTTAAAATATAAATCAAGATATGGGGACTTATCTTACGCTAGTACACCCACTACGCTTATATTTTTACAATTAAGAAATGCAACGTTGCGGAAATACCTAATACTCTCTGCAGTATTTACAAAGCTGAATCAGCCTCTATTTTTAACGTTAGCGTCTATAACGCCTATATTAAATTACAAAAGGCTTTTCAAAAACGCTATACCCAGCTGGGTCGGTAGTCTGAAACCTACTAAAGTTTCGTCAGCGATTTATATTTCTTCAACCACTGTATATAAGCACTGCCTAATATATTTATAATTGTTTATCTGCAATATAACCTTATTATCCTACAGGCTAGGCCAGGTAAGCCTTAGCTATTGTATATATCGTCAGTAGTAATAAACTATAAAGCTAAATTTAGTCAAATTACAAATATTACCCTTATGTATAACGCAAGCTAGCTAGCTGGCCTAAAGGATAGTATATATAAGTCTTTTTACTATAAGGAAACCCCTCGTAGGTATTTTATCTAGATTACTAAGCATATTTTTCTTTAAAATACTATTCTATAGTTAATCGACTAAATAATAATATTAAATAATACCCCGACTTTAGAGCTTACTGTAAATCTTAAGATTTTTTACAATAGCCTTAATTGGTTCTGTAAGGTTCTAAGGAGTAAAAAGCTTATACCTAATTCAGCATCTACCTTTTTAAATACTCTTTAACATCATCCTATATTAGGTACTTTACTAAATCTAGATGTTTTTCATAATCGTTAATTAAAAATATTAATTTAGAAATAAATATATTATTTACTCTTTTTACTTATTATAGTTAGCAGCCTTTGTATTTTATCTTTTATCTTATTTCTTATCTTATCTCTTATTTTATCTCTTATTTTATTTTTTATTTTATCTTTTATTTTATCTCTTATTTTATCTTTTATTTTAGCTTATTTAGTTTATTTTTCAGCTATATACCCCTTTCTCTCCCCTTTCTTTTTTTTTATACTCTTTTTTTTATTAAATTTACTTTAACCTACCTACTTTAAACCACCCGCTTCTGTATTTAAGACTACAAACGGTAAGCTATTTCTCTAGACCTACCGCCGTTATTGGCTAACCTCTGCTATTAAGGTTATAAAATGTCTATAGATATATACCTCTTTCTCGGGCGCAGGCCCGGCTACGCCTCTATTTACTTTGCCGTTTTTCTCGGACTCCCTTTTACACCCGTTACCCTGCGTTTATACTATTATAGTACTTTTACTGTAACCTACTATTATACCTCTCTCTCCGCCTACGACTTATGCCTATCCTATTTATATATAGCTGTAGTTTAACCTATTACTTAGCTGCTTTAATATACTTTATTACACCTTCGTAGTTTACCTGTCCCTGTGATAAAGCTGCTTTACAACCGCCGTTGTATTTACCTTTATAGCTATACCTTATATTACTACTAGCTATTTTCTTTTACTAGCGGCTGCTTTTTTAATCTATAGCTTAGATATGCCTAATCTATAGATTAAAAGGCTTACGATTATGCACCCGGTGTAAATCTATACTTAAGGTTAATTATTATTAATTACAGTATACCTTTTCGTAACCTATATTTCTAATTCTACTTTATCCCCGTAAACCTAATGAAGTAGGACTTGGGTTTATAATATACCTAATTACAGCGCCTGCCGTTCCCAGTACTCCAACTGCCTGTTATCTATAAATATTTCCTCGGTTTTTTAAATTTAACAACTAATAAATAAATATATAAGCTAATATAAACCTTTTTTACTACTATAATATAATAACCGCAGCCTTTTTAATCTATAGTTTAAAAATACTCTGTAATGCTTCCAACTACTTTCCTATCTATAAATTAAATATACCTAATGCGGAAGTTAATGTAGGGGTTGGGTTTATTTTAGCTAATAAAAAGAGCTTACTGCTTCTACGACTTCTACTCCTCTGTTGTTTAATAACCTTTACCCCTTATATTTTTAGCGTATTTTTGCTTATAGTAGAGGGTTTTAACGGCCTCTTAAAGAGGCTGTAGCAGCATAAGAGATAGTTTTTTTATTAAAAGCAGTTATATAATATATATAATTATAATATAATTTATATTAATTAATAAAACTTAAGTAAATAAAAAACCTAAGTTTAGTTAATAATAATAATTTAAATAATTATAAACTATGTAATTATATAACTGAGAGAAGCAAAAACAATAGTAAAGGAATACCTAAGGGAATATATAAAGCTATTAATAAATAATATATAAGTAGTAATTTAAACAAGCAGGAAGTAATACCTAGCTTATTAAAGCGTACCTAGTTAAGAAAAATTTAAGTAAGAGGTGATTTTTAATAAATATAATATATATACTAATTACCTATCTTAGGTTCTCCAGGAGGTTGCGGCAGCTCAGCAAAATATCATAATATCTAGTTCAACGGAGGTTGATGGGCTTACGTTTTACGCTGGACTAAAGCAAGTAGAACCTTCTTGAGAGGTTCAGCCGGATTTACAATTCTTGATATGTCCTTCCAATTATCTTATACAACATACAGTCTTCCAATCCAAAGATGTGTTAACCAAGACTAGCAACTTTTCGCTTCATATACGGATTTTGGGCGAACTGCTCGATATGTACCATACCAGAGAAGCGTCTGACGGCCGTGATAAAGTCTATGCTCTCCTGGGCATGGCCTCTGAAGCCTCTGATAACTATAGCATCAATGCCTTATCTGCTCAATGTGAAATTACTTGGGAAGCGCTTCTCACACAGGTTATTACATTTATTTTAAATAAGCTCGAAACTTTAATAACTTGGAATAATAAAGAGATAGCTATAAGCAAGAATAAAGGCTGCATTCCATGTTTTCAGAGCAGTATCTTTAGTAAAAAGCGCTGGCATCTAGGACACAAGCAAGAAATAAGCATCACTTTGATGGACGAATCCGCTTACTTGAATGTTAAGATAATCACGAAGGGGAAGCACTTGAAAGGTCGTTTGGTTCTCCAATCGTCTGCAAAATCCGTTTCAAGGACAACATCATCTGTCTTCTACAGGGAGCCTCAAAACCGTCTGTTCTCAGATGGAATGAAGCTTACGTTACTATTGTCGCAGTAGCAATTACATTGACAAATGATACGCGGATGGAAGGAGAGGACGCTTACTGGCCAGCGCTTTTAGACTCAGTTAATATTGCCTCGCGACTTTCTCCTTTTCTTGGACTAGGGTCAATCATTGTCGAATTCAACAGATGACAGCAACCAAGTAATCTTTATGGACAGTCAAGCACTACAGTATGCAAAGGCGCAGTTTTGGACTGATCTAATTCGAAGATTATGGCTTATGAACATCGGGTTTATAACACACGACCGTAAAAAGTTCGAGAAAGCAAATATATATCTTCAAAAAGCAATGGAGAGCTGTTATGCAGAATACGAGAATAACCACCCAACTATTTCAGTGGCTGCAAAAGACCTGGCTCTCATTTATGAGAGCCTAGCGCTCAACAGTGAGAAGAAACAAACATCGACTGGCTTATTCAGTGGAACAAGAGAGTATGTCCAACTCGACGAAGAATGCTTGAAACGTCTTGCGGGATCATTTGATGGCGAAGTGCTGGCACCTTCTTCAACAGGGCCCGTGATAACATTGAAGATATAAATGACAGAAGCTATTGTTGAAGCAGCGACTTCAAATGCAAAGTTCAATATCATAAAGCTTCTAATTGACCGACAAAGCAATAAACTGCCTGCAAAAACAAAGGCAATCATAAATGTAGCTGTAAATGTGCAACATGGACCAGAAATATGTAAGCTAACCCTCGGTGACGAAGTTGAGATTACACAGGATGTAATAAGAACAGCGTGCCAAAATCGATTTAACGGTGATGAATTCCTAACAGAGTTACTTTCGCAACAAGATTATAGACTGTCATTTTTACAAGGCACAGAGAAGTTATTTGCTCTATGCAGATATGGGAGTCTGGGGGATTTGTCGGGATAATGTTTTATTTGGAAAATGGAAAGAAGGGGAAAAAAAATTAAATAAACAGGTTTTTTTTATCATAATGCCGATCTTTAAATAGACAAATAGTAAAAGTTATAATTATTATTTAAATATTAAAACAATCTTTCTGCTATATAGTTATCGATCCTAAACCCATTTCTCGTTAATATTTCTCTATGAGTAAAAAGGGAAGAATTAGCAGACTTGAGGTGATTACCGTTGCTGTTGTTATCCTCCTCAGTTCACTCAGGGCTATTACATTGTCAATTTTCTTCAACACCAGCCCGTCACTCTTGGAACCCATGTGTTTTCGCTGACTCTTATATCCTTCTGATATGCCTACCTCAGAAGACAAACTTCTGAAGTCGCTACATCTAGTTCCGCAACTTTTTGTTGGAAGGTGGAAGTCGCAAAGATAATCCCTTATGGGCTCATAGGAAATTGGGCAGCCTCACGCTGAAATGGCATGTAACTGTCTGTATTTAAGAAATACTCGAAACAAAATGCTTGTGAGATGTTGTCCCCTGGAATGCCGATGGAGAGAATAATCCGTACGCTTTCCTCTGCGCTTTACTTTTACTATCTCTACTGTGTTAACCATTTTCAACAGGCTAGATGGTAGCTTCTTGGAAAATATCAAGTCCGTGAAGTATTACAGTACCATTTCCTTGAAGGGCTGGATGCACTGAGCCTGATGAGGGGGTGCTTTAGAGTTGTCGACGTTGTCAACACCATGGGATCAATTACAAAGGAAGATCGTAGGTTAAAATCTCCCGCCTGTGACCGAAACCTGCTGACTTTGTTTAGCGCAGCCGCAAGCAAGCTTGATGCCGTTTGTATCTTGGAATGATGCTCGTTGCTCTATCATTTGGGACTTCTCCCGCAACGAATGGTGATCCTTTCAAATATACTCTTCTATGCAAACTTTTGCATCAGAGGAGCACGAGTAGAGCACACTTTATCTTTCGGGATTAGTCAACTCTTTGGCTGCCCTTTCACCCAGAGACTGTCTCAGAATGGGGTTCATGTGTGAAAACTCTACAGGGTCATGAGGATCTGAGGGCTCAGTGGTTTTCATTGCGCATTCCCACATGACCCAAAACCTTCAATCTCCGGATTCGCGGATACAGCAATTAGACTCTAGCTCCCCCAAAGCAGGTATATCTTCAGGGGTCGAGAGAATATGGCCAGAGGTTGCTATAGGTTTCTTCTCATACAATTTACCTTAAATAGCATTCAGCTCCTGCAATAACACGATTAACATTTGGGGTACTGACGCAGCTAACTGCGTACGTATTCTCGAAGGTCACTCCGACGCCGTTAAGTCAGAAGCCTCTCTGCATGACTGCATAATTATCGTGTCTGGAAGCAATGGTAAAGACGATCCATGTGTAGGATATACCTATGGATGGGTGTTTGCAGCAGCTGATGGATTAGAGTCAGTCAAGTCTGGCCCATGGATATCTCGTCTAATTCTGCCCTTGCAATGCACGCCCCTTCTGAGGGATTCTGGATCTAAGATGTTACACACGGTCACCTACAAAGGGAGTGTTGCATATACTAGCAGTAACACCTATTCTGCTACTGTTTCGCTGTGTAACGGTGTCTTATCCAGTTTGTTAATACTAGTGAGTCCATTCATGAGCCTCAAGGTTATAAAACCTCCGGTCTCGATAGACTAGACGACAAGCACTTTTCATTTTTGACAAACCTCGTCGCGTGATGCGTGCCAGGTGGCTAGTAACCGTCATGTCTGACTAGCACCGCATTCCTTGAGTTATGTATGGCGTTGTCAAACTGATCATCTTGTCTCTAGACTCCGCTCTTATATATTGTGTATAAAGCGTGAGATCTTGGCTAGAAATCATCCCTATGAAATCTAGATACTAGAATTTGCGCCCGAGTAATAGCAATGTCTCCTCAGAAAGCATAGGTTAGTATCTTTTGGTAAACGCTTATTGCTAATGAATTCAAGATGGTACCACCAATACACATTTCACAGGTTGCTGCATCAGTAACAAGGTGCGCCCAAGGTAGGCGAATTCATGTAATCAAGTCACATAAAGTGAAATCTTGAGAGATGAATACTATTCGCTACCTTTTTTGGAAAATGAAATGCTCTTGTCTCTCTTTGTTGTGGGTTCAAGACGATAAATCAACTGCAGGTACACACACAATTGACGTTTTACAGGTAAGCCCGCTCTACCGTAGAGAGACCAAACAATTGTTTTAACCCTTTCTAGCCGAGAGTGAAGTAATACGTCTAATTAATTTTTATTTATTCATTTTTTTATTTTAACTTTCAGCATCTCTCTTAAATCCCTTTTTTATCGTGCAACAACCCCTCGTGTTTAATTACCACATGCAGCTAATCCGAGGCTTCTTCTCTACCCCACGGAAGTGGGACACGTTCTTTCCCCATCCCGCCGCAAACCGTTTGGCGGGGTTGAGAAATCAGCCCCTCTCGGTAGCGATTCCGCCGAACCAGATGGAACTGTGAGGATCAACGCTACCTTACCTCGCCGTCCAATGTACAGGTCTCTGGTAGCACTTGTTCCAAATCTAACCAGTAAATTCCAGCAAAGGCTGTCCTTTCAATCCATCCGCCGTCTCTCAACCGCAGCCATGGTGAAAGCCAATACGACGGAGAGGCTTGCTCAGCTTAGAGCTCTGATGAAGGAGCACAACGTCCAAGTATATGGTAAAGAGAGATGCGCCGTACATTTGCACATACCAGACGACTAACGTTTACATCTGTGCAGTCGTGCCCTCAGAAGATAGCCACAGCTCCGAATACATTGCCTCCTGCGACGCCCGGCGAGAGTTCATCAGCGGCTTTACTGGTTCTGCCGGTTGTGCGGTCATCACGGAAACAGCTGCAGCCCTTGCGACGGATGGCCGTTACTTCAACCAGGCTGCTCAGCAACTGGATGACAACTGGACGCTGTTGAAGCAGGGCCTCCAGGATGTTCCTACATGGCAAGAGTGGGCTGCTGAGCAATCCGCCGGAGGCAAGAAGGTTGCCGTCGACTCAACCTTGATCACGGGTTCTGCAGCAAAGAAGCTCGCAGAGAAAATCCGCAAAAGCGGCGGATCTGACCTGGTCCCCCTTGATGTCAACTTGGTGGATGCGGTCTGGGGCGGAGAGAGGCCCGCGCGGCCTCAGCAGCGCATCACCGTGTTATCTGAGAAATTCGCCGGTAAATCAGTACAGGCGAAGCTGTCAGACCTCATTTCTGAGCTTGAGAAGAAGAAATCTCCCGGAGTGTTCATTTCAATGCTTGATGAGGTAGCGTGGCTGTTCAACTTGCGCGGCAACGATATCCCTTACAACCCCGTCTTCTTCTCGTACGCGGTTATCACGCCAAAGGGGGCAGCATTGTACGTGGACGAGTCTAAGCTGGATGAAGAGTGCCGTGAGCACTTGGCTAAATTCGACGTTGCCATCAAGCCATACGACGCCTTCTTCCGCGATGCGGAGCAGCTTCACCAGCAGTTTGTTGCCTCTACTCAGGGCGCGGAGAGCGGTAACGCAGGCAGCTTCCTCATGTCTAACAAGGGTTCTTGGGCCTTGAAGAGGGCACTGGGTGGTGACACAGGAGTTGAAGAGATCCGAAGCCCAGTTGGGGATTCCAAAGCCGTCAAGAACGAGACCGAAATGGAGGGAATGCGAGCGTGCCACATCCGAGACGGTGCTGCTCTGATTGAGTATTTCGCATGGCTCGAGGACCAGCTCATCAACAAAAAGGCTGTGCTTGACGAAGTAGAGGCTGCTGACAAATTGGAAGCATTGCGATCCAAGCATGAGCACTTTGTCGGACTATCATTCCCGACCATCTCATCAACTGGTGCAAAGTGGGTTTACCATTCTCTTTGTATCACTTTTAGGATATCCCCAGCACTAGTCATATACTGACAAACGTGTATAGCGCGGCTGTTATTCATTACGGCCCCGAACGTGGAAATTGCGCTACCATTGACCCAAATGCCATCTACCTATGCGATTCAGGAGCGCAGTTTTTGGACGGCACAACTGATACGACACGGACGCTACATTTTGGAGAGCCTACAGATGCCGAGAGGGAGGCTTACACACTAGTTCTAAAGGGTAACATTGCCTTGGATCTAGCCGTCTTCCCCAAGGGAACGACTGGGTTCGCTCTTGATTCTCTAGCTAGGCAGCATCTCTGGGTAAGTTGACAAATTCTAGCAATTATTCGTTCTACTAACTTGTAGCAGAGTACTGGATTAGACTATCGACATGGTACCGGCCACGGCGTTGGGTCTTTCTTGAATGTCCACGAGGGCCCCATCGGTATTGGAACCCGAATTCAATACACCGAAGTTCCATTGGCCCCTGGAAATGTTATTTCAAACGAACCAGGATACTATGAAGATGGCCGTTTCGGAATTAGAATCGAAAACATCGTCATGGTCAAGGAAGTCAAGACAAAGTATTCCTTTGGCGACAAGCCGTTCCTAGGATTTGAGCATGTGACCATGGTCCCCTACTGCAGGAACCTGATAGACGAGAGCATGCTCACGGGGGCTGAGAAGGCGTGGTTAAATGCATCTAACGCAGAAATATTGGAGAAGACCAAGGGGTTCTTCGAGGACGATGCTCTTACGACAGCGTGGTTGACAAGGGAAACCCGACACATTGATTAGGAGTAGAGTCCTCTCAAAACAGTCAAAAGAAGAGGTGAGAGAAAAAAAATTAGAAAAAAGGAACTTTCATCTTAGAGGCGTACAAATGCTGCCAAGATGAAGGTTAAGCCGAAGGATGCTACAAACCAGCCATTTCCTGTGCCATACTTCAAGAGGGGGATCTTATCCGTGAGAAGTTTGTGAGAATGAACAATGCTCGGTAGGCCTAGCCCATATGAGGAGGCGAGCTTGATTGTGTTAAACCATTGTCAAGGAAGACATTAGGCGTAGGAGTTGACAAGTCACGTAAGCACTTACATGGTAAAATGCCGCCATCACTCCACCAATGAATACAAGGGTGCGGGAGAAGAAAGAAACGAGGAGACCGGTTCCAAATCCTAAGAGAGGGCATGAGAATCAATTGGTGCTTCATTGAGAGTGGCGAATAGCAATAGCCGAGTGAAAGTCTGCATTGGATGGTTTACTGACCGACAATGCTGCCAGCGGATATCTGCCGGATGATGCGAGGCGAGAGTAATGGCTCTGAAGGATTGGCTGCGGGCTGACTCGCCGGGGGAGGCGACTTTTGGTTTTGGCGGGAGTCGAAGCGAACAGTGGAATGGGCTGCAAAGGCTCCGTAACAGACGCCGGTGCTGATGGTTCCAAGGAGGAGCCTCCTGGAATAGCGGAGAGCGGGAAGTTGCCTTGTGATCATGTTTGAACGAGAACGACGACGGTTGAGTTTGTGTTGGTTGTTGAAGAAGGTAAGGCAGTTCGCATTGTTTGTATGACTGAGTCCAAGTTAGGTCAGCTCAAGTTCCATTGGTGGATCAACTGCCAGGGTCTGGTAAGAGCTTAGGTACCTCTAACTGGAGTATGACGTATTTTCGGAAGGAGGGGCTTGCGTGGGGTCAAGTCAGAATCCCAGACAGTTCCTGGATGATAACATAATCGGACACTTTGAACCACAATTGGGACGAAGCTACTCTGGATGCAGCGCAAGAATCCAATCATGTTACATGGATTTAGAAGCGCCAGTTTATGCGCATTTGAAGCTAGATTTCGCCATTCCGGTCTCTCAACAGTTGATGCAGCTCCATATTGGCTTCCAGTATTTGATACCTGTTCATCTCGCCCTTAGCATGTGATTGATTAGTCTTCACAGCCAGGGCATGCTCCGCCGCCCACTGTCAAGAGCACCGATAGTTGGATGTTGGACCACTCTAGGGCTTATTTCTCCTCTTTTTCCTTTTGCAACAGAAACTCCAATCATCACGGTAAAAAGAGTACATGTAGTGTGATTTGAAGCTCAACAGATGTACTTACTGAAATGTACCTGTAAGCTTGCCTCTTGGGGGGCGCGCGTTGGCTGGTGGGGCGCTCTGATTCGATGATTCCGTCCTTAAAATAATTGACGTTGTTTTTTTCGCCATGACATGACGCTGCCCATCTTCAACCTCCCAGAAACCCCTCATAACGTAGACAAAAAAGCCCAGCCGTTCAAGATGAAGGCCTACATGTACGACAACCTGCCGGTAAGCCTCCCAACCAGCCGACCTCGTCGCTGTGCGGCTCTGTGCTAACGCGGGCATCGCAACCCCAAAGGGCGACCAGCGTCTGCCTCACGATTCCGGCCGTGAGGTGACTGCAGATGCGCTGGCCAGCCTGGGCGTGCTCTACCACCACCTGCCTGCGACCAGCGAGGTGGATGTGCTGGCGGCCAACCGCGGCTACAAGAACCGCGACGAGATTGTCGTGTCGCCCGAGAAGATGGGCGACGTGTACGAGGACAAGGTCAAGATGTTCTTCAACGAGCACCTGCACGAGGACGAGGAGATTCGCTACATCCGCGGCGGCCAGGGCTACTTTGACGTGCGCAACCAGGGTGACGAGTGGGTGCGCATCCAGCTGGAAAAGGACGACCTCATCATCCTTCCCGCGGGCATCTTTCACCGATTCACTACTGATGAGTCCAACGTGAGGAATTTTTTCTTTTCTTCTTCTCCTTTTTAAAGCTGTCTTTTCCTCTGTCTTTCATCTCATATGCCGTGTTTCATTCATTTATTACTCATCAACCATCAACACCAAACTAACCCGCTGCCTATTGATTAGTATGTGCATGCCATGAGACTCTTCAAGGATGAGCCAAAGTGGACTCCCTTGAACCGTGCTCCGGAGCTGGACGGCAACGAAATTCGTAAGGACTATGTCAGCCAGTATCTCAACTAAAAAAGGCCGGTTCGGGGTAGCCGAGAAAAGAACGAACGTAAAAAAAAAACAAGCCACATAAAATAAAAAGCACTGGGTAGTTTAGCATCTTAGCTGTCAGATGAAAGAAATATGAAGCCATTTACTGAGTCATTACTTGAAACATGAAAAAAGAATCAATGTGAAACGCCATCATTCTAAAGCACTAAATAAACTAACACACATCACCAAGGAGCTGCCTTGTAAACTTAGCAAGATTCCTCAACACCATGTCGTTTGGTGGCAACAAGGCCGAAGCAACGGCTAACCCGGAGGAAGCAAAAAAAAAAAAAAAAGGCTGAACTGACCTGACGACGGACCTGTTCGGATGGAACCTAATCAATAGCCCATAGCCCCCCTTGGCGGTGTGTCCTTTATAAAACAGACAAGGCTGCATCGGCATCTCGCCTTTTCCTTCAGCTCAACGCCTCGAGAAATGACACTTTCGCTATTCACACAGTATCGCCCGACGTCTATGCCTTGTTCCGGCGAGACGCGGCTGCTGCACTGCCAAGAGGCGTAGAGAACTCAGACTCAAACCTGCTTCAAAGAGCCTTGGGAGGGGAAGAATATTGGGATTGTGTCAAAAGAATCATGGAGAACCGCAGCGAGTCGGGCGAAGCGTCGCGTCCGCGACTGCAGCTGCCGGCGAGCTGCGATCCGCCTGTGCCCAACGGGCCGACAAAGCAGCTGGTTTGGATTGTTTGTCCTTCCTTTCTCTCCCTTTGTATCATCAAATTTCAAAAAAAAAAAATCTCTCTTCAAAATGAAAAATTCCCCCAAAATGACTGATTTGTCGTGATTCATATCAGATCTTTGGCGGCACCGGTCACATGGGCCGGTCGCTGGTCAAATCCGCCCTCTCGCACGGCGATCTCGTCTGCTCCGTCGGCCGCGTCTTCGAGTCGCGGCCCGAGGACATGCAGGGCATCCACGAGAACTGCCTGGGCCTGCTGTGCGACGTGCGCTCGCGCGAGTCCGTCAACCGCGTCTTCCGGCAGGTCATGGACCGCTTCGGCCGCGTCGACGTCGTGGCCAACTGCTCGGGCTACGGCGTCATTGGCGCCTGCGAGGACCAGGACGAGCACGACCTGCGCAACCAGTTTGAGACAAACTTCATGGGCACGCTGCACATCATCCACGCCACGCTGCCCTACTTCCGTCGCCAGCAGGCCGGCCGCTACCTCATCTTCAGCTCGACGTCCGGCGCCCTGGGAGTCCCCGGATTAGGGCCCTATTGCGCCTCCAAGTACGCCGTCGAGGGCTTGATCGAGGCGCTGCTGTACGAGACGGACGCCTTCCACGTCAAGGCGACGCTCATCGAGCCCGGCCTGGTTCGCCGCGACGAGCCCGACTCGGACACCAACCCGCTGCCGACCTGGGGCCATTTCTTCATCAAGCCGCCCAGCGAGCATTACTCGACCTCGACATCGCCGGCCCTCCACGCAAAGCGCATGGTGCAGTGGCTGGGCGATCGCCAGCCCACCAGCGCCGTCAAGTGCGCCGAGCTGGTCTGGCAGCTGGGCCACTGCTCGTATCCGCCATTGCGGCTGTTGCTGGGCAGCTACGCCATTGAGAGTATTAGAGACCGCATGCGATCCATCACCGAGGAGCTCGAAGACTGGAAGCACCTGAACTTTGCGACGGTGCCGGACTCGGATCAGGGCAACGACGAGATGGAAGTCACTGCTGACTCTTCTGCAGCTGGGTGAAGGCGCATGTTTATGAGTCTCTATCTATCTATCTTTACACGGTTTGGAGTCTGGATTGCAGGTTTTATTTCACTTTGCTTTACTTTGCTTTGCTTCTCTTATCAAAAAACAGTCCTGTCTACTTTACCTTGTATATAACAACTGTAACTGTATACCCTCACACAACTGCTCGTACCTAGCAATTGGAGCACCAAAACAGGTACCCAATTTAAACAAATTTTAGCACCCGTTTAAGCCAGCAAAATGCTGTAGCTTAAACTCACTAGCGCCGATACGGAAATTCTGCTCCCGAAGTCATGCAACCCTCGAAACTTTTTTTCCACTTCAGTCCTGCCAATGAGATGAATAGAGGCAACTAAACAGAGGAAGAAAAAAAAAGGAAAAGGAAAAAGAAAAAAAAAAAAAGAGGAAAAAGAAAAGAAAGAAAAGAGTTGAATTACGGGCGGCATAGATGCAACGACTCACTGTAGCAAAGCAATCTCTACGGCCTCGTGTCGTCTTCTCCGGCATCCAACCCACCGGAGTGCCGCATCTAGGCAACTATGTCGGAGCTCTGAGGCAATGGGTCAATCTGCAGCGTGACGAGCAACCTTCGACCAAGCTGATCTACTCCATCGTTGACCTCCATGCCATCACCGTGCCGCAGAAGCCCGAGACGCTGAGGCAGCGCAAGAGAGAAGTTCTGGCCGCCCTCCTTGCCATTGGCCTGGATCCTGAGCGATGCACCATCTTCTACCAGTCTTCCGTTGGTTTTTATCCTTAGTCCAAGATGTTGCTGCGAATCATGAAAATAACGTTGCCTGTAGGTGCCAGCTCACTCTGAGCTCATGTGGATTCTTGCTTGTACTGCCTCCGTAGGATACTTGTCGAGAATGACGCAGTGGAAGGTATATAGAAACTCAAAACTGGCCCTCAAAACAAAGTTCCCCGTTGACATTGAACCCTCCTCAGAGCAAGCTCAGCCTGGCCTCATCCTCAACGCTGGAGAACAAATCTGTCGGCTCCCGGCTGAAGCTAGGCTTATTTTCATATCCCGTGCTGCAGGCCGCTGACATCCTCGTCCATCGGTAAGCCTGACAATATACATCTCTCCCAGATCATATCAGAACAGTGGCTGATGCGTTTACCCCAAGGGCTACTCATGTGCCCGTCGGCCATGACCAGCAGCAACACCTGGAGTTTGCGCGTGAATGTGTCACAAACTTCAACCATGCGTATGGAAACCATCTCGTCCACCCAGAGACCATCGTCTGTATGCTTGATGCCATCACCCCTTTCTTCTTTCCCCTGACCTACAGCCAGCTCACTGAAAGACAGCCCCCGCCCAGCGCATCATGTCCTTGACGGAACCCACAAGTAAAATGTCCAAATCTCACGAAGCACAGCGGTCCAGAATCTTAATCACCGATTCACCGCAGGACATTCGCTCCAAGATTGCCACCGCCCTGACGGACTCAATCCCCGGAATCTCCTATGATCCCGCTACACGCCCAGGCATCTCCAACTTGCTGGAAATATTCTCAGTCTTTGATACAGAAAGGCGCAGTCCGACTCAGTTAGCTCAAGCATATGCTGATGCATCACCCAAAATCTTCAAAGAAGCAGTCGCAGATGCACTGTTGACTGGGTTACAAGGCATTCGGGACCGATATCTCGATCTAAGTGCAAACGATTCGTACCTTGACAAGATAGAGCAACACGGTGCACGCAAAGCCCAAGAAAGTGCAAAGGAAACGATGGATATCGTGAAAACTGCGGTTGGGCTGTAAGAACACTCTCGGGGGCATCAGCGTATTGAACCTTTGCACGTCATGTTTCCTTGTTCGTTGAGCGTAAGATCACCCTGTATAGTATAGGCATGTATGAGTATGATGATAGTAGTCGCCAACATTGATTTGGCCAGCCACATTCGGCTCAGAACATAACTTGGGGTTGAACATGTGATTGCATATCTATGGTATTGTGTATCTTTTGCTTCTCTTTCTATCCTGTCACGGAACCATGACCAACCCAGGCCATTGTCGACTCATGATGCGTATGCAAAGTTGGCACCCCTCGCGGATAACCAGAAATCTCTGACGACCTGATTTGTCGTTCGAGAGCCTCTAAGACTAGAGATGAGTTAGCACAGCCGTTATGAATAAAACTTATAATGAATGCAATGTACCTGATGATTTTCTTCACAAAAAGCGACTTCTGCTCTGCCGAAACCTTTTCGCTCGGGAATGAAGGATGGTCCAGCCCAGACTGGAGCCAGTCTTTTGCCATTGGGTATCTGGTCACAAGCTTCCTCAAAGGTTCGCACAGTCGATCCAGCTCACTACGTAGGGCATTGCCACCGATGTTTCGAGCTAGAGATTGACCAAGCAGTGGCCCTAGAGTATCCATAGCCCTCTGGAAAGTGCCCTGCAGCTCTTCTTCATCTCCTCGCGTGCCGACAAACGCAGTCTATCAACATGTTAGCAAGCTGCAATATGCCACAATCATGCATGACAGGGGGGCATTCAAGGATTGCCTACCCAAAATTCAGCGGCCGCTGCCTTGGGCAACGGCTCCTTTCCATCCAAAACTTGCAATGTGAACAGGAAAAAGAACTCGATTGCGTCTGATGGTTCGAGTCTGATAAAAGTGCCAGGGCTCCTTGTCAGCAGCCGGCTCACGAGATCAATGCCGTTCTGCACAAGTTCAGGCTCTGCTCCAGGTTCTGCTCTTACATGTTAATACAGTTGTTATTTCGAGGTGAAATTTATTGAGCCTCTTACCGGGAAGCTGTTTCAACAGCCCAATTACCCAAACGAGGACCTCTGAGAGTATCTTGTGATACTGGCCTATCGTGTGAGGAGAGAGGGAACTAACAAACGAACACGCCATACTGACAATAATGCCAATTCTAGGTGTGTCTTTTGAATGTCCCACCAGAAAAGCTACTATATCATCAGGGGTGAGAACGAAGGGCCCCGGCTCGGTTTCGGAAAAGCCGCTGCGAAGAACGCTGCATATTAGCTCCGTGACTTCCGAACTTCCCTTGAATACGTTCTGGATCTCGACGATGATGCCTATTACTTGTTTCTGAAGTTCAACCAGTTTAGGCGTCTGTACCTTCTGAGGAGAAACGGCTTCGAGATCAATGGAAAATTCCGGAGGTGACTGCAGACCCTTTCCCATGCTTGCTAGACACCTCAGGGCCCTCAGAGCAATATGCAAGCCAATGTGCTCTTGAGGGGCGATATCAGGACAAGGCATCTCCATTTGATGCGGCAATGCTTCATCATTGGTGATATTCAACAGTGTCATGGATTTTTGCACATCATCTTGTATGAAAGCAAGTAGCCCTGAACAAGCGGCATACCTCTCGTCGTCTTCTGGATTAGCTTGAGCAATGGACGCAAGCGCACCAACAATCTTCTCACGAGAAATGCAATCAAGTGACGCTGTGGCCACCAACTTCTGATACTCGGCTAGTAGATTGTCCATTTCGGGATAGAGATGTAACCGACAAGATGAGCAGAGCCGATGGATGGACTTGGATGCTGGCAAGGCCATTGAGTGATCTGACACCTCTTTGAATAGAAGACTGAGCGCAGTTGGAAGAAGGTGAGTGTTTCTTTCAAAGTATTCTGTGTACTGCTCTATCAGAGTGAGGCAAGTCTGCCTTACTCGAGCCGGTATGTTTTTCTGACCACTTCGAAGTACTGAAAACAGTGGTGATGCAAAGACAGCAGCAAGGGAGCTATCACAGCGCGGGTCTTCTTGACTGCAGTCTGCCAAGCCTCCTAGGCAGAATATAGCCGACTCCAATTCCAGCCAGGAGGAATTTGCCAAGGTGGATAGTATCAATGATGAAAAAGTCTCGACGAGTTTCGGTCCAATCAAGACGTAGACGGCTTGTAGGAAGTCCACCACATCTTTTCTGGCATCGTTGAACCCAACGCGATCAACCGAGTCCCATGAGTGAAATTCATCTGCTGGTGGATAGATGATCTTCTTCCATGCGTGTGACGTTGCCTGAAAGATGTATGGGATCATGATCGTGGTTAGTGAACTTGCCGAGGTTGATTCCATCTCCATATCTGACACGAATTCCGTGAATGTCGACCAAAACTCAATGGCGGGGACGAAAATCTTGTTCTCAGCAACGGGGTAGCCATCAGCCGCAAGCAGACCGCATAATCTAGACAGTATATTCCGGTTTTGGTCGTTGTCGTCTTGAATGAGGATTTGTATCCTGGCTTCGCCGAAAGCGAGAAGCACGTATCCCAGCTGAGTCGCCTCAAAATCACCGTCGCCTTGGATTAATTGGTCGTAAAGATTATGAAACCACGCCGTATCGAGGACGTTGGAAAGCGCCGTGTAGTGCTGCTCGGTAAACAGAGAAGGCCAATTGAAGAGGACATCAATAAGCAGTTCCGCGGCTGCATTGTACAAGTCTTCCACCATCAACGCGTTGATGGAGCCTCCGATAAGGGGACGCAGAGAGTCGGCAATGTAACTGTTTCGTGCGGAGGTTTTTTGAGCAAAGTTGACCCAGGACTGGCAGGTAGACATCTATTAGCTTTCCTGCATCCTTTGGTACGCTTAACCAGACATGTGGCCACCAACCTGAAGACACCTCAGCGCATCTTGTTTGACCTCCGGAGAAGTACCATCCCGGCTCATGCACATGGTGATGAGCGTTACAGAATCCGAAGTGTTTGCGAGAACCGAGTCGTATAGCCCGACGCTGGTTCAGGTTAGTAACGCTTGAACATGGCTACGGCGGGGGAGGTGAGTTGCGTACTTGCTTGCAGCGTTCAGGTCGATACGAGCAACATCCTCGAGAATGTTGCTAATTACCAAGATAGCCGCATGTAAATGGACTCCCGTAAGGCTTTCTGATATGGCGTTAAAGTCCACAGATTCATCGATTGTACCGGGCTGCCAGGCTCGATTTGATGCCAGGCTAACTAGAAGATGAAAGATGTAGCGGCTGCATAGTCGGTGGAAATATAGGAAATAGGTCGACAAGGCAGATGAAAGCTTCCGTACGACAAGCGATCCCGTCTTTTGTTGAACGGCCCCTATGTACCATTCCAAGAGCGAGACGAGGAGCTCCGTGGCATCGCTATCGGTAAGAGACGCACTGGTCGAGGTCAGCCATGAAGTTCAGGCCACAATGGATCGAATGGCCAACATGCCTTTCGGTATTCAGCTTAACGATGATGGTGAGGGCGCCGAAAAACTTGACTTTCTCGTCTGGGCGCCCAAGCAGGTGGTGGGCGAGCGACCATGCTTGTGGTGAACCTTGTAACCGCGATAACGTTGCCTGCGTTTTGGAAATCGTGCTGGGTGAAGCTGGTTCATAGAGAGAAAGAATCAGCTTTGCCACAATTAGCAGTGATGCTTTTAACGTATACCAACCTTCACAGGAAGAGGGCTACAAGAACTGACCGATTCAACTTGCTCGACTTCAGAAGGAAGAAGCTCATCTTGCATCGTGACGGATTTCTGGCGAGGCCACACGGAGAAAAGTTCCACACGGTTCACCAGGCCACGATTGGGTAGCTAGCGGCGCGGAAGTATCATGGCACACAGGTTTCTGCGCAAATATGACCGAGATTGATTGATATCAACTGGCGCGAAGCTCCGATCTTGCACGGCAAGCGATTTACCTCCTCGCTATCATAAGCTCCATGATCTAACGTCACATGTCGCCTAGTGAATATTTACTACCCGGATAAGAAATATTACATAATCGGTCAGGAATACTTTACCTTGGTTAAGTTTAGCTCTTCGTCAATTATTATATATTTTTTTCATGAATATAGCTACTTTATTTTGTAATTTTTTCTCTATGACTGGCTACAATTTGCATTATTTAATATTTTGAATTTATTTTACCAAAGACAATGACTTTGAGCTATGGTCGTATTTTTAATTATGCATTTATTTTCTCTTGTTTCTTCTTGTAGTCTATATTCAGTATGTGGTCCTTGGCCTTTTAGTAGAACACATTTCGTTAATGCTTATTTACACATGTTTGCTAGGCTGTAGTTTAATCTAGCGGGGTGCCCTGTGTGTGGACACCAAAATAGGAAAGACTCGCTTTCGTCGCTGATTACAGCACGTTTACAGCAGCGACATCTCTTCCCGCTGCACCCACCATATCGTCAATATCCGTGGTGGAATCTTCTGTTCTGCGGCCCTCGAATAGCCTTCTCCACCAGCTTGGGGGGTCTAATGGCTTGGAGCCATTGTGCAGCGGTGGGTATACGTCGTTGAAGAAGTACCAAATGTGGCCGATGACGACACCCATGATCTCGTCCCTGGGGATCGTGCCGTGCATAAACAAGCTGAAGGCCATCAGCACCCACGGCAGGTACGGAGCCGTAAAGACGAGCAAGCCAAGGAAGCTCAGCCTGGTGTCGGGGTTACGGCGAGACCAGATGTAAACGAGGGTAGAGGAGAGAGGGTGCCCGAGGAATGGCATTGAAACTAGTGGCGACAGTACAATGAGGCTCGCCATGGCGTAGACGAGGAGCCATGAAAAATATGCGGCCGATCTACCTGATGACTCCTCGAGCAGCCGTGCATAGCGTTGTAGGAAGTATATGTGAAAGAGTAGGTCGAGTGAAAACGGACCGAAGTAGAGAAACGTTGTCAACAGTCGCCAGTACTACAAGATCCATCATCAATTAGGACATGCGAAGAAGAGTAGCGAATGGAGGCGCGACCAACCTGTGACTTGATAAAGACGGCTCTGAAGCTATAGAATAGCTGAAACGGCGTCACCATGTGGCACTGGACGAGGGCACTTGTCAAGACAGTCGCCGCTGTCCACCATCGCGTGCACACAGGCATCTCCCAGAACCATGCTTCCAGTGGGAGGCGATCGCCGCCCATGACTTGATCCATATCGAACGACTTGAATGATGGCCGCAATCGATGTTGAACTCGTCGGCGATGCGATTGTCGGATGCAAATAAAAAAGGGCTGAGGTGGCCTTTGACAGGCAACATAAGCCGGCTGTACATTAAGTTACCTGGCATGCGATGTCATGTTGCACCATTGCCGCATCTGTTAGTTGGGATAGAGGCATTAGTAAGTTGAAGATCCACAGTTGATTAGCCAAATTGATGAGACCACCGTGTTAATATTCCTGCTGCACGTGCTCTGCGTTGCGCTTGTAAATCCGGGTATTCTGTGTACATCGTGGAAACCGCTTTGTATCTGATAGCAAAATAATCAATTGAACCAATAAGAACATTTGTATTTGTACTGTACATATCGCCTATATACTCAAAAAGCAAGATATCTCTTGGTTAATTCTACGGCATACTAAACGACCCTTGCTCGCGGAAGCATCGAGGAAGGACAACGGCTATCCATTTATAGACATTTACTTTCCTAAAGTCGCCTAGTTGCCTCGTCAACATCTTGCGCCTGCTAAGATTAGTACAGTGTACTCAATAGGTAGTCGCAGCTAATGCGGAGAAGGCGGTTTATACCAGGCTTGCCAGGGATGGAGTCAACCGCCTAGCAGGATTCCAGACAAGTACTTGATATTGCCACTGCTTGACCTTGAATAACCTCCAGGTGCCTTTTTATCAATGACTTACCTCAAATCTTACCATGACCCTCCCCTCGTGTATTTGGCACGCTGGTCTTACTCTTCTTCTCCTATCAAGCGGCCTTGTGCAGGCTAACTCGAAAGCCTCTCCCCAGAGTGCGCCTGGCCAATGCGACGCTCGTACCATCAACTACATCACACACGCGCTGCCGTCGCTATGCCTCAAGACATCATGGACGGACTCAATACCGGCTCCGACCAAGATTTCGATCACAGGCGACTACTATGATGCTACCGAGCGTGTTACACAGCCCGCTGTCGAGGAGGAGGCTTCGCCGTCGGCAGCCATACAAAACGACACGTTGACGAAGACATCTGCGAGCGATACCTTTACGACACCTTTTATGTCATTTGAGGACTGGAAGGAGATGATGCTAAAGGAAACTGGACAAGACCCTCAAGACTTACATCTTCGGAACTCAAGCGGGCGTCAGAAAGGGGACCGACCATCCCACGACGTGGAAGAGGCACTGGGAGAAGAAGGAGAAATATCCCTGACCTTTGATGATTACAGCGATGGAGAAGGCACTCGAACTGGAACCTACGCGGAACCGGTAAACTCGAATAAGGGCGATGATGTTGACGAGGCTCTCGTGTCTAAGGACGGGAAAGCGCCCATCTACCGAAGCAAAGACGCTGGACAAACCTGCAAGGAGCGCTTCTCATATTCCTCCTTTGACGCGGGCGCCACCGTTTTGAAAGCTGGTCCGCAAGCGAAAAACGCAAAAGCAATCCTGGTGGAAAACAAGGACTCTTACATGCTGCTTGAATGCGC
Organism: Trichoderma endophyticum; assembly: GCA_035079535.1. NCBI lineage: Eukaryota > Fungi > Ascomycota > Sordariomycetes > Hypocreales > Hypocreaceae > Trichoderma > Trichoderma endophyticum. The sequence continues at coordinate 22,221 of JAPMIQ010000004.1, forward strand.
CGCGCAAAACAAGTATGTCATCGTCGAGCTTAGTGACGATATCCTCATCGACACAATCGTCATCGCCAATTTTGAATTCTTCTCCAGCATGGTACGTCATTTCAGGGTCAGCGTGAGTGACCGATATCCCGTGAAAATGGATAAGTGGAGGGAGATTGGAATATTCGAAGCCGCAAACTCTCGTGACATACAGGCGTTCCTTGTACAGAACCCTCAGATCTGGGCGAAATATATCAGGCTTGAATTTATCACACATTACGGAAACGAGTACTACTGCCCAGTTTCGTTACTGCGAGTGCATGGCTCGAGAATGCTTGACTCTTGGAAAGATAGTGAGACGGGTCGAGAAGATGACGCTCATGAAGAGGAGGAGGAAGAAGAGGAAGAAGAGGTTCTCTCGGTTACCGCTACTACTGTTATGCAACCATCCGCGGCTGTCGAAACCACTGTCGAGGCCAAAACCGACGAGGAGACTATTCTAGCTCCCGTTAGCACCTCTCTACCGCCATTAGTCGAAGACCCCTTCTACCTCTTGACAGCCACATGCGCTGCATCTCCAACGGTGGTAGCTGATGGAAAGCTAGGGAGTCCGGGTTCCGCAACTACTAGCGAGGGGGTCAAACCTCAGAGTAAAGATGGTGCTTTGGAATCAGATCCTGCATCTCCGAATTCTCCAAGATCAAATGCTACACAAGCGCGTGATCCTTCTACTACACCGCCGTTGAAACAGACGGACCCTTCCAAACCAGCCGTCGAGAATGCCCAAGTCCCGGTAGAGCCCGTAGACTCCACTGGGACAGGCTCTGGAACAAGCTCCGGAACAGGGAAACCTCGAAGCACCTCAAGCGCCTCCGCTGCTACGCCAACCGTGCAAGGAAGTTTCTTCAACTCCATCACCAAGCGCCTACAGCAGGTCGAGTCCAATCTGACCTTGTCTCTCAAATACGTCGAGGACCAGTCGCGGCTCATGCAGGATGCGTTGCAGAAAACCGAACAGAAGCAAGTATCTAAGCTCACTCGTTTCCTCGGAGATCTCAACTCCACTGTACTCGCCGAGATGCGCAATGTGCGTGAGCAGTACGAACAGATTTGGCAATCCACCGTCCTAGCTCTCGAAAGCCAGCGGGAGCAGTCCGAGCGTGATATTGTCGCGCTGAGCACAAGACTGAACTTGCTGGCCGACGAAGTTGTCTTCCAGAAGCGCATGGCCATCGTCCAGGCTATCCTCTTGCTCTCCTGCTTGTTCCTCGTCATTTTCTCTCGGGGAGTCCCCATTCCGTATCTTGCCGCCCTGCAGGAACAAGCCGCCGGGATTGCATATACCTCCCCGCCGCCGTATTCTGGCCATGGATCTCATGGCTTTTATAAACCTGATCCGGGCGTCCAAGCAGATGATCGGCCGGTGCCGAGCCATATTCCAGTAGTCAGTGTCTCTTCATTTGAAGCTGCACCAAACGTACCGAGTAAACGGATGACGTTCCCCTCCCTGGAGACGACTGAATCCCACCAGCCAATTCGTGAAGCCGGCCAAAAGGAGCTTCCACGGCGGCATCCCTCACTTGGAACGCCAGGATCTCAAAATGATGACAGTTATTCAGACATACCCCATCTAGATCACGAGTCACGCTTTCATCCCCTCCGCCATCCAGCTCCAAACCATCTAAACACGCCCCGAAAACCCCTTCCTTCTCTCCCTGAACATTTGGTATCGAATCAGGACTCATAACATAAGGTAGATATTTCTAGTAACAGGTACCAGTTACTTGGTTAGCGGTCGATGCTCTCATGAGCGCTGTATTAGTTAGTGCTACTGGGATTTTAGATGTCAGCCTCATGGCAATGATATTAAGCGTTTTTACTTTCTCGAACAAAATGTGTATTGAACTATGAACGAACTCTGTTCTCTGTCTGTCAAACTACGTGTTCTCATCTCACCACGTGAAATCATGGTTATCAACCGAAATATAGCAATTGTGTTGTGCGTAACGAGAAAAAAAAGAGGGGAAAAAACAATCATCACAAATGGGATCAGTAAACTTCAATGTCGCAAAATAGTCGAGAGTCCTTTGCCAATAAGGGGCAAGTTAGTTCGTCATAGCTTCACTCACTGGGTCGTGCTGCCGTAAAGATGCTGAATGGCCGTCTCATAGTCGTACTCCTCAAGGGCTGCAAGACGAGTGCCTCGGTCATATTGGGATCGTCGGCGCCGTTGCTCATCACGGAAATGCTGTCCAGCATTGGGCGTGAATAGCCCTGGAAGGAGTCAGCTAAAAATACTTCGAAACAGACACAAGTGTGTAACTTACCAACATGCTCAGCATTTTCGCAGCTTCGCTTCATCTTTGACTGGTTGTCAGGTTCGGGAAACGGCTCTTCCTGTCCGGCAAGGTCTGGCATTGGTCCATTAGAGGTATAATAAAGCTTGTCTTAGTTAGCCTTTGTCTCGGAGGGTGATATCCTAGGGAAAGTTTCGGCAAACACTTACCTTGGGGCGATAGTGCGGAGCCTCCAACATCACAGAACTGTTTCGAAACTTCTGCACCAAGCAGTCCTTTCCCTGAATAGCTGTACGATTGGGTTAGTATAATGAGTTGTAAGATACTGCTGAGGCTGACTTACTGGCATATGAGATCTCTGCCACCTTGTCGCTTTTGAAGCAGTTCCTATATCAAGTGTCAATGTGTCAGGGAATCAGTAAAATCCCATTGAGGAAGCATACCAGCGTTGGTTTCCGCGAGCGTTGACAAACTGGGTCAATGAAGTCAGTACCAGCCCTCAGAAGATCCACAAATCTTGTTCAAATTGTACTAACATCAATTATATCCAGAGGCTACAGGCGAAAGTTAGTGAATGTTAGAGTCGAAGGAGGGAGATGAGACTCACGTCTACAAAGTTAATGAATGCATATCCGACACTGCATAAGATCATTAATACTTGTGAAGCTTGCATGAACCAAGATGACAATGACTCACTTGCAGTCGTTGGCAAAATCGATGCGAAGGTACATAAAATCGTACTTTCCCCAACTAGACTCATCAATGATTCTTTTAAGCATGGCTTGATCTACCTTGTTGGGAATGTTGCGAAGCATAATCTGCAGGAAAGAAGTCAGCCAGATTTTGGAGCTATATGTTGGATGAGCCTACCGTAGTGCGGACGTCGATGCCATCGCGGATACGATTGATGTCAACATGATTATGATGAGTCGTGGTGCTATGATAGGTGGATCGGCTAATTCTCATAGCATTCTGTCGGCGAGCGTCCGCTCGTTCGGCAGCACCCGAAAAGGTCCTCGAAGGACTGTAGCTGTTATGGGAGGTTAGAGCCGGAGAGGGTGGCGTCTGATACAGAGTTCCGAAGATGGGATACTGCGGAGCAAACGGGGTCAGTGGGCTCCCTGAGCCTGTTTGTGCCGCCGGGAGGAAGGAGGAATCCAGCATATACGGCACAGCTGGGGTGAATGGCGCTTGGAACATGAAAGGATACATGGCAATAGGTGCGTTATAGTGTGGATCACCCTGACCGGCCTGAGAGGAGTTGGAGCTCACAGAGCCAAACCGTTGGTCTGGATCATCTGGCCTTTTGCTGACAGCCATTTCCTCTACTGCTTCGGTGAGTGCGGTGGTAGAGTAGGCATCGACGTTGTATGCTGATGCAAAGAGCTGAATACCCTAAGTGGTTGCAAAGATTAATATGAATGCTCGTCGTAAGGTCAAGGAGAATGACAAACCTCTGTGGAGATACCGCCGCTGCAAGCTTGTATGACAGGAAAGGCGGCAGTGGTGTCACAAAACTCAGCAACAGCTCTGAAAGAGCCGTTTGGGAAAGTAGCCTGCTTGACAAAGGCAAATAGGCGGCCGTGCGATTGCAAGAATCGATGAGCCACTCCCATAGTTTGGACTGGGTCAACCATAGCTCCTGGAGGAACCACAGCAAAGACCATAATCTGACCTGTGTGAGAGATGCCGGCTGCATAGTTAGCAAATCTATCCAACCGAATCGAATGATAGGGTCCTGACATACCTGCACTCTGTCCCATCTCCATGTGGCTGCCCTGGGACTGGGCAACACGTGTCGGATTGGCAAAGGCAACTTTCCAGTCTTTATCAGCCTGATGAAGCTTCGTCTGTGAGGCACAAGCATCTCTGATGTCTGTAAAGTACACAAAAACACCGCTGCTGTGAGCCTTGAAGCTTCTCGCGCCGTAAGTGGGATTGCCATCTTTTCCTAGATCCTGAACACAAATACCATTGTCAGTGTTTGTCAAGTGAATGAAGCATTGTTCGCATACGCACCGTTAGAAGAGCCTCTACTTCATGCGCAGATACCTGAGTCGGCGACGAGATGACAAGAATCCTGGACAACCCCATGTCGGTACTCAAGGCAGCGGAAATGGGGCCATCTCCATTTGGCAATCGAACGTAGGTATTGGCAACAAAAGGGCTAAAAGCCGACGCCGTGGGTGACAGCCTCGTGCCAACGCCATGGATGGTGGTGATGAAGGGATCCTTGTCCAGGTGGGAAACCGTACTGCGAAAGCCACCAGCAGGAAGCCTTGCTGGCGACGTGGCGACAGCAGCTGAGCGGGCATAGCTCTTGAGCAGAGTGGACGACTTGGAGCCGTCATCCGGGGTCATCGTGGTCAATCGCGTGTCAGGCGTTCCCTTGAAGGAATCGGCTCCTCCGCTCGACGACCGAGGAGACGACGGATTGTCGACCTGATGCGCCATTGCAGAGTGTTCCAAACCAATGCGTGATGGAGGCTACAGATAAGATGTGAGGCCTGGAAGTGAAGTAAGCTTGTGTGTCCTGAATGACGGAAAGGGAGAAGTAAGTAGCTGTGAGTGCTGTGATTCTTCTCTGACTGACGGAGGGTGCAGCAGTGAAGAGAAAATGCAGCGTGCGCGCCGTAGAAGAGAAAGTGATAACTTGCTCACGAGTGAGGAGCTCGTGAGATGACCTGCACAAAATGGGTCGAATCGACGCGTCTGGGCAGTTGCTGCCAAATATGCAGAGAAGAAATTTTCGCGAGCTGTTGCCCTAAGTTCCCCGTGCTCTTGCCCTTCCTTCCATCTCGCTGGGCTTTAGGGAAAGGGGCAGCTCGCCCAGAGAGGAAGTAACCAGCTGCCATCTGGCGGCACTGCCACTTCTCCTGCTCCTGCCTCGCAGCCACAATGAAAGAGATCGTCATTTCAGTCCATAATGGGTAATTTGGTGCTCGGAATTTCGGCTTATAGGGGCGCCAGGACGATGCAGCTGCGCAACTGCCCCTATCGGAGGAGAGATCCAAGCCTGAACTGCCACCTGCCATTACCTGTATCATGAGGAAGGAAATATCCTGATATGTTAGTACCTCCTAGTAGTAGAAGCTGTCCAGCCAGGTACCTGTGCAATGGTGGCTTGGAAGGAATTGCATGATCAAACGACAAGAGAATCAACAAGAGGGTACCTGTCATGTTCGGCATAAACGGCAACGAACGCTTGCTGCGCTTTGATTTTGGTAACTCATTAGAATCTGGTGCGCCATAGCCCGCAATTAATATAATACTGTCCCAGGCTCCCCCAATACTCATAAATACTACAAGACTCCATGCTTGCTTTCCTGAACCATACTATAGTATGTATAAACATTTCCGTTCCTTTCCATGTGCGCCAGTGATATCTCATGTAACGAAATCTCTTTTATCGGTGATGACAGTTGTTGGGTGAAATTGGGTGAAACGATGGTATTTTACTCGGATGCCGCCGCAAAAATTTGATGAATCGAGGAGCAGAATGGTGACTGAGTTGAGCACTGAGCCCTAGGCTTGTGCCCTTCTTCGTCGGCCTCTGCTTGGACCGTCTGGACGTTGTGCTAATACATCCCTCAGCAGGGGGTCGTCCTTATTTTTATCAATATGATGAACGCGAACGTGTCTGCAAATGGGCGAAAGTCAACATTGGTCGATCCTTTGTCATCAGTATCCCCATATGGAAGCTTTGGGCACTAGAGGGGTTGCGCCCGCTTTGATTGATGGATGGCAGGGTATGGAAACTCGAACTTGTGTGCGGGAACCTTACCTCTGGAGATTGTCCGGTCGGGGATATTTGTGTTCTCTGTCTGCGCAAAAGGGGCAGACGTATCCAGGAGAGTCGTGGACAAGACCATGCCGAATCATCTCATTCTTCCGTTTGAATCCTTTCCCCCCTTCAGCACGAGGACAACCTTGCACGGGGCAGTAGTGAGGACGGACTGAAGAATGCACATTAGCGTGGGAATTGAGAAGATATTGGGTTTGAAACGGCGGAGCAGTGCACCCGGGATATGTGCAGCTGTAACTTCCAACTTGAGGGTTAGTGATTCCGTCAATGCTCATGCGATCCGCTACAGAGGCTATGTTGACTGGCGATGTGATGGAGTAGCCGGGTTGGTGGGCATTGCTGGAGGCGTTATTATTTGGGTACTCGGCGGGAGAGCGATGCATTGATCCATTGGTCGCGAAGTTGTCAGGACTGGAGGCAGGAAGGGAGTTGGGAGATGGGAAGCTGCGTTGATACGATTCGCTGGGAGAAATTGGATGCGACGCACGACTGCCGGTTGACATTGACGAGAAGCGTGGGACACCTACGGTTGGGGAGCGAGAAAAGGTTCGCGCATCGCCGGTGTGACGTCCTGGTAAGTCTCTGTGGTCGTTTGGCGTTGGCATGTCCGTCGGGAGGTTGTTAATGTCACCCAGAGTCGTTCGTATTGAAGGTAGGCTCGGGCCATTCACACCATCATACTTGGGTGAGTCTATTTGCAAAGGGGGCAAGGGCGACAACATGCTGAGAGGTCCGCCCAGCGGCGGGCTTTTGACTTCGCGCTTGGGGCTGGACACGGCATCGTCATGAATTGAGAGTTGGTAAGTAGAGGCTGACAGATCAACACTGGGCTTATCTTCCCCGGAGAGGTGGCCACCCGCAGCTAAAGCATCGGCGGCAACGGCCCGCAGGGCCGTAGCGGCGCCATCCGGCCGCTGGATAATGTCGGCTTCCGGGAGTTTGGCGTCTCGCGATGGACTCTTTTGAGAGGCGTCATCTTCACCATCAGAGAACTCAAAGGAGCCCTCGTCTGCGCCAGGCAATGCCTGGTGGCTAGCAGCTTGGGCTATCTCAGGGTGACTGCCGCCGCCGAGGTAGGCGACAAGGACAGCATCACCAGAGACGGGCCGGATCTTTGGGCGATTAGACTTGGGAAATCCGTCGAGAGGAGGAGGGCTGAAACTGACTTGAGCGCTTGGTATTTCCGGGGGAGGGCTCTCGGTGAGTTCGAGCTTTGGATGCACTGCTTTCATCTGAGGAGTGCCTGGTGAAAGAACCTCATCTGGATCAAAGGGGACGGAGTCTAGCTGCATCGAATGTTCCTGGCATTGACCTTGGTGCGTGCTTTGTCGGTGCGGAGCCGTGTTCATAGTTCAGTTGTCCAAGAAGTCATCGGTCAGCTCTCCATGGCACCCTTGGGCATGCGGGGGCTATGGTAACGTGGTGGTGTGGACGCGAGACACTCTTTTTGCTTGAGCTGACGGGGACCGGGACACACGAAGCCTGCCGCTCCTTTTTTTTTTTTTCCCTCTCTCACACCCACTCTCTTTTTCTTCCCACTCTCCTTTTCCTCTTCTCCTTCACCTTTGGTTTCGTCTCTTGTTTCTTTCTTTTAAGCAGCCCCTTGGCCAGGATGACGCGAGTCCAGAGCTGGGCAGATTGATTGGGGACCGTAAAGTCCCTCTATTGTGTCTCTACGGATCCTTTGTCTCCCGGATTTCCTCCCAGCCGTCCCCCTGTGTTGGGAATTGCTACCCCCCGCGCCAGCTTATGTATGCGCGCGTTGTGCTGTTGCGCAGGCACGTGAACCTGGCCAGGTATCTTTTATCGACACCAAGCGTGCCTTATTCAAAGCTACCGGGAGAGGGCGGTTGACAAAATACGGCAAAGTGAGGCGGGAGGACGCCGAAAAGGCGGAGGAGGGACAATGCGATGCAAGCAATCAATATCAGACAGCCGAAACGACATGCGAAACGATACGCGAAAGGGAGCTTCGCTCGAGCTGGATCGAATCAAGGGATAGCAGCGAGCCGTTACTGTAGATGGGCAAAATCTCAGCCGAGAGTTGGATGATGGCGGGGGATGGGCAATTAGGCGGCAAAGTGGTTTTAGCGCATACCAAGAGAGCGAGAGGTCGCATCTGCACACGGCAAAGCAGACGCAGGTCCGTGATGGCGCGAGCGATTGTTGACGCTAACCGCCCGAGAACAAGAATGGAGGGATGTGGTCAGTCAATTCAAGGCGAGCGCGTCGCTACGTGCAAAGCAGAGCAGAGCAGAGCCAAATGGACGAGGCACAAGGCACAAGGCAAGGAGTGAGAGGGGGGGAGGCAGCTGTGTGTCGTGGGATGGAGTCCATGGCACAGCTGAGTATCGACGGTGATAGGCCATACAAGCAGCGGCTGTGCCATTGGTACGACTGGACGAAGATTGCGGACCCCAAGCGGCACGAGTCCAGTAAAGGTACTCCGTAAGAGACACAGCACAGAGACGAAGAGTGTCGAGCAGCTTCCCGTCAGCCCAAAGCCAAGGGTATTTCTGTACAGCCACAGCCACGATGATACCGCGCTTGCTGCATTGACGACCTGACCCAAACGGTCATAGTGTACAGTTGAGGCATGCCGCGCTGTGCGGTTGATAAGGTGTGGTTGGTGACTTTTTGTGCGGTGCCTAGAAGATGCACTACGGTACCTTGATAGGCGCCAGTTCTAAAGTGCCCGTCAGTTGCAATTAATTAGCACACGCCAAAACAGCGGCAGAAATGAACGTGGCTTTGCTTGGCGTGCCATTCCATGTGATGCTGGCATTAAGAAGCAAATGAGAAGAGAGAGGGGAAAGAAAAGAAATGTTGCATTAGAGAAAATGCAATTGAAAAAAAGAATAAAATAGGAAATAAAATTAAAAATTAACATATACAACCCAACCCAACCCAACCCACAATCAATGCACTAGACTACCATGTGTAAATGAAAGAGATAGACGATACATCTCCATACAAACAGTGCATCTTCCCATTATTACAGCTCGCACGCTTCCCTTTCACTTTATATTGTTAGCCGTGGTGACCTCGGCTAAAATGCCGCGCCGACCCACGCCGGTAGGAAACCGAGTCGCGACTCCAGGAAATCCGCAGCCGAGGTCTATCTAATCGTGCATCCTGAACCGGAGTGACATAAACGAAACTAAAAACTGCCACAGAGTATTAGATCGAACTTCCGCTAGTCCTTGTATTTCCAGTCTCTCTGTAAATATCCCTTGGCATCTCTATTGTTTCTTCTCTCCTTTGCCTCATTTGCATTGTTCAAAAGTAGGTCATAGAGATCCACCGTCCTTGCATGTGTAAGTAGCACCAAGCAAGCACATGCTCCAAGTCTAAACCACCGCCTCTACTCTTCACAATGGCTCAATCCAAGCCTGCTATTTCGCCCTGGGGCGGCGCTGTCGCCGGCGCAACCGGAGCCGTCATAGCAAACGCCCTGGTATATCCTCTCGACATGTAAGCTTGCTTTTCTATCTATCCTCGCCGACTATTCGTGCTGATGTTTGCGACAGCGTCAAGACTCGCCTGCAGGTCCAGGTGCGCTCCACCGACAAGTCCGAGACCGACGGCGATTCGGTACACTACACCTCGACCTGGGACGCAATCTCACGAATCGTCGCCGATGAGGGCATCCAGGGCCTCTACGCCGGCATGAACGGCTCCCTGGTGGGCGTTGCGTCAACCAACTTTGCTTACTTCTACTGGTACACCGTTGCCAGAACTCTCTACACAAAGTCGGCCGGCCCCTCTGCGGCGCCCTCTACGGCGGTCGAGCTCTCCCTGGGTGCTGCTGCAGGCGCTCTGGCACAGCTGTTTACGATCCCCGTTGCTGTTGTGACGACTCGGCAGCAAACCGCTGCCAAGGCGGACAGAAAGGGCCTTTTCGCTACGGCCCAGGAGGTTATTGAGGGACCGGATGGCGTCAGCGGGCTTTGGAGGGGCCTCAAGGCCAGTCTTGTTCTGGTCGTCAACCCGGCCATCACATACGGTGCCTACGAGCGACTAAAAGGCATCCTCTTCCCGGGGAAGAGCAAGCTGAAGCCTTGGGAGGCTTTCCGTAAGTCAAACACACATCCCCCGTTCCCCTTTGCCGCATCTAACACTCTTCAGTCTTGGGAGCCATGTCTAAAGCTCTGGCAACGATCTGTACCCAGCCCCTGATTGTTGCCAAGGTGGGCCTGCAGTCGAAGCCGCCTCCGGAAAGAAAGGGAAAGCCGTTTAAGAGTTTTATCGAGGTCATGCAGTTCATCATCAAGCGCGAAGGTGTCCTCGGTCTTTTCAAGGGAATGGGACCCCAGATTCTCAAGGGCCTCCTCGTCCAGGGCATTTTGATGATGACAAAAGAGAAGTAAGGCCGTTCCGTTCGTGTGTCAGTAGCTCCAGAGCGTATGCTAACACCTTTGTCCACAGGGTGGAATTACTCTACGTATTACTGTTGAGATACTTGAAGTCAATCAGCCTATCCAAAGCGCGGAGCGCCATTGCAGCGTCAACAGCCACGGCTGATATTGCAAAGAGTGCCGCGCAAATCACACCCTTGGTAAAAAGCTGATCTAGTGGTATTTGCATAGAGGTAATCGGATTTTTGTTTTTTTGTATAACTCAACGCTATTTCTATTATATGGCTATAGATACTATAGTACTGTACATGTACACGCTTCATGGCTGTCCTAATCAATGAATATGCATCCGAATTTTCTAACGTAGCTATTCCAGTGATGGCTCAGAGTGCGCTTTGCGCGGCTCTCCCATATCAAACTTGAGAGCGTTATTTGATCAAATGTGGCCTTCTATACCAGATATCACTACTGACACTCAGGTTTCGAAATACGATATGTCGTGATTAGGCTCCCCAGTCGCCAATTTGGATGGGAGAATCGCTAAAGACGTCGCCGCAAAGCTCCTGGATCGCTCGGTGCCCCCATAAACTCTCGATGACGAGATATCTCGGTCCGTGACTTGGATTCGTCGGCTCAATGTCGAATTCAGGTGTCCGAATGATGGCCCCAGAGTCTTCCAAGCCTCCTTTGGACTCCACTAGGATACGTGGCTCTGACTCCGAGGCATCAGTAATCGAGATACGGATCATGACAGCTGGCAAGGAGCGGGTGTCGTGATATGAAGTCTCCGACAGAGGTGGCAAACTTCGAATAGATACAACGGCTCGAGTTACCCATGAAGCACTGATGGGTACCCTCCAGCGTTGTCCTTCTCCTCCTAAAGTGAATGGTGAAATAGGTGTTCGTAGTTTTCCTGCTGTATCAGCCGGTATAGGTTCTAGAGTAATTGGCGTCATAGACCCGATCCGAAGTGTAAAGTCAGCCATCTGCTGCGCTTCAAAGGTTGAGCAAACCAGAGTGTAATCTCCGGCTTCAAGCATATCCAGTTCGGCGATGGCACAACCACGACGATACTCTCCCGATGAAACAACCAGGTCTTTCGTTTTGACGGTATTTGCACGCTTCCCTCGTGCCCAGAGTAAATCAACATGGACGTGAATATCTCGGTTACCTGTAGATAACAGGGTGGATATTGGGGTGGCGCGAGGAACCGACAGCTTATACTGCGGATTCAGGAAATAAGTCGTGCATGATGAATTCCCCCCAGCGGTCCGTCTATTCCAGCAACCGCTTTGTTCCGTGAAATGCGTCATCTTCTCCTCGGCCTCTTTGACGTGCACTGGCTCATTTGAGAAGATGAAAAGCGAGAAAGTATAGCTAGGCAAAGGCAGCGCCTGCTGATCAATGACGACAGTGTATGCCTTGCCGGCTCTGCTCTCGATCCGCGCGAGCGTCTGGGGAGAGTCAACATAAGGCCCACAGTATGTCGCTCCATCGCTGAGCTGGACTCTTTTGCCTTGATGATCAAACACTAGAATGCTCATGTAGCCCAGTTGACTAGCCACGGCAGCGAGAGAACCAGACTTGTTGCGCGCAATCTCGAGCTCAGGATCTGCAAAATGACGGCTCAACAAGATCCATACCGTTCCCCCTGTAGGGGAGGTAATCGAGAATTGCGGGTTTCGTACCAACGACGCCGCAAAATCCTTGGTAGGGATATCCCAAGCAAAATGACGTTCTTGGCGATGGGAAAACAAGGCCGGGTTCCAGTTGAGATACATGGACTCGAAATGCTGCGCTATATCCTCGATAGCTAGCCAGAGGGTGCCCGCAGAGGGCGGATCCGCATCCTCATCGCTAGCCTCAGACGATGAAGAGTCAAATTTGGTCCCTACGGAGCCATGGATGGCGGACCACCCTTTTCCTGTCCATGTCTGACCGTGTGACCAAGGGTTCTTCACTAGGAATTTGCGGTTTGATGAGTCCAGATCCTGCACAGCATAATCATGCTCCCCTACGAGGCCCATTATATCTTCCTCTTCTGTAGAGACGTGGCCTGTACCCAGTGTAATGACAACGTCGCCCATGTCGTAAGCTGTCTTGACCCGGTTCCATGCCTCATCTATGTCAAAGTCCTCCCTATAAGGTATCATGTGAGTAAATTTCTCTCTCTACGTTGAGAAGTGCGAACTCATACCTTTGGAGGAATAATTGTTCGGGTATCCACCCCGTGAGGACCCAAAGATCAGTCCCTGAGTTGCTGCCGGGAAAATCATAGCCACCTCGTACTTTCAGGTAGGCCTTTTCAAGCAAAGCCGGCCATATCAACCGAGGATTATGTCGATTGATGACAAAGAGGGCTCGATCTGTTCCTGAGGATGGCAATCTGTCATCTACGACGACTCGACGAGCACAGCCATTGAAATTTAGCCGAAATATGTATTTTCCCGAAGGAGAGAGCTTGGGCTGGCCTCTTCCGTGGTCGAATGGGTGCATAATCTTGGAGAGAACCTGGAAACAGCGCCGTTAGGTATAAGTTTGGCTATTATGACATGCCCAGGTTACATACTGCGTGTTTTCCAGTCCAAATCTTCGCGGCAGCAGAAAGACTAGCGACGACCGAACAGTCAGTAGTTATATCTTGCGCCAAGTCGAAGCGCGTGCCTTGGGTCATAAGAATGTCATCTTGGCCGGCAGAGAAGGGGCCGAATAGCTCGTTTGGTCTCCGCCAAGCTGAGAAGTTGGCTATTTGGGTTTCGGAAAGCGGGAATACAGTGTCATCACTAGCCATTTCGTTCGATTAGAATTGATTGTTCTCGTTTTTTGAACACCTCAACACTGAGGAGACGTAGAAGCATGGGACGACTCACACAAATGGCTCCAGGCCATCTCCGAGCTGGAACTGTGCGTCTGAGGGGTCTTCACCCCAAGGGGGATAGTAGCTTCCGTGAAGCCGTGAAGCGCCCTGCAGAATATCGAAGCCATCCGCATGTGGTGGTGCCGAAGGTGCTTTCAGCTGACTCTTGAGCCGTTCGGCGAGTGCGACGAGCTGTTTGCATTTGCGGCGACGTCGGGAAGCTTCTTCTTTACCGATTCCCTTCTCTGCAGCTGCTCGCATGTACAGCTCGGCCGCTTGTATGGCATAGTCCAAGGCATTTTGGCCAGTTGATGTCGCGAGTAGAGACTCTACGTCCTGGGGGGAAATGCATCGTCAGCGACCGAATCTCCACGGAAACCTTATAAACATTAAGAGGGCTTACTTTTGCCCTCCTCTCCATGCCTTAGGGAAATGGCATCATGGCATCACGGAGCTCTTTTGTTAGTGCCGTAGCAGTGACAAGCTGGAGATCTGCTGCTTAAGTGGGTTTAAAAACAACATGCGCCTAACGGATTTACATCATAGGCAAGCCTCCTATAAAAGGCATAGGTGCAAAGCTGTGGAAAGCCCACATATTAGCTAACTTATTACTAATATTTGCCGTTCGATATTCAGCTGGCGACACTCTTTTGAATCCCTTATGCCATCAGTAGCCGAGAGTACACGGACGATACTTGCATGAGTGTTACAGTAACCGTTTGTCAATATCATTTGCTCTATGGGGTATTATTCTAAAACAGCTCATCTATTTCGTCCCTAAAATCTGCATGAAGCTGCGACAAGACGTAAAAAGGCTTGGTGGCTTTTGGTTGTCGCACTGAGCTCTTTGCAAGCTCCATACAGCCGACTGTGGCCTCGCAGCTCGTGTCATCAGAGTTGGTCATTGCCACGGCTTGGAGGCTCGAGATTTTCATTTGCTTCTTTTTCACAGCAATTGTTCCTACTTCCCGCTTTCTACGACATGTAATGATTCGACCCGAGTCTCTCCTCTGAGAAGTTCCCAGGCTCAAATCCTCATCGGAGTCCCAGCAAATCTCGGTTTCCACAACATTCTGTTTTGCCAATTTGACGGATGTATCATCATCTCGGCCAATGGTTTTCTTGGGGCTGGGCAGCACCCATTCGCTAATCCCCTCTTCCCACCGCCATCCTGAGAAAATACTGCTGAGCCTTGTGTTGGCAGATTTGGTAACAGGCAGGCTCTCTGCAAAGGTTAGATCACGAAGGTCTTCGGTTTTCTGAGCCAGCATAAATGCAACGTCCTTTTGAAGTCCGTGGCCCAACCAGTCGGGCAGTTTTCGGTGGCTCAAGCTAGAATAGACATCGGAGAGGATTTCCTGACTTGAAGCCGTGCTGCTGCGCCGGCGACATTGAATGACGGTGCATAGAAGAATAACCGTATGCTGGTACTGTGTACCATTGCTCGTATTAGTATCGATTTTGTGAGCCATGTTCTCAAACTCCTCTGCAGCTCGTCTTTTGAAAGCCGGGCTTGCCAAATCTGAGTTTGCCACCGCAAGGTAGCGTGCAAAAACAAGCAGAAAAGAAGCATTGTCTACAGGGCTCTTACGGCTCCTATACCGTGCAATAAGCGAGATACTGCATTCAAGAACGTAGACTAGCCGTCTCCACGCTGCTTTTCTTTGCTCCTGCTCTCCAGGTATAATTTGTGCCTCCAAGGTTAATGCTGCGACCGCCAAACCAGCCGCAACACGGATGAGGGCTTGTTCAATGGCACAGCAGTCAATGTCCTTGGGTCGGCTGCCTCGGGCAAGGGTCCATATAGCTATACACATAAATTCCACAATATGTGGTTTCGCATTTCCAGACGTTAAGCCTTCGAGGCCAGAAATCCAGAAACTAGAGAAGGCTCGTGTAGAAAGCCAAGATGACGAGAGCAACCCTTTATTGATCAAGGTAGAGACACACTCAAAAAAGGGACCGGGCATCTTCTTTCCTCTATACGGACTCAACAATGTCCAGAGCGATGAAAAGTCCTTATTCTCATTGAGATTAGTCGTTCCAGCTCGAAGCTTGGAAAGTTGACGTCTATTTATCGAGGCTACCAGCTGAGCAGCCTCCTCATTGCTGTTAAGATGAATGCAGAGTCGAACGAGAATATTGCAGAATTCCGGTCGAAGGAGCCCATCCAAGATGGCATTGGATAGGAGATATACAGCTTGGGAACGAACCACAAGCCTCAAAGGACGCCATCCAAAAGTAATTGACCCCAGTGCTTCCAACTGATCAAATATATCCGAAGCTGCATCAGACATGTCCCATACTGATTCAACTCCACTCTCTTTCAATTGCTGCCGGTCCCATGCGTCTATATCTGCAATGCATGCTGGGATTTTTCGTAAACACATAGCAAGTAGTGACTTGCCACGAGCATGCTTTCCCTGAAGGGCTGTTGAGTGTAATAATCGATTTAGCCAATGAAATATTGCTTCGTAAATGCGATATAGCTCGCTAGGAACATGTCGTCGGATAGAATTCAACTCATCGACCATTTCAGATGGAAGAGAGTCCAGTAAACCGTGTTCGCTATCGATATTCTTCGCTGGCGTGTCGATATGGTCTCGGATCTTGCGCCAAACAGGGGTGCGGAAGTCGACTAATTCGGATGTCGGAGACAGGTTCCCCAGTTTCATTGCCCCAAGGGTACGCATTGGTCGTTGAGGAGTTGTTGCTGGTTTGTCTGCCGTGGACGCCGCTTTCTTTGGTCTTTGGCCATACGTAGAGCGGACGCGCTTCGCCGTCGACTCTTGTCCATTATCTGAAGCTCGCTTGGATCCAGCTGCGGGTGCAGACCGATTCTCTGACATTAATCGTCGAAGGCAAGCCAATCGAGACTGGAGCTGTCGAAGAAGGCGTTGGCATCGTGCGGCGGTCCAAAGCTGTGAATTGTCCGAATCTAGGCCCCTCGAGCCTCCCGACAATCGCGATTTCGTTCCATGGCGTTGAGATGACGGTGCAGGTCTCGCGACCTGCGCCAGCGAATCCATAAAGCAATATTATTGGGAGTGACCAAAAAAGAGGAAGAAGAAATGTTAATAATAATTATAAATGAAAAAGAAAAAGACAAAAAAGAAAAATGAAGCAATCGCCTAATAGCATAGCATCATGGACGTGTTTGTTCGTGTGGTGATGATTGTGTGTACCAAGAAGAGTAGAGGCACAAGGTCTCTGTTTACTTTCTTCCATTTCCGCACTAGACCGCGGCTAAGACCAGCTAGGGTCCAAAACTTGTGGGGTACTAACCGCACCTCTATGATTTTCGTAGCCGAATCAAGTACTGCCCATGTACCCCGCAGCTCCGAATTGCCGGACCATGGTCCAAAAACTTTTTTCTTTTTCTTCCGGTGCCGTCCTGGGTGACTGACTCTTTTGCAACCCAATTCCTCAAGACGTCCCAGTCATTTCCACTCAATATTTAAATGACTGGTCTCTTTATTTATTCTCCATTATTTCGTCTTTAACCGTCTCGCTTTCTCAATTCCCCCCCTTGTATGACAATGGCGGCCGAAGCACAAGCTGCGTCTTCCTCTCCAGGTAAAGAGGTCCCGTGTACAAGGTCTAATCAACGAATCAACTAACCACCGGCAACCCCCCTGTAGCTAATGCTGTCGACGAGTCTCACGACAACGCTATGTCTGCTCCCGAGAACGCTGTGAATGAAGGGGAGGCTGAGGCGGAGGCGGAGGTCGATCCTGCGGCTGAAGGTATATATGTTCTCTGCTGTCAACCGCGGGTTATAAGTCGCTCGAGTTCTAACATTGCTCATTATAGCTGTGATTAACCTCACGATTCTCCTTCCCGATCCCGAGGCCGAAAAGATGCAGATTATGGTGGGCATATAACCAAGGCTTCATACCATTGCTCACTTCCCATTAATACAGCTTCTAGGTATCAACTCAAGAGCAAGTTCACGAGATTCGACAGTCCATCATCGACCTGCCACAGGCTTTTCAGTACACGTGCTTCCACCTCGAGTTCCAAGGCCAGAAAATCAATGATTTCATTCCTTTGGCCGAGATTCCCGACCTTGGCACTGAGCCGGAATTTCGCTTGGTGCCGGACCCATATACCGAGAAAGAAGCTCGCATCCACCTGGTCAGGATTCGAGAGCTTATCGGTGCCGCGGGCAATCGTTCCGATGCCGCACAGGGCATCCTCCCGGGACTGTCACTGTACGAGTCTGTGACCAAGAATCTGTCGACCCAGACCGAGGGTAGCGAGGATCAGCCCCTTGCCAAGGATTACGATTTCCAGGCTACTCCTTCGATCACCACTCTCATCCCTGAGCCCATCGAGCCGGCACCCAAGACGGTTAAGATGGTAGCTCTGTCATCATGGAACCCTCCGCCTTGCCACCTACAACAGCGTGGACACTTGCTCTACATTGTTGTTACCACCAACGAAGGCGAGCAGTTCCAAGTCACTGCTCACGTGTCCGGCTTCTTTGTCAACAAATCCTCTAATGCCAAGTTCGACCCCTTCCCGCGACCTGCACCCAAGGGCCAGTCCTCGCACTCTCTGTTGAAGCTTATTGAACTTCTTTCGCCCTCCTTCTCCGCCACTTTCAAAAGCCTCCAGGAGCATAACGGCCAAAGGGACCCGTTGGCTACCTTCCAGATCACCAACGCCATCCCTAACTCGCCTTGGGCTCTGCCGTCTCCCAGCTCCACTCTCTGCACACATTCTCCTGATATCACGAGGCCTCAGGAAACATATCTGCTGGCCGGCGTCGATAACACCGACACATTGCGTGACTGGAATGAGGAGTTCCAATCGGCAAAGGAACTGCCGAAAGAGTCTGTACAAGACCGGGTATTCCGGGAGCGCTTGACATCGAAGCTCTTCGCCGACTACAATGACGCTGCCGTGAAGGGCGCAGTGTTGATTGCCCATGGAGAGATTGCGCCTCTAAACCCAACAGAGACCAGGGATGCGCAGATTTTCGTCTACAACAACATTTTCTATTCTTTCGGAGCTGATGGTGTCGGCACCTTTACCTCTGAAGGAGGTGATGAGGCCGCTCGTGTTGCCACTGGAAAGGATGTTGCAGGTGTGCAGTTGGTCAACCAACTGGATATTGATGGCCTGTTCACGCCTGCTACTGTTGTTGTTGACTACTTGGGTAAGCGTATCGTTGGTCAGAGCATCGTTCCGGGCATCTTCAAGCAGCGGGAGCCCGGCGAGCACCAGATTGATTATGGTGCGGTAGATGGCAAGGACGTTGTTGCCATTGACGAGCGATTCACCGCCCCATTCTCTCAGCTTTCCAAGGCCCTCAAGGTGAAGGAACACCCTGTTTGGGACAAGGATGGCAAGAGATTCGACCTCGAGGCCAGCGTGGAAACTAAGGGTTTGATGGGCACGGATGGTCGTAAATACGTTCTCGACCTTTACCGAATTACGCCCTTCGATGTCGCATGGCGGGAAGAGACGGAGGCCGCAGAGTACCCTCACAGGATGACAGTCTTACGACCGGAGTTGGTGGACTCTTTCGGACGCTACAAGATGAAGCAATGGATTGATGTCGAATTGGCCCGCCGTGCCCAACCAAAGTCAGAAGACACTTCAGCCGAGGCCAAGGAGGAGACCAAGGAAGAGGATAAGGAGGAGGAGACCAAGGAGGAGGCTGGGGAGGCTAAGGATGAAGCTGAGGGCGAGGCCAAGGAGGAGAATGAGGTTGCGAAAACAGATGCTGCTGAGGCTGAGAAGAACCAGCCCAACCTGGCTGATTTCAAGTTCGCCCTTAACCCCGACGCTTTCAGCGGTCAGACCCCTCGCACTGAGGAAGAAAAGGCCGAGCTCGAAGCCGATGAGCAAGAGGTCAGGGCTGCAGGAGAGTACTTGCGCGACCGAGTGATTCCCGAGTTCCTGCGCGAGCTCACTGATTCCGACATCAGCTTCCCCATGGATGGTCAGTCACTTGGTCGCATCCTGCACAAGCGAGGTATCAACATTCGATACCTCGGAAAGATCACGACGCTCGCTGTCAACGATCGACTCCGCTGCCTGCGCGAAATCTGCATTCAGGACATGGTTGCACGTGCGTTCAAGCATGTGTCTGCTACCTATCTGCGCTCGCTGCCCGTTCCATTTGCGCCTTCTTGCGTATCTCATCTCCTGAACTGTCTCTTGGGTCATCGATTCAACGCCAAGCCCACAGCAGACATCGATTCATCCTTCCGGGAGCTGTACTCAGACGCTGATTTGTCATTTGAATCAGTCACCCCTGAGACGCTGCGAGAGGAGATTGAACAGCAGGTCCTGAAGCGCTTCCGTTACCAGCTTCCTGCCAACTGGTTCGATGAGGTGCGCCCTGTGCAGCTGCTCCGTGATATCTGCATCAGAGCAGGTATCCAGGTGCTGGCAAAGGACTATACATTTGAGAGCGGTGCCGCCCCTGCCGAAGCCCCTGTCAGCGCTGCCCAGCCAGAGCAGACAAATGGCCAAACAAACAGCGAGACAAAGAGCAAGAAGAAGAAGAAGGCGGCAAGAGAGAGCTCACCGACAACCCCTCCGGCCCCTGAGGTAGTTTCTACCTTTACCCCTGACGATGTTCTGAACGTCGTGCCGGTGGTCAAGCACTCGTGCCCCCGAAGCTCTCTTGCGGAGGAGGCCCTGGAGGCGGGACGTATCTCCATCCTTCAGAACCAGAAGAAGCTCGGACAGGAGCTGCTTCTGGAATCTCTGTCCCTTCACGAGCAGATCTACGGCATCCTGCACCCAGAAGTTGCAAAGGTCTACAACAGCCTGTCGATGCTGTATTATCAACTCGATGACAAGGAAGTCGCTGTTGAGCTGGCTAGAAAGGCCATCATCGTTTCCGAGCGCACTGGCGGCGTTGACTCGGCTGAAACGCTGCTCAACTACCTGAACCTCAGTCTCTTCCTGCACCAGGTTGGCGACAGCAAGTCAGCCCTGGCCTATTCCATCCACGCTCTTAAGCTGTGGAAGATCATCTATGGACCTGGTCACCCAGACTCGATCACAACCATCAACAACGCAGCCGTCATGCTGCAAGGTGTCAAGGCTTACCACGAGTCCCGACTCTGGTTCGAAGAGTCATTGCGCGTGTGTGACTCCGTCTTTGGCAGACAGTCCATCAACTCTGCCACTCTCCTGTTCCAGTTGGCGCAGGCCCTCGCCCTCGACCACGACTCCAAGGCGGCCGTCAACAGGATGCGAGAGTCGTACAACATCTTCCTCGCCGAGCTCGGTCCGGAAGACAAGAACACCAAGGAAGCCGAAAGCTGGCTGGAGCAGTTGACTCAGAACGCGGTTTCCATTGCCAAGCACGCCAAGGATGTGCAGGCCAGGCGTCTTCGATCGGGCATCAAATTCCCTGTCGCAACAGCCGCACAGACTGCCGGCGTCGTACCGCAGCGTGGAGCGGCGTCTCAGATCGATTCCCGCAGCATCGACGAGCTCTTGAAATTCATCGAGGGCACCGACACATCAAAGACTGGTTCCAAGAAGCGACCTGGACGCGGAAACCCCAAGAGACGAGGAGCGACGAAATAAACAAACACATCGATGAGCATGCTACTTTGAAAAAGCAGGCGTGAATTTTTGTTTTCGCTGAAGAAAAAAGAACTCGATGTTGATTATGTATTTAACGAGATGTCATGGTTTTTCATGAATGGGTTATGGGCATAGGCTTCAAGGACAAAAGGGATGGATGGGTGTAGCTTGAATGGAATTCCTCGGGGCCTACGGGATATATATACTTTCTATGGGCTTTGGGAGAGTCTTCATGAGTGTATTATATAGTTGTTCGGAGGGGGATACAAAAAAACGAAGCGGGAAAAGAAAGCAAAAGGACCATGTATATCTACGTACATCATATAGTTGGCTTCCGGCTTGGAAGCAAGACGTTGAACAAAATACCTCACTCATTTAACGTACATGAATCTGTATCTCATCACGATGAATATCATGCTCTCTTTTCTCTCTTCAGTCAACAGACAAAAACTTGATACGAGTAAAAAACTGTTCAAATACAACACATGTGCCAGCAGCATGTGAATTAGCAATCATTGCTCAAGGTAGCAAAAACTGCACAAACTCGATTTTGATACAATGGCCCGCCTACAAAAACCAGGTATCATCACTTCCCTCCTAACCAGCCAAAAAACAAACAAAACACCAAAAAGCCAAAAGGTTTCATCAGGACATTTTTTGCGTCCCTTCAGGATTTTGCCCAACTCATACGCCGCATCCCACTTTCCCATTGTCCCTTAACCCATTCCATATAGACGTACAGACCAATAATGCAGAGTACAAAAATACAAACATAAAATCATAACACGAGGTTCATAACACAAGGTTTTGGGTACCTGTTGAAAGATATACCGTTTCATGAACCGCCTTTCAAGGCGGCGCCGATGGGAACGCCTCTCTCTACCGGAGCGTGGTATGCACCAATACTCTGAAAACCCCTAAACAGAATTCCGTTAGTATCAAGTTGAGAAGAGGGGAGAGATGATATCAAGACAGGGTGCTGCATTGATGTATATATACGTACTTCATCAAATCAAACCCTTGCTCATCCTCAGCCTCATCCGCAGCATCCTTAGGTTCTTGCCCGCCAGATTTCTGTGGTCGAGATGGACTGCTTGGCGGTGACTTGCCGGCTGCAGGCGGGCTACTGCTTGGAGGACGCCCCTCTCCAGCAACTCTCGAAGGACTGATTTCGTATGGCGGCTTCAACGGCGTGCTGCCAATGTCGGCATACTTCCAAAAGGGCGCCGGTGAGCTGGTCGGCATGTGCTGGCTGGGTCGCTGTGCAGTGCTTGGAGGCGCCAGCTTGGGATGGACTCTCGGCGGCGCCGGCGTAATGAATGATGCGTTATCATCTTGCATATACGACGACGTCAAAGTTGGCGACTGAGGATGAAATCCGGAAAAAGACGAATCGCCCGCTGTTGATTTCCTCGCTCGGGGTAAAGGGCTTCCGTCTGCAGTCAAGGCCGAGCTCCGGTCCGTCTGTCGACCATATCCGCGATCCGGCGTTGACTGTATAGCGCGGAGGGACGACTGAGGGGGGGGCGATACCAGCGACGATCCTCGCCGCTTTTGCGCAGATGAGGGATCGCGGGCCAGGATATCTTTTGGGCCGTGGGTAATGTAATTGAGCTGGCTCGGTGACGACGGCACTGACGATCCCCGATGGCCACCACGTCCTATTTTGTATGCATTCCTCACCATTTCGTCCCGGGTCTCGGGAACGATGTGCCATTTCATTCCTTTTCCAGGCTCGTCGGTAGACCGGGCGACCTTGTCAAAAGATTTATTAAGCGACAGGTTGTGTCTAATAGAATTCTGCCACCCGAGGTCAGCACTCACCAAATTAAACAATGCCGATGCAACCAAGCTACTACTTACCTGCCAACCTGCCGCATGTTGGTGGCGATAATAGGAATAACTGTTCATAATAAAGTTATAGATGCCGTTCAGGTTCAGCTTGCCATCGGGAGCGTTGAGAATGGCCTGCGTTATCATCTGGGCATAGCTATACTGGGGCTTGATATGCTGGTTGTCATCGAGACTAAGATCTACACCACTGGCTCCAAGAAGACCTCCGGGAGTGCTCGCCGGAACAGGAGACTTGACAATCGTCGCCGTGCTATGGTCCTGCGATGACGTCGGCGTCCCGGGCCGCTTTACATCTACTTTGGCCGGTGTGCCGGGGCCGTACTGGCGAGGCTGCGCAGCCTTTGGTGCATCAACGGCCCGTCCGCACCGCTGGAGAAAGGTGGGATGGACGTGCAGCGCACTGAGCTCTGAAGGAAGCACAAACATCATCTCGACGTTGCCAATCTCGACGACCTCTCCGCTCGTCAGAGGATGCGACGTCTGCGGCTTGATTGTCTGGCCATCCACCTTGGCGCCGTTGCGACCCTTGACGTAGAGCATCCAGATCTCGTCCTTGGAGTTGAACGAGATGGTCGCATGCTCGCGCGACACCATCTTGCCTGGGCCGAGGTCGATGTGCACTGCATTCTCGCTGCTGGTCGGCCCGCCGTGGCTCGGTTCCGGCGCGCGCCCGATATTGACGTTGAGCTTGGTGATGTAATAAGTCCAGTCCTGCGCCGCGATCTTTGCATATGCCTTGACACCGTCGCCGTTGGCCTCGTGGATGGCGTTGGAATGGTCCTTGCTCGCCTGGACCGGCTGCGTTCGGAGCTGCTGCGTCACCTGCGCCACCAGCTGGTCGTCATCGGCCCTGGGCGACGATGAAGCTTCGGGCGCCTGCGACGGAGCGCCGGCCGGGACGGAGTCGGGCTGGTCTGGCGACGAAGCTCTCTTGCGCCGCTTTGCGGGACGGCTGGGCGACGAGCTCTCGAGGTCTGCGACGATTTCCTTGTCCTTGCGAAGGTCGCGGCGCCCGCGCTGGGTGCGCTTGCCCGATGGCGGCATCGTCGGCGTTGTGTCGTGTATCGTGTATATCGTGTCTGTTGAGGCAAAAGGTTGGATGGAGGGGGAGGGTCGTTGCGGAACTCGATGCTGCGGAGATCGATCTCTTAGCCGGAGTGTGTTTAGAATAATAATTTTCTTTTTTTTTATCTTATCGCCCAGCGTCTTGCTTGATGCTCGCTTCAACAGCCAGCTGGTGGTCGGGCGGTCTGGAAGCGGCGCATGAAGGGCCACAGAAGCCTGCGGTCAAGTTTGTGCGCCCCAGGCTGGCATTTAAAGAAAAAATGCGTGCAAAGAGGCAATGCTTCAATCTAAAGCTGCCATATTTCTGATGGCTTGTTCAAACACAATCGCGTTCGCGTCGGGCGACCCACCACTTTAGATGTGGGAACTTTAAAGTGGCGAGGAGGTACCTGGGTACATGTACATGCGAGGCTGGTATTCTCGTTAAGTTTCAAGTGTTTTCATGC
Source organism: Trichoderma endophyticum (assembly GCA_035079535.1). Classification (NCBI taxonomy): domain Eukaryota; kingdom Fungi; phylum Ascomycota; class Sordariomycetes; order Hypocreales; family Hypocreaceae; genus Trichoderma; species Trichoderma endophyticum. The sequence goes on from JAPMIQ010000004.1 coordinate 46,442, forward strand.
AAGGCGGTGCGGGCAGACTCTTCATCAGCGGTTACCTGGGGTAACAGTGAGACGGTGTACATGTACTGTAAGCAAGGTACCGCACGCACTGCGTAAGGCTTCAATGTTCTTTTCGGAGCATGAGACATGCGTGCTGGAATTCGCTCATGCTAAGAGAAACCTTGAAGAATCGCTGCCGATTCTCCCTTGAGACCAAGTACCGTTGGGTACAAGCTACAAGTGCTACCGATCGATGTAGAACCCAAAGGGTGAAACAAACACAACAAAGGGCAGAGTTAAAGTAGGTACATTTGAAGAACATACAAGCACAAACAAAACCGCCGTCAAAACACATCTGACGCTTGTACCCTCGCTGTACCTTGTCAACTTGTATCATCTGTCCAGGGATCTTGCTTCCAACTTGGCCAAAACACAGGCCACACCAGACCAGGTAGCTCAAGCTCCGAAACCTTGCCAGTTGCCTTAGCATTAGCACCTGAGCATGTGCGCAGTCCTTACATGCATATCATCCTTGCTGCTTTAGCGCCGGGCCGATGCTCTGACGACGGAAAATTGCTTTTCCCGCCCGGAAAGCCTTACGCTGTGCGCGCGATTGGCCTAGCCAAAGTGGTGGGATTTCTAAACTCTGGCAAGCCGATTTCCTTTGAACATTTTGGACGTGTTTTTTTGCAACCTTTTTTTTTACAGCACAAAAAAAAGGTCAGCATCGGGCAGTGCATTAGCCTGCTACAATCGCCGCTGAAGAAGGACGCTATTTAACCATCACCTGGCTGAATTCTACCAAAGCCTCGTCTCCAACCGCAAATACCAAGACTCAACCCTCGCTTGGCCCCCTCGACGATGCTACTGAGCCCATCGGCTTCGATCGCGATACATCATGGCTAGCGAGCAGGTCTATGGCGTCACGCCGCCAATCTCCGTCACTCTCCCCACCGAGGCAGAGAAGCGTGCTAGCGATGCCCTCATCGAAGAACTCCGGCGCCAGAAAACATTCGAGAGCCCATCAGACACCCAGAAAAGGCATGTCGAACGCGCGTGGCCTGGCTGCATACCTTGATCCTCCTAGACTAATCGACTGAGCCATCTAGATTTACGGTTCTTGACTCGCTGCAAGAGATTTGCAATGAATTCGTCCGAAAGGTTGCTAGAGAAAAGGAGCCCAAGAATGAAATGCTCATCAAAAACGCCAGGGGCAAGGTGTTCACGTACGGCAGTTTTCGACTTGGCGTCTTCGGACCCGGCTCGGATATCGACACGCTCATCGTCGCGCCAAAATACGTTACTCGAGAGGACTACTTCAAATACTTTCCCGACCTGCTCGTCTCAATGGCGCCCGCGGGAGCCATCACCGATCTGACCGTGGTCACGGATGCTTTCGTGCCCATCATTAAATTCGAGTACTCCGACATCAGTATCGATCTTATCTTTTCTAGAATTATACAAAAGCAAATATCCCCAGACTTCGATAATCTCAAAGACTCGAGCCTGTTGCGTGGTCTAGACGAAGCGGAACTACGATCCTTGAACGGCACTAGAGTGACGGACGAGATTCTGGCTTTGGTTCCCGAAGAGAGTACATTCAAGCTTGCCCTCCGAGCCATCAAGCTATGGGCACAACGCCGAGCCGTCTATGCGAACATTATGGGTTTCCCTGGAGGCGTTGCTTGGGCGATGCTTGTTGCTCGTGTCTGCCAGCTCTATCCCAAGGCTGCCACCTCAGTCATCGTCAACAAGTTCTTCTTGGTCATTGGCCAGTGGCGATGGCCACAGCCCGTGCTTCTTAAGCCCATAGGTAGCGGTCCTCTACCAGTCCGCGTCTGGAATCCCAAGGTACGTATTTACAGGACTATGCTTGGTCATCGTTGGATACATGCTGACCCGCCTGCTGCTCACTAGGTTTACAAAGGCGACTCGTTCCATCTGATGCCCGTCATTACCCCAGCCTATCCTTCGATGTGTGCGACGTTCAACATTACTCGATCCTCCATGTCCGTCATCCAGCGCGAGCTTCGTCGCGGTTTAGAGATTTCCGAGCAAATCATGGTTGGCAAGAGACCATGGAGTGACTTGTTTGTCAAGCATACATTTTTCACGTCTGGCTATCGATACTATATCTCTGTGGTGTCTGCAAGCAAGGACAAGGAAGCCCACAAGGTATGGTCCGGATATGTCGAGTCCAAGGTCCGTATGCTGGTCCAGAAATTGGAGCAGCATCCCTCCATCGCACTTGCGCACGCGTTCAATAAGGGGTACGATCGACGACACCGGTGCAAAAACGACCACGAAATCGAGCAAGTGCAAGAGGGAAGCCTTGAGTTCATGATCAAAGATGAGAGTGATGGCCAGTCTGGCGGGATAGAACCCAAGCCAGAAGTGCAGGATGGCTCTGCCGAGGCTGTATCCCCCGTCGAGGTCTTCACCACTACTCACTACATTGGTCTCGAGCTCGAAGAGGGTATGTTGCCTCTTGCTCCATTCGCTATCTAGGCCCCCTATCCGTCGAGTTCTCATGTGATGCTGATTTTACAGGTGCCAAATCCCTTGATCTATCATATCAGGTCGATGAGTTCAAGGTCTTGTGTACTTCATGGAAGAAGTACCAGGAAGAACTTCAGCCATCCGTTTCCCTGGGTGTGCAGCACGTTCGAAAGTAAGCCCCCTCACCATTCCTATGATAACCAAGGATATGGGTTGATGGTCATGAAAAGCTTCAACCTCCCAGACGACGTATTTGATCCCGGCGAGGAGAAGCCTCAGAAGAAGAGCGCTAAGAACACCGCAAACAAAAAACGAGGCCCCCCAGAGGTAATACTATCGCATCGACTATTCGCCCCGCGCTGTGGGATGCGATACGTTTATCCAAACCTCCTGAGGAGGGAGAGTGTATACTGACACATTGGCAGGACAATACTCCACCGGCGAAGAGACAGCAAGCCTCGGTTGCAGCCGCGGGCTGATGAGAACAGACATCGTATCGCAGTTCAAACCTTGCTTTCGGTTTGGACGAATGTTTTACTAAAATTTCAAGCTGACGTTAAGGAAGTTGGATGCATATTTCTCCCCATCCACCGTAATTCTGGCTAGTCATTAACTAGCAGCTCAACCCATGCGACCTCGTCGATATTATCGCTTTCTAGTTCCCTTTTTATTTCTTTTCTTCTTTTTTTTTCTCTTATCCCTTTCTTCAACTTGTCCCTTTTTTCTTTTACGTATACCACCGTACTGAGGCAGGCATACGAGGTACATAATAAAACGGCGCCTAATCTGATATTAGCAGGACGATGAGAGCTGGTACTCGCGGGATTTACCACCTCATATCGCATATTCTACGATTCCGTAGCGATTATCCTTCAGTCGTATCTACACTGACACAAAGAGGTCCTCTGAGATGATTTTTCTTTTTTACTTTTTTTTCTCTCTATTCAGATTTGCATTTAAAATCCATACTAGGGGTTAAATTTAGATAGAGTTGGCTTGCCACAAATGCAACTATATTCTGAGACATTGAAAAGCTCTCCTTTTGAGGCTGTGAGTGATGTTTATGAGACAATGTTCCCTTGAGGGTTACCAAGTACTGCGTAGGTACAGTTTACAAGCTACCCCAGCCATGCTGCATTCCTGCCCCTTCCTTTGTCTGATCCATGTGCTCTTAGCATGGACCTTTTGTATGAGTCCCATTCTTAGTGTACACCCTTTTTTGTATCTCACCCCCTTGTATCTAAAGTAGGCAAAACAAGATGATGAGGTGAAACTTACAACTCAAGCCAGTGCAATTCGTTCATCAAAGATCGTCATCATCTTCATCGCTACCGCTTGACCAGTCATCTTCATAAGCAGCTCCCAGGTCCGCCAAGCCGTTGACCAGGTTCTCTCGCTCCTCTAGTGAGATGAATGGTGTTACTTGCGAGCGCAGGTTCTTCATCTTATACACGATCGAGCCTTCTGACGCTATGGATGTGCGTACGGGGATGCTCTCGCGGCCTTGGAGGTTGTAGTTGTATATTGAGGGGAAGCTGTCGAGTAGGGGGTAGAGAAGAGAAGTTTTGTAGCTGAGAGGGGGTTTGGTTAGTATTTGTATAGCTTCATAACGCAGTTGTACTGGTTTTTGTATAGTACAGCTTGTGGGAAAAGGGAGGGAGAGCTTACTTTCGAACAACGGTGTTTCCGATGATGGGGCGCTGGTTCTTCATATATTCGCCTGCGGAGTCTTTGCCACGGTCCTCGGGTACTCGAAGAGAAGATAGTCGGCCAAATGCCCGATGACTGCTGTTCCCCATCTTGACTCCATCTTTTGAGCTTCCAATCTGTGACAAGTCCAATTCCGGAGGCTCATCCGAGTCCAGTTCGGCCTGCGGTCCAACAGTCATGCGCATGTTTGCCAGAGTCTGTCGGCCAGAAACATTCAAGCACTGCGCCATATCAGCCATACCAAGAGGCTGCGAGCTCCCATCAAGACGTAACCGAGACTGCAGCGAAGCGGTCTCCGTAGCCGTAGCGAGCAGTGCAGAGACGTTCCACGTCGAACTGCTGTCCACGGCAATGCCAGATGGAACACGAGAGTCAGGAAGACCCAGGGGCACCACCATGGAAGCCTGAGCACACGCTTGATTAAGACTCATCGCCGTGTTGGCCAGCCTTAGCCGTCTCTTCTCCCTCGCAATCGTCGCCACGGGGCTCTGTAAACCCCAGACCCAGATACACGTCTTGGGATGCTCATCCCGCAACGCCTCAAGATACGAACTTGCGAAACCTCCCCACGCGTCGTCCAGCGTGGTGTACACCTGCACGCCCTGCATCTGATCACACTCCTCCACAAACGGCCGCCAGTCCCTGTCCACCATTTCGTTTTCCTTCTCCAGCGACTCAAATAGCTCGGTGCCCATTTCGAAGCGCTCAAAGGGCATGATACTAGAATTTAGCTCAAAGTCGTATAGCTGGACTAGAGACTTGGGGTGGTAGTAGACTCGCGAGTAGTCGGACCAGTACCGGATATCTGAGGCCTTGAGCTTGCCTGGCTTGACGCCGGCATCGAGATCTTTCTGGTAGTCGATTGAGGACAGCGGGTTCTGCTTATGAACTGCCGGTTGACCAGGCCTATTCACACACAGAACAAGCAACAGGAACAATACTTTAGCAATATTCTCATAATAATAACAAGCATAACACTTCCCCAACGAAGCAAAACTCATCAAGAATTCGGCATCCGCCCCTTTTTAAGAAAGCTCTCAAAAACTCACCATAGTGAAGCTAAAGCAACGTCCTGGCTCGGCGCAACATCATACATAGGGTTGACCTTTCGCAGCGGCCCAAACGCGCCCTTCAAATCATAAACGACCGCCCGAGGCAGAAACGTATCAGATCCATCTTCGCCAATGCCCGGCCTCCAGTGGATGTTGTGGTCCACGAGCGACTTTTCGTCTTCGGAGTATGTGAAGTAGGATTCTTGAGTGTTCCAGAAGTGGGTGGCGACGTAGTTGCTCAGATTGCCCAGCTGGAGGGTGACAATCTCACGCATAGCTCAGTCCGGTTTATGCAAAGCTCGATTAATAATAGGAATGGAAATAATAATGAGCTCCAGACACTGATTTTATGTGAATGGTAGATGAACAATGACCGAATTTTCCTTACTTGAGAAGCTACGGGGTAATTAATATGGAACATATTGGTAGCTCTACTGTAAGCTGCCAGAGGTCCGCTCAAGTTGTGTGCTGACTAATACTCACTAGATGTCCATGTACGTAGAACTTGGTTGATGAGAAGATGCAATAGTCCCTTCTGTCTAAAGTCATTTCGTAGATGGATTGGCAATTACAAAGGTGAGGCGCTCAAGTAAAGATGTTGGAATATGGGAGAGTAAATTAATATATATCTAGACACATGTACCATCCACCTCATGATATGCTATTACAAAAACGTCGAGGCATCATTTTACGGCCCTCATACTATTGCCTGCAACAAGTGGGCAACGAAACTCCCCGAAAAGAAAAAATGGAAACATAGGCTTGGACATGAAGGGGTTAGAAAAGGAAAAAGAAAGAAAGAAGCAGTGAAGTGGGGAGAAGGAAAGCCTCGACCGTAACACCGTGAAACACATCAACATCTTGACACCATTCCATCCGGACGGACAAGCCATGATGTGAAAAATCCAATGACTCCGATGCTGCTGACAAGCTCGAGAGTAAGCCTGCTGTTGCACTTGATCTGACCAGCCAGCCCCAACAGCCCGAGCGGATCCTGGTGGTGTGGTACTACTTCTTCACGCTTTGATTTCTTGTGCTTCTGACGCCTTGGCTTCTGATTCACTCTTGCCAGTGGCATGCCATTCATCGTCATACCTGGCCCAAGAAGTTGCATCGGTACCTCGCAAAGGCGTTCTGCCTCTAGACTCTGCCGCAAGCTTTCTGCCCAACTCGCCATTTCCAAGGGGCGGTGGTACTGCTCGGGGAGGAATGAACGATTCCAGGAGGGAGTGGACAAGGGGTATACACTCATGGGTTGGCGGCAGATGAGCGCTGACTGCAATGAGGAGCTGCTGGCCTTTTGTCGCCGCCACCTCACACCTTTGAGTGAGGCGGCATGTCGAAGTCTGGCGCTGCCATCTTGTGACATGAGCTGCTCCACGAGCCTATGAAGATCTGTAGCGACAAGCGGGCGGACATATTCTGAATTCATCAACACGCTGGCGTCCATTACATCGTCATCAGAGTCGGAGATGCTCGAGACGGCATAGATATCCGATGATTCAGAAGACACTCCAGGGGCACTAAACGAGAAATATTCAACGTTCTTGTCACGCAGGCAATAATCGATGGTTTGTTTGGAGACAATAGCATCGTCGTTGCTCATCTCATCGGCGCGGGCTAACAGGGGAATCACATTAGTGGTGTTTTGCAGCAGTCTGATTGTCTCTACGTCTGCGGCTTCGGGGCCTATAGGTATCATGTTAGAGTCAAACATGTTCATAGTTGAGTGATGAGCAAGTGACATACCAGTATGGGGCAGCAGATACAGCACTGCATCAACGATAGGCTCAGTCCCGTTGCTTAGGAGATTCCACAGGTCGCCATCACTGATTGGCCGGTGTAGTAATGGAAAGAGCTGTGATTCGACATAACGGACGGCCGGATGCGCAGCCTCTGACTCTTGCTGCGGAGGGCAGTCCACAAAACAGAGATTACGGTCCAGCATCTCATCCATTGCTGAACTTCGTCGCCTTGGGGCAAGAGAAGGGTCCAGCTCTGCTCTCCACCACGGGTAGGGGCGGGTGCTGGCATACACTTCGGATACTTGGCCCTTGTCGCGGTTCGTAACGGGGTCAACATGAACGATATGCTCGCTGCATTGTGCAATAGCCGTGATCAAAGTTGATTTTCCAATCCCTTTTATGTTCTGGTTAGCAGTCACTTCTCAAGTATCGCCACGACAGAAACAACACACCATCTGGGCCTGTCACCAGAACCTTGAGCTTTCCCAACGATTTTCCCGTGTCCGAGAACGGCCGGCGTCGCGGAACCGTTAAGCTAGGCATGATGAGCTGTGGTGTATGGCTCCCTGCGAGGCCGTCGTTGGCATGTTGATAGAGGCCGATGCCGCCTTGGTGTGGGCCGATTAGACTTAGAGAAGAGCTGATCCGGCTAGCAGACATGGAGGCGACAGGCGAGCTCATGGGCGACGAGGTTTCGCTGATGACGGACTCGGGACCAGAAGTCCCCAGCATAACGGGAGTCATTGGCCTGGAGAGGTCGTGAGGCGTTTCGCCGCCGGGCTGGGACGAGAGAGACGGTGAAGGCCACGAGATAGATGTGGATGCTGACATGTTGGATCGGTGACAGCTCTTGCCAGCCCGGGTATTTGATTCATATTCGCTCTTGTACGGAAACCGAGGCGTCTGGAAGCTCATCTCGCCCAAATCGCTGATTGAATCCTCGGTTCCGACAAAGTACGTCATTTGGGGAATCGTCGCAGTGGGCGTCAAACTGTCGGAGCGCCCATGATGGGCAGATGCGCTGCCGCTGGCCGGAACTGGTCGCATGTTGTGCGCGAGTCTCCAGCAATGAGCGGACTGGGAGACTTAGGAAAGGAGGGATATCTGGAGAGGATCGATCAAGCACTTTGTTGAAGCAAGATGCGATGATGGCTGACGTGTGATTTAGAGTTGATCTATCGTTGGGGGAGACTTTCGACCGGTGATTAACGCGACAGCGCAGTATGAGCAAGGTATGGGTACCGTCTCACCGAGTACTGCGCAGGTATACTTGGCAGGCGGTGCGGTGGAGATGCTTCACGGCGGAGAGCGGGGAACGACTTTCCGGTACTTTTCGCGTCGTACTCCCTACTTTGTCAACGATCGGATGTAAGTCGTTCGAACAATTGTGACAGACAGCCGCTAGAGGACTACTGGCGAATAAGGTGTGATAGAGGTAGAGGCAGTGGTAGATGCTCATCTATTCCCTCACTTGCTAACGGAGCGCGTGGTATTCCTGCTTTTCACGAAGCCAATAATGAACCACCCATGACCTTCTGCAATGCTCCGCGTCCAGCATCCGACACAGCATACCGCAGCTGTCCTCCGTCCTGTAGTGACAAACAGCCAAAGTACAGAGGCAAGCTCGCACCCCGTCTAAGAAATACACCCCTTTAAGATCCCTGGAATGCAGGGACAGCGCTCAGCGTTAGTTCGATACGGCTTATCTAAGTGCATATCCGCGGCCCACAATAGCGGGGCAGCCCGATCCTCCTCTGTATTCCCATCTGGTGCTGCTAGCTTCCAGCCTCTTGGGGAGACATCAAGCATTTTGGGTATTGACTCATCTGGAGATAGGCAGACGAGCTGTTCGGTTGTCAGGAGTCAAAGACACGACGCAGAACCGCCAAGATGGACGGCAAGAGACATCCCAGCTCGTTCCAGCAACTGGAGAAGCTCGGAGAGGGCACGTACGCCACTGTGAGTTGGTCCTTTGCAGCCCTTTGCCATGCGGTTAAACGACATGTCGACTAACCACCATCCGTTTGGCTTCCTGTTTGATAGGTGTTTAAAGGGAGAAACCGTCAAACCGGAGAGCTAGTTGCTCTCAAGGAGATTCACCTCGATTCCGAGGAGGGCACGCCCTCGACTGCCATCCGAGAAATCTCGCTGATGAAGGAGCTCAAACACGAGAACATTGTCGGACTTCACGATGTTATTCACACCGAGAACAAATTGATGCTTGTGTTTGAATACATGGACGGCGATCTGAAGAGATACATGGACACCCACGGCGAACGCGGCGCGCTCAAGCCCACGACGATCAAGTCCTTCATGTACCAGCTCCTCAAGGGCATCGATTTCTGCCACCAGAACCGAGTCCTGCATCGAGATCTCAAGCCACAAAACCTACTCATTAACAGTAAAGGATGCCTGAAGCTTGGTGACTTCGGTCTTGCCCGTGCCTTTGGCATCCCCGTCAACACCTTCTCCAACGAGGTCGTGACCTTGTGGTATCGTGCACCAGACGTCTTGCTCGGTAGTAGGACATACAATACGAGCATCGACATCTGGTCAGCTGGATGCATCATGGCTGAGATGTACACTGGCCGGCCATTGTTCCCCGGGACAACAAATGAGGATCAGATTGTTAGGATATTCCGCATCATGGGCACACCCACCGAACGCACATGGCCCGGCATTACCCAGCTCCCAGAGTACAAACCCACGTTCCAAATGTACGCGACTCAAGATTTGCGAAACATTCTTCACGCTATCGACCCCAGTGGAATCGACCTGATTCAACGGATGCTCCAGCTTCGGCCGGAGCTCCGCATAAGTGCTCATGACGCCCTGCAGCATCCTTGGTTCAACGATCTCGTCCTCCAACAACAGCAGCAACAGCAACAGCAGCAAGCAGCCTTGCAGGCTCAGGCGCGGAGTTTCCAGCAGGCGGTCCCCTCACAAGCCTTTGACAACAACTACTAGGCATAGCTTGTGGCGTATCCTGCGCACCAGGATCCTGCAGGGCTGGCCATTAGCAGGCATACATATGGTCAATCCTGTCCATTTTTCGATTGTATGGGGAAAAAGTTGACTCGTTATTACTTCTGGCTGGCGATCAAGACAGCGTAATTGCATACCTACATAAAAAAAGAGATCATCTACACATCTCCAGAAGACGGTGTGGGAATACTACGGTCAGACTAGAGCTGTCGCAACAAATCCGGGCTTTGGCGGTGGCTGGATGATATTACTGATACTGATAGTTTATCGCTCATGATTTTAGGGGGGCAGGACAAGATATCCATCCTTTTAATAAGAAGCAAAACCAGAAAATTTTCATGTTTGGACTTTGCACTCTGTCACAGGAAATGGTAACTTTTGCCATTTGACTTTGTAGCGCTTGGATTCAGTGTCTATTGACAAGGCTACCATCTACGGGGCTCTTGAATTTACGTTTATTTGGCTCCTTGGACCACGTCTCGGCAAGGGCGGCTGTTTCATCTTCCTCGGGAGCGAATCCCATACTCAGCCTTAGCTTTTGAATCTCGTCGCGAACCGCCTTCGCAAGTTCGACTCTGAGTTGCACCGCCTCTGGGTCATGTCTCAGCTGGTCGGGGTCACCGGCTTTCTCAACCATCTTCTTCCAAGAACTGCGATAGTGGCCAAAGAGGCTGTCGACGTCGGTTGGTTTCCCAATCATGACTCGTACTCGCTGGCCTATGCGCGGCAGGAAACGCGGGAACCCTCTTTCCTCGGACATGATATTCTGCGTGCCATGAATGAACATTGGGACAAACTCCGGTGCCGGGTCGCTTTCGAGAATCAGGCGGGATACACCCCATTTGAAGTAGCGCAAGGTACTTTCGGGGTTCTGGTGGCAGCAGGCCTCGGGGAAGATGTGGACCCAGGCATAGTGGTTGGCTGCAAAGGCAGAGGGCGAGACGAAGGAGTCGGTGCCGTTGGTGGAAAATGTCATGTCGGACGGCTTGATGACGGATGAGGGACTGGAGAGGAGCTTGATTGCCTGGGCAATTGTGGGCTGGTATAAGCCCCCTTGCGGCGAGTGCCACAGCCGGTGGGTGGGCAGCACCTGGCCGTAGCTGAAGAAGGCCGAAAAGAAGCGATTCTTGAAGCAGATGTCGTGGGCACCAAGGCCCCAGCGGAGGTTCTCAACGTCGACGGCGTACCGCAGCGGGAGGATGCCCCAGATCAAAGGATCATCGAGTCTGGGCTAGTTAGCAAGAGTGTTTTATAGCAATTGATTTTGGCTCTTCATTGAGATACCATACACGGAGACGTGGTTGCACACAGTCAGCAGGCCGCGGTCTCGCTGCCCGTTTTTGCGGCGGTCCAGCACGCCCAGCAGGTTGTCCAGCCCCGTGACCTCGACCCGGTTGAGGCCGTAGAGGAAAGCTCGTGATGCGGCCCCGACGCTGCTCATGACGGCCACGGAGGCGAGCCGCCAGGGCGCACCGGGCCGTGACGCGGGCGTTGGATGTGACGACGACATTGAGCTCCCGGCTATGTTTGGCTGTTAATAGCTTTGGCTCGGATGAATTGCCCGGCGCTGGGTTCCATGACAGGCACTTATGGAGGCCATGGTGGTGAGAAGGCACATATAATAAATAGTATGGAGCAGATGGAGCCGAGCCTTTTTTTTTTTTTCCCCCGTTCTTCCTATTTTTTTTCTTGGGGGAGCCAACAAAGTCGGGTGCTAAAATGCTGCAGCTAGCCGGCTGAACTTGGCCGCTGTCAGTGGTTGATCCAGTGCTGGAATATAGCGCCCAATGCCTGAACCACAAGCGCTCCGTAGTGGGCGTGATTGGGCAATGGCAGCCGGAACTGCACCTTGCATTTCAAGACTCTGGGGCTGGCATTTCTCTATTTTGGTACTAGTCGAGCTACAGGATGGAAGTGGCTAATCCTAGATGGGCAGTATCGTACCTTGTCCAAGCATCGCGCTGCTTCAAGCTAAAGTCAGATCCGATACTCTTTGCATCTACATTACACACTGCTGTACATACAATACAATACGATACGAGTGCCGATTCGGAAGTATTTTGTGGCTATAACTCGAGTTATTAACAGCGTTGTTGAAACTAGCAGAGGCCATTTGTTTGCATATCTGTGGCAAAGATAGCCACAATGTCACATAGTAGGCAGCTCTTCTCTCTTTTGCTGGGCAGCTTCCAGTCCAGTTTGAGCTCACAGAAGCTAACCACGAGGTTCCCCGTGCATAGGCAAAAGAAACACAACTCGCCCCGTCTTCACCTCGTACGAAAGAGAGCAGGCCAAATCGAATTGGAGCTCAAAATCCGCACAGCTCAGCCGAGACTCATTCCTGCCCTTTGGATTCTGCAGCCTCTGTCTCGAAAACGCCCGAGAGCCGGTCGCGTGCCCACGAGGGGACATTTTCTGCCGCGAATGCGCCCTGGAGAACCTCCTGGCACAGAAGAAGGAGCTTAAGCGGGCGGAAAAGGCGCGCCAGAATGCAGAGAAGGAGGCTGCCAGGATACGGGCCATTGGCGACGACGAGGAGCGCGAGCGAGCCATTCGCGATTTCGAACTGACCCAGGCTGGGTTGACGAATAATAGCTCGGGCAAGGGCAAGCCAAGTTCGAGTGCTGCGGCAGAGAGTAAAAAAGAAGAAGAAGCCACCGTTCGCGCTGGGTCCAAGAGAAAGTTTGCCCTTGATGCGGATGAGCTTGATCGGATTGCGGAAAACGACAAGGCAAAGGCTAGGAAAGCAATTGATGATGAAAAGGTGAGCAGAGCTTACACAACTGTTGCTACCACATCCAGTTAAATGCTAATCTTGTCATGACAGGCTGCTAAACCAACACTTCCTTCATTCTGGACACCTTCACTCACCCCAGATGTGCAAAACAGCGGCTTGGCCCCCGTCGCAAAAAAGGCCAAAACCACGCCTACCTGTCCTGCTTCCGCGGAGCACGATGCCCACCCCTTTTCTCTCCAGAAACTGCTGAAAATCGAGTTTAATGAAACCACAGACTCGGCCACCAAGGAATCGCGCAGAACCTGTCCTTCGTGCCTTAAGACCCTCTCCAACGCTTCCAGCCCGATCATGGCGGACAAATGCGGCCACGTTCTGTGCTTCAGCTGCGTCAAGCAGTTTCTTCTTCCTTCGGAGAAACAGCAAGCCCAAGAGGCAGAAACAAACATTGCGTGCTTTGTTTGTAGCACGCCCGTCGCCGTCGTTACCAAGCCCACCAAGATTTCGAGCGCAAAGGACTCTTTGCCGACAGGGCTGATTAAGTTGAAGTCAGAAGGAACCGGCTTCGCTTCTCGTGGTTCGCGTACCGTGGAAAAATCGAGCGTTGCTTTTCAATGTTGAGCGAAATTTTATTTACACTCTAAACTATCATGCCCTTTGGCTCGGATTCATCGCGTAGGGAAGACATGGTGCCGAAATGCACCGTACTGATCCCCAAGCTCCTTTATGGAGCCATGCACTGCTCGAGTAGCAGGATCGGGTATACACCTAGAATCAACCAATGGCATATCAGGGCTCCACGTTGAAAGAGGATCTCAGTCCAGCTTCTCTTTCAAAGAGGCCTGAGAAGCTCCATGTGCTTTGCGCCATATCGAGCAGGTCTTTCCTTATCTCTAGGTGGCTAAAATGGGCGACGATGACAACAATTGATCATAGCCCATGAAACTAGAGCGCCAAGAGGCTAGAATATCGAATCCGCCATCTTTCGGGCTTCGTACGCTGCCCACGACTCTTTTGGGCGTATGTCCTTCGAGGACGTCTCTGAACACATTTCTAGCAAGGTGAAACACATGGACCAGCGCGGACAGGGATCCATTCGCTAGCCATTACTTTGCAATGTCTCCCCGAGAAACAGCTGGGACTTAACCCAGTGAGCTACTACGACCACTGCAATGTCAAGCCGCCTCCTGTGGACGGAGAGATGAAGAGCTGGTCGTTGCATCTCTGTTACTTTGACTGGGGGCAAATAGACTGTAGCCTATATAAAATAGCACTGTGTCTTTGGATATATCAAGCACATTGATGATCGCTAATATTATAGCCAGCCTCTATATAGAACCATGATAGACAGCTATTTAATCACAAACACACACTTATTCAATCTCGTACAATGATGTGAACGCTGACTGAGTCGGCTTCTATTGATACACCTTGTATGGCTGTCTCCAATAATGTATCTATACAAAGATGCGTTTATACAATGAATAGGATAAACCTTCAAAAAGAAGTAGAAGAAAAGAACAAGGGGAACGGCACAGTATTCCAATACCGAGCTGTGTCGCTGCCCGTGCCGCTGAATATAAAAAGGATAGTCATTTCAATCATCAAAACCCATTTCCTAGTCCGAAAGCCATTCCCTAAAATGGTATATACCCAAAAGGAAGATTGAATAAAAAAAGAGAGTTCCAAAAGAAGAGAACTTGGAAAGACACCGTACGCCTTGTCCATGCTCAACCCGCCGCTGTAATCGCAAAATCAAAAGGAAGAAGGAGAATGGTAAAAAGGATGTCAAGGGTTATGCTTTCTACACCCAGCTTTCTATGCCCGGCTTGCCACCGAGGCCTGCCTTTGTGGCGGCGCAGGCATGCCGAAGCTGGCCTGCCTCGCTGACCCCGGGATGGACATGGATTCTACGTCGGGCTCGCCCGGAGCGTCTTCGTTATCCAACAGCCCGGGGTGGCCCGGGGGCAGTCTCTGAGCGCCAAAGCCGGTGACCTTGAAGATGTTTGTGCGGCCTCCATTGGTGGCCATTTGCAACTGCTCATGAAGCCTTGCAAGCTGGTACTGGCGCTTGATGGGGGTGAAGACGGGTTGTGGGATTAGGGGCTGAGGGTTCCAGTGGGCCAAGGCACTCATGACGGCGCCTGTCTCTTCATCAGAGTCTACAGGGCCGTTATTAGCGTCGTCGTCGTCCTCAAGAGGTGCGTTTGCATCCAACGCCGCTTCTGTAGTATCGATTAGCCCCTGGATAAAGAATGTGTAATTGGTGGCAGTGGGGGGACATACTCTGCTGCTTGGCTTGATTCTTTTTCTGGTACGCGGCTAGAAGCATGTCGTAGGGCAAAGATCTTCCTGATACAGCACGCTTTGCTCCCATGGAATGACTTTTACACGTTAAAGAACGAGCGCATGGTTGGCCATTGGGTAGAATGACACCACATTGGCGCTCAACATCGACAGGTCCTGCAGGGAGAAAACAAGAAGAGTCAGCGAATCTATCCGGGTACTGTAATTTTTCTTCTCGCGACAACATACCTTTTGGCTTCGGGAGCTTAGCCTTTGGCTCATCCTTCTTCTTCTTTGCCTTGGGCCCCTTGTCTGCATCAGCATCGGCTTTGCGCTTCTTGCTGACCTCTGGCTTCTTGCTGGCGGCCTTTTTGCCGGCTTTCTTTTCCTCTTCGGCGTCACTGTCTTCGTCTTTGCCATCTGCGTTGTCGTCATCATTCTTCTTGGCCTCTTCTTCCCGGGCCGCCTCCTTTGCTCGCTCTCGAGCTTCTCGAGCCTCCTTCTTCCGCTGGGCCTTTTCTTTCTTGACCTTGAGGCACTGTGCTATATGGGCCTTTGCAGCCGTTTTCAAGATGCTCTTCTTGCAATGCTTGCACTGTTGAAGCTCCGGGTTGTCTTCTAGGGGTCGTCCAGTCGCAAAGGTCTCGCGGGATAAGTCGTCTAGTTGGTTGACGACGGGCCCAGGAGATACTGGTACCGAGGGTGACGAGTTGTTTATCTTTTTTTTCTCTTCTTGCGCAGCGTCAGCCTCAAAAATTAAGCGCTAGTGGAAGAAAGAAAGAAGAGAGGGAAACAGGGTTGGGCGATATATACCATCGATGACGCTGCCATCCATCCAGTTGCCCGGCTTGCTGTGCTTTGGAACCGACTTCTTAAGCTTAATTGTTGCATTCTTGGAGTCCTTTTTGGAAGCGACCTTGATTGTTTGGTCTGCGCCTAGAAGTGTGAGCTGGAACGAACTGTTACATCCATGGTAGATGATGATATCGCCTGCCCACCTTTGCGCGACTCTGCGTCTGGCGCCATGGTTGCTGATGCGCCGGGATGATGTCAGGATGTGCAGTTTTCGGTCAAATGACGAAAACACACGGCGAGGAACAGTTGTAGCAGGCACAGCAAGGCGCGACAGCACTTTGCAGGCGTTGGATGTTGGATATAAGTTGTAGACAGACAGTGACGATCGCGAGGCTGATGTCCAAGGAACCCAACTTCACGTGTCTTGGGTGGAATGGGCGACGGTCGGAAGCAACAACGATGTTCCGAAGATATCGCGGAGGCTCAGCGGTACGTACCGGCACCACTTACAGGCAGTCCACTGATGCAAAAGGGTGATCCCATTGAATCTGAGCTCAGTTGCAATTCATTTCGCACCATTGTAAATGTCAAATACAATGGAATAATAGACAAAGTACTCATTCGGTATGTTATTGATCTATATAACAATTAAAAATAAGAAACTGAACAGTGACATGCATGCATAGGTACATACGCACTGTGCCGAAGACCAACCAACCTTGTCCCCGGTGTTACTTCACGGCACTACTTTAGTGAGAGGGTACCTTAGTTGGCCCCATGGGGATGCAGCGGCCCATTTGTTCATTCTCCGCTACTTTACACAAGCATCCATATCAAAGTCTACAATAGCATCTAGACCGCTGAACCCAGAAAACGCCCCGGTATATTCAAGAAAACATCAAGCAAATCATTCTAGATAGGGGGCTCCAGCAGCCAAAAGAATCCACCAGTTATGTGTGTGTGTACTGTAGGTGAAAGGGGTATAATATGATAAAAGATATAGAAAAAAATGCACTGGTCATGATAGACTCGCAATCATCCCAGCGTTGGGACATTGTTCTCACGCCACGCCTTGTATATGCGGTCCCTCATTGCCATGTGGCCAAGACTGCGCTACAACAGAGAGTCAGCATCTTGTTTTGTTGTGGCTGGCTGCTGCAGATGACAGACATGGAAAAAGTAACGAAAAGAAAAGAAAGGAGAAGCTTACCGGATGAAAAGTCTTGCCGTAATATGTGGGCACATACCACATGGAATTCTCCGCCACGACCCGCCCGTCTGCCTTTCGCAGCTCTGCATCTTTGCTAGCCGCCGTGGCCATCATGCACAGGGCCATCTCGCCCCAGTCCCCGGATTTCTGCGCAGGCCCGAGGCAGTTGACCGGATCAACTAGCGGGGAGTCGAGAGGGAGCAGGGCGTCCGTTGCCCCGAGCACGGGCGTCTCCGAATTGTCCAGGCCGCCAACGAGGAAGAACCACGTTTCGTTTCTCGCATAGTCTGGCTCGACAACGCCAGGCTCGCAGAAGCGATGCCCCTCAAAGGCGTCGTCGTAGTCGACAAAGAGGATCCTGGGCTCTGCAAACGCGGCGTTGATGGCATCCACTGAGCGTCGGATCTTGTTGTTGACGTCGACAACCATATCGTTCATGCGCTGTCGAAGCTCCCGCTTCAGCTTGGGGCCTCGCCACCACATGCCAAGGGAGTAGTCGTCGCACTCTTCCGTGTCGGCGTTGAAGAAACGGGCGTATCCAGTGACGGTGATGGTAAACCACGGCCGCTTCTCCCACCGGACGTGATCGAGAATCTCCATAATGACGAGTCGAAGGCGGTGTTCAAAATCGGAGCTGGCCATTTGCTCGTCGGCGTGACGAAGAGCAGACTCGCAGGTGCCAGAGTAGAAGCTGTAGAAGCGAAAGATGCAGCTGTTCATGATTTCGAAAAAGCCCAGGTCGTTGCCGCCGATGGATAGGAGGGCAAAGTCGGCCGTCGCCGTCGTGTTGAACTCGTCAATCTGGCTGTGCTCCGCGCCAGCGAGCATATCGTTGACGGTAGAGCCCGTGCAGGAGAGGAACTGAAAGGTAGGGACCTCGCTTCCATCCAAGCTGCGGCTGAGGTCTTCCTGGACCAGCATGGGGTAGGCATTGTGGCCGTGGCGACAGTCATCTTCGGTGCCGTTGAACAGGCCCGTGCCGATGCCGGCAGAATACGAGTCGCCGAGAGCGATGAAG
The DNA here is from genome assembly GCA_035079535.1 of Trichoderma endophyticum. Lineage (NCBI taxonomy): Eukaryota > Fungi > Ascomycota > Sordariomycetes > Hypocreales > Hypocreaceae > Trichoderma > Trichoderma endophyticum. The sequence goes on from JAPMIQ010000004.1 coordinate 64,455, forward strand.
CCTGACGGACGGTTTCCTGGTCTGCTGGGAAAGGGCGGTGCGTAAGGAGCTTGGGATCGGTAGGCTGTGGAGGGTGATTCTGCGGTTGTTTGTAAGACGTAGGTTAGTGGAAAAGGAACGCTATTGAAGTGACGCAAAGCAAGGAACGGAGGATGGACAGCGCTGTCTCACCTGGACGATGCTGTCCCAAGACCAGCTGTTCATTCTCCAGGCGAAGCTCGTATGGCTGGATGACAAGGCCGAGGCTGCGGATGGGAGCCCAGGCCAGGGTCAAGACGAGCAGCCAGTTTGCAACGTCTGGATACCGCGCCATGCTGGGAACAAGAAAGAAGATGATGAAGAAGGTTAAAAAAAAGCAGATGAAGCAAAAAGACACAAATGACAGCTCAAGACATTTGAGCGCGCGGAGAGGTTTAGACGAACGCTTCGGATTGCCCCGGCGTTGGGGAGCCGGGGGGTGTGTCGCAACTCGTTGGGCTGGAGGATGAGGCTGATGCGAGTAGATAGGAGTTTAGAGTGAGTCTTTTTGACTTACACGGTCCGTCTACCTATATATACGGATACATCGGTAGATAGAGATGCAGCTGCAAACGCACCTACTAATAATAATACGTGTGAGCTGCCATACTGACTGACTGACTGTCATACAAGCTCAACTGTCATGCATCTGCCTGGGGACGCGAACAGATAAGACAGCAGAGCTTAGCCTTGTCCCGGGGTCACGATTTTGTTGGGCTCGCTCCCGCTTATAGGCTGCCGTCGATCCATGTGCCGCGGCCGCGACCTCCTACTTGCTGCAGCTTGTCAGGGGCTTTAGTTGGATGAGTCTAAGTTAGCCCGTTTGCGACGGCTCACGGGACTGAGGCGGGAATCAAGGGTTCAAGGGTTTGGTTCACATTCACGCGGGTTCATGTACTGGGAGAGAGGATGCAAGTGGTTTTAAGCAGAGGTAATATCTGCCGGGTACTTTGCAGGGTACATGCCATGTTATCTTGCCGCATAACGAACAAGGCTGCGGGTGCAACGAGAACAGAGGGAGAGGTAAAATGCTCGTGAAAATGCATTCGACAATATGGATTACTTACTGTAAGTAAAGTAGTAGTGCCGGGAGCTGTCTTAATACTCCCCCAGCTCCATCATCCCAGCTCTGTAGTTAGAGCAGCAACCTTAATGTGCATCGCATTTGGCCCACCTTGATGAATTCCCACTTCTCCATCTCCAATCTGCCCATCTCCCGCCATCAAACAAAACATGTACCGGCGCAAAATCAGAGGAAACCAACTGGAAGCAATGGATGGGGAATAAAGGACAAGCACCAAGTATAGTACACGTATTGGACCCCTAATAAGAGTGCATTACCTAACCTGTCACTGTCCATGCCTTTCATACGTCATTCACGTGCAGCCCCCCAGTGACACTTCTCTCTCACACGTTCCCATGCTTTCCCCACTGAAAAAGGGCGTCGATCTCGATCCAACAACGAGAGCCTTGCGTCATCGCCCGTCGGCCCCCTTTCAGCTGCCCTAGACCAGCAAATTCCAAGCTTCTGAATGCAAGCAAATGCAGCATTACCGGAACATTCAAGGTACTAAGGTTTATGCTTGTCAAAAATAGCAGCACAATGCATGTCCCTCCCCCACCTCTTGTACATATTCCATTTCGAATAGCTGCCAGTGTACAAGTACACGCAAAACCTGGCTGCTGTGCGCAAATCCCCTCCATCAATGCCGTCATACGTGTGTCCATGTCCATGTCTGTTCCCCCCCAGCCTCGCTCGCCATGGCCATTCAGCGAGTAGAATCCCGGATTCTGTTAGTCCATAGTCGCTCCCTCAGCTACAGACCGTGCTACGTCGACGTCAGAGGCGGGCTTCCAACCCAATTGCTCTCCAGTGTTTATTAAAAGGGCGGCCTCTGGAACTCTCTGTCCCCCAATTCCAAGTGATTTCTGCCAGACTATTTCCATACTGTAATACCCGTCATTGACACATCTCGTCTACGCAACCTCTTCTTTTTAACGCCATAAACCAGTGAACGCATCTCATTTACACCATGTCGTCCGCCATCGAGACCATCAACCAACTCGCGACATCCGCCGCAAAGGCCGTCTGGGGCGACTCCAGCACTGACGAAACCCACAAGGAGCCCATCTCTGGAGCCACTGGTGATGTCTCTAAGGGCGAGCCTTATGATGCCGGCAACTTGGGTATGACTGATTGACAACTACATCCGTGATACCATCCGACCAATGACTAACGCAACTGCGCCGATATACAGATCCCAAGGACCAAAACAAGGTCGAATCTAGCCTCAAGGGCCAAGAAGACGAACCCTCAGACCTAGCCGAAAACGAATACTACGCGCTCTCATCCTCCGCAAAGGACAAGCCACTCCCCGAAAGCCCTCGAACCAAGGAACCCATCGGTGGCCAACTCCAGGATAGAACCAAGAGTAACCTCAATGACACAACAACCAAGAGTATTCCCAAGGACACAACATCAGGCACAAACGCAGACGAAGACGTAAACCCCGAAGAAGGCAAACCCCTCGACAAACTCACCGGCGCCGGCCCCCGCCCCGTCGAAGAACTCGCCAAGGAGAACGGCGGAAACGCCGCCGCCGCATCCTCCAACGAGGCCGTGCAGGAGGATAACAACAACAACAAGCCGAAGGAGCAGAAATTGCCCGAGGACAACAGTTCCAAGCAGGGCAACGACAATCAGAAGTGGGAAGCTTCTGAAGACGATTACGTTAAGACGACGGGGCTTGCGGCTGATGGAGGGAACTTTGATGCTGCGAAGCCTGGGGCTGGAGTTGAAGCTGATCGTATGTCCCCCCCACCCCCTACTTTTCCCCTATACTCTCTTTTATTTCTTCTTCTTATGGACATGATGAAATGAGATTTTGCTGACCATGTAAACTATATAGGCTTGATGGAGCAAAAGGGCATGAAGACAGATGACGACGATAATAACAACCACAAGGCCGGTAGCTCTGGCCGCAAGAGCTCGGATTCAGGCCGCCATCACAAGGATAAGCCCAGTCTGGGGGAGCGAATCAAGAATAAGCTGCACCGACATTAAATCTTGTCTTTTGAATTTCTGTCCTGCTTTTTCCCGAATTCCCCTTTTGTCGATCTTGTACCAAAGAGTACTTATCTTCATGTTGTATCAATTATTTAATTCTGCCTGTATGGAAACACGGTGTTTGTGTGTATGATACTCTTGTCTGTACTTGTTCTCAAAAAAAGTGTTACTTCTCAAGCTTGAAAAAAAAATGATATACACGATTTCAAAAATGCTCTGAATTTTCAATGCAAGCCTTTCGTAGATTCGATTTCCAAACACTAATGCTAAACGTCAAAACAAGTATATACCATCATAAATAGCCGTACCATATATATATGCAGCGTTGAATATATATATGTATATATATAAAACGGGTATGATATTCCAGGTTTCCCAATCGCCATTCGACATTTCCTCAATAGATGAAGAGAAAATTTCCATCCAACTCTAAATCAAGATGCCCAAAGCTCGGGAGAACACCTCTCGAAAAAAAAAGAAGAACATGGAATAATGTTTTGTTTTGTTTTTTCTTTGCATCATGCGAAACCCATGTCCTTCTCGAGCCTTATAAAACCAAGCCATATCAAAACCCATCAGAGGCGCCAACGAGAATGCCAACAAGTTTTGTTTGCGAATCATAATCACAAAGTCGTCAAAGGCGGCAAACCACGGTAAAAATCCATACTGCTCTTCATGGTGCCGATGCATTTCAACGTCCAGTCATCACCCACGCCCTTTGTTGGTTCTGGGTCTTTGGATGTTGATCGAAATCAGGAAACCAAGACACCTTGAATGCAATCAATCCATGACAGCATTTTTGCACAAGGGCCGTCCAGGCTCGGCTGCATCTTTCGTTTCTTTTCGTCTTTTTTTCCCTTCCCTTTCAATTATCCCCCTCTTTTTCGCGCCTCGAATCCCTGGAAAAAAGAAGAAATCCAACTTCCGCTGCGATATAGCACCAGACCATTCCGGCATGGCCCCTTTTTTTTGTGGCCAGATCTTCCCCATTCTAGATCCTCTTGGTATCATTTCTCTGATTCCACTCCCTCAAACATGCTTTGTGCTTCTCTTCTATACACTCTGCTTCTCCATTGTACAACACGTTAAGCGTCCTTATATATAGGCCCAGTTTGCTGACTGTTTCAAACAATATCAGAGGATCAGGGCTTTGGTGCTCAGGGGCGAGTATTTCACAAAAAGCCAGATTCAGCAAGCACCCTACATCACACAATTCGTTAGCAAATGTCAAAGAGCAGACCGAAGCAAAGCTCTCCTTTGCTTTACTTTGTTGTACATACCTGACAATCTTCTCGTCTTCACGCTCGCGTGGTTCAATCTGCAAACTCTTGTCGTACATCTCATGTACGTCTCCTGCGGCTTGCATGTTGCTCACTATGTAGTCATGCAGCTCAGGGACTGGCTGCAGGGAGTATCCCACATTCTGGTACTGCTGAATGTCACGGATGACTTCGGCTGTCTTTGCTCTCTTGGCAAAGTTGATCAGGTTGGTCTTCTTAATCACCGAGGGTATACCATCCTCGATGAAGGTAAGATCGGTCAAATAAACACCTACATTCTCCTGTTAGAAACACCATTCTTCACCGTAAAATTGCTCAACGATCCAAACTCACCAAAAAAGGGGATGCACGGCGGGTTGGCAACGTGAAGCGCCTCGCGATACTCGCCAAAATTCTTGGTGCTGGCCATAAGTCGGCGCATCGTTTCCAGAACAACGCTGGTTCGCTGAGGGACTTGGTCCCAGGTTCGCTTCAAACGTGCAATAGGCGCCGTGCCCAACGCTGAGATAATGGATGTCAGCGTGGAAAAGTTGTTGAGGCCTCGGCATTTCTAGTTCAACTGTGTTAGCACTGGACTGTTCTTTCAATTCAAAAGCGTCAGGGTACGCAAACATACGTCGGCAACAGCAACAAAGTGCTTAATCACCACAACTCGCTTCTTGACATCCATCTGGTTTAGAATCATCTCCGCCACCCAGTTGGTCATCTGGTTAGAGTGCAGAATCAGAGCCTTGACATTCGGAGCCGCGTCAGGGTCGCCGTCTGCAACCTTTTTCTGCCACGTCTTATTTAAGCACTCAGTGGCTTTGATCTTGGAGTACAACCGAGACTCGATGATTGTCAGTTGGCGAGCAAACTCCGTCACGTCAATGTCCAAGAACTTGAGTTTTCTCATGTTCTTGGGAATGATGGGTGTTGGAGTGCTCTGGTTCAGGGTTTGGATCATGCGCCTGGCGCCAGCCTCCTTGCCGCTGAGCCTCTGGTCAAGGATCGCCATCAGCGGCCCTGAACCTGGTGTCTCAGTCGACTTGACAGTGTCTCTCGCAAACGTGTAGACGTCGCGTATCAGAGTCTTGGACTCGTCGTTGAACTCTTCCATCCAGAAACTGTCGAACCAACTCTTGAGAATGTTGACCACTCTGAATCGAATGAGCTTCTGCTTGCGGTCTCGCCACAACTCATAGTCTTGCTGTGTGAGGCCCTCCGGGGGCTGTATGCCGAACCGTTGAACCAGCATCTCAAAAAGCTCGCGTGCTGAGGTAAAGGATCGATAAGTCAAGAGGAAGGTGTTGTTAAAACTCGAATCAAGTTTATCATGGCGCGTGAGCTGCTCGACCAGTGCCAAGAGGGATCCTCCCTTGACCGTGGGTGTGGTTGCCTTTGCGTCCCAAGATAGGTCGTTTTCGTGGTCCAGGAGCAGGAACTCGGGCGTGTCCTCGTCCGGTTGAAGCTGTGGTGACGGGTCTTCTCCAAAGATCTTCTTGACCTTGGAGTAGTCGCCCTTTCTGGAGAATCCGGGGGGAGCATCGCCCTCGGAGTATGACTGGGTGGTGATGAGTGGCGGTCGGACTGGTGCGGTCCTTGAGTCTGACCGTTGATGGGGTCTGTCGTAAGGCATAGTCTCTCCTCGCTGGAGCTGGCCCCGCGGTGGTTGGCGGGCCTTTGCTTGCTGCTGCTGCATGTTAATCAGAACCTGCTCTGAAAGCAGCTGTAGCGAGAATCCAGTGTGCGACGAGTTCGTCTCGAGTGCTCTAGCGCATTGGCGAACATAGTCGAGACGGCTCTCGAGAGGCTCTCCTCGGACTTCTGACCATTCGTCCGCTAGGGGTCCGGCGACGGCTTGGCAGCTTAACATGAGGTCGGCAATGTTGTCATACAGCGATTGCTTGTTGATGCTAAAATCTTCCAGCTGCGGTGTCTGGAACGTATTGCCCAAAGATGACAGGTCGACGGACTCAATCATGGCAATCCACGGCCTAAATGTCTCTACAACCTTGCCACCGGCGAAACAGACATTGTTAGCAATGGCCTCGTGTCGCTGAGGTGAGATGATCTTTTCAGGAGCTGTAAGGTTCTTTTCCAGCTCGCGAATGCTGGACACAAGAATTCTCTTGTGCTCATCTAACCTCTCGAGGAGATTACCATCAAGGACTGCAGTGGGCTCGGTGAGGCCCTCCTCGTCATCAAGGAAGTTGGGGGACATCAAATCATGGAAATCTAGTCCGTTGCTCTGCCAGCTGCCACCTGAGGTGCTGCCAATGACAAAGCCAGGGAAAAGTCGGGGGATGTCCTCTCCCCTCTGCTGTCTGGCAACTTCAACGTAGCTGAAGACGCCACCTAACACGCCGTCGGCCTCCTGGAGACACTTTTGAACCGACTCCGCGTTGGGCCAATCAGCAGCTGCAATATGAGAAGAAATAACCAGCTTCGAAAACTTGGACATCATATCTCGGAAGTGGGGGTAGAGTGCCTTGTTGGTGGAGATGATGGAAGGCTGGCCAGAATGGTTGTCCGTGGTCCCTGAGCCGGCGGCAAGAAGTAGTCTGAGGTGATCGGAAATATCTTCGGCCCTGGCAACGTATTCAGAGCGGGCGTTGTTGGTGACAGCCTCGCGATATCGGTCGATGGCGCGCTTCATGTTGGTGACAAGGAGACTCCAGGTAAGGGGTGGCGTGGATCCATCGTCGAAGAAAGACTTGGGCACGCTGGTGGTGGCCGGCACGTTGTAGGTGGTGCTAGTGAATGATGTGGCCGATGCAATGTTTGGTGGCTGGTTGGTGTTGGCGAATCCGAGGGCGTATGCATCGCTTCTCTTCCGCCGAGCGGGAGAAGTGCCATTCATCGAGTCCATTGACGTTGACGGGGAGAGGGCTGCACTGAATGAACCTCGAATGCGAGGCTGGATAGAGTATTAGTTTCAAGTACTTTCTTTTTTCTTTATTCATTTTTAATAGACAGGTGTACTTACCATGGACCCTCTGGACGCGAGCATCAGAGATTCGCCTTCAGCCTCTGAAGCTGAAGTCGCCGAGTCGTCGTCCTCGTCCTGGGTCAGCCCACGCGCCATCATTTCTGGCGGCGGCCGTGTCTTCTCGGGCATGGCAACGTTCATACGGTCCCTGGGGCCCGTCTCGGCCGAGGACACGGGCGATTCTAGCGGCAGCTCCATGCTGCGATCGCCCGTCATCATGTTGTAGTAGAAGAGGCGGCCATCTGGCGTGGCCTGCGGGATCCAAAAGTCGGCGCGAGACTTGTCGCCGCCCATGTCGGTGCCCTCGAGCGGCAGGCTGCCAAAGCCTTCGCCCTCGGAATCCTCGTCCTGGTCGGCACTGTCTTCGTAAAGTTCGTTTTCCTCCATTTCGTCCTCCATGTGGTGGTTAACATGGCCGTTTTGGCCCATGTCGGGAAACTCGTCGGGGCTAGTGATGGCCTGGCAGTAATTGCTGGGGAACCAGCCGCGCACTCCATTGATGACACCGTCCCACCAGCCGCTCTCGAGCTGGGTGATGACCTGGATGATGTCGCCCTCGTGGAAGCTGAGACTGGTCCTGTCGTCGGCCTCGTAGTCGTAGAGAGCACGGACGTACATGCTGCCGGGCGGCGCAGTTCCCACGACGCCGTCCATGGCTTTTGGCGCGCGCGTGTGGGGGAAGAGCTAGAGAGAGGGGGGGGAAAGGAGAAGTTGGGGAGCGAGAGAGCGCGCAAGAGAGAGTCGGAGAGAAAGAGGGGGCTTCGACAAAGGCCCAAACGCGATGGCGATGGTCGGGATGGGCGAGATGGCGATCGAGTCACGGTTTGCGCTCGAGGCCGCGGAGGATCTGTGCCAGCAGAGAGGCAAGTCGAGTCGAGTCGAGTCGGGATCGGATCAGATCAGATCAGGATAAGATGGCGACAAAATCACCGCAGGACATGGTCCGCGAGTCAGCCTTGTTGCAAGCCGATGGCGGCGCGCGCTGGGCCGATTCCAATGCCAATGAGCATGCCACCAATGTTGCTGGCGGGAAGCAGGCGAGACGTGCTCGATGGGCCGGAGATGTTCAGCAGATCGCTGGGGGGGAAAGGGGAGGCTATCGTCGACTGGAGTTTCGAGTGGCGGCAATTGGGGTGGTGGCCTCGCTGTGTTTCTGGCGCTGCTGCAGAAAGGGCACGCTTGCTGCTAGGCCGTTACGGGCACTGGGGGGAGATTTAGGCGAGACAAGAGCACTGATGGAGGCGCTGTATCTTCCCATGTGCTAGTGGGCGCGGGCGTCCTCCACTTCTACAATGGATCGGTTCTGGCAGCGTTAGCGAAGTACAAGGCCCAGATACTGCCCGTTACAGCAACCCCACGCGCCGTCAACCTCTGGAATCCGACAGCTGCTGGGGGACTCGACGCACCTGAAGCATGCCCGTCGATCTCACAAACAAACGTGGAAGTGGAAGCGCAGGCTCAAGCAGCACGAGCAACGCGCGACATCAGACTGGCGGAAACGAGACAGTTGCATGTACTCCGTACTTCTCATGGACCCCCAAAATGAGACGAGCCCCGTTCGCCATGCTCCGTCGCTCCAGCTTAGCGCCATGCACGCAGCCAGGTACAGCTACCCCGGGCAGCCACAGACGGCCGGCCACATGCTTCGTACCCGGTACTTGCGCGCGCTCGAACTGGTGGCTGGTCACTAAGAAGAAGCGATAGCTGCAGCACCTCCTGAACCGTTGAAACCTCGCAGCACACCAGCCATTGATGTGTTAGGCCGGTACATTCTCTTACATGGTCTTGCACCAACAAAATTTCAAAATTGAATTGAATGCATCAATCAAGCTAGATGGACCCACGACGTGCCGGAGCTTGTCCATGATCGGAGATTTGTGCTTGAGAATTGGATGGAGCAACGATTTGTCGAACATTGAATGGAACAGCTACATGAGATACGATATCAATAGGTACGTGAATGGGTCTCCAAACACGCGGAAAGGGCGCACAGACAGGCACATGTGCAGTGCATGGTGCCTCTTGTAAGCCATCCATCTGATCCATTCAATACCATCCCTACAAGACAGGTTGGTCGACTCCATTTCCTAGAATGGAAAAACGCTTGATAGTCCTGTTCGTTGCAGCTGTCATCTCATAAATACGGATAACATATGAGCATTCCTTCTCCTCCAATCTCCCCAGCTCGTGCCTGTCATTGCCTCTTAACGAAGGGCTTGTCACCTTGCACCCCACGTTTGACCACCTTGCCGGTTATTCAGAAGCGAGAAAGATGAATGAGAGTCTACGAAGCCGGATGGGAAGGGGATGTTACGGATCGGCTGTCCTCTTTTCACTATGGATACGATAACAGTGCTATGCTTCACCTCCTGTGCTGCAACTCTGAGATACTACGATGGCAACAAAAGTGTTGGTCATAACGCTTTCGTTGCATTGCAATTCGAGACAGACCAACCCATACAATCTTGTTGGGACTATTGCAAAGGACGGAGTATGACTGGGAGCACAGCTACCTATCTCTCTCTATCAGGGGTTATTCGGCCCTCAAATCTTGGAGCGACGGCATACAGTATGGTGGGCAGGCACAATGCAATGCAATCCTCCCACGCGGCCAAAAAAACACGCACAAAGGAAGAACCAGCCAGCCATGGAAGGCATAATTCTGCGCCGAGAACTCAGGCCGTTGGTATCAAAGAACCTCCATGTATTCGTTTACACATGGTCCGAATAGTCGGCCTCTTCATACCGCCTCTTCGACCTTTGCCCCCTTCGCATGAATAAACGCTAGCAAACCCACAAAGTGTCGGCCAACGCATCAGCAAAACAAAACTCGGTAATGAACTCGGACACGAAAGAGCTTCGGAGGAGTCCGCCGAACAGGATCTGAATAGGGCTCAGTTTAAATCACGGCAGCAAATTTTTTGGGCGAAATGGGGCGGCCGCGTTCCAGATAGAAAGCTTCAAGAAAAAGCACGAGCACGCACCACCCAGCAAAAGCAGCATCCCGCCACTAACAAGACAAGAAAAAACAATTACAGCTTCAAGGGACGGGACTGAACTACTTTTTCGCCAAGTTTTTCGCCTGACAAAGGCGCGGACAGCTGCGTCAAAAGTCATTCCCGGAACCGACCAACCGGCCACTAGTACTTGTGCTAGAACTAGCAGCAGAGCTAGAGTCACCAGCAAAATGAGCTTTTCTCGTGTACGAGAGTTACTGTACGACAAAAGCTGCTGCGCCCATGGCAACGAAGGGCTCGCGGGATTCTAGAAAGTGGATGTGCCAATTTACTCCCAGGGGGCGAAAGGAGGAGCCATGGCTCGCCTTCAGAACAGGCGCAAGTACCGCTACCAGTCAGATACAACGTGGGGCTGGTGCCCGGAGCGGCCAGCGTCTTAGGTCCCGGAAGGCTTGCCCCGGACCCGCCCAAGAACCAGGTACTGTACTCGTACATTGTCGCCCTCTAACCAGCAACAGCTACAGTATTTCGGTGTCGGGTACAGTATGATGAGGATTGGACGTCTACTGGCACTGTGACGGCTTGGTCAACTCTAATTTACAGAAGACAGCAGCACTTCATACAAGGGTCATCCCCCACTGACGAGTACGCGGAAACGGTGCGGATTCGGCTTAAACGGTGGTGGCTGGGCTTGTGCAGTGCAATTTGTGCATGTTTCAGTCTCCGTTCCGTTTTCCCAGCCGCTTTGGCACCTCTGAGAGGTACTTTGGCCACAGAGAAGGGCTGCTGATATGCGTGCATGTTCGTCGCGCCTCGTACTGTGCGGCCAGTGACGCACTGGCATCGTGTACATGCTGGCCGGAGCTTCTGCTGCTGACTTTCGAGTGTCGATATTATGGCAGCACCGAAAATAGGGGTCTGGTCGCTTTTGCTTGTGCCGCCTTACGAGTATCCTAAGCCGCCTTACGGGAATAGGGAGCTGCTTGTACCAGTGATTGATGAAGTGAGCACCACGTTCAATGGATTTGATGCACGTAATTTGGCAGAGACACACACCGCTGGAGCTGCTTCTACTTTGAGCGACAGCGTCTTTGCACATCAGCGGTGTTGATGTTGCATGCTGCAAATGGACGATCATCCCAAGATTAGTACCTACGCTGCAATACACGTACTCATGTGTACGAGTGCGAGACAAAGAAGCAAGCGTCTCAAGACAATGAACCAGAGTATGGGGTAAAAGAAGAGAAGAGAAAAAAAAAAGTCTGGAGATTTCCCCTCCATCACACGAGTGAGTCCATCTAGATTTGAACCCATTCGCTACATCCACCCGGTGCCGTATGGAGCATCGTCACAATCTACCGAGGCAGCGGTTCAAGGCTCCGGTGTGTGGATGTTGCTTTTTTTAGTGCAGCGCGTGTCAACTTGTCCCAGGACAGCAGCTGTGCCCACAACGACTCGACTCCGTTAACTCCATCTGATCTCAAGACATGAGATACTGTCTGAACCGGCTTGATTGATGGTTGACGGTATAGCACAACGGCATCCCTCCAGTGAAAAGGAAGATACAGTACTCGTACGCCTGGCTTTGTCAGCTTCGGTCGTATGCACCCCACGCCCGCCCGAGAGCTGACTAGAGCCGCTGCGGGTTGACGGAGCGGGAGATGCAGCCACGAGAGGAGCAGAATAGGACGGGCAGACATGTACAGTAAGACGGCGATCTCACAGGCCAGGTACAGTACAGCAAGGCACGCACGTAGCGTGGTGTAGGTGCTCGTACAGTACTCGCAGATCCAAGAGCCTCGGTGGAATTGGTCTGTTGCACAGCCAATGCACGCTTACCTGTGCTCTGCGTGTACGAGTAATACGTATGGACAGCAGTGGCCATTGTGGTGATGCCCGATTTCTAATAATACTCGTGCCGGGAGATTTGGTGTCCATTACTAGCAACTTCGCCGCTTGGGAGGCGCCAACGGACGGGCTCGTATACACCAGTCATTCGAGCACCTGAAACGACTTCTCACCGTGACTAAGACATTCCACCTTGACCAAGGCTGAGTGGCGGTCTACTGCAGTGTGTCCGACAGGTATTGGGCGACGTTCGTTTTCCCATCACCGCCAGTCTGGCTGATTTTGATCCCATGGATGATGGCCAAACCGAGCACTTCGAGGACAGGTAACGGTACATGCAATGCATGCACGCATCTGCATGCCCCCCTGCCCGGTTTCTTGGTGAGTACTCGTAGTGGTTGATTTTCCCGTACACGCACCTGGTCCAAGCACGGAACACGGAGAGAAGTACTCACGGAATGGAAGAAGGGGGTCTAGTTTCAACGCTGCCCCTGTCTCCTTTATGCAAGAGAATGCATTCATGTGCCTTAGCACGAGTAGCGTGTACAGGTACGTGGGCGAGTGCAGGCATCTGGGAATGCGCCCATCTCCACTACTGGAAATGTACTTTCCAGAGTAGTAGACACCGACTGTTGGACAGTACCTGTCAGGCAGGATTGCATCGCATTGTCTCACCCAGCGAGCCCGTCAGCGAATGCGCAGTACTTGGCGCCAGCAATCTCACACTTGCATTCGAGGTAGCTGTCGGGTAGCCATGAGGACATCCCCTGTAATGGACGCTGCCCGTAGCTTTTGCTTGGTACAGATACTTGCAGGCCTGACAAGCATGTATGTACGAATACAGTATCCATCAATTGATGCTTGAAGAGTTGAGCGCTTCTAGAAGGTGTTTTGTCAGATGCCACCGATTGTTTTGCGCCTTGACCGCGAGTCATTGGTACTGCATACAGGTACAGTCATGAACGTATGTGCGTACGAACACACGTATAGCTTTTCCAATGGAGGAAGACGAGGTGATAAAGATACACAGCTCAGTATATTTCATAGCGTTGAGGCTGGCAGTGACGATAACCTTGGCCAGACTGTGCTCAATGAGCGGTGTGCAACGGCTAATACAGTGCGATGCATTGTTACTAAGACGGAAGCTGGTTACTCCCAAGGCCGTCGTGTTCTCAAGAGTCGCCCAAAGTGGTGGCTCGGTAGTCCGCTCTCAGCTCCTAAGTTCGGACATGGCGCCCGTGGTGGGTTGGGGTGGATCGCCAGATGCAAGACCGGCCTCGTGTGGTGATAGAACCCAGCTCCGATGCTATGGAGGCGGGATCGCGGAGACCGACCAGGTGCTCATTGTCTCTTTCCGCTCCATCATGACGCGCGCCGGATCTTGATCAGTTTGGGCGTCCGAGTACCGGTACCGGGACGTGCGTCCATCTCGATTTCTCGAAAGGAGCAGGGCCCAAACAATCTCCCCTCCAGCTCTATTCGGTACTTGGGGATTCTCAAATGTAATCCAAGACAAGGCGGCGCATTTTGGCGTCTCTGTCTCCCAGGGAGACGTTGGAAGTGGGCACCGCTATTGCTAGCACCAGCACTTGTAGCATGTGTGTCTTATCCACCTCGCAGAGTGGTAATGGGCTTGGCGGATACTTGCCATATTGGGTCTTTTGCGAGGCCTGGCGGCACTGATCGATTCCTAGAACGTCCGATCCAGCTTACTTTGGCGAGCGCATGTGTGAGTGCAGTACACATGCTACTGCAGCGGAGCACATTGGCGGCGGCGGCGAGATTCAACGTCTCTTGGCCCTTTCAACGAACCAAACACACCAGCTCTCTTACGGTGGCTGCTCGACACTCTTCGGTGTCCGTAGTGATGGCAGAAGGGAGGGGGAGAAGGGAGAAGGTGGGGGTTCGTTCGGCTCGGCCTGAGGACCAACAACACACAGTGCTGGCTAGGGAACATCGATCGTGTCTGTTCTCGTGATGCCACCATGTAGCACGGAGCAAAGGACAGCACATCATCTCCAAGGCTCCTGATGCCGCCAGCATGTAGACGCAAGCTGTGCTGACCGACTGTCGCCAGAACCCGATGGTGGGGTGGCCATGGGCTCTACTGTACGAGTACAGGCTGCAGGCGGCGCGCTATTCATCCATGTTAGCAGGACAAACAGACTTGCAGCGCCTATCAATCAAGCCCCCAGCACGGCTGTACGTGTGATCAATGGATCAATATGCTAAAACACGCGGGACATGATGCCACCCTGCATGGAAGCTGAGAGGCCGCGGGGTGGAAGAGGGACGGGAATAAGGAGACGGCGGATGAGTTCTGGCAGCCGCGAGGGAATAAAGGGGAATGATTAAATAGCCGACGAATGGTAAAAGGAAGAGTTTAAAGGCAATGAGAAAAAGTAATGAAGAGACGTTATGGGCAATAGATAGAAGAAAGCACGAAGAAAACAGTTGGTGGGGGGATGGAGTGAAGAGGACGGATAGGCGGAAGACGCAGGTCCGGTCACTGGAGATGATGGATCACTGATTGATCAGTGGCTGTCAAGTAGAGGTACGAGCATCCATAGGCACTTGTACCCTGTACGAGAGTTGGCCGGCATGGCGTCGGGTGTGCCTGGTTTTCCTCCCTTGCTGTCCCGCGACTCAGGCATTTTTTTCCTTTTTTCCCTCTTGCCTCTTGCGCACGGAGGCCATTTGGGTCTGTGTTTTTGCAGTGCCGCTTTTAAGGCAGAGTCCCTGTTTCTTTGCTTTTTACTCTTTTGCTTTTTTGCTTTTCCCTTTTTTTCTTTTTACCTTTTAGTTGGGCCGAACAGGCGGGAGGCGTGCTGACCTGGCCTGGCTGGACTGGACTGGGCTGGCCGTGGCTGACCTGATCGGACGGGACGTGTTCGAGGACGATGCGCCAACGCATTTGATGGCAACGGGTGATCCCGAGGGCGAAAGAAGGAGGCGCAAGAGTGTGTAACTGGTGATGATGAGATGGGATGAGATGAGCTGGGAGTCTGGGTGTTGAAATCGACCAGGTCATCCTTTGCTGACTTTGCGAGCTGGCACTCCGATAAGTCCAGAGACACCGGACACGTAGATATACAGCGCCGTGTTCGGTATACTTGCAAAGCAGAGAGTACAGTAGAGCGTCCATGGAAATATATGGAGTTGCATCCAGGTGGACTACCTCAGGCATGTCGCAGGCACTCCACAAGCAATTCATTCTTCCAAGTCTCGTGTGGGTTCGGAGAGCGAAATCGAAATGGCACGGCAAAGCTGGTGGTGTCAGTTCGGTGCTAGTGCTTGGAGCTATCAATCCTCGCGGCCAAGCGTGTGACTCCGGCAACCAGAGCCTGGAGCCCCGACAAGCTGCGAGGCAACGGCGGGCCAATGGCGGGGCAGGGCTTGCAAGCTTGGGTGCGTACCGGTACCTGGCCTGAACCCGGACCGCGCTGAGCTGCGAGTACCCAGAGGTACCGCCCCTTGCGCCTCCCCCTACTTCCATGTACGTACTTTGCAGCACCGGTGTCATCTGGTGTGTCCTGCCCACTGTCCAGCACAGCAGCACCGCCAAACCGCGCTGCTGGAGGGGCCGAGCTTCGCCCCTCTTGCGCTGACGGGACCCCCGCTGGAGGCACTTGGTAGCGTCGGTCGCCAGCGCAGCAGGCCGCTGTGTCGCGTTTGAGAGGTGGGCTCCATCGTCGTCGCTTGACCGGGTGTGCTCGTGATGCCTCTGCGAGTACCGCCGCCGCGGACGATGGCCGCAGAGATACCTGCTGCACCTGCACCGGTACTTGGCTGCCGCGTCTGGCACGTCGCCGGGCCTGCGAGGTCGCGGTACAAGAGCCCCCTCCGACGCCCCGTCTGGTGGCCGTACCGCGCTGTACCGCGCTGTACTTACGTCTCGTACCGCTACATGCACAGCACAGCAACTTCCAGCCAGGTACCCGCGCTCCAGTGGGCACAGCACAGCACAGCGCATTTTCGCACCATGGACAGCCTCCCCCTCCCCCTCCATCCCTCTTTTTCCCGCCCCGACTCGACCAGACTTTTTTTTTTTCCAGGTATTCTCCAGTGCCCTCTGCCCTCTGTGCTGTTTCCCCCCTCCTTCTGCGCACCCACCCCTCCCAAAATTCTTACCCCCCCAGTGGCTTGCTGTCCGCGTCCCCCGAATTGAAATCTTTCCCCTCCCCCCCTCTCGCCGTCTTTCCTTCATTTACTGCCCTCGCCCTCTTAACCCGCCTCTCCCCTCTTCGTCTGCCACCATCTTCGTTGCCCCCAACGACAAACTACACCAGCTTCACAGCATCGCCATTCTCTGTCCGATCCCCGACATTCTATCCGTCGAGGCCTCCAGAAGCCTCTGTCCTCACCAACCCACATCTATCATCTTTCCATGACCAGAATACCGTATTTTCCAATGAGCAGCATCAACATCGAGGCCACCGCAGTCACACTTTAAACCCCACGGGCGCGCGTGCGAGCGAGGAGCTAGGAGTCGAGAGCGAGAGCGAGAGAATTCGCATCCCACCAGAGCACGAGTACGATATTCAACCATCGTAGCGTCCGCCCCAGCCGGCAGAGCCGAGCGTCGCGTCAGCGCAAAACACACACATCGCCATCTTCATCCCCCATCAAACCACAGCACGCGACTTCGCCCAAAATGCCTGGCGCCAGCGTCGCAGTTCTCCCGCCTCCAGCGGCCTCGACCCCGTCCTCGCGGAAGGCGTCTCTCGCACCAGAACGCAAATACAAATGCCAGTTCTGCAACAGAGCCTTCAGCCGAAGCGAGCATCGAAGCCGTCACGAGCGATCACGTATGTTTCCCAGAAAAAAAAATTCTCCCTCGAAGAAGAAAGAAAAAATTGCCTTGAGCATTCTTCGCTCTCCAACATGCCAACTCTGCTAACCCCCTTCTTCTTAGATACCAAGGAACGTCCCTTTAAGTGCATGAAGTGCCGAAGTACCTTTGTTCGTCGCGACCTTTTGCTCCGACATGATCGCACAGTCCACGCCAAAGATGGCGGCGTCCCCCTTCACAGCGACGGCAAGCGTCGTGCTGGTCCCAAAACTCGAGCCATCGGCGGCCCCTCCAAATCCTCAATCGCCTTGGACACATCCACCTTGGAGCAGATGGAAGCTGGCGGCGACGGCATTTTCGATGTCGAGGCCGCCGCCATGCTCGTCGCCGACCTGCATCACAAGGCCACCGCTGCCATGCGCGGAGACGATGGATCTTACGAAGACGGTGCATCCATGGCTTTTTCCCCACGAAGCTCCACCGTCATGGAGCCTGCCGTCACCTATCCATCTGGTGCCATCGCCCTCCCGCAAGTTCAGTGGGACAACTTCATGGCCGAGCCCAAGCCTCACTCCATCACCTCGAGCGCCTCGGGCTCTTTCGAGTCGTCGCAACCCTTTGCCGGTGGAAACAGAATGTCGCACCATGCCGGTCAGTTGCCTCCGTTCAGCGGCCGAAACTGCAATGGTCTTGTGCCAGCGCTTCAGTCCATGATCAATTCGCTCCCCGCCTCTGGCCCCGAGATCCCAGCCCCTCAGTCTCCCTCTGCGGTAGACTCGCAGCAGGCTGGTTTCAGAGCTCCTCAGGTTTCTGGCGATGATGAGCGAAACATGATTCTGGACAACATCCGCAGCACCGACCGGGAGCATGCCATTCCCGAGAGCTTCCGCCTCCCCGGCCTGGGCTCTCTGAACCGCTACCTGGCCACCTACTTTGGGCTGTTCCACCACCATCTGCCCTTCCTGCACCCTGCTTCCTTCACCCCGTCTCAGGTGTCGCCCCCGCTGCTCTTGGCCGTCCTCAGCATTGGCGCTCTCTACGCCTTTGATCAGGACCAGGCCTATATGCTCCACATCGGGTCCAAGGTCCTCGTCAACCAGTTCCTCCAGAACAAGGAGAACTTTAGCTCCCGCAAGTGCCCCCTGTGGACCATGCAGAGTTCTCTCCTCAACATGATCTTTGCCAGCTGGAGCGGCGACCCCAAGGGCTTGGAGTGGGCATGCTCCATCAAGAGTCTCCTCGCCAACATGGTGGCTGGAAACCGTTACGAGCTCAAGCTTCGCCAGGAGGCCCGCGGCTCGGCCAAGCCTACTCGCGCAGAGTGGGTTGAGGACGAGGGCTGCCGCCGCACGTACTATGCGGTCTACATCTTCTTTGGCTTGTTGACCCTGACATTTAATCACACCCCCGCCATCGGCTTCAACGAGTTTGAGGACCTGCAGCTCCCTTCAACGGAGGCCCTGTGGAACATGCAGGTTGCCGACGAGGCTGCATGGGCCGAGCAGCTCGAGAAGTCGCCCGCCGCCATCTTCATGGAAGCCCATGACAATCTCTTCCAGGGTGAAGCGATCAAGTACAGCGCCTTTTCCACCCGTGTCATGATCAATGCCTTGTTCCTCGAAGTATGGTACCACAAACGTAGCCCTGAGGCCTTGCAGGATGTCGTGACCGAGTACAAGCTTAGACTTGCCCTGGAGACGTGGGAGAAGTCATTGGACCTGTGCGAACCGGAATCTGTCGTGGTGCCCCTTAGCGCTCCCCACAAGGGTCACCCCCTCATCTTCAATGCCCGCGCCATGTACCGTAACGCCCGCGCCCGCCTCGAGGTTGACCTGAAGACCGTGCAAGAGGCCCTGCGATACCACGAGCCGTACGAGGTCGCTGCCGCCATGTCTCATGCTCGGGACCGCGTCAAGCGCTCCAGCGAGATGATCAAGGTGATTGAAGAGTGCTACAACTGCCTGGAGACCGCCGTGGTTCAGGGCGTCCGCTGGGTGGCGCGTACCTCGTCGACCAACTGGAGCGTCGAGCACCCCCTGTGCGGCCTAGACCTGATGATCATCCTCACGCTGTGGCTGTATCGCCTGGAACACGACGAAGAGCCAGCAACGCCCGAGGAGGTGGCCATGTACTACAAGGTCCGACAGCTCTTTGTCAAGGACTTTGACGAGAGCATCATTGCCAACTTGAGCTCCGTGGTTGCACGTCTCTGGGGCTCCATGTTGGACGAAGTTGTTGTGTGGGGAATTACGCGTCTCATGGGCGAATCATTCAAACTGCATTCAGAAGCCCTTGTCGGCTATGTCGGCGACGAAGCTTCCTCTAATGTATCGACTCCCTCGATGACCTCGCAGGGAGCGGACGAGGACAGCGTGTACTAAATACAAATTCGATGACGAAACGACTGCTTTTCTTTTTCTCTTCTCTCTGTTCATCTTTATCAGGGGAGCGCGACAACACGCGCCGGACTTTCTTAACGCAAAACTCGATTTTATGGCTCATTTCCTCATTTTTCTTTCCTTTCCTTTTTTTCTCTTTCAACTTATCTTTTCTGGCTTGTCAATTTTCAACATTGTGGCGCGTGCGGTCCGGAACGGAGTAAGGGTAATGCTGGGAATGTGCTGTTTGAATTATTTCTTTCTTTCCTTCTTCAGCTCATGGTTCTTTTTCTTTTTCTCTTTTTCTCTTGGTTTCTCATGTCATTTCCTTGACGGCTCCTGAGACAGGGCAGGTGATCGTGTGTCCTAGTATGTGTTCTGTTACTGCTCTTAATTATTGGCTTTGATTTGATTGTGTTTGTTTTGCATGGGTCGATCGAAAGGATCAGGGGGGGGGTAATTCTGGAGAGGCGGCGAAAGCAGGGAAATACTGGCGGGATAAAGGATTGGACGTTTCGCATGATTTCGGGGCTCCGAGAAAGGAATATTTGGATCTCGACACCGCGGCAGCGCAAGCTAATGAACTGCGAGGGCAGGTTGATTGGCTGGTCCATGATGGTGATGCCGCCTTTTTCGCATTTCCCTTTTTTTGTTTCTAATGGCCCTTGTTGCCCCCTTTTTTTCTCTCTTATTTTGGTAATTTTTTTCTTTTCCTTTTATCTTTTATCTTTGCAGCGGTTGTTATTTCCTACTTTCTCTCTTCGCGCTTCTGCTTGTTTGCTGTCACTTTTTCGCTGGCATTGCAGTCTGATTTACCATTGGCAATTTCCAAATTCTCAGATACCTTGTTCGATATACAGATTGCTATTCTTCATTGAACCTTTCTTCTTCTTCTTCTCTCCTCCTTTTTCTTTCCTTTTGAACTGTGTGCTCTCTCCTCTTGTCAACGTTTGTTTTTGTGCTGTGTCTTGTCTTTTTTCGTCTTGGTTATGCTACGAAGGGATGCTTACGGAATGACAGCACTCGCGCCCACCACGACATGTCGTGAGGGCGCGAGTGCTCATGGACGAGAGCCAGTCCCGCTACTTCGGTGTGTATAGATATTCTAGTACTACAATTCGAATAATTGTGTCTCTGTCAAACCAATGATGCCACGTAGGGTGCCAAGTGTGTGTACATGTCTGTGACTTTCTACCGTAATCATGTTCCAAGTACACGCCTATTAATGCCATGTGAACTAGAGTCGTGATATAGGTAGAGTAACTAAGGTAATCAAATGCTTGGCTCCTCGGAAGCGGCCCATGGTTTAATTACCTTTGAGTTTTTGTGGCCGGCCAACCGTTTCCCACGTTCTTGTCAAACCTGCATGTACGACGTGCCCTGGTGTCATCCGATGAGGAGAAGCCGGGGGAGGTCAGAAGGGCAGTTGGAGTGGTGGTACCTGAGTCTTGCTGTCCTCCCCCTTTCTACCGACCTTATTCTGGCAAATGGCCAAATGGGGAAGGCTGAGTCTTTGGAGATGATGGTTTGATAGGCTGTCAAGTGGCGATGCCTGATGCGTGAAGATGCCCAACTGACTTACTAGGTATATACATGCAGGGTAAGTATGTACATACAAGCATCGAATAAGTGGCAGAGGACATGAAAGCCAAGAACAAACACACGGCACGGGCCTTGGTTTCCCCGATAAATAATGAGACAGAGTTGGTGATTGAGAAAGACGAACGGAAGAGATGCAAGGGAGAGGAGACGACGCGCGAGCCCAGGGTAGGACCGTGTGTAACTTGAAGCGCAGGAAGTACAGACAACGCAGGGCGTCTCGATTTCCCTCATTCTCTCATTTTTTTTCCTGCGTCGTGCCTGGCCTTTGCACTGCATTGTGTACTGCAGCTGCTTCCAAAGACGTGGCAAGCAGTTGAGAATGTGGCGAGCGCATGCTTATTTCCTTCTTCATTGTCTGCTCACGGTCTTGGTGTTTCTGTGGCTTGGGCTGGTTGCCTTGTTCATCGGCTTCTATCTCTTGTCTTCTTTGTCCTCTTGTGCTTCTAATCATATTTTTCTTCTTCTTCATTTGGCTCACCAATAAACATTTTGCTTTTCTCTCTGGTTATAAACCACAAACTCCCCTCCCAAAAAGACGGTTTTGCTTTCATGGCTACTGCTCGGGGATTGGGCATGATGCTGGCCTTGGTGGTGGTGCTCATGTCGTGCCTGGTGGCAGCGGACTGCGAGTGCGGATTTCTCACGCAGAGCTCTGGGAACCAGACACGGAACGGAACTGTAAATGGAAACGAGCAGCTGTTCTTTACCAACATGATGGAGAGCAAGTTCTTTGAGATGCGAGACATTTCGCGGGACGGCACGTGGAGGAGGCAGCAGTACAACGTTTCGGCGAGGGCTGGGAGAGGCGAGTATGGCAAGTCGTTTGGTTTGGACAATGTTTACACGACTGCTCATGACGGTGATGATACTGATACCACCGAGAGTGATGGATCGAGCAACTCGAATGGTGGTGATGGGGTTGGGCTGGTGGTTGGCAGCACTGTTTGGGATGAGGCTATTCCGGTGGCGGAGCTGGACTCGGCGAGGAAGGACTTGCATTACGGCTCGTATCGCGCGGGCATGAAGCTGACGGCCGTCAATGGCACCTGTGCGGCCTTTTTCTGGGTATGTCAAATGTTATGGCCCGTTGATGTGTTGATATGCCATATGCTGATTGTGTTCTTGCAGTACTTCAATGACACCCAGGAGATTGACATGGAGTTTCTGTCGCGAGAATTTGACCCCGTGAAGAAGATCTATCCCGCCAACCTCGTGATCCAGTCGGAAGCATCGCGGAAGGCGGGCTATGATGCGTCCAAGACGGGCACCTTCAAGGTGGTCAACCTCACGTTTGATCCTACGGCTGGATTCCACGAGTATCGCTTCGACTACCTACCCAATCGCGTCTTGTTTTACGCCGACAGCCAGCTACTGGCCGAGATGAACGGAACCTCGGTGCCCTCTGGTCCGGGCCACATCATTCTCCAGCATTGGAGCAATGGAAATCCCCTGTGGTCTGGAGGCCCTCCCGAAGAGGATGCTGTTCTCACTGTGAGCTATGTCAAGGCCTATTTTAACTCTTCAGACTCGAATGTTCAGTCAAGCTGGGCCGAGAGCTGCCGAAAGGCGCGCAGCGACAGTTCAGACGAGAGCAGCAGTGACAGAGTGTGTACGGTTGCTGACGTGACGGCAGCAAACGCCAGCACAGGAGGCACCTTTTTCAATACGAGTGATGCGAACCAGCCAAGCGGTGGCGCAAATGATGAGAGCGGCGCGACTTGTCTGGGCAGCATGGAGGCGAATCAGGCGATTGTGACGAGTGCGATATTGCTGGTGTTGATGATGACTTGCTTGTGAAGGATTCTTCTGGATGGGTTCTTGTGACGTGGATGGAATGAATGGAATGCAATGATGAGTCTATGACTTCAATATTGTGTGTGCTATGGGAGAATGGAGTTGGAGTTTTACATGGAAGGAAAACAGTACTTTTGGTTGTATATCATAATGAATAGCTGAGCTTCATCACCGAGACACTACATGGCCAGCTGTGAAGGCGTTGGGTGTCTCTGTTGAATGATGATGACTTTTATTTTTATTTTTCACTGATGAGTTTACACTATGACGACGTAATCGCAGCAGCTTGGTTTTGCTAAGTGAAGCGCTGGCTGATGTTGGTCAGATGCACGATGCCGTCATGGATCCACAAGACACCGAGCAGCTGGATCTGATGTTCCGCTTTGCTGTTCGAATCTTGCTTCTTTGGGGAGGTGAGGCGGTTTTACCTTTTCAGCAGTGTTGGGCATGTGATTATGCACAGCAGGTGGATAACAGCCAAGACAGCTGAATGACAGTAAGAAGGTTGCTGGGTTTAATCATGGGGGATTGCGACGACTTCGAAATTTTGGGATTATACTGACTGACTGGAATGCTCAACGTTAAAAAAAATGTGATGCATTATGAGACGGTATATGTGAGATGGGTAATTATGAGTTTTGATTCGTTAGATGAATGTGAGATGGTGGATGGCATGAATCGTGGCGCGGGCTGAAGCCTGCCCAGCTGACTGTGGAGATGATTTACATGAAATGTCTAGCAAGTCTGGGTACTCGTATATATAATAGTCGAAGCATTTTGGTTCTAGAAGATTTTGACATGACTTGTATAACACAATCTTCATGACTTGATGGAGATTTAATCATACTACTGTTACTGTTACTTCTGTTACTACTCACACCAATTCAATTCACTTCAAATTGCCATCATGACGCCAACTACCCTCAGCGTCGTGGTCAAAAACAACTCGAATGCCTCGCAGCTCTACGCCTACGTCACCGGCCGCGCAGCTCAGGGCCTCTTCTTCCTCAGCGCCGACGGCACCACGCCGTACTTCCCTACTTCGCCATCGTCTACCTTGCAGCCTCTCGCAAAGGACTGCGCCGTGGCCATTGGCGGGCCGGGCCGGAGCCGCACGCTGACGGTGCCGCGGCTGGACGGGGCGCGGGTCTGGTTCAGCCAGGAGTCGCCGCTGACGTTTCTTGTCAACCCGGGCCCGGCGGTGGTGGAGCCTTCGGCGACGAATCCGGCGGACCCGAATTATGGTATTCGGTGGGCGTTTGCGGAGTTTACGTTGAATGAGGCCGAGTTGTATGTTAATGTGTCGTATGTCGACTTCTTTAGCGTGCCGGTGTCGTTGAGGTTGGAGAATGGGGCGGGCAAGGTGACGAGTGTGGAGGGGATGCCGGCGGGTGCGTTGGATGAGATTTGTGGCAAGTTGAAGGCGCAGGCGGGTGTTGATAAGGCGGGATGGGATCGACTTGTTGTGACTCAGGCTGGGGGGAGTGGACAGAACTTGCGTGCTTTGAGTCCCAACTCGGGGAGGGTCATGTTCCAGGGCTTGTTTGACGGGTACTATCGCCCATACGTGGACGCCGTGTGGAAGAAGTACCAGTCGATGGATCTCGTCGTCAACATGCAGTTCGCCGACTGGGGCAACGCCGTGGGTCGTGTCGATGCCTCGGGCCAGACGCTCACCTTCTCCGGGGGCGGAGGCAGTTTCGCTAAGCCCTCGGAGGGAGACATCTTCTCGTGCGACTCCGGGCCGTTTGCGCACGGGGCGGACGTGTCGGACAAGCAGCTGAATGTTGGGGCGCGGCTGGCGGCGGCGCTGAACAGGAGCACGTTGCTGGACGCGGTGCCGCATCCGGAGGGGGAGGATGTGAGCATGTATTATAAGGAGGCGGTGACGAACCACTATGCGAGGATTTGTCACGAGGTGAGTGTTGGGGGGAGGGGGTATGCGTTTCCGTATGATGATGTTGGGGCGACGGGGGGGACGGACCAGAGTGGGTTTTTGAATGATGGGGATCCGAAGGTGTTGACGATTGGAGTTGGGGGGCCTCTTTGAGGGGGAAGTTTGATGGAGGGATGGAGGAGATGATATTGTATATATTGTTTTGTTTGGATGTTGATGGACTTGGTTTACGGAGGTGAGACTTGTATATATGGGATTGAGGTACATGGTTTTTTTTTCATTATATGTATTTGTTTGATGATTTATTTTGATTATATGTATGAGTTTGAAGATTGCTTTTGGTTATATGTTTGAGTACATGAATTCTTTTGATTATATGGATCAGTTTTGCTATATTCCATTCTAGTTTTGTGTTTCTTTGAGCTTACAGCCTAGACAATTCTCAAGCTGATTCACATGTCAATTCTCCTGGCAACTCGCATGACAGCTCTCATGATACTTTATCTACATCAACACGACACTAGCATCATGTGTGTTTATTTATAGCATTAGAGAAAAGCTTTGCATAACACGGCCCCGCTGAATTAGCTCACCGTTTCTAGTCCTTCTGGAAAAAGAAGGTTGTTGGCGATCACGGCAAACTTGGTGGACTTGGCTCTTGTTGTTAATTATAGCATCCTTAGCGGGATCCTTCTGACAGGAGCTGAAAAAAAAAACAAAACAAAAGAGGAGATGTGGTGAGTAAGCCGGAGAGCGGATTGTCCTTGAGACGGCATGTATGTTGCCACAAGATAAGCTTTGCGTTGGGTTGTTGGTTGGGATGACTTGTTCGTATCTTTCTGGGTTGTACCATTTCTGTGTTACAGCAACTCTTGTGAATAGCCTACTGCAGGATATGTATGGTATGCGCTATTCAGGGCAACAATAACGTTGGTTGTGCTACTCGTCCCTCACTTACACCACCAGGGTGAAACCAAGCGTTTACCCGTTTATTCGTACTAATACTTGTTGGCTTTACTCGTATCCTATGTAAACTTTTTTCTCCAGGAATCTTACTAATTACCTGGTCTCGAACCCAGTTTCCGTGCTTCCTCGCCGTTGTTGCAAGGATGGCACTGCATTATCGGACTCGGAATTCAGCCCAGGTCCACCAACCACAAACCGTTGCACCCACCCTCTCTCTCGTTGGGGGCACGGGCCGCGTTCCGTCTCGCTGTTTTAAACAATGCCGATTGAGATGACATTTTGACATGGCAGGGGGAAACAGAGAGATGGGGGCGGCCGGTCGAACTGGGCCGGGGCCGGGGGGTGAGAATCGAGAGGGGACTCCGTGTCTGGGCGGGTTTAGAGTTGTTGCAACATCAAATCCAGCAATAGACAGATGCCCGTTCTGCGAGTGTTTTTTTACCCTGCAGCACCCTGTGGGTAAAAGTATTTTTGCTGTCCAGGTTGATTGACATACCGGTGACATTCCCGTGCTGTAGCATGCCCTGTCAAAACGGACTGGATCGGAGTAAGCAGCAATAGATTGGTTGATGCCTGCCAAGCCGGAAGCATAACGAAAACCACCTCCCTAGTACATGTTAGTTGGCCGTAGCACAACGCGAGGGGCTCTCAGCGATGTTGTATTGCATTTGCATCTGATGCTACGTGGACGCTTTGGCTTTGCTGTAGCTACTGCTGTGTTGCTCACAGTGACACGACTGTCTTGTACTGTATGGTGCTTTTTTTTCTTCTCTCCTCACCTCTTGTTGCACGTCTACATACTGTATTATGTGTTGTTAGCCCAAAGGTCTGGTATTTTGTGTAGGATCATTTTTGCTTGGTAATAGATAGACATCCATTCAATTGCTTTTTTGCTAAGGCGGTACCGCATCCCGCCTGTGGCTTCTGGGCGCCCGGGCTAGTACCTGCCTAAGCACTGCTCCAGCACTTCCCCGTCCAACCCCCCACCAAACCAAGTTCGCCGGCTTGTTGATTGATTGATTGATTGATTGATTACTGTGCAGCAACATCCATCCATATAAGTTCAAGGTTACCGGCTAGACAATTTCCTGGGCCAAGCACAATCTCCACCTTCTCGTAACCGCGAGCTAAAGCACCAAATTCGACTTGGTACGAGCATTAGCATTGCGAGCACTAGCACAGCGCATGAGGAGCTGCAGCGGGTGACACAAGCAGGACGTGAAGCTTCCCGGCTTTGGGGCCCCTTGGCGCAGGCAGCAAAAAGGCGCGCGACAGATTGTGAGAGAGAAGAGACAGAGACGAGAGAGAGAGAGAGAGAGAGAGAGAGAGAGAGAGAGGAAGAGAGGAGGGGCTGAGAGCGTACTGTATGGAACAGCAGCAGCCAGGCGACGGAATCTCGGAGGCATTTTATCTTGGGCCGTCGCGGTGGCATCGCGACTGAAGGCCTCGCTCGCCCTTTTGACTTTTGACTGCTGCTCCACCAACAGAACAGAGCAGAGCGAGCAAGTGACATCACACCAAGAGACTTACGAGAAGAAAAGGACAAGACAACGAAAGTGAAAGAGATAGACAGAGTATCAGCGAGAGAGACAACTGATTCAGCAGCGTCGACATCATGGTCTACTGCGGCAAGCCCTCCAAGGGCTGCTCCAACTGCCGAGAGCGCAAGATCCGAGTAGGTTTGCTCCGTCTACAGCCTCTGTCCTCTCCTCCTTGACCCTTGGAGCTTCACTTCACTTCACCCTCGAAGCTTCATCTTCATCAATGCAATCTAGTGTGGCGTTTCCGTATTCTTACTTACGCTTCTTCTCTTCCTCCCGCCTGTAGTGCGATCAGAAAGACCCCGGCTGCGGCCAATGCACCAAGCGCCAGATTGAATGCCCCGGCTATCGCAACATCGTCGATCTCATGTTTCGCGACGAGAGCAACCATGTGATCAAAAAGGCAACTACCGCGAAGCCGCGCATCAAGAAGCTGAAACATGGCGTCCGGGCCGCTCCGAAGCTAGACGCGGCGCCTCTACCTCTAGGACCGCCACCACCCTCTCCGTCGGCGGGTGTCCTGGTTTTGCGCGACAGCCCGCGGCCTTCAAAGGCTCTGAGCCCCTTCAAGCCTCGTCCCAAGAACGGGACTCTTCTGTCGGTGCTGCTGGCCGGCTCCGGTGACCATGGCGACGGCTATGACGACTACGACTCGTGGCAGACCAACTCGTATCCCTACGAGTACGAACGCATTGTCCGTCGCGGCCATGGAGACAACGACGACGACGACGACAATGGTGATGATAGCTTTGAATATGACGACGATGACGACATGCTGGTTCACATTCCTTATGCTCCGTCTATTTCTCTCCAGGAGCGCGGCACTGCCTTCTTCTTCTCGCGCTATGTGGCCACTGACCATGGCTGCTATCAAAACTACGACTTCATCTACGACATCTGGAAGCCGCCCAGCATGAACCGCATGAGGGGTCCAGACGCACCTCCGCTCAAGAGGGCAGATGCTCTCATATCCGCCGGCATGACGGCCGTCGGCCTGGTTGGCCTGTCCAAAATCACTGGCGATCGCGAGACAATGACGCGTGCCCAGCAGAGCTATGGCACCGCTCTCCAGCTGGCCAACGCCGCTCTCCGAAATCCGGGTGAAGCTGTCGAGGATAGCACGATGCTGGGCGTCCTCATTCTCGGCACATACGAGTTCATCTCTGGGCACACTCCGCAGACGTTGCACGCTTGGCAGGAACACATCAACGGCGCCGCCACGCTTGCCACCATGAGAGGCCAAGCACAGTTTCGAACAAAGGCCGGTGTCAGAATGTTCCTCATGCTATGTCACTCCGTCCTCATCAGCTGCATCCAGAGCGGCCTGCCCATGCCAAAGTCCATTGTGGACCTGCGTAACGAGCTGAGCCATGTGGCGGATAGCAAGCGGCCGGCATGGCGTGTCATTGATCCCTTATACAGGGCCCTTCAGATCCGACACGATATCAAGCACCGACGAATCACCGGTGTGGATGAAATCGTCGGCAGTCTTGTCGAGATTGAAGAGGACTTTGAAAAGCTCATCAATGGACTGCCGCCGTCTTGGCGCTATCAGAATGTCAGGCTGACCAGATCCAACCCGGCCATCATGGGCCGTACGTGCCATGTCTATCCCGGCTTGACTCAGGCCACCGCTTGGAACGCTGTGCGGACCATGAGGATGCTCGTTCAGGAGACGATCCTGGAGCAGCTGTGCCACAGTGTCGAGGATCCCACCACTCTTCCGGTGCACCACCAGATGCTGTTGGTCAAGGCCATGAGAATGCTGCGCATGCTCGGCGAGGCTGTCGTTGGGAGCGTGCCCCAGCACTTTGGCATCGTGAGCTCCCGCGACGTAAAGTACACCAAGACCAAGGAGGCTCAGCCTACCGTCACCGCCCAGAACCAGTCATCGACTATTCTGGCGACGCCGTCACTCTTGCCACCCGCCTCTGATCGAGATGAGAGCAAATCACCCGTTCCCGCCTGGCCACGGGAGAGCGTAGCCACGCGTCCGACACTGCTCGACCCAACGCAGTCCGAGTTGGACAATGGTCGAGGCTGCGACTCGGAGAGGTTCCTGACGCTGGCTACGGCGAGTAACACCATCATCTGGCCGCTCTACACGCTCGGCTTATCGTCCTCCTGCACTCATGAGACGAGCGCCTACATTGTCGATAGACTCATGTCCATCTATCGCGAGACGGGCTTGGAACAGGCTCGAGTTGTGGCAGGCATGATGCAAAACAAGGTCGAGTCATTGACTTGGGCCAGCATTCCTACAACCCGTTTGCCGTCATTGCCTGATGACGCTTTGCCACTGGTGGTATAGAAAAGTCTTTTTTCCTTCTTTTACACTTTTTCTTTGACCTCTTTGGACTATGACTTCGTTGGATATACTTGGCTACTTTCATTCTTTTCTTTTCATTTTCTTCTTTTTGGGTATGAAGAATGCTGACCTGTGGCCCATCATTTTGACTATCTTCCCCCTTTCTTCCCTTACTTATTTTTGAGCGACGGATTTGATGGCTTTGGACTATTCTTTTCTTCTTTCTATCTTTTTTTACAACAGCTATTTAGCTACGACTTCTTTCTTTCCATTTATCTCTCTCATATCGGCAGCGTTTTTTCATATAGTCACAGTTGTATTACATTATCATTTATTTTACCAGATAGACAAAATCTCGCTGTCGCTGTAGCAGTTGAATGTCATTTCCCCTTTCTTTTTTACCAACTATCAAAGTTTCCGAATCCGCCTGCTTTCATCTTCTTGCGCGGCTGTGTCTCCCATGTGTCCACATCGTCTGCATCGCCAGCGCCTCCTCTTGTATTACTACTTGACCCCCCTTGATCCATTGCGCTCGCGTCCAGATACTTGCCGATGCTCTGTTTCGCATCGGGCTTGGCAAACGTGCCGTCGCCGCGCAGTCGTTTGCCCGTCCACGTCGTCTTGTCGTCCTCCGTGCCGCCCTGCAGGCGAATCTCCTCTTGTTGCTTGTCGAGGCGCTCTTTCTCCTTCTTCTGGACCTGGAACTCCTCAAACGGGTCTACGAAGACGACGATGTCCTTGATGACGATTTTGTTGAGGGGGCGGTTGGAGCCGTCGGTGGGGACGTCTTCCATCTTGGCGAGGACGTCGAGGCCGGATTCTACGCGGCCGAAGATTGTGTGTTTGCGGTCTAGGTGTGGGGTTGGTTTGTATGTGATGAAGAATTGGCTCGAGTTTGTGTTTTTGCCCTTGTTGGCCATGGAGACTGTTTTCGATTACCGTATTAGTTTTGAGCCTTACTTGTGTGTCTTTGGAGGAATAAAAGTCTTGAAACTTACCAGTGCCTCGCGCGTCATGTGTTAGAGGACCATCAAACTCGTCGTTAAAGTTCTTGCCCCAGATACTTGTGCCTCCCTTGCCAGTGCCCGTAGGATCGCCGCCTTGGATCATAAAGTTGGGAATGTTTCGATGAAATGCCACGCCTTTGTAGTAGCCCGTCTGAGCAAGCCTGATAAAATTCCACACTGCTTTGGGCGCCGTCTCAGTTTGCAACTCGATGGTGAGGTTGCCCAGGTTGGTCTCTATCCTGGCATAGCCCTTGGTCTTGACGCGCTTTGGCTTAAGCATAAACTCCTCGTCCGTCAGCAGCGCTCTTTCACCGCTCGTCTCGGGCGTCAAGCCAGTGCTGGTGAAACTGGCGGCGGCCTTGCCAGTGGTGTATGCTGCAGCGTTTGCGGCAACCTTTCGGTCCTGTATCATGGGTTGCCGGATAGTAGCGGCAGAGCCCGACTGCCTCGACTTTTCTAGTGCGCCCGAGCTCTTGTTGACGTCGCCGCCGGCTTCTCTCGCCTTGCGCGCCTTTTCTACCGCGGCCTTGGCCTTGAGAACCTTGTCGCCCATGCTACCCAGAGCTCCGGCGTTGATGTTTCCGGCCTTGCGTTCCTCTTGCTGCTCCCTTGTCAATTGCGCTTGCTCGCCATCTTGTAGGTATTTGAACTGGTCGAGATTCCGGCTCGCCATGTTCTGGGGATCCTGGAGGGTGATGATGTCGGCGCGCGTAAAGGGCTGGTCGTCAACCAAATCCAGCCACGACTTGGCCTTGATGTTCATGCGCTCAACAGTATCCCAGGCGAAGACGTTGGCATAGTTGCCGTGTCGAATGGCGACGATGTGCGTGTTGTCGGTGAAGACCTTGTAGGTGACGGGATCGATCAAGTCGCCTTTGCCGTCGCTCAGGCCGGCGCCGAGCGAGTCCGCCTCTGCATTCCTGGCAAAGTTGAGGCGGATCAGGTCCTTCTTCTGCAGGGGCTCGGCGTTGACGGGGTTCTGGTTCGGGTGCTTCTCGAGCCAGGCGCTGATGACTTCGACGTCGAAGACGGTGCCGTCGGGGGTGCAGACGGGGTTCTTGAAGGGCTGGAGGCTCGCGGCGCAGAAGTTAAAGGGGAGTTTGCGGAAGGGGACGTTTTGTGCGGAGCGGGCGCCGGCTCCTACGCTGGCGGAGTAGGCATCTGATGAGGACCATTCGGAATGGGTGATCTGGGGGAGAGTGAATATGTTAGTTGAGTTGAGGGCGCATCGCGTAGAGTAGAGAGATGGGGAGTTGAACAGCAACTTACATAGAGCTTGTCGGTGCCTTTTCCCATGGCTTATAACTGCTGATTTTGAGAGAAGGAAATACGAAAGACAAGGGACAGAGAGATGAATTGAATGGGAAATGTGGTAAAAATCACAATGGCATCTAATCAAAGGGGTATCGTATTCTCTGGGATGATTATGTATGGCCTGCAAAAATGACGGATGACGATGGGCTCGAGAAATAACAGTTGAATCAATTCCTTATCGTTATCAGTACAGCGCTAATAAGCCCGGTACCAGCCTGCTACAAACAGGTACCGAGATCCCCGAGCTACCCTGGCAAAAGCTACTTTAGCGGGCTGCGTAATTGGCCTTACGTACCACCCAATGGCCCGCATCTTCAGGTACACCGTGCGCGCTTCAATCCCGAAAGCTGCCACCTCGACAGGTCCAGAATCCCGTGGCTTCGTATCCAGTTACTTCCTGCAACTTCGTAATGCTTTAGTGCAGCTCGACGCCTGCAAGAGCTCCAGGATTCTGATCTTCTCTTTTCAATCTCTTCTGCAACAACAATTGCCTGTCGCCTCTTCAGGCTGCCTCGAACCTACGACAAAAACACCTCGACCAGCTGCGCTTTGTTCTGTTTGGTGCCGCGCAATTTGGTCGCTGAATAAACAGTCCAGTCCCGACGAGCGCTGAATCCGATCCCGAACCCTCGCCATCGTCGAGTCACTTCTACTGCTTTGGATCTCCTGGATCCCCTGGATTGAAGCTCTGGCTGCTCATCGCCGACTCTCCGTTGCTTCTACGCTGCGTCTAGATCCGTCGCCAGCATGAGGCCTCTTCTCGGGCTTCTCGCCCTGGGCATGTCGCTCTGGACCGCCCAGGCGCTTGAGGTTCCCATGGTATGCGCGCCAAGTGCTAGACGCCCGTAAGGAGGTGGCATTGGCTAACCAGTTCTTTTTCTCTGCAGAACCAAAAGGAAGACTCTCGCCAGTACTGTACAGGTATGCAGCATGCCATGTCGATGGCTCCTGGGCTCATCCCGTGTCCCTGGTGGGCTAACAAACGCTCTAGGAATGTACAGTCGCACGTCTTGGGGCGGGCCGGTTGATCCGTTTATTCTCGTCAAGTTTCTGAACAACACTGCCCCTCAAGGCGACGACCCTATTGCGAGTCTGGTTATTTTCGAGTGGAGAGATGCCGATTTTGTGGGAATCCCGGATCCAGACATTCAAGCCACTGTAAGGCACTCCAGCACCTATATCTGGCCTCTCCCCTAATTGCTAACGATGACGACTAGCGACTTGCGCTCTGTGACGAAGGCATGATTAAGAATGGCGTTTGTAACTCGACCGACAAGGGCGAATTTGTTCTGGCCCCGAATGCGACTGAGGCTTCCAACTTGTTGATCCTGAGCAAGGCCGTCCACCTCAACAACCCGACCCCGATCAACTACCCGATCAAGAAGACTGGATATTACTGCGTCATCACCGAGGGCTTCAACATTGATAAGTATAATGCCGTGGTTGAGTTCCGAAATGCCTACGGAGAGCTGCCAGCAACCCAAATTCCGAAGCTCCCCTTCTACGGTGGAATGTCTATCCTATACGCCCTGGTGACCGTTTTCTGGGCTTTCCTTTACTTTCAACACCGACATGATATCCGTAAGTGCTGGATACTGCCTTGAACTATACACATTTATCTTTCTAACCGAGGTCTGCTATAGTTGCCGTACAAAACTACATTACGGCCATTCTCATCTTTTTGGCAATTGAAATGCTCCTGACCTGGGGCTTCTATGGTATGGTACTCTATACTTGCGTATGCTCTCACTCAATTCTAACCCTTCCATCTAGATTTCCAAAATCATCACGGAACTGCCAATGTGGGGAGCAAGGTCTATCTTATCGTTGTTGCTATTCTCAACGCGGCTCGAAATTCCTTCTCCTTCTTCCTGCTTCTCATCGTTTGCATGGGATACGGTGTTGTCAAGCCTACCCTTGGTCGCACAATGATTTACGTCAGATGGCTTGCCGCTGCACACTTTATCTTTGGCATTGTCTATGCAGTCACAAGTTTACTGGTATCACCAGAGAGTGCTGGTAAGTTGAGAGTTCCCACTCCATTATCCGCCCCTTACTAAGAGATGTGAATAGGACCATATGTGCTTCTTATTGTCCTTCCGCTGGCCGGAACTTTGACTGCCTTTTATGTCTGGACGCTCAACTCGCTCAACTTCACTCTCAAGGATCTGCGTGAGCGCAAACAACACGTCAAGGAAGGCATGTACAAGAAGCTGTGGTGGGCTATCCTCATCAGTGTCTTGGTCATCTTTGCCTTTTTCTTCTTCAACAGCTTCACCTTTGCGTCTGTCGGCGACCCCGACTTTGTTCCTTTCCACTGGAAGACCAGATGGTTCATCCTCGATGGCTGGCTCAACATTGTTTATTTTGCTGATGTTGCTTGGGTCGCGTATCTCTGGAGACCAACAGTCAACAACCGCCGCTTCGCCATGAGCGACGAAATTGCACAGGATGATGATGGCAACTTTGAAATAGGAGACATTGGCATGCCTGACGACTCGGATGATGAAGAGGCACAGATTGGAAAGCCTGTTCCCGGGTTCGGGCAAGAGAGTGGCTTGACAGGTGCTGGACCGGCACAAGCCAGCACCAGCAGAGCCGTGCCTACGTCATCACAAGCGGCCGGTCGTGGCATTCCACGAGAGTCGCTCGAGGGAGAGACAATATTCGCGGTTGGCGAAGAGGGTGACAGGGCATCAGACAGCGAAGCTGACAGCGACGACGAGGATGCCAAGCTTGTACACAAGAAACTGTGAAGAAAGGGGAGGCGATGAGTCTTTTGGAACCGCTTGGCTGTAGAATGGAACGGAATAGGCTTTTCGGAGTTTATGAATTTGGGTTTTCGTAACAAACGCTGTTTATTTTGTGTAGAATAGAAAATTATTGACAAAGCATGAGGCATGGATGAAGCCCCTTTTTTTGGTGAACATGGCTGGTTCCAGTAATCATCACACCGGTTCAACAACATGCACAACTAGGAGAGGAACTTGCAAATTAGGAAGGGAGCTGCACTTGGATATATATATGGTCACATCAAGTAAACTGGGCATTAGTCCCTCAAGCTAGTACTTATCATACATGTACACATCGAACCCCTGAAATTCTAAGCCTCCGTCACGTCACCTCCGAACCCAACTGGACGGCGACGGCCGTCGTTCTCGGGCAATATCGCGAGAGCCTTGTACACTTTGCCCATGCCGCTAGGACCACGATCGACGAGGCGTTTCCAGGCCTTTTCAATGTCACTGGCCTTGGATGGGGAAACGCCGGGCACCTTGCTGAGGGCCTCTGCGCGCTGGCGGATGCCCATGAGCTCGAGGAAGTCGGCCTGTGAGATGGGCCCGTGGACCTCGACGCCGTCGCTGGCGAGGGTGGCGGCCTCCGCGATGGCGTGGAAGTCGACGTCTGCGCTGAGGTCGACGAGCCCCGGGGCAGCAAAGGGGCTGACGAGGCGGTGCTGGCGGATGCCGCGGAGGGAGTTGACGGGCACGGTGTCGGCGGTGCCGTAGTCGAGGATGAGGGCGGCGCCGCTGGGGGAGGCCTTGGGGTGGGCGCGGGAGCCGCCGATGCGGGCGGCGAAGTCGGCGGCGTAGAGGGAGGCGTCAGGGCAGATTTCGATGACGGAGCCGGGGGTCTGCTTGAGGCGGCGGTAGCGGGTTGAAGACTCCGGGAGGACGCGGGAGTGTCTGGTGGTGGCGGAGGAGAGGACGAGCTGGAATTCGGGGGGAGGCTCGTGTTGCTGGGATTTGGGGGTGCCGAGGTCTGCGTGGGTTGCGCCGGGGGGTGTGATGGAGACCATCATCTCGCGCCACTCCATGGTTGGCGGTGCGGGATCGGGAGCTGGTGATGCATCATCTGGTTGAGGAGAGGAAGAGGTGGACGGGGAGGGTTTTGGAGCGGCTGCTGCGGCGGACTGGAAGGTGTGGATGGGGAGAGCGTCGAAGAATTCGTGAGCTACGATGAAGGGAGTCTTGTCTGGCTCTGTATCATGGGTAGAAAGATGATATGATTAGTCTCATGTTATTTAGTGAGATGTTGTGGGAAGTGTTCTTTACCTATGGGGATGGACTTGATTGTCTCGGTCCAGACAATCGGTGCTGAGCCGTATTTGCTGGGGCTGTGGCATCCAGCTTTAGATTCAGTAGAGGGCGCATCGGGGCCACAGAGGAGCTTCTTCTGTGTCTCTCGCAGCTCACGGCTGGCTTCGACCATGAAGACGTTTTCGATGCTGTTTGCCATGGCTGGAAAGCGTTGGATAGTCTATCGAGGGAGTGTCAGTCAGCATATGGGAGACAACGGAGGAGTAAAGAGCTGCGAGGTCTTACACGAAGCATGTCGTCCATGAGAGTACCTCGACCAGGGCCAATCTCGATGAGCTGGACGCCCTTGCTCGGCCTGCCTTGGCTCATCCATTCGGCAATGAACCAGATGCCGAGAAGCTCGCCAAAGATCTGAGAAATTTCGGGAGAGGTGACAAAGTCTCCTTTGGTACCAAACTGGTCACGGCCCTCGCCAACGGCTCCGGTGTAGTAGCCTCCCAAGTCACCGGTTAGACACATGCGCATGTAGCTGGCCAAGGGGACGGAGCCGGTAGTCTGGAAGAGGAAGAGTTGGTTAGCTTTGATGATGGTGATGATGAGTTGAGTGTTGTATTGTGAGAGTGGCATACAGATATAGCCTCATAGAGCTGTTTGGCCAATGGAGTGGACCATTTCCTCTCTTCTACACGGCGAGAGCTAGTTGATGAGAAATATCGAGGCACGCATATTGATGGCCTTGTTGTATGAGTGTATGGAACTGAGTGTGAGTGTGCTTGTGACAGCAGCCGCCGTCTTGCGAGATGTGCAGCTCTGGGGAGAGAAGTCGTGGCGGCAACGACGGGCCTCATTGTGGCGCCAGCCAAAGTCCAATTGAACTTTTTATTGGTTCATTCAACAGTGAGTGGGTTATGAATGAGTGAAGAAGTATTGAAATAGCTGGTCAAGGCAAAGTGCAGTGCAATGCAATGAGTTGCGAAAATGAAGATGAAGGTGAATGAATAATTCGAGGCTTGTCGTTGGCTCAGAGAAAACCGGAGCTTTTTTTTCTCCCGAATGCGCCGCCGAGTATCTCTTCCCAGGTGCTAAAGCTCGGGGCTAGCGGTTATAGCTACTACAGCACTAAAGCTGCCTGTAGAATAGCTGGAAACTACACCTGAGTTGGCTAGAGGCGACGATAAGATAAAGCTCCAGAGGGTCTTTCCTCCTCTTGTATTCTTCTCTTTAACTTCATCCAATACTCTTAGTTGATTCACGCTCCTCTCGGATTTAACACAAATGGCACTTCAAGGTCTCTTCAGCTTTCCAACCATCGCCTGCAATGTGCTTATGGGAACTTGATGAGAGCTATTCCAAAGTCTGATAAAAATCATCCATCTTTATTGATTTGAAAGCTAATACGACATTGCAGTTTCTACAGCCAAATGAAGAGGCATCTCGCCCCCACAAAAGGCCCCAATCTGCGGCGCTAGGGCTGGCGGTGCATTGTTCTTGCTTCGGATACTTTCTTTCGGCCTATGATCGCTTGTGATAGATGGAATGAAGAATAGACGAAACGTTTCAAGACACGCTTAGACACTCAATCTTGGCATAGCCGGTCCCAGGGTAGCGAGTACAGCGAAAAATCGTGGATGCAACCAAGAACATGCTGGATGAACTCTTGCGAATGGGCGAGACCAGTTAAATCACAAAGGGGGCATTGGCTTGTGCCTATGGTTTTGCCTGGTGACTCGAGTGACTCAAGCAGGAGAGTCTCGACAGAATCTGGGGATGCAGACTCGGCATGTTGTGCTCTTATGTGCGCTGCCAAAGCCGCCAAGCCTGGGAAGGCAGTGCTATGGTTCTCACACTCTTTGCAAACATAACATCGCCGATGCGTTGTCTTAAAATGGTTTTCCCAATCGGGGATCGTGGTGTAAGTGTCGAATGGTGTCGGGCAGTCTGGGAGAATACATGTATAAGGGGAAATATCTTCGAAGATGTGCTCCCTATTTTGAAGGTCAATTCTATTTCATCTGCCATTCATCATGAGACTTGAGAGTAGTACCTCCACAGCTTATCGTCATTAGCAAACTCGGCCGGTAGAGTTTCGCAGCAGCACGGGCACTTGAACGCTGTTGCACCTTGGGGCAACTTTAGTGCTCTGGGATATCGATCTGTGGGCCTGAGTGCAGTGAGTACCATCATGGCAGGTTGCGAAACCTTCTTCTCAGCTTCCTGAAACGATGAGTTACCTTGCGTTGTGGATGCCTTGGTAGGGTCCTCAACGCTTTCCTGTTGATCGCGCTCTTGTGCCCGTAAGAAGCGATTTCTTCTGCGCAAGTTCACTTCTATGAGCCGTTGTTGAACCTTAGACAGCTTGAGCCCCTCCGAGATTTTTATGCACTCCTCGGTTGACAGTGCATCCAGCTTGGATACGTCGTATCGGGCTTCAACGCCAAACTCATTCTTGGTGTGTTGTCGCAAACACATGATGCCCAAAAAAGCCCTCAGCTCTTCGTGTTCTTCAGGCCTAAACTTACAGTCGCCCTGCGGAAGGCGTGATCGTATGCCGGGTCGAATAATGGCTTCCATTATTTGGGACAAACATTTGATCGACGTATCCACCTTCTTGGTGGCTGCATCGATGCCGGACTGTGCC
Organism: Trichoderma endophyticum; assembly: GCA_035079535.1. Taxonomy (NCBI): domain Eukaryota; kingdom Fungi; phylum Ascomycota; class Sordariomycetes; order Hypocreales; family Hypocreaceae; genus Trichoderma; species Trichoderma endophyticum. Next base: position 102,873 of record JAPMIQ010000004.1, read on the forward strand.
TCCGCACAGCTGATGCACTCGGCAAGGAACTTCTTGAGCATGGTCAGAATATTCGAGAGCAGGAGCCGAGTAGATTGCCCAGAGTCGAGGCGATAATCAAGAAATGCCCTGGATGCGGACCGGATGCCGATGCAGTTAATATAGATATTGAAGTCGAAGAAGCGTTCCCCCGCCCACTCGCGCTTCAGCTTTATTAGGCTTTCATGGTGCGTACAGGTTTCGAAGGCCGACGTGCATTGTTGACATAGTTCTGTAATGGACGAGGATGAGAGGGCCTTTGTCGAACCTTTGTGCGAGGTCCAGGAGATGGCTTCCACTTGCTGCATATTTGTTTCTGCGGGTTGGGGGGCCCAAGATTTGTAGCTGCAAATCAACGACTCGGTCAAGTGCCTAGAGTTAACCTTGCCTAGGTTGGGCCTTGGCGATGGACCTCTGTCCGGTGTCTGAGTCTATGATGATGTTTGGGTAAGAATAGAGCGTCGGGCTGTTGGGAGGCAGAGGGCTGCTTACGCACGCACGCACGCACGCAGAGGGTTTATATAGGCGGGTCTTCCTTCAAACAAACACCCCGACGGCAAATCCTTTCGTCAAACAAACATCAGATGGCAAATACTTTTCGTTCCAAGAAATTCGGCAACCGACGTCGGGCCGTCTGTGCGGGGATCAAGAAACTCCTTGTACGACATACCTAACTGTACATGGCTTATAGGTATAAGCACCATCCATGGATGTTCCTGGACATGGTAACTATCGAATTTGGGACGATGGGAGCTACCAACGAGTCACCGGTAGAGAGTACCAGCTTCTCAACGACGAAACTGGGAGGCTGGTGTGCCACAAACTTCAATATTCGAAGGCTGCTCCCCTATTTCAGTGGTCGGGAAGCTCAAAGCAAGACAATACTTCAACACTAGAAATGACTAGCCTGTGGAATGTGGACAAATCGGATCCATGGACTCAAGCACTGAACAGCAACAAATGTTTATCGAGGAATTTGGCCAGCTGATCTTGGAGCACGGCCAGAGCCAGATGTCGCCAGACACCGGCTTCTTGGCAACCCACTTGTTACTCATGTCAGAGAGGTTGAGAACCGTGAATCCCCGGGCCGTCGCTAACGGTGAAATACCACAGTTGAACAAGGTGATTGTGAAGCTGGAGTCAATCGCCAAGGTACGGCGGCATGTCCCAAGAACTCCCGACCACTTCTAACGCTGGAGCTCAATGTTTGTACGCAGATTACAGGTACTCCATACCCCTCGTCAGGTATCAGAGCTCACACCAATCGACTGCGCAACAACCTGATCGAATTTCTCAACTCTTCGGACAACAATGAGCGGGCCGAGCTTTCGAAAAATTGTGAGAATCTCTCTGATGCCTTATACGCCCACGTGAGTATAGAATATCTCTTAGCCAATCCGCCTAGGAGTGGGAGAATAGAGTACCCAGTATCCATCAAAAAGAAGCTGCTCTCAGGTCTACGGGAGAACTCCGTCTGTACTTCTTGTGTCGGAGTTAAGGAAAATCAAGGCAGTACTCGCTGGCATCCAACACGACTACTGTTGCAGCAAAAGCCGCGCGAGGGTAATTGCGAGACTGTCGACTTCAATGCTATTATTGCGCGAATCCCCCAAGAGCGCTGGCAAGATGTCGGCCTCAGCGTGCCACTGTAAGGCCTGTTTCTTCATACCATCATAACAGGTATCCTGACGCCATCATAGTAGGGAAAACTTCGAGGGATTTGCAGGGGGGAGTGGCCCGAGCAACGGTCCTAGCCATGGACAAGAATCACATCTAGTCCAAGGACTATTTTGCCCCATCTTGAAGGACAACATTTTTGCTCGTTCTTGTTTTGTTTTCCGTAACGGACATTTCTCTCGCCTGCCTAATGTCCAAGCCTTGGAGCAGCAACCTTGTCCAGGCAATGGCATCACTCTCACGGCCGTCCTGCAGCAATATACTCTTCAACTCAAAGATAAAGTCGACTTGGCCTACATGATGGCACAGGCTTTGTGGCAGTTCTACGACACATGGTTGCTATACGGCAAATGGAACAGCGACTGCATCTTGTTCATGCCCGAAGAGCACGAGGGCGTCCAACGAGTTCCAATCAAGCCTTATGTGTCGATCCAGTTCGAGGTAGCTGGAAGAAACCTTGACGACCGCTTATCTGAGGACTCGCACGTACATCAACACCCTCGAATTCTCGCCTTTGCCATCATGTTAATTGAGATCGGGCTAGGGAAACCATTACAGCTCCGGCAGTGCAATAGCCTTACCGCTCAGGTCAATGCTGATCACAACGTGGCTTCCCAGGGGCTGAAGAAGCTAAAGAAAACCTCTTGGGAGGATTTCTCAAACAAAGATGTTTTCATACAGGCGATTGTTAATTGTCTCAACAGCGTCAACTATAAACCGGTAGATACCACAGCCGCGGCTGTCCTGGGCCTGGCAGGAGATCATGATGGCTGGGCATCCTTGCAGATTGACCACACACGTAGAGCTTTTTACGATAAGGTTGTCTGGCCCTTACAATGGCTCGCTGAGTATGGGGTTTCGGGGCATCAAAGTGCCAGTTACTTACGCAAGAACCAGAAGTCACTGCAAATCTCTCGTGCATTGTCTACTCGAGAAGACATCAAAGAAGATATACAGCCCCCATCGACAGAGTTCCATGGGGGATTTATCCATCCAAAGGACTGGCTCGGTAACTTAAAAGAAATCCACAAGCATATCCATCAGAAATTGCAAGAGTTGGTCGCTAGTGGGAAGAGCTTCCGCGTTGATGAAATGGGTATTCGTGTTGCCATTTTGGACACGGGATACAATCCAAAGGCTCCACGGCTGGCGAGCAAGGCTGCTGCAAAATGTTTCAAAGGATGGAAAGACTTCGTGTCTGGCTCAAACATACCAGTTGACTCCTTTGGCCACGGCACATTCATGGCGACCGTCCTCATTCACTCCGCACCGATGTCGGAAGTGCACGTTGCCCGTGTAGCAGAAAACACCAACGAGCTACGACAAAGCGCACATCGAATTGCAGAGGTAAATAGTCTATTGCCAAATAAGTTCCTATATAGGGCAACTTTAACCCCAGCTAGGGCATTCGATGGGCGGCACTCGAGCAAAATGCGGACATCATCTCCATGTCATTTGGGTTCCCAGCTTCCGATAATGAGGCGTACGGGCAAATCTCCAAGGCGATCGACGAGGTGAAGATGAAACGAGATGGACAAATCATCTTCCTCGCCAGTGCGGGCAATTCAGGCGTCTACGAAGATGAGACGTTCCCAGCGACACACTCATCCGTCATCTCAATTCGTGCCACTAACTGTTTAGGAGAGTTTATGAATACCAATCCGAGAAGCAGGAGCGGTGATAGTGAGGTATTCGGCGCGATTGGTGATGATATACCACCACATCTACGAGAGTTCTACCCAGAAGTATCTCTGCCAGGGAGCTCGGCGGCGACGGCAGTTGCGGCTGGCACTGCGGTCATTATGCTAACCTATGTGCTGATTCTTCCTCACTTATTGGAGATGGAGCTAGACGAAATCATGAAGCAGTTGTGGACGACTGAGGGAATGAGGAAAATGTTTACGAAAATATCAGACGACATGGGGCAACAACAGAGGTTCTTAAACCCGGTCAAATTTTTCCTCGACAAGCCAAATCCCTTTCGCAGATACTGTGCCCTAGTTGAGTGCTTATAGACTAGATATAATTTGATCAAGGCCAATTCTATGTTTCCGCCTCCTCCCCAGATGGCGGAAAAGAGATGCATATCTCTCGGCCGATGCTGTGCTGCACCAAATCCGAATTATCCTCTTCTTGATCCTCGAGCAGGTCTTCGAGTAGCACTTCTACCGATTCCATCGCTACAGCTTCTTCTCCAATTCCCGTCATAAATGCTGTCCTATGCGAGAAAACCTCCGACTCCACGTTTCCAGTCCCTTTCTCACGTATGACATGGAGACTGTAGGCGAAAATGATACCCGGCGCCGTCTCCCACGAGTCAACATTGTCCTTCTTTCTCCCCCCGTGAATGTCTGCACCGATCTCCGCTGGGGCTATACCCGACACGCCTCCAGAGACGCTTCCGGCCCGGGTGTAGCCCTTTTCCATCGTCACAGCCATGCTGGTCTTGGTGACTCGAAGTCCAGAGACGATGTACACGGGGCGCTTTCCATAGAGTCCAGTATCCATGTGTTGACGGACCGCTGGCTGGTTCACGATGGCCTTGAGAGCCTCCGGCGACAGAGATCTCTGGAACTGGTGAATGTCATGATCAACAGAGCCATAATCAAGCCTATAACGTTTTCTCAGCTCGAGACGAAGGGATGCCGAGGCGAGATCGAGAAATTTTGCCCATATGCCACCGCCGCTAGAGCTGTTGAGGCTACGGTAGTGCGTGTGGTGCTTCTCAGGCACGATCTCGATGGGAGGGACGCTGAATTTGGGATCTGCAAGAGTAAGGGTCTCGGGCTCCAGTAAAACCAGGGTTGGTCGCCTGAAGTCCTTAATTACTGTTCCTAGGCGGATGATGCCGTCAGGGGTGAAGCTTGTCCCTGGTGGGATGAACCACGTTTTCGAGTCCATTGAAAAAGGAGAATTGAATGAAGAATGTTGGCGTTTCTGTTATACTTTGACGAGATTCAAAAAGAAGCCATTGCCTTTTTAAATGTGATTTCAAGCCTGAAAATAGTTTCGGGTCGTGAGTGCATGCATGTCCTGTACTGTTACTCTTCACTCATCACTTCTCCTGAGACACTTCACAGCCTCGTCTTGTCGTTGGGGTGATACATGTACTTGCGTGATCTATACACGAGCACTTATTCCTCTCATTTTGGTGTTGAGCTTTACATTCTGATTTGTCTTCATTGACAATTGTGTCACCGGGACGGAATACACTACATGTACATTGTTTCATCCTGGTAACTCCGAAGGCTTACTGGACAACTATTTTTGTATTCACTAAGCAGATTGTCAGAAATGGAGATGGCTTGGAGTATTGTGTTTAGATGAGAGGGACTTTTTGAGCTGGTACCTGAATTTCTCGATCTCGCCGTGGCTTTCCTGTTCGAGACGCATGGTTACTGCGGCGAGATGGAAAAGTTTAGCCCACACATCTCCTGGCCGAAAGAGCCGCTGAGTCTGCGGGAACGCGTGTTGGTTCTTTTCGGACAACATGTCAATCAAGGGAATGTTGACTTTGGGGTCTGTGAAAGCATTGAAGTTGTTTTCCTCCTCAAGTGTACCGCGGGTTCTGGACGATCTTGGGCATATGTAGTGATGTCTATCCTCTAAGTGTAATGTACTTTATATGTAACTACTGTAAAAGATAGCGGCTACAGCTCTTGAACTTAAAACAGCCGTAGATTTGGGGGGGCATTAGAGCAATGAAACAACCAGCAATGAGACCGAAGTCGACGGAACTACACTTTGCCCAATCACGGCCCATGAGGCTTTCGTGACGCATACAGATTCCAAAAGCCAAGGCTGCACACTTGTTTCTGCAGGTTCGAGGACCCAAGAGCTCTCGTTGTCAATTGGTGACTCCCTCTGCTCCCCGAGTGCACGGCGATATCAGAGTGACCAAATCGCAGCAGGTAAAGCAAGTTAAAGCACATGCAGTTGAGTTGGTTGAGGTTGCGTACGTACGCACTGGCTTACGTAGGCGGCCCTTTCATCAAAGAACCGTGGCAATCCTTTCAACAAAGAAACATGATATTCCTTTCATCAAAGTAACACGGTAGGACATGTGATCAAAGAAATACAGCAAACATTGCATCAAAGAAATATGGCAGCCTACCTCGGGCGGTCTAGAAGGGTATAAATAAGGCCACTGTGCCGCTGTACATGAAATCTATCATCCATAGATAATCTTCAACAATTTGGGACGATGAACTCTCCTAATGATTCACGAGGACAGTGCCGGCCTCTCACTGACGACAATTCGGACTCGGCGGCTGATGAGCCACAAGACTCACAGGGCGCTCTATCTACAGAAAACTCCATATCTGAGCTTGCTGATGAATGCCGTCAGAGTTTACAGGCTTGTATCCAAGTCCAGACCTTAATGGAATACGAATGGGCTGAGAATAGCCTGGCAAATTTCAGATTATGGGCCGCGGGTCTCGGCGTCTTTGCTGGCAAGGACTCTCTGGATGAGAGGCTCTCTGTGGATTCATTTACTAGAAATCTGATTAAAAACCTCCTTATCCTCCTGAAGGGTCTAATCGACAACTGCAAAGCACTTGGTGAGTTCCGTCACATAGCTTTGGACAAATTACGAAGTAATACGAACTAGTGCTGACGTTTCTTAGCATCTGGCCAAGATATTCCCGCCGACGACTTTCATGAGGAAAGCACGCAAGATGGGCAGTCAGTAATACCCCAATCGCCCCCAAGAGGGTTCTCGCCATGGTCAACACCACCTTCAACAGATTCTGAATCGGAAACTGAATCGGATGATCCTTTGGTGAATGCTTCTCCACTGCAATCCTCTAAGGAGGAAGTGGAGCAAATACTCGAACAGTTATCAAGATTGGCTGTAGCGATTCGCAAATCCGACAGTGCCGGCAGTGCCTTTCGAAACCAAAAAGCAGATCGGCTGTTCAAGAGAGAAGACCATGAAGACCTTTACACACACTTGCTAGTTGTTGTCTTGGGTCGTGGAAGTCAAAACGGACGACAAAACTACGATATAGATCCAGCACGTCTTACTCCTATCCAAGAAAGACTGATTTTATCCAATCTTCGGCGACGAAACCGGTTTCAATACGCCCAGAGACAACGACAACAAGAGAGTCCTAAAATAGAGAACCAGCCTCAAGTACAAGGTAAAACAGATCAGAGTTCAACAATCTTGACTGCGACGTCTGCTTCAGCTTTTGGACCAATGACTCCAGCAGATTTTCAACGGAAGCCAGGGTCATCCCAATTAGCAAAGGCCAAAGTTACACTGACAACCGCGAAAATCGAGTATCCTCGTCCACCTCCGCTAAAAAACGGCGTGAAGCACTTTCAATGTCCATGTTGTTATCAACTACTTCCCAGCATGTTTCATCAGGGAGTACATTGGGAGTAAGTCTACAGAAGCAATCGTCATGCCTCGCGCACGCAGAATTCCAATACTAATCCCAAACTATAGGAAGCATTTAGCGGGAGATTTATGCCCGTATACGTGCATCATTGCAGACTGTCCCTGCCCTGACCGTTTGTACGTTGGCCGAAGTGATTGGATGACCCATGTGCAAAACGATCATCCACCGCGCTGGGAGTGCTTGCCATGTCGGAATGCTATTGAAAGGCCTCCGTTGTTTACCTCATTAGATGAATTTCTCAAACATACAAAGCAAAGTCATGGCGATAGCATCTCGGAAGACCTGTATTCTACGCTGGTCGATGCTTCTACTAGACCGGCATCCTTTGAGATGACTCAATGCCCCTTATGTGACCAGGAAGGGCAAGTGGATTCTAAAGAATTAATCGATCACATTGCGGAACACATGCACTCCTTTTCTCTGAGATCTCTCCCATGGGCAAGAAACGACTCCGCTTAGTTAAACCTTGATTGTTACGCGTATTTGGATGACTACTCCGACGGCCAGTCTGACAGAAACGGCTCACTTAGCAATTCAAAAAGAGTTTCTGGTGACCGCGGTTCACTATTACCAAATATGTCCATAAAGCAAGATGAGATTCGCGGTCTAGAGTTCATCTCACCTACACTCAATGATGTTGATCCCAGTTCTGTGGCGGACATGTACTTAGGCGATTAATGATCTAGAAGTGGTATTAGATTGGCGTATAAAGCAGAAGATCAAGTGAGCTTTACTAGGCAATGGCTATTATCTTTGAATATACTGTTATTTTACAGTATTTCCTATAGCAGAGTTACGTATAGTATAATATATATATATATATATATATATATATATATATATATATATATATGCAATTATATATTGTAGCTCAGCTGTTTGTTTTGTTCCGGCGTGGTAGTTTGTTCTCTTGGATTGGTTGCCATGACCAAGATTAATTCTTTGCCTACCTTTACATGCTAGCCACCGGTGCGTTAAAAAGACGAAGAAAAGAGAGGTGTCTTTCGATAAGTAGTTAGTATAGATACGCTGTTGGGTACCATCGGGACCGAGCTCGGATGCTGTTAGATATAATATTCCGGAAGCACGCTTTAGTTTCAAGAGAATGCCTTGCTGTTGGCTCTTTGGAAGGCATCCTAAGAGCCATTCTTTCAGTCTTTCAAGCAGTAGTTAAACCCCTCTGGCTTTCCCCTGCCAATTTCACATTTGGATGTGTTACGTTAAAACCCCTTGCTTAGAAGTTGATAAGATTAAGTTAAAAGTCCACCAGGCGCAGTATAAAATATAACATAGAGCCTTCTGATATTATTAAAGTAAGAGTTAAGAGTGTTTTACCGACTGTGAAGCGACTTATGTAGATCGCGGGCACGCCGGGGAGGTAAAATAAATGTATTCCTTTTAGTAAGAGATAAACACCCATTGCTTATATAAAGATTATCCTGGAATGTGAAGTTTTGTAGAGCTAGCTACCGTCAAACTCAAGGCCTCACCCAGCACCGTCAAGATCAAGTGAAACCTTTCAAGGATACTACCACCTTCATTCCCTATCCACAATAGCTCTTCTGGAGTTAACTTGATGTTACTAACAGGTAATTACAATCTATAGCGCCAAAAACAAAAAAACGTCCCCTTCTTTGGAGAAATATAACCAGAAATCTGTGTATACACAAATACATGAACCATCCTTGATACCCCATTTGGCGAAGCGGTAAGTCGGTGGCACCTGGCGATGCCCCTGAATCTACATGTACATACGCCTCTCTCACGCCTCCACTGTTCCGGCTGAAACAACCGGTTTCTTTGATCGCAAATCAATCCACCCTAGGAAATTAGATGTCACGAATGCGACTACCCCAAGCGCAGCGGCGATATAAAAAACACGGTCGATGCTGTTGGAGTAAGACAACAAGATACCGGGGATGTCCTCAACGCTCACATGGCCTCGAAACCCGGTGGCTCCGGCAGCGATCACTTGGGCGGGGTCGACATTGGGTGAGTTCACGGACAGCTCGCTGACAAGACTCTGGTCGAAAAGAGTGTTGGAGACGGCCAGGAAGACGGCCGTGCCAAGAGTCTGTACGAAGATGACAAGTGAGGTTGCAACCGGGACGAGCGACTGTGGGAGAGCCGTCTGGACGGCAAGCAAGCTCTAGAAAGGAGGAGTCAAAGCATGAGTTATATAGCTGTTGCAAAACTTGTTGGGATGGGGACTTGAAAACCATACCATCTGCAATCCAAGACCGCGTCCTAGACCGGCAATCAGCTGGTAGCCAACCCACTTGCCGACGGGCGTGGAAGGCGAATAGAGGGCGAGCAGGCCATTGCCGATAGCCGTGAGCGCAGAAGCGGCGAGCGCATACGGAATAACGTAGCCCGTTCTCTGGACCATTGCCCCCGACAAGACGGCTCCCAAGAGTTGCGCCAAGATGGCGGGCAGCATGTAGACCCCCGACAGCAGAGGGCTCGCACCCTTGACGGTCTGAAAGTATATGGGAATGAAGTAGGCTGCCAAGAAGACGGTCGTGAACAAGGACGTCTGGGTCAGGGAGGCTGACCAGACGGCAGATGTGCCCGCAAGCGACGGTGGTATGAGGGCTTCGTCGCCGCGGTGCAGCAGCCAGGCGCAAAAGACGAGGCCGGTGGCGCCGGCACCGCAGAAGAGCCCAATGACCTGGGACGAGTTCCAGCTGAACTGGTTGCCGCCGTACTGCAGCGCCAGGAGGAGTTGAATGACGGCCGGGGCCAGAAGGGCGAACCCGACGAGATCCAGCTCGCGATGTATAGAGCGCAAGACAGTCAGGGGCCCAGCCTTGACGCTGCCGTCGGGGATGACGACGAAGATCATGAACAAGACGACCACCGCGCCGATGGGGACATTGATGTAGAAGCACCACCGCCAGGTTGTGTACTCGGTCAGGGCGCCTCCGATCAAGGGCCCCGAGACGATGCCCAGCTGTGAGACGCCCAGCATCACACCAACTAGGACCGGCCGACGGTGCAACGGGACGCAGGCGGAGATGATGATTAACCCCCCGGTCAATAGGCCTTTATGGTATACTGTTAATATTGAAGTTTGTCTTGGACGAGTAACAGGCCACTGTGGTCGAGATCAAGACGTACCAGCGCTTCCCATGCCTGCCACCGCTCGTCCGACAATCTGGGCTTGTAGGTTGGCTCTCTGTCCAAGAAACGTATGGAAAAGTGAGGCATGTTACATACGAGCATCGTAGAGGACGTAGCCGCCCCGCAAATCACAGATCCAATCTCGAAGAGGAGGAAGAAGCTTAAGAAGGTCCACTTGTTCCTGAATTTCGAGTATATTTTCCCAGTCAGGGGCTGTATTGCCGCTGAGGGCAGTTGGAAGCCTGACCCATACCATCCCACATCTATGGAAAATCGAAAATCGACATGGTCAGAATGACTCTCAGCCACATGTCGTCCGGCACCCAAGTGGGAGGAAAATAGGGTCTCGAAGGGGGGATCACAAACCGTGGAGGGAATGAAATTCGTCCGTGATTTTGGGGATGGCAGTGGAAATGATGGCAGTGTCAAGGAACACGAGGAACAACACGGCGGTTATGCAGACCATGATGGCAAGCAGCTGGGCAACGAGAGTTTTAGTACATATACCTAATCAGGAATCATTGACCTATCGTGCAATGGCGGAATAGTCTAGGACTTGAGCTGCATACCTTTCTCCCTGTGATCCAGTGTGAATCTCCCTCTGCTTCTGACTGGTGCGCCTCCGTGGGCTTTTCTGTGGCCGGGTTGACATCATCTGTAGTAAGTTGCTGGTCCGATGGACAAGATATCTGGGGTGACTCAACAACACCGGCCTCTGCCGACTTTTCCATCGTAGCTGTTGCTCACTCGGGATATGCGTATGATTGGGTGCAAAAGTTGACAAGCTGAGCTAGTGTGAAGAAGAGAGTTGAACGGAAGACAAAAGCAGGCTACATACTTATGCATTGGCACCAAACCCCTAACATGTAGATACATTACATGGTGAGTTGCGCAAAACTCTCCGACCAGGAGACCGCAGGCGTTCCAAAATACTTCAACGATTGCTACAATGTCGCCCATTGTTGGCGAATTCCGTCCCGAACCCCGTACCTCAAGGTGTACTGGAACCGAATTTGTCAAGACTGCATGTGTCTTGAGATGCCGTCCTTTGGAAGAGAAAGCTTGCCTGGATTCAACGCCTCCCGTCGGGGTGGAGGCGTCACGAAACGGACCGCCGAGGAGACACCGCACGCAATGTCCGTTCCGCGCGGACTACCTGTACTAATTCCACCTGCACGAGACGAGAGATTAGTACAAGCTGGTAACTGTGTTCCTCTAAGCAGGCTACCCTCTGAAACCAGAGGGGAATTTCTATATACCAAGTCCGGCGTCGTCCTCAGGATTTTAGCCCACTTCAAGGTCAATCAGAGAAGCCTTAATCACCTGCTGTACACAAGCCCTCACAAATGCTGGTCCGTGAGCCAGGCATACGGTAAAGCTGGATAGATGGTACAGAAATGTTGACTGGGAGATGTAGATGTGTGTCATCCTGGGAGAGCGGGATCCAACTCCGCCTTGGGAGCGGGTGGTGGCCCTCGAGGACGGGAAAAAGACATGCGGGTTGAGGAAATCCGAAGGCTGCCGGATGGGACGAACCTGTGGAAAGGGCATGACCCATCGTCCATCAGCATCTATCTGGATGAATAGCTCCAGGACATCGTTGTCGATGTAGCGAAGCCCATTGTACACTAGGAGCTCCTGGACATCTTGGGCACTCAAGAACGGCTCCGTCTCCTGAGGGTACAAGTCCTTGAAGGATTGCATCGCTGCATCATCGACCAGGGGGTGGAGCGTGGGGACCATTTTCGGGGCATCAAGGGCTTCGAGCGGACGTTTGGCCAGTTGACGGAGCGTGGCATGGCCTGGGCCAAGAACCCAGCGAAGATTCAATAGCACCTCCTCGCGAGAGCGCTGCTGGAGGCTGAACTTGAAGGCCCACAGAGCCAGGCTGTGGGCAGGGCTGCCGGCCGCGACAAGAGCAAAGTACGCCCGTCGCATGGCGAAGTGGATGATCTTGATACTCAGAGAGTCCGGCTGAGAGTTGTGCCTGGTCCCCCCGACAGAGGCACCACCATTCGGTAGCGGAAAATGGCCCATCCAGCCATTACCCAGGACGTTTTGCACGGGTGGGTTGTAGTTGTGTTTCCTTATACCATGGTTGCTTGGTGGTGGCGGATTACATGTAGCCTGGATGTCTGGATTTGGATCCGTAATGGCAAGCACATGCAGTTTGTCCGGTGGATTGCTGTCTGCTGCCGGTGCTCGATCGGACTCTACCTGCTCCGGTATACTGACCAAGGTGAGGTTGCGCCGTAGGCATGTCCTGAGCGTCTGCATCAGGTCAGGATCGAGCTTCGCCGCCTTGGACTTCAGCAGCTGATCGGCCAGTTCTATGATGCCGCCGGCCATCTTTGCCACCGTCTCCTCTGTTCTTGCGACACGGTTCTCAATGGCTTGTTGGGCCACCCGCTTGCGCTGCCGTAACGAGATTTGGGCCTTGCGATTGTACTCGCGGCGAGTCTGCCATGTGCAAATATTCGGGTGAGACGGACTCTTGACGTGTTGACCCCGAAGTTAACATACCCGAAGCGACTCAGCTGCGTCTTTTGGACCCTCACGGTTCAGCCCCTGGCCACGCCGTGCTCTCCCAATAGGCCCATCAGGCAAAGTTGCATGTACTACAGGCATATCCATCATACTTGTCGTCAAGAATGTTCTAGCTCCTGGTTATCTGGGGACGAGACGAGCATTGCAAGATGTGTACATGTATGGCGAGAGAGAGTCTGGATTTGCGGAGCAACGGGCGAGAAGCTTCTTCAAATCACCGCAAGAAAGCCGCGAGCATCATCCCGACGGATGGGAAACAGGCCACATTCTGTTGTACGCAATCAAAAGAGTGCCACCTGGACGTAGGGACACCGCTGACAAGGAAATACTTTGTGTTTACTAATCGAGCACAACGGTCGACAGTGATTACTATTCAGGGGCCTCAAGAGGCGGCATTCGGAACTCTATCGACCGGCCAGCCTTGGCATATATGATGGTACGGCATTCAAAATTGCACGTAGGTAGTTACATGTATTAATGGTCCGGACCAAAACGTCTGCGTTGATTCCTACAAACATGTACCTTTGATGCCATCCACGAAACGAGTTAGTTGTAACAGGCTTTTCCCATCCACATATCGTGACTGAAAGCCGCCAGGTGCAGTCCACAGACAGCATCCAAGTTGGAAATATGAAACTCATCATTGTCGGGGCCAGTGGCTTTGTTGCAACGGAACTCATCAGCCAGGCTTTGCGCCGACCCGATGTCACAAGTCTCGTCGCCCTATCTCGCAAACCGGTCACTGCCCCTGACGGTGAAAATGCGGCCAAGTTGAAGAGTGTAGTCATTAGCGACTATGGAGAGTATCCTGATGATGTTAAAAAGGAGCTTGCAGGTGCCAACGCTTGCATATGGTACGGGTCCTTCTCGCAGCTTCAAAGTCTTTCCTCCTGCGATGACATATGGGTACAAATTACAACTAACACTTGACGGCTCTCACCGCAGGACTGTCGGCATCACACCACCCAATCTCCGCAAATATCCCTTCGAGGAGGTGGTCCGCATCTGTCAGACCAGCACACTGTCCGGAATGAAGGCGTTCCGTGAGACCAATCCAGCGCCAGAGTTCCGCTTCTTGTACATGGGCGACCCGTTTGAGGCGGATTCGGAGAAGAAACCGCCATTCATGATGGAGTATTTGCAGATGCGTGTATAGCACATACCTTCTATTTTCTTTCGTGCCCCATGAGGATGCTGTGCAGAGACATCAGATGATAGAGTACTAACTATTAGATTCTGTAATAGGCCGAGACGGAAGAAAAGGTTCTTGCATACGCCCGAGAAAACAAAATCGACGCGTGCGTGGCCAAGCCTGGCTTCATGACCGGTGGCCCGTTTAACCCGCTCAGGACTGTTATGGGCCTGGTCTTCCGCTTGACGCCATTTGGTACCCTGCCAGTACAAACAGTCGCAGCTGCGATGCTGAACCAGGCTGTAACTGGCTTTGAGAAGGAACACTTGGGGATTGAGGATCTGAAGAGGATTGGGACAAAGGCCATCGAAGAGAGTGGTAAATGATAAAGCCGGGACCAGGCGTTACATGTACCCCGGTGCTACATCTGGTATAGGGATATCCGTTGGGTACATGACCCCTATTTCATATGTTTATGAAATGAATGGCAGTGTACATGCGGAGCCAATGACAGTGTCTAGTCTGTGAAGGTAGCTTAGGTCGCTGTATTCATCTTCATCGGCTTCAAGGTCTCGCTGTGACCACACCATCTCAAGGCCCGCTCTTATACGCATGAGGTTGCTTTCGTTGTGTTTTGCCCCAGTCTTGTGAACAAGTTCGAGCAAGAGCATTCGTTCCTCATCATTGCGTGCTTCAGAACCAAGTATCAGAAGCGGGAAAGCTCGCTCGCACGTGCTGAGCTTTCTGATGAGGTAAAATCCGCGATCGACCAAGCCGTCGAGCTGATGATCTGGAATACAAGAACTTGCTGTTCCATTGAAAAGGTAGACAAGGGTTGCGAGCTGATAAAGCTGTGCTGTTATAACGTCTTCTCTCTCATCTAATCCTGTTATAGTGGTCTTGGCCACAGGGTCATTGATGAGTGTACTCTCTAGTGAGCGAAGTCGACTTTGGTACTCAACAGCCTGAGATCGGGGATCATGGGGCTCTACAAGGATATCGCAGACGGCGGCAATAGGTTCCAAAACTGTGCGAATTGAGGCGGGGCGATTCAGTAGCTATAGAAGCAGACGGGAGTCAGCCCAGGCCACCTTGATGCTGGCGATTGTGTATGTATGTGATGAATGTGCCTGTCGTGCTCGGCTGTACTTACCAAGGGAGATTTCCCACGACGCAGAGAAATCTTGTCTGTAGTCGAATGTGGCAATGTGGAAGGATGGCGCCAATGCCGCATGACAAACCACGACATAATGTCCAAATAGTAAATCCAATCTAGAAGAGGACTGAGCTCGGCTTGATCTGATTGTTGGTCAAGACCTGTGGTCTGGACGATGCGCTTGGCATTGTCAACATAAAGCACCCATTGGCCTGAAGACTCGGAGTGGTGCTGGGTCTCAAAAGTGGCCAAAAGCATGCAGGTAGCAGCATGCTGCGCAGATTCCAAGGCACCTGGGCGTCCAGATTTGGCCGACTCCGCCAGGGCGTTGATGGCAGCGATCTTATACCGGAAAGCCAAGTCCCGCAGACCGTCACGATGCAGCGAAGATACGGCCAGCAGCGATGATTTGAGCGCCAAAGTGGGGAGTGTGTTGCTGGAAACAGTCATACGAAGCAAGAGATTTCTCAGACGGCGGGCATCAACCCCCAAAACGGACAACGTAGAGTAAGACACATTGGCAACTGCACGAGAAGAGAGTCAGCGATAGTGGCCCCAAGCG
Source organism: Trichoderma endophyticum (assembly GCA_035079535.1). Classification (NCBI taxonomy): domain Eukaryota; kingdom Fungi; phylum Ascomycota; class Sordariomycetes; order Hypocreales; family Hypocreaceae; genus Trichoderma; species Trichoderma endophyticum. The sequence goes on from JAPMIQ010000004.1 coordinate 118,496, forward strand.
CCGAATGGATTTCGAGAACAAGAGTCTTACAATAGTCTACTAGTCCTAGAGTGTTGGAATCAGGATTACCTGGAGACCAGGGCAGAGGTGGTGGAGGGAAGACGAAGCGGACCGGCTGTCTCTCATCTGAGTTTGTCAGCTATCAGCCCGCTGTGGACTCGTATGATGTTATTGACCAACTACAATTGTGAATAGAAACTTACGTTTTACATTTCGCAGCTTTCGAAGATAGTGATACATGTCGATGTCTCTGGAAGATGTGTGTATCAACATCAATGTCGAGCGGCGGTTTGCGACTCCTTGTGCCAGGAGAGAGCGCGTGCTTGACATGGCTACCATGGCTCTTTTGGAATCACTGGTTCGTGGCCATGAGAGTCGCACACCATAGCCCAAACATTCCCGATTAGACCTGATGCATTTTGAACAACTGGGGGTTTGGCGGTCGCAGGCAACCCGGCGATCTGCATGTCAGTTCCATTCGGGGTCTCCTGTCAGTATATCCATCTTAAAGCACTAGTGCCAGGGTTTGAAGCTTTACCTACCCTTGCAAGTCCAACATCCTCTTCCAGTCTTTTTCTGTTGGTCAGTTGCATACGACGCCATATACCTGTAGTTTGAGTGTGGCTGGAATACGTGAGTGAGTCAACTTTTTGCGAAGCTGAGGTTTAAGCGAGAGAGAAAGTATGCGCAGAAGAGGGCAGTCGATACCTAAGCAAAAAATGTCTAATCTAGTGAAACTCCGACAAGTTTGGTTCCCCGTCAGCTCCATCAGGAAGGGCGGCCTCGGGCTTCCCCGGGCTTAGTCTAGCATAAACCCGATGAAGGATGAAGCCCCCCTAGTTGATCTTAGGTACAAGACCAATCAAGGAGCTAGATCGGAACCAGCCGAATCCACCAGGGCAACTTTCCACGAGCTTTGAGATTCCACTTCGTCCTCGGCGCGGGTCGCAACTGATGCCCGAGTTCAAGACAATCATGAACTTGAAGCAAAGGCCTTGCAACTCCGCCGTCTAGCAACTATCCGCGAGAATTCTGTCTATTCCAAGTGGTTGAAACTCCATGCATCTCCGTGGAAGATGCTAGATATTTCATCACAGTCAACAATCGGTGTCAAAGCTGTGGATTATGCCATATCTTGACAATGTATAAAACGCGACGCTTTCCCGCTCATATCCCACACATAAATGACCACCACGATCAACAGCGCCCAGATTGAATTGTAGCCGAAACACGTATTTCTCACTAGCTCTCGTAAATAGCTGTCGACATGGCCTCTTATCTTGTTACTGGCGCTTCGCGAGGCATTGGAGTACGTATCTGCTAGACACCTACGATTGTCTAAAGTATCAACTGACGGTATCCTACTACTCTTAAAGTTTGAGTTCGTCCGGCAGCTATCCGCCGATGCCAATAACATTGTTATTGCTCTGGTCCGCGACAAAGAGGCAACAGAGAGGAAGATAGCCGCGGAGATTACTGCCTCCAACATCACTGTTGTCCAGGCCGACATAACCAATATCAAAGACCTTCAAGCCGCTGTCGCCATCATATCCGAGATAACCAATGGTACACTTGACTACGTCATTGCCAACGCAGGCAAGATCTCGGACTGGTCCGGCCTGGACGATGTCCAGGATCTGGGCTTGGCGGACCCTAAGCTGCTAGAAGAAGACATGTTGGACCTATTCCGCATAAATGTTGTTGGTAACGCGCATTTGTTTAACCTTGTTGTTCCGCTTGTCCGGAAAGGCATTGCGAAAAAGGTCATTGCCATCTCGTCAGGCTTGGCCGAGCCAATTATGACCACCAAGTGGAAGCTGACTCTCGGCTACCCTTACGCAGTCAGCAAAGGGGCTCTGAACACGCTCATTACAAAATTCCAAGCGCAGTATATTGATGAAGGAATCCTTTTTCTGGCTGTATGCCCAGGCACAGTCGATACGGGCCACTTAGTCAATCCAAACGAAAAGCAGCAAAACAACCTCATGGCTATGGGAGCGGCGTTTCAAAAGTATCAGCCCAACTTCACTGGGCCTGTACGGCCCTCGGAAGCAGTCACAGACGTACTCAAGGTTGTGCATAATGCTACTATTGAGAAAGATGCTGGAGGATTTGTGTCGCATTTTGGCAACCAGCAGTGGTTGTAATGATACAAAGAAAATATAATTGCTGCGTTGCAAAGATTCATATATAAGACTTCTTGATTAATAAATGCTTATTAAACTCTTTAACCTTCTAACCTCTCTTGATATAAAACATTAAATTAAGTCTATAGTAACTATAAAATCCTAACTTACTACAAAAGCTTATTATACCTACTCACGCCGTCTACCACGAGTCGACATTGTCCTTGTTACTCTCCCCATAAAGATCAACACCAATCTTCACCAAAACCATACTTGCCACACCTCTAGAAGTGCGTACGGTCCGGGTGTAGCCCTTTTCCATGGTCACTGTCATTCCGGTCTTAGCCATGTGCTCGGAGGCCAGAGATGATGGAAATGGGGTGCTTATTAAAAAGCCCAGATTCCATGTTTTAACAAACTGCTGGCTGGCTTACGATACAGGTAGTTAATATAGACACGCTGCGGGGTACCGTCGGGACCGAGATCGGATGCTGTTGGATGTTAATATGTATCTAGGAGCACGGCATTAGTTTTTAGAGAATACCTTGCTGTGGGCTTTTTAGAATGTGTCCTAAGGGCTATTCTTTTAGTGAAGTTGCCCATACATATGGATGTCTTTTAAATAGTACATAAGTTAAATCCTATTTAGCTTTCCCCCGCTAATTTTATACTTAAATATATTATATTAAAACCCTATATTTAAAAGTTAATAAAATTAATTTAACAGTCTATTAGGTGTAATATATAATATAACAGAAAGCCTTTTAATATTATTAAAGCAAAAGTTAAAGGTGTCTTACCGACTGCGAAGCGACTCGTGCAGATTGCGGGCACGCCGGGGGCAGCGATTGCAATAATTCACAATGGCAAGCACATCCACAGCGAATACATCGGTTATCGTGACCAAGAGCTCAAGCTGCCGGTAACTGACGCGACCATCTTCCCCTGCGCGTCTTTGACCAAGGCCGTTGTTTCTGCCGCCATGGCCATCTGTGTCGAAGGCGGAAAACCTGGATGGGACACTCCGATCAAGGATATTCTTCCCGATTTCAGGACGAACAGCGACATCTTACGCAACCACATGACAGCTATGGATTACCTCTCCCATCGAGCTGGGATGCAGAGCTCTTTATATTGGCTGGGCAGCATGAACAACGTGCTCGTCTCTAAGGAAAACAGCATGAACTTGATCAACGACCTGAAGCAAGTAAAGCCGTTTCGAAACGAGTATCTATACCAACAACCTAGGGTATGAAATCGCCTCACATGTGCTAGAGTAGGTCACTGCGGAGCCTTGGGACTAAGTCTTGTACTCCTAAATATTCTAACCGCTTTGTATGTCGAGAACTGGAACTCGGAATTCTTTCAGCCAAGGAGATGATGATGTAGCCAAAACTTATCAAGCACTAGATGATGCTTCAGTGGTGGAAGTTGTCCCTATGCTATCAGGAGGCGATACTGTCGGGGAACCGGGATCAGCAATGCGAAGCTGCATCAGAGATCTGGTCAAACTCTACACAGCATTCATCGAGTCAGGCCAAGACCAATTCGAAAACCACACTACGTCCACCCTAGGCTCTCCCTTGAAGCAGGTTCCGTTTCTCTTCTCGCCCCAGATAAGTATGAATCCGATCTCTCGCCACGAGACCTCGTATGCCCTTGGATGGGCTCGAGTTCAAACTCCAGGGCCTATGGGTGCTATAGGTCTCAATCCGACCTCCTGAAGCCCAAACCAATGCCGGAAGTCGCGCGTGGTCATCCATCTGAGCTGATGCTCTATCACCAAGGCATGATGCCAGGGAATTTGGCAGCTGTCAACCTCGTTCCTTCTACCAAAGGCGCAGTGATCGTGCTCACAAATTCCCTGGCGCTCAACGACACTGCAGACTGGCTTGGGCAGCTATACCTCGAGGCCTATCTCGGTGTGACTCAAAGGAACGACTACGTCGCTTTGTCAGAAGAGACAGTGGAAGCCACCCGCAGCTGGTATTCCGATGTCTCGGCCCAACTTGAGAAGGATCGGATCCCAGGGACTGTTGCACGAAATCCGTCCGAGTATACTGGCAGATATTCCAACGAGGCTGGAACTATGATGATCGAGATCTTGCTCGACAGCGGCAGTGAACCTGCCCTTAGTCTCGCATTTCAAGGCCTCCAGTCCGAGATGTACCCATTGACGCATTACCATGACGATGTATTCACTTGGCTGATAACAAGGAATGAGTTTGCTCAACGAGGACGCTTTCTCATGAGGGGTTTGAACAATGCCGAGTATTTCAAGATCAATTTTGGCCCAGGGAGCACATATCTTACATGGTGGCACGATCCATGCTTAAAAGAGCCAGAAAGGTTCATACGAAATGAAGAGTAAAATTGTTTTTACTACCAGGGCTACATGTTTATAACCCTTTCATTGTGCGATGTAATTAACCGTCAGATCCTTGCTGGGATCATATACACTTTGCTATCCCATCCGAGGGGACATATTTTTTGCAAGCATAACACATGTCATTGTATGTTCTAGTCAGGGCTAGAATTTAGTAGCGAAAAGTGCGATTTGTGTGGATACGGACTCATATGATCCTTGTTATGATACCGGATCTGTAGCTGACAAGTTTATATTGCATTTGAGGCTGTACAACCGGTTGCGATGATCCCATTCATTCGCTGGCTCAGCAGGTGGGCATAATCGTAAATATGCCTCTTTATAAGCGCTCGCGCCCAGGGTTTCAGCATAGATTACCCTCCATATCCCAAGCTCCATCTTACTGTGAGCATAGTACGAACCTGCGTCGTAAATGATGGCCTCTTCTGTTTGGAGCATGCCGACGTCGGCATCTCATCCCTTTGAGTGCCATCAGGTATCACTCAAGTACTCTTGAAAGCTGTAGTCAATCAAAGAGTCAAAAACTGAGGATTCTCCTTTCAGTAGAGAAGAAAAGCGGATATGGTACATAGGTGGCACCTTATGGCACACAAAGGGATAGGTACTCAACATGGACAAAGCAACACGAGGGCCTCAATGATGTGACATCCTTGTTTCTCCCGACCAAATGTTTTATTTTCCCTTCTTCATGGTTCCCCCCTACTAAAGAAACGCCTAAACTTCATCATCAGAAAATCAGCTTCTTACTCTATCCAATCGCCCCGCATGTATCGCCTCTTCATCCCGCTCGAAGAGATCGAGGAGGGCGGCGGCGAATATCGTGCAAAAAATCCCAAAGGGAAAGACTCCAGCGATGTCATCAAAACCCGTGGAAACGATGGACCGTCTCCATTTGCCCATGGGGAGTTACTGCTAGTATGCAGTGGTAAATTGAAGACTGGCGGAAATGGAACGCTTCTCATTTTCCGCTTCATGTTCGCGGGGCTCGAGAATGATAGTTCTCAAAGACTCACTTCGGCCACAATCAGGGTCGAGTTCAGCGACGAGCAGTCACGAATGACCTATGATCCACAGGTGGTCTCTGTTTGGCCTGCCAGGCAACAAAGATTTGACATTGTCACGGAAAAAACCGACATTCGACGCGAAGGTAACATGGCCCTCAGGACCAAAGGGCTACCTGTAGAATTTGGAGTGGGAGGACAGTGGATGATCTCGACCCCATCAATTACAGAGTATCACGCCAAGCTAAGTGCTGCGAGGTTCAATACTAGAGGCTTTTTGGGCTCATGGAACAGCGCTGTATGGCTGCTGAAGGAGCACCATTTAAAGAAGCAAGGGGTGCCCCATCTCTTACAGACAGCCGTGATAGTGCGCCGAATCGGTGACGGCAAGTTTGTGATGAAAATAAAGATCGAAACAACTACAAATCTGCAAGCTGGGACGATAAACATGATGGAGACGCTGGTTGGCACAGGGCAGTCAGAACTTGTTGACCCGGTTGATATTGATCCAAAATTATTCATGGTCAAAGAGATTGATATCCCAGAGCTGGCAGACATGAGAAGCAAGGGGGAGATAATGTTGGACGATCTTAAGTTGGAAAATTACGTCGGTCTCATGCATAAAGAGAACAAAGAAGGCATAAGGTAGTAGAGAAGAGAAATATACCATGTACTTAGGTCCTAGGTAGAATTTCAAAAATTGGCACTTTCGGACACTAATACACGATCAAGTCTGCTTATTGATTTTGGGGGGTGGTTTACATTATGCAATGCTACATACTGTATATGCGTTACGTCCCTATCTAGACCTCTACTTATCCGTAGCTAGGTATGCGATACTGGGTAGTAGGTAGAATATTACGAAGACTACCTAGGATCTAGGAATACCTCCTTCTCGTGAGGGCGTCAAATAAATGCCTGGCTGCCAGGTTCCTACATGCAGGATGTTGGTTCCCGAATTCAGGTATGCCCAAGCAAGCTTCCAGTAGTTGTCCCGGGATAACCTACTAAGGATAGCAAGATAGTTCGCTTAGTAGTATGGAGGTACCTGACTGTAGGGATGCAGTCAATTCCAGCGGACTAAATTAAACAACCGAGACGGACCTGGTGACAGCTCGCAGCACTAAAATGGATGAGCTGACGCGAGCTGCGACGCGCCTCTTGCTTGCTGGGCTAGGCATTGATATAAATACATGCCGGGTAATACCTATGGACAACTACAAGTACTGCAGAGTACATATATATAGAGTCTGGGGCCATCTGATGATGACTTGCAGCTTGTCCGGTGGCACTCCCGCCCAATACGAACTGCAAATTGTCACGCATGGATAACTAGCAGACAGCATCAGCTTTCGTTCCGTGCTTGCTGCAAGACTAAGCTCGTTGCTTGTAAGCGCCAGCGATCCACCCGCGCGGCGATGCATCGCCACGGTGCCACCAAAAAGGTGGTCCTCGTATTAGCTGGCGGCGTATGTTTTGTTATGGCCAGCTATGGGCATGGCTGCTGAGGAGCTAACGCGGGAGACCTGTGGCGCTACGGTGGGTGGGCAGCGGCGGAGCTGGGTCTGGCATGCACACCATTTGTAGCAGCGAGGGAATACGAAGAGCCAGACACAAGACACGAGGACAAATGCAAAAAGGTAAAAATAAATCGGGGGAGCCCATCGAATCAAATTCTCCGTAGCTGTTTTGCTGTGCAGGAGAATTTCTTTTTATAACTGTGTGTGATCGTACGACCGAGCCTTACTGTAGTGGTAGTGAAGTTGTGGTGTAGTGGTGTTACTTGCACTCTCTCATCTTCACACCTTTCTCTTGTTCTGTTAAGAGTGTACAGTACCTGCGAGTCTAGTACTGCTAGGTACCCTCATCACTGTAGGCACTTCGGATCCTCTGGAATCACCGTCTGCAGGCCCTCTCTCAGCTCTCATCTCTCATCTCATCGTTCAAGTACCACCGTAGGTACATGTCATTTGGCTGTACTCTCCATACATCCCCCAAGTACCTGCCCCTTGCTGGCTTCGGCCAAGGGCGAGATTTTGCTTTTTATTTATACCTACGCCATCCCTCATCCGGCAAGGGCTCACCCAGTTACCCCTGTCTAACGCATCTAATGCTAATCCTCTCTCGGCAATGGCGCGGTGCATTGTCTTCTGGTCGCAGCCCGCAGCCCGGGAACTACGAGGTACTTCGTGAATGTACCTTGGCCCTTGTACCTTGTACAGTCAGTACACGGAATCTAAGCAAGAGGAAATCTCGGCGTTTGGCACTCATTCGTTCTCCTCCCCTTTTCCTCCCTTCTTCTCTTCATCGCCATCGCCTCGCCAGCGCAAAAGCCTTTTTTTGTTGCTTCTTCATCGTCTCTCGCTTTCGCCTCTCCGTCCTGCCCGACGAATTTCCAGACACTCGCTTCGTCTGCTGCCGCTGCTACTTGCTTTTTCTGCTACGGATTGTTTATTCCCCCGTCGACCTGCCCACGATCCGACCCGCTTGTTGTACAGCCACAAACCTTTCGATCTATCCGCCAAGGGGTTGCTTGCCATTGTCTTGTTTAACCACAGCATCATCAACCTTTTTTTTTTCTCCTTGGGCCCAGCAACCGCATTCTTTTAATATATCCAGCATCGTTTTGCACCAGAAAGCGGAGGTTTCAATACCTTGAAACGCCATACGCTAGCGACAGACTGCCTGGTCTGTGTTTATTTTACCCTGCTGTTTACACTCCAAACAATCCCATACTCTCGACAAAATGCGTCCCACTGCGACATTGATGCGACTGGCCTTGTGCCTTTCCTCGGCTGCTCCTCTGGTCTCAGCTTGGCCGGGCTGGCTGCCCGAGCTCGACGCGCTCGTTGTTCGTGCCGATAAGGGTAGTGGTATGTATTAGATGTCCGCATGCTTTTGATGAAGGTGTTTTGACACGCTCGGCAGAGGAAAACACAGCAAACCCAACCAGCCCAACCAACCCACCAAACAACGAAGAGGGAAACACGGCCCAGCCAACCCAACCAAGCCAATCGAATACTAAGAAGGGTGGTTCATCAAAGACGGATGATAGTAGCCACAAGAAGACGACCACTACCAAAAAGGCTGCACACCATACCCAGTTTGATCCCGAGGCTCCTCCAGGAGCTGTTGCCATGCAGACACCCAATGTTTTCGCTGGCAGTGCCCTGTACAAGATTGAAGACTACGTCACCTGGGGCTGGAATTACACAAACCTCCTTGGTACCCCAACCGCCATCGATGTTCTCATCAGCTGCTCACAAGCCTCCGAGACCTGGACCCTCACCTCAAACATGACCTTCAAGACCTCTGTTGAATTCGTTTGGGACAGCAGCGCCAACCCAACCCCGGCCGACCAGCCCTTCCCCGTCGCCATGTACACCCTCATCATCAAGGATTCCGATGCCGCCATCACCTCCATTCCCGACCCTGGCTACCTGGGCACCTTTAACACCTTCACCTTTGGTCTGTACACCCCGCAGCCATACGTTCCCTTCCCCGAGTGGCATTGCGACGCCTGCAACGCAGCCCTTTCCAAGTTTGACCACCACGTTCTCGGCTTTGCCATCACTATGGGCCTGGTAACCGTGCTCAGCTTTACCTGGTTTGTTTCCGGCCTCGACATCAACTAATCATGTCCCACGGCTGCGCATCAACATTGTCTGCGCATTTGAGTTGTTGTTTTGTTTTTTTAAAGCTTTTGGAGACGGGGGCATTACTACAGGCGATACTTTGCGGGTCATTTCCAACGGCGTTTTTGTCTTTTGTGTCTTTCTCTTTTACGCGCGCTCTGCTTTGGAAAAACATGGGGGAGTATTCAAGCTATTCGGACGACTCTTTTCATGATGGGCCACTCAAGAAAAAAAATAGTTTAAGTTTCTAATGACGTATACATTTAATGGGCCGAGCGCCTTGATGTTGATGTTGACTCTTCTAGCCTTGTTATCATGAATTTGACTGTCTTGTGTATTGGCATATTTATATTTGTGATGTTGTGTGTTTTGATATGTTTACAATTGTCTTGACGTACGCTTTGGTATATTTCTCTATATTGGTGTAGATGTAATTCTTGATCATGGTAGATGGCTTTGTGCCTCGCAGGTGAATGTCTGCGTGTAAATTCTATGGTACGATAAATCAAAAGATGACTGCCATGCATATCCTAAGAACAAATGCTCCCATTGGCAAGTCGATACCTCAAGTGACGACGGTCATATCTTGCCGGCCTGATGTGTAAATGGCGAGAGGCATGATTCGTTCGTTCACACCATGCGTAAACTGAATCCAGCGCCTCGCTCTTCCTTGTCCCTGCCTTGGAAGATGCCGCTGAAATCGACATCGCCAAGAGCAACGGCCTGCCCGCGGACGGGGGCATCGGGTTCGTGCCGCCGCCTCCTCTCTTGGCCGGCCTTGCTGGGGAACGTGGGGAACAGGCTCTCGGGCTTGGGTTTAGGATCTTGCCGGAAGTATTCGTGCTCCAGCATTTCCTTGGCGGATGGCCGCTTCTCCGGGTCCAGGGCGAGGAGGCTATTAAGTAGGGAGGCGCCGGCGGCTGTGAGGTTGGGGAAGCGAGCGCGAATGACGGAGCCAGAGGCGAGGGGGGACTGTTTGGGGAGGCGCAAGGAGCGGGCGTTGGGGAGGCGGCGGAAGCCTGGCCAGGAGTCTTCGGTGGGGACGCCGCAGAGCTCAAAGACCTTGGATATCTGGTCGACCTCGTTGGACCCTTGCAAGAGTGGTTCGCGGGTGATGAGCTCGCCCATGATGCAGCCGACGGACCACATGTCGACGGCGGCGTCGTAGGTGCGTGTGCCGAGGAGGAGCTCTGGGGCGCGGTACCACAGGGTAACGACGAGCTGGGTGAGTTTGGGGCGGGGGTCGCCGACGTAGCGGGCCATGCCAAAGTCTGCGATCTTGAGGAGGCCGCGGTTGGAGAGGAGGAGGTTGGATGTTTTGAGGTCGCGGTGGAGGATGTAGTTTTGGTGGAGGTAGGCGACTCCTGATGTGAGCTGGAGGAGGAGGCGTTTTACTTCGGAGGAGAGGAAGGGCTCGGGCATGTCTTGGAGGATGCTCTTGAGGTCGTGTTCGACGAATTCGAGGACGAGGAAGATGGAGCTGTGTGAGCGGATGATTAGTTTAGCTTGGGCCAAGGCAAGGCAGGTTCTTTGAGTCTTCTTCTTACTTGTCTGGCTTGGAGACGTCATTGCCCACGACAACCTCCTCCATGGCAACGACGTTGCGGTGCCGGCAGTTTTTGAGGATTTGGATCTCGCGAAGGCCCGTCACCGGCAGGCCGTTGGGGTCGCCGGCCTCGAGCTTGAGCCGCTTGAGGGCGACGACTCGTCCCGTGGCGAGCTCCGTTGCGCGCGCGACCCAGCCGTACGTGCCCTCCTCGATGTCGTTGAGCTTGTCGTAGTTGTCGACGCTGCGGCTGGGCTTCCAGGTGCCGACGTCGAAGCGCAGCAGCGTAGCAGAGCTGTTGTTGCTGGCGGGTTCGGGGGTGAGTTTTCGGCGTTTGGAGGGCCGTGATGAGGATGATGCTGCGTCGTCGTTGTCGTCATTGTCGTTTGTTTCTGCGGCTTGTGAAGCAGCAGCTTGTAGTGCTTTTCTCTTTTCCTCTTCTTCTTGCAGCTTCTGAGCCTTTTTGCGACGCTTTTCTTCTTTTTCCTTCTTTTGCCGTGCTTCATACTCGGCGTCTTCTGCGGAGCTTGCCCATCTTGATTTGGGCTTGGTGGACATGGCTTTTCTTTTCGTATCGCTTTGTATGGATTCGCTGGGATTTGGGATGATCGATCGAACTTGAGGATGTGGTGATGTTGTTTTATCGGCCAATTGAGCGAATTCTGCGTCGCTGAAGTTCTCTGGCTGTGCTGTTTCGTATGGATGAAGCAATGAGATGTTGAAAGTAAATAGAATAGAGGAACGAGGCAGGCTGAGATGCTGGAAAATAGAGTGGGTCTGCTGGCTGTCTGAGGTACATGTGCCCGAATTTGTGTGGGGGGAGACTTTCATCATCTTCATCTTCATCATCTCATGTGTCTGCTATAATTATTATCGTGAGCGACGAACTGCAATTCGATTGTTTGCTAATGTTGGTTCATATACATAATTTCTATTGAAAATAACTCTTATCCGTAGTTGAATACCGCGCTGGCCATTCCCTTTTGTTTCCCCACGTTGCTCGTTTACCTGTATAGCATCTGTATCTGCATCTGTATCAGGTCGACTCCAGTCTATTCCACGTGCCGGAGAGGAATCTATTCCGTTCACAACTCATTAATAACAAAAAAAGAAAATCACATCACTCGCTCTCCTTGGCCGCCTTCTTCTGCTTCTTAATCTCCCTCCGTGCCTCCACCGTGCTCGCCATCTTGCTTCCTATATCCGTCCCTAAGTCGTTGAACCCCTTCACCACGCCATCAGTGTCCCCGTCGCCCATCTCCTGGCTCATCTTGAACTTGCCCTCCATCCTCTCAATCTTAATCTCCACGCCAATAATGGCCTTCTTCATGATGTTGAGGTACGGTGTTGGCGCATCAGACACTTGCCACGGCTTGGGCCTGGATCCTTCTCCTGTGTAGCCCATGGTGACTTTTTCGTTGAAACTCGACAGGGCATCAATCTGGCTGTTGAGGAAAGCCGTTGTCTCCTCCGCGTTGGGGTCAATGTAGAACGTCGCCTTGCCGTAGATCTGGACAGCGGCATAGTTCCATGTGCCCACAACTTTGCCCGTCACCGGCTTGGTCGCTGTGTAGAACTTGGGGGTGACGTAGTGCTGGACTGCGGAGGTGAACATGACCAGGACATCTTGCTGCAGCGTCCGCGAGTTGTCTCCTGCAGCCTGGCGCTCCTTGATCTCGTCGATGATGGCCTTGCTCTGGGGGTTGGCGCGGGCCATGTGAGCCCTCAGCTGGCCGAGCTCGGTCTCGCTGGATTCATCCTCGACGTCTAGGATGAAGGGGATGTGGCTGGACTGGATCAACGGGTAGGATGGCGAGGAGATTGCGGTGGTGAAGAGGCCGAGGGGGTTTTCGCGGACGAGTTGCCGCAAGACGCGGAGGTCTGTCTCTGCGTGATCGCCACGAAGATACATGATTGAGTGAGTGAGTTTGTTGTTTTGTTGTTGTTGTTTCTGTCCTTCTCTTGTGCTTGTCCCTTTTTCTCTTCTCCCTCTCTCTTTTTATCTCTCTTTCTTCTGCCTTAAGTTTAACCGATGAATATGTCCTTGTACAAGTGTCCTATCGTGAGTCTTCTCTCGCCGATGGGTCTCCGGTCTCTCTATATGTATGTCACCAGGTATCTTTTGTGTACGAGTTACTCACACTCTCCACATGTTGCTGGGCTATTAACAATCATCTCTCCCGTCTTTATCTCTCTTTGGATCATCACAAGCAAATCATGCGTCCCTCCGCGGTGGAGCTCGCTCGTTTATACTCGACTGAGTTAGACGCTGTTTTTGCATCTCCGTAAAAGGATTTGCCCTCGCCATGATTGGGCGGCGGATAATATTGCCGTTAAAAGGTTCGATGTTCCTGCTACCGGCTGCGTGTGTCATTAGCGCATTCTTTAGTAGGTACCGAGTACCGCTACATGGGGACTGGGCAAGCTGGGGTAACAGAAATTGCCCAATACGGGAATCATTTCGATTGGATGGATGCACATGCATTTTGCAGTTGAAGTTGTATATATATATATTCATTACTACTACCAAATGCTGGCAATTTGTGCCAATTCTAGCTATTATTTGGAAATAATGAGAGCAGGAAACATACTACTCATTTCTTCGGACTACTCTATACTGTCCGACACCAGTTTCCATCTCTTCCCGGGTAACAATTTATTCCACATCGGAACAAGCCTTGATGCTTCGATATATTGTTGCCCCCATTACGCCACGGAATAAGTCCACGAAGTACTATTAGAAGCGCCAGAAGCACAGCTAGTAACACTGTCGCAGAGGCTCCCCACAGGAGTATCAATACGGGGTCCCGTTGTCTCTGAATAGCACCAGTCGTAGCGTGGGTGGGAGGACTCGTACAAACGCCGCCAATCATCAACAACGCTTGCATGAATCATCGAAAGGGGAGCCAGTGCCATGTGTCGTCCTGTAGAAATGTAATCCACCGCATGTGTCTCCCAAACCCTGTCCGTTGAAGCCTTGATAACCACCTCCCGCAACTGCTTCGTCATCTGGCTGTCATAGTATGCCCACAGGCAAGGCATAACAGACACATCTTGGGCGCAATATTCCAAAAGGACCGGCTGCAAGGGGCGCTGACGGAACACATGAAAGCCTCCGCCTGACTCGGGTGCGAACAAAGCTCTGCCTTGCTCCTTCGTCTTGTTCCATCGGAGTTTCTCGTAGCGGGAAAACGTCGCGTGGTATCGGACGCATCTTTCGAGTCCCATGACCCTCTTCTTCCCCTGATGAGGGCGGATGGCGAATTCCATGAGCTGGAGATCGACGACACCATTCAAAGTGATGCCGAAAATGACAAACAATGCATCCGAATCGCTTCGGACATCGAAAAACACCTTTGGAATGTAGGGGGATTCCAAGATTGCTTTCAATGTCCAGCGAGTTTCTCCAGGTGTGGAGAAGCATTTGTCCCCCAAGGATTGAACGTCGATAAGGTAAGTTGTGTTGGTGGGACGGACGTGGATCTGCAATATGGAGATGGTACCATGTCGCGAAAGATTTTGTCCCTCGAGGTCGACGTAGAGTGATGGTCGATCAACTGGAAGCCCTGTGAGAGCGTCGACCACCTTGGATAGAGCGGGGAGAGTGTCAATCCATTGCGTAGTGAGAGCAGGATTGGCAGCCCCGCGAGTAGCAGCACAAGCTACAGCTGCTTTAGTTTCGTCGACAACCACTGTATATCCAGGTTCTTTAGAGACGCCTTTGAAAGGAAGCACTCGAGAACTCTGGGTCCAAGTGGAATGAGATGCTCTACTCCCATTAACAACCACGATATGTCCCCTAGTAGAAGCCATGTTCACGACAGTCCCAAAGAGGAAAGGTCTTTTTCGCAGCGTTTCACTTGTTCTTTCCTGGTGTTGTCTCTTGGAAGTGCCTTGTACTTCCTAAAATTAGTGGAGATTGTCTGGATCTTGTCAATTTGTGTGGATGTGATCAATGGGAAGAAATACGTGGGGACCAAGTTGAGAGGGACGAGATTTATATAGCCGTACGAATTCATGAATGTCTGATACTTTCAGATGGATGTCTGATACTCTCTGAGAATTTTTAAAGCAAAATAGCGGTTTGGATTTGAAAGAGGGCGAGGGTGATTTCTATAAACTATCAGACTGCATACGCCCTCAATGTGTAAGTCTATATGACTATGGCGGCCTTTGCCGCTAATATGGTTTACAGTGAATCATGACTACTTTTGTTTAAAACAGGAGATCATATTCATTTTAATAAGACTATCTCCAAATGGGAAATTCTGCAATTATTGAATCCTCTAGTAAAAGACTGTATCAATCGTGTACCAACGTGAACCGCTTACGTGACATATTGAAAGAGATATTTTAAGGTAGATTAGAAGGATAGGATATATGTAAACGGCAGAAGTAAACTCAAAATCAGATTGTATGAAACTGCTGTATGACGTAGTACAGAGGACTAATGCTGATGGATAATTTAGATTTCTGAGTACAGGAAAGCAAAAACTTATTGACGGCACCACCCTTGGTGGCAAGTTCAAAGCTTGGCAATTGAGTCAAACTATAGCCAAAGCGCATATAAAGTTATAAATTTATTGGCAAACAGTAGACGGGAAATCCCGTGCGGCAATATCAAGGCCTACTTCTTGCAAAAGATTCAGCTGGTAAATAGGGCTGCTCAAAGTTCAGCAGAAATGATCGTAAAGCAAAATGAAGATTGGCGATTAAAGTATTGTAGACTCGACAGAAAATTGACGTTATTTATCTCTGCAATCACATTTGTTTGGTCCTGACTATTCTCACAGGAGTGGCTGCTTAATGTGCAACCTTACGATGTAGCTATTTCGCTGACGTCCAATTGTAATCTCCCTTGAATATAAGACTGGGCAAGCATCTGTCCATCCCAAATTCTAATATGAGCATCCTCCACAATAACCGCACTCTTTGTCACATGCTGTGAAATCTTGATCAAAGTCGGGAGAGGACGCCTCGTAGGGGTTGTAGTCGTAATCGTCGCCGTAGTCGTACTGGTCGTAGTGATCATTGTCGCCTACTTCACAATCTGCCCCTGACGCCATCTGGGAAACAAGTAAGCTTATAGCTCTATGAAGTTAAGATGCAAGCTTAAGTGTTGTGATACCTTTATGCCAGTGTCTTCGTATTCGTCTTCTTTGTGTCGAACGAGCTCAAGAAGGCGCTCGTCAGGTGCTGCTGTAAACATACGGAGCATTCCCTCCCGGCATTTGGATACCCAGTCTGAAGCACTGCAAAGATCGAGGACATTCTCAACAATGCGCTGAAGTTTGTTCCGCCCTTGGATCTCGTCTTTAGGGAAATTTACGCGGCGAATTGCGAGGCTCACTGCGCTTTCGATTTTGGCGACTTCGTACGTAGCTAAGTTGCCGGCAGATGATTTGATATAACTGCATATAAACGCAGCAATATTATCACCTTTTAACTCGGAGATCCAAAGCTCCTCGATCTCGAGGCCAAGGCTGAGTTCTGTGTTGACCCAATCAAGAGAGAGCAGAGACAGAAACTCGTTTGACCCAAGGTTTGTCTTGACCGTGGGAAGTAAAAACCGAAGAACCGACTTCAAAGCTGGGATATCCAGCTCAGATGCTGCCTAAGCTCCATATCAGCAATTGCTTCCTGTAATAGCTGTACGGGATTTTGCAACTCGCCTTGTTGTCCTGCGAGGTTGGACCAGGTAGGCCAGAACCCGAAGAATCACCATATTCTGGCTCACCATCGCGATCTCCTTGCTTCATATCTTCGGCCTTGATGGTCTGCGTCGGCCCTTCCTTCTTCTGTCGATACACCAGATCGATATCTGTAGCGGGTCGAGCGATATTGGCCCGCCAGTGATGCCTATTGGTAGGGTTCTGTTGATATAGATTCACCTCGAAAAACTTATCATGCGCGATGCACTTGAAGTTCTTGTATCTGCAGAAGTGAAAGGCCTTGGTAAGTATGTGCTGAAGCTTCCTGATAACCTGACAAAACTGACGAAGCTTAAAATGCAAAACTCTGTGCGTTCTGCTATGCTGAGATATGAAGAATGGAAAAGCTAGCTGCAAATAAAAACAAACGGCGACAAACAGAAAGTGGGTTTGATCAAGGAGAGTGGTCAAACAGATCCACGTCACAACTGAACACCTCCTGTGTAATGAGGGAGAAGTTAACTTACGAGTTCAATTTTTCGAAATTTGCTGCGATAAGGTCATTCTCTCTGACTTCTGTGAATTCAATGCCATCGTTGACTGTCATAAAATATCTGACTGACTCTTGCGGCCCGTAATTGGCTTGCCTGACAAGCTGGACCACATAATCTGCATTGACTATAAGTATAGGGACCACGTCGGGCTTTGCAGAGGTGGACTTTGCCCATTGCATGAACTTGTCGAATTTATGTTCATGATCAAGCCGTTTGGGGCGATACGGCTGTATGGATGAGCAGCAGAAGAGCGCAGGCATCTTCGTGATTAATGTTTCAACGATGTGCCAATAATTAATGAATCCAAATGGTGTTCTATATTTACGATATTGATGAAGAGAACAACGCCGAAGCAATTGATCGACCAACTCCAGAGATTTATTTCCGTGCATTTATCCTCTAAAAGTGTTCACAGCTATGTTGTAGGCCTCCCAATTGAGCCATCTCCCTCTGGAATGCAAACATCAAACAAGCAAGCCGGATTGGCTTCTGGCCGTCTCACAAACATTGTTTGCATCACTAGGTAGACTTTGGTGGCTTGATGCCACAGGAGGAGGAAGATGAGTGCAGAGAAACGGAGAATCAGTGGGAGATCACAGTACAGGTGGTATGACTGTCCGTGACTATGAATAGAGGAGAAGGGGTTGGCGGTCAATGATGGAGGGTAAAGTTTTGTGATGCTGTTTCTGTATGTTTGTTGCTCCGTTGTTTAGGTATCTTCTCAATATATGTGGATGAGCTGAGAGCAATGTCTAAATAATTTCAGGGACTGAAAATTGAGCCAGAGGGCTGGCATTAATCTAACACCAGGATCTGTCAAAATCAGTTATTTTGCTAGATGTGTACCCTCGAGATGCTCCTCCCTTTATATAAGCATGCCAGTCCAGATAATTACGCGTGTTTCTGTAGCATACTTAAACTGGTTCATTGACGTGTACTATGACTAAAGGTTAGTAGTATGCTTTGCGTTCAAGGCATTGTTAAAATCTTACCTTGGATAAGACGGTTGCTTGGCTGATACCCATACGGGTTCCAATCCAAGCCAAACAATTTCTTATGTAATTTTTCAGCTTTTCTTCGGTTATAGATAATGTAGATAGAACAAATAAAGTGTGCATTGATAGCAAGCCCCCAAGTGGTCGACCGGGGATAATGGGAGGGGATCCTGTGGCGGCATTTGCAACAAATGTCTGCAAATCTGCAGTTAGAAGATATGGAACAGAAGATATAATGCCTTCCGTTAGTTTTTCGACATCTTTCTGTATTGAAGCTTCGAATGTCTGATCACTGAAACGGCCATTGATTCGATAGTGACATCTTAATATGACATTTAAGACTAATAGAGAAGCTTTACGATAGTTGTTCCATAGCGACGCGACATAAACTATAATATGTTAGTAATTATAAAGTGTTTGAGACATGACTTACAATCGTAATAGCATGAAATGGTTGCTGGCCAGTAGCCCACGTCGGGCCTGCGATACCAAAGGTCAGTGATTAAACGAACTATTCTCTCCAAATGACATGATTTATGAATCGAAATAGATATTGAACATTATGTAGTCGTGAAAATACTTACAAAGTCTCCCTGGTTTTAGATGAAATGGTTCCGAGCCATTTCGGTGTCCATGCTGGAGGTACCGTGTCTGGCCAAGTGGTATATGCCTCTCTCAGCTGCTCAGCTTCAAACCTGAGTTGACAAAGCTGGTCAAGCGTGGCTTCAGTTTCACTTTCCAATAAGGGTTCCGCTCTAAGCATTAAGGATATTGTTCGCGCATATATGAAATCTATAGCCGAGCTTGACTGATTGAATAGCGGTGTACACATAAGGCTAAACTTCTGTGAGGCCTTGGTGACAACTGCAGGAGAGTTTCGAAGAGACGGACGTGTATAAACCTCCACATCTAGATCCTCAAGTGGCACCGAACTTGCAATTTGGAAAAGCTTGCCGTCACACAGCAAGTCAAATGGTGAGAATTTGCTGATAAGAATAGCCGATATTCCCTGAGCATGAGCAACATGAGCGCCAGTATACGTACCAGTACTGGTGATGATCTGTGATTGTCAGCTTGTTTCATTCATTATGGTGATTTGTGAGAGCTTACTTCGTATAATCCCATTAATGCAGCAGTAATTAGCGACTCGACAGTGGTAAATACTGCTTCATTTGAGATACTTAGGCGAAAGGACCGTAACAACGAAGAATACAGACCCTCTGCCCTATGTCTGTACATGGTATTTCCGAACTTATTCCCTAGATTTGCTAATGCAATGAGTGTACATGCTTGGACAAGCTCGGAGTTTGGGTCGGCTTTAGCAATCATAGACTGGAGCCCATGTAGATATCCACGAGACAGGCTCCTATTTGATGAAACAATACAGTAGTCGTTGAAAAACACTAGACGAGCGTTTTGCTCAACATCAGACCAGTCTAGTGTCCCAGAAAGATTGAAGCTTGCCGCTCGATGCATTGACTCTGAAGGTGGTTGACGCAATACATTGAGATTGTCTTCTCCGACATAGTTTATAAACTTCAAGTCTTTACTGGGCTCGTATCCAGGACACGTGCGCCGTGCTCGGCCGCAGTTGAGACAAGACTGGCACAGACGTTGAATTAGTATCAAGCAACCGCAGTGAGTCCACATCTAAAAAGAGCCGCTGCCGGGAGAATGTTGCCAGTGCACGACAACAGGTAGTACTTTGCACATACTGGACGCCTCTTGTCACACTACAAATGGGTCAGCACGCCGAAAACAACCCCATGGAATGACGCTTACATACCCTCTTGCGTCTTTGCTTGCATGCATGGCATGCTCTTGATGGCCCATTGTTCACCATATCAGCATATTAGGCTGGCTGTTGTCATAGAAGCACAAAATAGAGTAGAAGAAACAAAGGATGAGATAAGCTCGCAGTTCGCCCCCCCTTACGCTCAAGCTATATATACATGTATACTAGAAGAGTTAGGTTTTGCGCGAGTACGCTAAATACCTGCATGGTAGTATGAGGGGCATCATGCGCCTCAGACATTGAGATTAGCAGCTGGGTTTAGGGTGGAAATAGCAAAGACCTACCCAATCAATCAGTGCAGGCCTGAGATACCTATTCCTTAACAGGCTAGAGTTTGCGCGAGTGTACTAACACAGGCCACCAGAGGATCATATCGATCAATATGAGACAGATACACACATTGTCTACGTAAGTCGTGAAGACGATTCGGCTTTTACGCTGTCAAAAAGGAAGCAAATTCAACAATTCATGATTAGCTTCATGATGCTTTAATGGAGATAGCTAATAAATCCGAGTCTAAGTCCACTTCCTTGGACTTGGACTTTTTGTATATATATAGAGAGAGCGACGCATCATACTCTGATCATTTTTACAGCAATTCCACTCGTCGACTCTTTTATACAAAGCTTTCAAAGTCATTGCAATTATAATCTCACAATATACTTACAACAGCATCATGTTTGCCTCTCCCTCTTCAAAGATCGTCCTAGTTACAGGCGCCAATCAAGGCATCGGTTTCCAGATAGCAAAATCTCTATCGTCAAAGCCGGGATACCATGTTCTTGTGGGAAGTCGTGATACCCAGCGTGGTATTAAAGCGGCCAAACATCTTCAAGAGCAGGGGTTGAATGCCGAGCCTATTACCATTGAGTAGGTCTCCTTTATAGCCACCAAATTAAATCCTCAAGAGTGGATCGATTATGTTGAGATCCAGACTTTGACTCAAGAGTCAACATCGTAATGATAGATATTTTGAATAGAAGATGCTAATCTTTGTCACTTAGTGTCACCTCTGATAACTCTATTGCCGAAGTGGTCCAACAAGTAAAGTCGAAATTTGGCCGTCTTGATGTATTGATCAACAACGCCGGCGTATGCCTGAACGATGAAAGAACCTCTCCCCCTTCGCTTCGCAATTTCCAAGACACGTTTGCAGTCAACACTTTTGGCGCCACACTCACGACTGAAGCCTTTATCCCTCTTTTAACGGCATCTTCTGCACCTCGAGTCGTCTTTGTATCCTCTTTCATGGGCTCACTCACTCATCGACCGGAGAGTCCAGTTCCTTTGCCAATCTACCGAAGTAGCAAAGCAGCACTCAATATGATCATGCTCCACTATGCTTTAAAGTATAAAGACGCTGGGTGGAAAGTCAATGCGACTTGTCCAGGGTACTGTGCTACGAACCTGAACGGTTTTGTAGGAAAGGATGATCCGGCAGATGGAGCTTTGAATGCAGTAAGACTGGCAACCATCGGTGAAGACGGCGAAACGGGAACCTTTTCGAACAAGGAAGGAAGTTTGGCTTGGTAGGTTTAAATATCAAGCAATACAGAAATATTGAGAGGCAATAGAGATAGAAAGGGCTAGATTATAGGAAACAAACTAGTAACTATATTTTTGAAAAGGTAGTTGACTATAACTAGACCAATAGATAACCTTTATGCCCACGACTGGCAACGCATGAGCTCGACACCTGGATGATTCACTATATTTATGCCTGACCGCCCGCTTTCCATTTAGTTCTATAGCATTCTGCCAAAACATTGTTTGTTTCGCTCTCCGCTCTTCTTCTCGTTTCTCTTTTTCCGCCCTCCACATCACACTCCACGCGCTTTGTGCCGTGCCCCTACTCTCGCATCTCCTAAAAGAAAATTGTAATTCCAAGTACACAGCGCCAGTATTAAGACAGTTAAAAAAGGACCTAGGCATTTTTTATTTCTTTAATACCCCAATATATAGTGCACTATAAGACTAGTCGTTACTTTTACTCCCCCACTATAGTATTTTATACATCATGCTTATAACTCTAAATGTAGTAGTAGGAAAAAATCTAGCTGGGGTGGTTTGAGAAGTAAATCTATCAACGGAACTGTTAGCGAGGTAGCTTTCGCTTGGCAAATTGAACTTCGTGTTCAATGCGCGGATAGTGTGCTTCTCTGTATCACCAACTACCGAGACAACAAGGATGCCATCACCCTTGGTCTTCATATGACTGAGTGCATTGCGATTTAGAACATTGACAGAATGCTCTTCATGTCGACACAGGCATGTTCGTTATGTAAGCACGCTAAATTAGCTGGTTGATAAGATGAGAGACAGGCCCCTCTGGCTAATAAGGGTTGAAGACAGCTTATTTTCATGCATCAAACGACCGACGAGTGAAGACGAAGAGAAAATTTTAAAGTTGATGGAAGACTCCACCCGTGATAACTATAACTTTGCTTCATCTTCAATGTTGGGTTTTCTTCTCGTTCTCCCGCCTTGTCTCCTTTCTTCTCTTTCGCGATTACTTCCTTCGCCAATGCTCTTAATTCACTCACCAGACCTTGTGCATTGAGGAATCACTGCACGACCTTGAGCTAGTAAGCGAGCCAGCAACGAGTGTGATTTGCCTGAATCGCAGGGATGGTTGATTGGTGGACTCGTTGGAATCGCCCGATGCACCAGGTTCTCGTGATGTGTCGATGCAGCAGTAGCATAAACTACGCTGGATGGGATGAAGCAAGTTGTGAAGGATGCCGTCAGACCGGATCGCCAAGTGCCGGCCTATTCGAGCGAGCAACGGAGTTGGTTCAACTCAACTGAGAATCCCGAGGGATATTTTTCTCTCCTCGGCGCATCTCCACCCGCGAAGTGTCTAAGTCGTAGCACAGACTCAACCGTGCGGAATAAGGCTCTTAGCGTGCCGCAGAGAAGACAAAGACAAGAGCCGCGGCTGCTTAAACCCGTGCTTTATGTTTTTCTTTTTCTCGTTATTTGCTGCTTCATCTCGTCTTACGTACATGTCTCAAGTATACGCCCAACAAGGCTTCTTCCAGGGCTCCCCTTCCCCCTGTCCCCTTTCTCTTGCATTGAGCAGAGACAAATCACATCATGAGTCGATGCGGGGTTATTAATTTAATCTAGACGTGATCCTAGTGAAGGAAAAGACAGCGTCTCGGGCGCCGTTATCGCCAGTGCAAGCAAAACAAATGCTCCGTTTCAGCCTCACTCGTCTGGTCTGTGGTCTTAGCCCGAAAAGCGTTGTAGCGCCTGCACCTCGATTTTCAGCTGTCAAGGGTCTTATCAAATGGCAATGCTCCGAGTCCAGCCACAGCTCCTTTCCCGTTGCGCTGCCAAGGCGCCAATATTGAACTACCATGGCGCCGAGCAGGGGTTCCCCATGATGGGCTGAAGAGAGAGGCAGATTGGGGGAGTTCCAGTATGTGTGAAGAGCGGCAAAAGAGAGAGGGAAGAGAGAAAAGAAGAACAAGTTGACAACCTGTGCCTGGATTTGTGTTCCCGTCCGTTGTGCATCTTTTGTTGTGGCGTTTGGCTTGGCAACTTGGACCTGGATTCTATTCCTCTTGTTGTTGCTGTTGTGCCTTTGTGCATGAGCTGCAAGCCGAGTCGCTTCTTGAATAACCGTTTTCAAACGACTCATACCGTTGCTTTCACCTGTCCATCCATCTTTCTTGTTGGTTTCTCCAGCAGCTTTTGGTTCAGCCTGCCACAGCCATGCGCCGACCAATGCGCCTCTCATTTGTATCTGCCGTCCTCTTTGCAGCTCTCGCCCAGGCCGACCTTGATTATGTGACGGATCTCGATATTTATTCTCTTCTGGTGCGCTTGATCGATTCGAATAGTGGTAAACAATGCGCAATATGGTGGCTAATGCAAACATTCATCAAATAGGCCCCGTGTGCCTCCGACGCTATATCATACAACATCGCGACCCTAACATACGGCACAGTATGCGGTGACTCAGAAACGGAGCTCCAGTCGTGTGCTTGCTCCGACACGGAGAGATTCACCAGCATCACTTCGTCCATATCTCGCGACATTCGAGTTAGTTGCGGCACTACGGCGACCGACGACCAAAACAGCGCATCGAGTGTTCTTGCGAAATACTGCAACCAAGATCTGACAATTACATTTTCGACGCCGACCAAGAATGTTGTCCAGGCCTACATTACCGACCTAGGTCAGATTAATTATCTTCCACAATGTGCGCAGTCGGCGTTGTCAGAAGCTGTCATGGGAGACGTGCGTATTGACTTGAATCCATCTCCCTATACGTCCCAGTGCAAGAAATGAGCGAGAAGCTCAATTCATGCACGATATTGAACAAAGACGAACTAACGAGGACATTATGGCAACAGAATATATCCAAGTGCCCAGAGGCCGCCAGTCTCTTTGCGCCTTGTGTTTGCGGAAAGGGTGGAATTCCCTCTCAAGTCAGCGACGTGATCAGCAAGTCTGTCCGGTAAGATTTCACGGTTTGACTGTGGACTGGAGCGCGGATCATGCTAACTTAACCGTCTAAATAAGATACTCGTGCTCTAATGGAGGCGATATCAGCGCAGCTCAAGACTTTTACAACGAATACTGCGCTATGAACAACGGAACGACGACCTTTACTCAGCCCCCAGGTCCTCCCGGCGACAGTGCGTACAACATGTGATTCTCATCGAACTTTTCTCTGTACGCTATACTAACAGCTGTGACTGCGTGTAGTGACTTATCACATCACCGCCTTGCCGCAATTCAAGTCCCTGAGGTCATGCGCTCAAAGCGGCGTTGCCTCTGCGATCCTCGATGTAAGTTGCTATATCACATTTTTGCTGCTGTAAAGGATCAAAATGCCAACAAGTTTTCGTAGCAAACAGAAATCTATTGTGCCACCGGCCCTCAAGCTCTCGCTTCGTGCGTCTGCATTAAGTCTGGCATGAGCGGTAGAATCCTGAGCACCCTTACATCCAACGTCAAGTGGAACTGCGATAATACGGCTACTGCGGATGTTACCTCGGCCATGGACGTCTTCGCAGTCTATTGTAGCGCTGCTGAAAAGGAAATTGTCGTGTCCGTCACCGATACTGCCACTGAAACGTACCCTCATCCGACGAATCGAGCCAGCTCGTTACCTTCAGGTTCTAGCCCTGCAGAGACAGGAGCTGGTAGCACCGGCGGAAGCGGCGGAAGCGACAACGGAGGAAGCAATCCCGATCAAGGCGGAAACGATGGATCATCAGGGGATGGTAGCGGAGGCAATTCATCGGGTTCAAGCTCCATCAACAAGACGGCAGTCATTGCAGCCTGTGTACTTGGAGGTGTTGTTCTCATCGCTGCGATTGCCGCCGTGGCATTTTTCGTACGCCGAAGACGCAACAAGCAGATGAGAGGAGAGCAGATACCGCCAACAGCAGACGGACCCAATCTCAGCGGACCACCAGAACTCGAAAACACAGCGAAAATGGGCCCAAACATTGCTGTTGTTCCAGAACTTCACAGCACAGAGAGACAGGAGCTCCAGGGAACTGGTACACCCTTCAGCGAGTTGCCGCCTGGTTACGTCTCTCCGCGACCAGAACTCCAAGGGAATAGCGAATACAAGCCTCCGGTTTCGCCGGTGCATGGTGGAGGGTATCAGCCGCCGCATTCGCCGTATCATGGGCAGCAGCAGCAAGGGCCACCAACTGTTTCTCCTGCAACGCCGAATACATACGCGGGATGGCAATCCGGGCCAGTTGCAGAGACGTATGAACTGGACTCGGCTACATGGAAGTCTTCCTAGTTCTGCTGTTCTAAAGCAGAGAAGGGGCTCTTATTTTCGTTACAGCGTTTAGAACACGGCCGCCCTTTAGTCGTATGTTGATTGTATGGTGTTTCAAGGTTTATGGGAAAAGGGTGATTTAAAATGTTTATTAGTTTGATCTATCATGACAAGTATAATTAGAATCTCTATATGTAAAACACGCTGAGCATACAAATTGTTATACATATCATATCATGCTTCGCAACAGTTGGACTTGAGTGGAAATAGTCGGGGCATGGGTTTCGAATCCAGGTATCCATGGAAGTTGCCTGACATTCGCCATCATTTCCTCCCACTCCCAGCCGTATTCGTTCATCCTGCGGGAAACCATCTCCAGAGCATTAGTTCTTTCACTGGGGATTTCTGACATGGTTGCACAGAGCAATAGAAGCCATAGCTGGAAGGGAATGTAGTAGGATGAAGCTGAGACGAGGTTCTCAATGCTGTGGTTGTGTAGGAGATGTAGTAGTTTGGTGACATATGTGGCCGGCGTGCCTGGGTAAGCTTGTGCCATGTTCTTGACCTGTAAGATCCATAGAAGTGCACCTAAGCGAAGAGTCTCGATAAAGATACATGGCATATCGGGATGGGGGTGAGGAGGAGTGTCCATGAGACGATATGCGATTGGGTTAAGCCGTGTACCGAGGAAGATTTCTTCTTTCCATAGTTCCTCGCCCCGAGCAGCTAGTTTCCATTGGACGGCGCCAGCAAGGCTTGCTATGTCTTGCAGCGCAGAGACGACGCATAGTTGATGGGCGTTGAGGTTGGGGCACATGCTGCTGAGATGGAATGGCAGGGCGCTGAGGATGTCGGGGGAATCATGGCGTGGGAGAGTAGAGATTGGTGGTAGTCTTGACGGCATTGGAAACCAGGGTCTTTGTTCAAAGAGTAGAGAAGCGATTGTGTCGATCCTATGAAAAGGGAGTCATTGTGGTCAGCATTCCTGAATTGGTATTAGTGAAACGGGCGATTTCGATGGGTACATACCAAAAGACCATCATGACTAAGTCTTGGTCATCGGAGAGATTGTCTATTCCGCCTCTCCTATTAATTAGGAGTTTGAGTCCATTCAAATGGACACGAGCTTGATCCAGGTCTCCAACGATGTACTAATTTTCAGTCGACAAACAATGAAATTAGCCTTTTTGAGCTACTTGTAAATAGGAAAAAGAAAGATTCTTGCCATACGTTGTAGCAGATGCAACCCATGACGCCCCGGAGAACATTATTGGCCACGGCCATGTTAGGATCAGGGTCCCTCAGCTTTGATTCGATGCAGGCCACGACCTCTGTGGAACGTGCCAGGGCAAAGGTGATGCTCCTTTCCATCGTCTGGGAGCGAACAGCAGCGCGGACTTCGGGGCCTGTGAGGAGTTTGCGGCAGAAGCCGGGATCCTTGAAGGCAAACGGGAACCAGAAACGAGATCTACGAGAGCCTGCAGGAGGGTTATTGGTCAGTAAACGCATTGGTTGGTTGGCGAATGATGATTGCTGCAAGCTGCATCTACGCTGTCTGCTTACAGGTACTTCTCACACAATCCCAAGAGGCGGCCAGGGCCAGACCATATGCTGCAAAGGCGTCCATCCCCCAGGAATTCTGCATGACAGCCAGGGGATGCTGGTCCCAGAATGGACGAGCCAGGGGGGGAAGTGGTAGCTGTTCGTTTCCATATTGTGACTGCTGTTCCTGTGACTGTAGAAGCGGGATGAGCTGGCTCCCGCCAGGGTCCGTTGCTCCCGTATTTGTAGGAGCAGCAAGAGAAGAAGAGGAAGACGGCTCCGCCGCCGGCTCTGCAGATCGTACACGCAGCTTCACCTGCGGGTTCCTGGGTGGCTTGCGGCGAGCCTTGCCAATGTCTCGCATGACATGCTGCCGAATCTGGCGCTTGGTCTGAGAATCCCGCGGCTTACCGCGTGCAGATTCGGTTGAATTGATGAAGAGCAGGTTGGAGCTAGGCCCGGAATCATCTGATTCTTTAGGATCCATTACGACGTAGTTCCTGGATGAGGCGAGAGAGAGACCGATTGCTGTTTTCGAGCGCCACGTCACTTTGGAGATAGAAATTGCAATGTCAAGCCCCAGGGCGCTGCGCTGTTACTGGGGAGAATGCTTGTCTGTTTCTGCCTTTCAGAAGCAAAGAGAGGTTAAAGTGCCTCTATTGCATGCGCGACGAGAGGACCATATGCCTAAAGGGGTTATAGATATATGTAGGGCTATAAAGATCAGAGAGCGGAAGAGAGGTTTCAAATCAAAAGAGCCAGGGGGTTGGTCGGAATTGAGAGAGTTACAAAGACCACCAAAAGATGCCCGTGTCTTGATATGTCAGAAGCCGCTCGAGGGAAGCAGTGGCGATTAATCAGCCTCAAGTCAGCCAATCGGGTTGAGGGGTGTTGATACAGAGTGTTTCTAGCTCCATTACAGAATCGTTAAGAGTTCTTACTTTTGGCCTGGCTATGCCAAATGCGGTATCTGGTCCCCCTGCTTATGCGTCTGTAGCGCCGATCCATGGCTCCCGAACCCAGATAATCACCTAATCATTCTATTGGGAGATGGTTCTAGGACTATCAAAGAGACGATGGGCAACAAGGAAATATTGTGGGCGGTGATTGACGACTCGGAAGTGTTGATTCGGATTTGTAAGTAAAGCCGCTCCCAAGTTCAATAGCCTATTAGTCAGTGAACCTGTTTCCAACAGTTGCAAACGTTCAGACTGACATGGGTTGCTGAGAGGGCGTGGTTACACCATTGCCTGTATTCAAGTTAGTTGACGTTGACGCCCAGAATATGTTTAGAAAGCAATAATCTGGGGGGTGAGGATTCATATAGTCAAGAGACAAATGGATGAAAAGAGGAGAACGTGGGCCACAGGCTGGTTATAAAAGACGCCGTAGAGTCTTCATTGTTCAATTCGAAATCCAACCACCAAGCTACCCAGCTCTCAACAGTTTTACTCGAGACTCACGAATAAAGAACCTATCATGTCTACCGACTTCAAAGGAAAGCTCGCCATTATCACGGGGGCATCCAAGCTCAACGGCATTGGATATGCTACCGCCTACGCCCTCGCTAAAAGCGGCGCCGATGTATGTCCACACAAATACCTGTTTCTTTGAGTTGGTCCTAATACGCGTTTGAACTATCACCAGATTGTGATTCACTACAACTCAAACAAGACTGCCGCCGAAGAGTGTCTTGCCAAGATCAAAGGGCTGGGCGTTCGGGCTATTGCCGTTCAAAGCAACGCCGGCTCTATCACTTTTGGCGACGACATTGTCAATGCCACTGTTGCAGCGTTTCCAGGCCGCAAGATCGACATCATAATCAACAATGCAGGCCACGCCACTTTCCAAGCAAGCACTTTAGAGGCTCCTGTTGAAGAGTTTGATGCCCTGTTCCATCCCAATGTTCGAGGTCCTCACCTGCTCATCCGGGCCGCTCTGCCTTATCTCACCTCTCCCGGAGGCCGCATAGTCAATATCGGCAGTGTGGTGGCTCGGACTGGAACTCGGTTTGCCTCATTGTACTCGGCTACCAAGGGAGCGCTCAATACTCTCACCCTGGCATGGGCTGAGGAACTTGGCGCAAAGGGCATTACCGTCAACGTTGTTGCTCCAGGGCCCATCTCAACAGATTATGCTCCGGCAGAGGAGCACGAGTTGACCAAAAAGTTTCGTGCTCAGCAGTATGAAAAGCGAGATGGAACGACAGAGGAGGTTGCCAATGCTATTGTGTTTACGGCTAGTCCAGGGGCGAGCTTCATCTCGGGCCAAGTTATCGGCGTCGATGGTGGTCTGAGTTACATCTAAGATGTTGAATAAAGACTACGATGTATTTATGTAGATAGAAAAAGCTCTAGTACTGCAACTATCTTTATATATATATCTTCTGGAAATTATGGAGTCCTCTCTACTTGAGATGATGGCGACTGACTATTACGAATTTTGGAGCGATGATGAGATCGAAAGTATATTTAGAACTCGTGAATTCTACATATGTTCTTACATGTTTAACAAGACGTAGTTTTTTGTTTAGTCTACAATCTCCAAGTATTGAGAATTTTACTTGTAGTCCAGGAATTGTCTTAGCCTGATTGCCTTATTAAAAGTAGAAAATGCAGCTGAATAATGGACGCGGAACATGTGTCCTCTGACCGAATTGCCTCATATAACTTTTTAACTCAGCCAGGTGAAAACTCAGATATACCTGCATTGTTTAAAAACACTTGAGCATTTCCATTTCCATGGCACGATGCCAAATATTTCCCTATACCCAGGGATTAGCCTCTGAGCATTGGGATTCATTTACGAGTGAGATATAGAATAGATGAATATAAAAAGTCCTCTCCATTTCTTATGGTGATAGCAATTGTATATACTGCTACTGCAGAGAGGTCAATAGTCACCACACTTGCGGCATCTGAAATGGATTAACAAGACGTCTTCTTCGGTATAGCTTCTCTCAGCGACATCCGAATTCGTGTTTGGGATTCTCATCAGTATCAAAACATGAGGGTCTCGGCATCTTGGACCCTTGAAATCTAGCGCATCGATCCAAAGTTTATTCAACGCGTCCAATCGCTAGAGGACACAGATGAGATATGGCGCTCCGCTACCAAAGCTAAAATGAAGCTGCAGTTCATGAAGAGATTGGCTCAATTACTGTAATGACAGATGCCAAGAGAAAATATTCGCAATCTACATGCATCCAAATGAAGCCCTAGTGCCAAGAGTGTGTATCTCACAGAGTTTGTTATGTGTTCTGTCATCGAATGACGCAGCACCAGCTCCAAAACGTCAAACCCTTCTGGCAATCCTGAAGCTGGAAATGAAATGCTACGCAATTTATTTCGCGGGGAACTTGCGAATCCACGCGGCCACCCCCGGATGATCCGAACGGGAGACGGTGGGCGGTGGCGCAGTTTCGCGGGTTGTTTAAATGGCGATTGTAATTTAGCATTGAGAAATTCCTGATTCTGTTGCGAGTTGAAACAATGATTTGAACATTGGTAGAATATCCGTCACATTTTGAGTGAACAAGTTTCATGACAATTGTCTTCAATGAATTGGATGCATTTTTGACAGACAATTGCGGTGACGAGAATCCCGTCGTAGGTTGTGTTTACCGTTACTGGTGGTAAGCTGAGGATGCGATTGACACTGATGACGATATTCTTACACTGCGGGATCAAAGCTCTTGTAGCTGTTTGGAGCTGAATTCGTGGCTGGCAGACTAATGTACCTTATTTTTTACGTCGGTTCTTTTAAAAATGCCATATCAGCTTTGCTCCTCACTCACCTCTTGTCGGTGTAAAAATTACCAATCGACATTATTGATCGACTATCGAGCAATTGGAAGCGTATTTCTTCATGTTGGTGAAACATTTTGAATGGTGATGAAGTCTGTTGAGCTCAGAGCAACCTAAAATAGCAGCAAATCGGTTGATAGCTCTTACTCCCGACTCGGGTCTTAATCGCAACTGCTATTTTCTTTCTCAGATCACCTGCTATTTGTCAACTGATCACAAATTCGTTCAATTAGTCAACTTCAAAATAAACCTGCAAAGATGATCAACATAAGTCGCATCCTCGTTTGTTTCACCGGGTATTTGGTGATTTCTGGTACGCCGTCACTACAAGTAGCTATAACGTCAACAGGGAGGCTAATACAATGAGCTGTAGGTTCATACTTTCCACCGGGTGTTCAAGCGTTATCGATTCTCGGACGAGCTGCTCCAGTTGCCCCTGATGGCTACACTCCAGCTGTGGTTTCATGTCCAGCCCATAGGCCGACGATCCGCGCGGCCACAGGCTTGTCGACTAACGAAACAGATTGGCTTCCCCTTCGCACAAATAACACAGTCCAAGCCATGAAAGATGTGCTCAGTCGCGCCAACATCACCGGTCTTGACACAGACAGATACATCGATAACCTCACAAACGCTGGCACCGGCCTCCCAAGAGTAGCCATCGCCATTTCCGGCGGAGGCTACCGAGCTTTGATGAACGGAGCTGGAGCTCTCGCAGCATTTGACAACAGATCGACAAATGCGACGGAAACTGGCCATCTCGGAGGCCTGTTGCAGTCGGCCACGTATCTCAGCGGTCTTTCTGGTGGAAGCTGGCTCGTCGGTAGTCTTTACGTTCAGAACTTTACGTCGGTCGAGTCCATCATTTCTGCGACAGATGGATTTCTCAGTACCATTTGGCAATTCGATCACTCCATCCTCAACGGTATGACGCTGCATCTCAATAATGGAACTCTCACTAATTATGTATTGACCAATTGCAGGACCCGATGGTCTCTCGATTACGAGATACTACCGGCAACTGTTTGATGATGTTGACGGTAAGAGGGATGCCGGCTTCAATACAACAATAACAGATTATTGGGGCAGAGCATTATCCTACCAGCTCGTAGACCCGAGCGACGGAGGACCTGGTATGACGATACCTTCAACACGAGATTTGTAGGATAGACTAACTCTCCCAATAGCGTTCACCTTCTCATCTATATCAAATGATACAGACTTTACATCGGCTCAAGCTCCACTGCCGTTGATCGTTGCCATTGAGAGAACGTCAGGACAGCTACAGATAGCCAGTAACTCGACAATCTTCGAGTTCAACCCTTGGGAAATGGGATCGTATGACCCTGGCCTCGAAGCCTTTGCGCCGCTCCAATTCGTCGGCTCCAACTTCACCAATGGCAGTATTCCACGCAACGGATCGTGTATCGCTGGGGTCGACAACGCTGGCTTTGTCATGGGTACCTCATCTTCTCTGTTTAACCAGGCATTCTTACAGATTGGAAGGGTAGAGGGTGTGCCAGAATTCTTGATCAGCGCGATAAATCGCACTCTGGCAAATGTTGGCTCAGAAAACAGAGACATTGCGAACTGGCCGAATCCGTTCTTTAGATACAACTCCAGCGGGAATTTGAATGCCAACTCCACGGTTCTGGCTCTCGTGGATGGTGGAGAGGATTTACAAAACATCCCCTTGCACCCGCTGCTTCTGGCCGAGCGAGAAGTCGACGTCGTCTTTGCTGTCGATGGCTCTGCTGATACAGCAACCCTGTGGCCAAATGGCACCGCCATGGTGGCTACGTTCAACAGATCAGAGGCCAGGGTTTCTGCGAACGATAGTAGATTTCCAGACGTCCCCGATCAGAACACCTTTGTTAATCTGGGTCTGAACCAGCGGCCTACCTTTTTCGGCTGTACCAACGGCAGCAACACTCCTCGCGGGCCACTCATTGTGTATATGCCCAATGCCCCCTACTCATTCCAGTCCAACGTCTCAACCTTTGACCTGGAATACAGCATCGAGGAGCGCAACCAGATCATACAGAACGGATACAATATGGCGACCATGGGCAATGGCACGGTGGATTCGAATTGGCCGGCATGCATCGGCTGCGCCATTTTGGCCCGAAGCCTCGTCCGCACCAGGACTAGGATTCCTTCAAAATGTGCAGATTGCTTTGCGAGATACTGCTGGAATGGCACGACCAATGATACCTTGCCGAATACCTATGAGCCGGCGCAGATCCTCGCCAACACGACAGAGCAGTCGACGTCTTCGGCTGCTCGGATAAGCGGGACGCTATTGCTGGGTTGCTTCGCGTTTATGCTCGCGATCTGAGATCGCAAGGAGTGTGGGCTTGCGCGTGGTGTAATGTACTGTAATATGAATAGGTAATTTTCGTAACACTCTTACATGAAAATGGAGCTCTGAATGGACTGTTTGACGACCGAATTGCGTGAATTTTGACGTATGATGAGTGGTGAATCCGTACACATGAAGCGGAAATGCTGCAAGTGGGAGCACCACTACATAAGCGATGAACGGTTTGGATGGATCTGAGTTCGTCGGCCTCTCCGTATATAGCAGCTAAATTCCTGGAAGCATGGTAAGTTGAGGTAAAACTTGCCGATACGAGGCTCTAGGAGTGCTTGAATACATATAAGCAGTCGGCCAAGAACCCAAATCTCTCAGGTGCATGAGCAAGCTACAGAATCCGGAAGCAGCCATCAGGACGATGAGATCTCTCAGTTTGTACATATGCTTATACATCAAGATTGCATTATATCCGTCCCTCAACTTTGTACCTATACTCCGTTCTTTATGGATATATATTTCCGGAATAATGGCATGCTACTAAATAAAGAAGTTAGCCCACCAGTTTGTCTAAACCCTCGTCGTTCGTTCATAAAGTCATACTCAAGGGGAAAAAGAAGAAAAAACCAAGCTTCACTCCAAAACAACACAGGCGATTAAAGTCGACGACCCCTGCTCCCTAGTCAGCCCATTTTTTCTTCTCTCTTTCCCTTGTCAGCTCGCGGCCCACATCCGGGACATTTTTCGAATCGACGGAAAAATAATTTTGCCTCGTATAGCACTGAGCCATGACACGACGACCCTTGCTGTGTAAGTCCATCAAAACGCCCAAATAGGCAGCTTTGGGATCGCCGTGCGCAGAGGCGTTATAAGGAAGCTAACATGCAAACCTGCTGGCGAGTCCGTTTACCTGCCTTGTTTGTCGAGGAGTGAGCCGCTATTTGTCGAAAGGGGTGGGGGCTCCAGGCTGAGGTTATCTTGACGCGAATATAGTTTTTGAGGTTCCACGTTCGTATAGGGGATGGCTGGGTGGTAGTATAAGTGCAACGGATGCAAGGATCGGTGAGGATTTTCGTTTGCGACTTACGTACATGAGAGAGTACTGTCCATCGGCATAATTATTCTGAGCTTTCTGTGAGATTTTAGTTTGCAGGTGTTGAATAATGGACAGACTTGGAAAACGGTAGGAACGAACCTGGAAGTACAGGAGTCGTAGTGGGCGAGTATATAAGAGTAGCTTGGATCCTCTCGTGTTTTGACGTCTATCCCAGAGCATCAATCTCAAAACACACTTCAGATTCTCACAAGTTTCTTCAATAACCTCAAGATGAAGTTCTCACTCTCCATCGCCAGCGTCGTCCTGGCCTTCACTGCCTCTGCTGCCCCCGTCGAGGAGGATCTCGCCGAGAGAGCCACCATCTCTGGCTCTGGAACCCCCGGCTCCATCTTCATGTTCGGATCCGCCTCCAACTGCCGCCAAATCTTCTACCAGTCCGGCGCCTGCGGCCTCAGCACTTTCTTTCCCAACTCGACCCCAAACCTGCCTCTGGTTGCTCTCCCTTCAGGAATCTTCGAAGCCCATGGCCCGTCCGACCAGGATAACAGCCTGTGCGCCAAGGTCATCACCATGACACACAACGGCGTTACCCGCCAGGCTGTTGTCGCTGATGAGAACACCAGCAGCGAGCAGTCCATCGATATGTGCCTCGATCTATGGCAGGCTTTTGGCGGTCACGACAACGACGGATCCCTCATCAGGAGCTTCACCTGGTCGATTGCTGCGTAAATGGCATGTTACGCGTGGATCATTGTGGATTATAAAACTTTGTATATATTCTCATAATCGTTTGGTAAACCATGACCAGACGGTTCGGTACATAGCCGTATATAGCAATGGGACAAGTACATATTCCATCTTCTTTGGCCAATAACTCTATAGTGAGTTATTTATACCTTTCATTCTCTCTCTCTCTCTCCGTAGGTAGTTGATCCAAAGCTACTTCCACGCGATAATCTCGCACTGCAGAAGCACGAGCCAGGCATCTTCCGTGTCAGCCCACCCTCTTACAGCGCGTAGTGTCTGTTGGATTTCGTCCTCAGAGATGCCAGCATCCAGCCAGCTCTGGTAGAAAGGATCTCCTGGCTGTAGCTGACCATCGGCACGCCAGGCCAACCGCTTCCGTGCTTCCGCATCCGAGAACACACTGGTTCCAGCGCCAACACGGATTTTCCCTCCGTCTACATCGAAGCCCGCCTTGCGAAGAAGCGCTGGCATTACTGTTGCCGTAGGGTCTGCCTCGGGTTTTCCTTTGCGTGACGCCCGAAGCTGATTGGCCCCCCACAACCGATCGAGGTCGAAACTCTGCGGGTAAAAGTGTTGGCCCATGCCGTCCCGAGTAGCTAGAATGCCGCCCGGCTTCAGGACCCGCCGCATTTCGGCCAATGCCCGGAGTGGTATGTCGGGCTGTGGGAGATGCCCGAGGACCTGGGAGCTGTAGACGACATCAAATGTGTTGTCAGGATAGGCAAGTCCGTCCACAACGTTGCCTTCTTCAAAGACGACGGAACCTGGCCCTTGGGTTGGGACATTAGATTCGTCTGCCAGTACCCTGGCCTTTTGCAAAACGTCCGTCGAGAGGTCTATTCCAACAGTCTTACCCTCACTGGCATATTTCGCTAAGCTGGTCGTAATGGTACCTGGACCGCAGCCTACATCAAGAATCTGGTCCGCCGTTTTGATATAGGGCAGCAGAAAGGCGGCATCTGTTTCCGCTTTGCGTCTGAGATGTGTTGCGATGGTATATTCAGAGTGACCTCGCGCATAGTAGCTCGGTAGATTGGTTTGCGCCATGTTTACTTTGTCTTTGAGGGGAATTTAGAAGGGAACTTGCAAGTTTTTATGCCTTGCGAGGTGCCATCTGCCCTATTTATTGCGCGATCCATTCATACAGAGACTCGGGCGACTCGGGCCTGTGTTTCTCGATGTAAGTATGGAGTCCCGAGAGGGAGGCCGGTTCCCCTCCATTCTCAACTCCGAACGCCGTTGAGATACTCCGTAATGGGTGGCTCCACCTTAGGTTGCCAACTTTCACTCTTTGTTTCTATGGCCCGTTCCTTATTAGTGGACTTTAGATTCACAATCATAGATTATTGCGTTTATTCTGATCTGCATTGCGTAACATTGGAGCCAGCTGGCTGCATGTTCTGCGTTCGTTGGCCTGATATGAATTGGTGAAGCTCGGGGATTCGGGCCCGTACTTCCTAATTGGGATGAGTTGGTCTGTAAGCCCGTGATGGCCTGGTATAACGCCGTTGTAGCATCCAAGTGATAGCAACGAGTGAGTTCTGGGACTATGTGGCACCGTACTGTCAATTAACTGGTTAACATCTCATAATTGAAGCAAGTCATTCCAGTAAGTCCAATCGAGAGGCTCATCTTGTGTCCAATCGCCCATAAGCCCAGTCTGCAGAACCTCCACGCCCGCCACTTGCTCAGCAAAATCTTTTGGCCGCTCCCTTACTGCTTGTAGAGTCTGAATAAACTTGGGTGCCCCTGTTTCGGGTCCCAGTCCCTTCCTGCGAGTTTCCCATGCTTGTAGAGTCAAATCCGTCAATGCGGCATGGAACTTTTGGTCCAAGAGGAGTGCCATTGACTGGCGACTATACACGTCCTCGAGCAGAGTCCATGCGGTCTCAACCAGATGGCCACTTGCTCTCCGTCGCAGCTCGCTAATCATGTAGACCAAGGCATCAATTTGTGTCCGACATACCATATGATCCACCAGGTTAGTTGAGAAGCTGGTATTGCGCACTTCGTGGTTCAATTCAAGCAACCTAACGCTGCTTTCGAAGACGAGATCTTGATCAGCCTGGGACATGTATTTACCTCTTTGGGGCTGATTCCGCGGGTGTAACATCGAAAATTGCTGGTTGTGAATTGTAAGGCCTGCTAGAGCAGCTGATAGCTGATGCAATGGTATGCTTGGATCGAGATGGGCAAGATATTTCTCTTCAAGCATACGACCTACCTCGCCCAGAACTTTTTTCTTCTTCATTACGCTCTCAACACTTGTTGATGCGGTCAGCTGGGCTGCCTTTTCTCTCGGGTTCAGGCTGCCGGAGAAGTTGGAAGACCTGCGCACGAAGCTCCAGAGGTCATATTTCATTAAACAGTAGACCATTTCTGTGGCTGCCGTGTGCTGAACAGCCGGCGGCTTCTCCATACAGGGATGTAGGTCCGCATCATTGACATTCATCGGGAGGCGAGCATCGCCCAAGTCATCGATTGTCGATAACAAACCCATGCCACGACGGACGCGTGAATTTAGGCCGCGGATATACCACCACAAGCGGACTTGCATCTCCTGTTTGAAGAAGGGCATATGAGTATCTTCAGCAGCACGATGCAAACCCATTTTATGAGCGGTGCGCAAGGCCAGTGCTACTGCCGTAGTTGAGAATTCGGACTGCGGATCAATCATCTTGAAGTAAGAATATAAGAATCGATTAGATTGCATCTTCATTTTCTTTTCTTTTACGCATTTTTGAACTTACTATGACGAGAGTCAAAGCTTGTAGGACCTCCAGATCTCGCGTTGAGAATAGATTGGTGCAGGACAAGGCACGCAATGCGCCCGAGCGATATCGGTTCAAGAGCACCGACCTGTTTTCCCCAAACACTTCGAGGCATGTGGTTGGTTTCATTGAGGCTACGGCCAAAGCATAAACTGCAAATATGGTGGCTTCTAGAGGTTTTGCGATCGATTCCGCCGTCCAAGCTGCTCCAAGGATCTTCTCTTGAAGGGTAGGGGCGTGAATGATTTTGGTCAGCGGATTGACATTATCCGCAAAAGCCTGCCAGAGCCTAAAAACATGCTTGGGATCAGGATGCAACTCCAGCTGCCCGGGAGGTGTAGATATATGATCAAGAGTAAATATGGAGGGAGTAGCAGGTACTGTGTTAGTGGATGTAGGCTGCTTTTCTTCTACATCCTCATCAGGCTGTCTGAGATGCAAAATTGGTGGGGTTTTCAACTTTGAGCGTTCTTAGCAGATGCACATAACCTGGCAAATGTAGGAAAGAACACACGATTTCAGGCAGCTCGGACCAAAGCCACGCTGCTCCGTCCTGTTCCTCAAGCTCAAGCAGCACTTCCTGACCGGAATCTTCCGCAACAGATGGAAAAGGTTGCGTCTCAGCTGCTGAAGCTGTCTCGACGGATGACATGGCATCAGGGCTTGCCTGTGTCCGACTCCTGACGAGCTTCTCTTCCCAGTGAGAGGGGATCCATGAATTGCCCAGCCCGTCGAATGGTATTCCATGGTTGTCAAGGATAGCTTCGAGCTCCTGGATTTTGGACAATAGATCACGCCGACTTAGGCGCTTCCGGTGTCTCTGTGATGGCACAGGGGCTCGATAGACGCATGCAGCTTGTGACCTGGAACAGCTTGAGCATGGCTTTAGTCTGTCGCATTTGACCTTGCGCCTGGCACAGGCTATACAGGAATGAGAACTTTGGCTCTGGGGTGGCATCTCGAGGTCATGGCGTGTGTTTAAAGGCGGATTTCGGGCTCCTAGGGCTTGGAGTCAATAGGTTATTTGACGAGGGAGTTTGGTTGATGCAGCATGCCGAAGGAATCTCGATACGAGCTGTTGATGGATAAAATCGACGATTTGATATGCTCTGGCCGATTTGGGTCGATGCTTGCGTAAAGGTACCGTGCGAATCTGAACTCGAAACTGGGACATGCATTGTAATTGCCTCTAATAGCAGCCTACTGAATACATAGGGACTGTATTACGCACTGTGCCTCTACCGCCCCTGGATACATGTATAAGACCCCGCCAGACCACTGTATCTCCGCCACTGGATCTGAGTTCTACGGGGGCATCAGTTACATCCGTTTGTCTCTCTACCGGACATGTACTCATCTTCGATGGATGCTGATAAGAAAAAAAAGTATAACCCGCCCATTGTGGGGGTTTTCAGAAAGGAACACGGAACCTCGACTACCTATTCTAATAACCCCCGATGCTTACAAAAAGCAAACAAGCCCAAGTGAATGCAGCGTTGAAGCATCTGTGAATGCCGTGATGCCTATATTATGTGCACATGTCCTTTATATAACGGTGGCCAGATCCCCCGTCTTTTAATGTGCAGATCAAGACAGGTCCATTGTTTCAGCCTCTCTGTCCTATCGTCTTCAATAAACTTCACATTGGGTCGTATACTTTTATCGCTGAGACGTGTCGAGGTACTGCTACCTCATCACGCAGGGATGAATTTACACGCAAAGTACATAGACACGCATTTTATGAGACAAGCTTGCATTTCACCAACAACGTTCCGTTCCACACAAGTATCGCAACCTATCCAGGAAGATACAGGTACATCAATACCACCTATACGTGACACGTCCAGGCAGCCCAAGGCCGCCTCGCGGGCCTCCCGCATACTTTTTGAACAAATAAGCTCGAAGCTCAAAGCGCTTCCGTTTGCATATATTAGGTAGCAAAACCCCCGCTCTCATGTGTGGTACGATGCAAACACGCCTGCAGTGAAGTGTGACATTCTGATCGTCGGATTGTCAAAGGTTCAACAGCAAGTAAGCACTGGCATTCTTTTACCAGACAGAGAAGCTAACTTACATCAATCAGCATTTGGCCAAGGCTGTTGATATATCCTTGAACAATTGATGAGCCAACAGCAACTTCCTGGAATAGTGGCCAGGCCTTCACCATGGGCAACATATTCGCTCCAGCAACCCGAGATCCGCCTCCGGAAAATCATATGGTCAGGCATGAGCACTTCCAATGGCCTCGACCACCAGAACGTGAACACTTCGAATGGCCTCGACAACCAGTACATCGACCACCGGTGAATCGACCGGCGGTCAATCGACCACCACCAGTGGATCGATTGCTGGAGCGAAGAGCGTTGGAACAGAGAGCATTGGATCAAAGGGCTCTGGAACGAAGAGCATTGGAGCAAAGAGCACTGGAACGAAGAGCGTTAGAGCAAAGGGTGCTCGAAGAAATGTATCGCTTCGATTTGGACGATTTGGCCGAGGAGGTCATCATACTACAACAAGCTATGATGCAACCACAGCCGCAACCACAGCCGCAACCACGCCCTAACCCGCAGCCTCGAGGCCAATGTCGATTTTTCGCATCGGGCCACTGCAAAAAGGGAGCTACCTGTCGATTTTCTCATGACATGAATGCTACCCCTGTCGCAGGGAATACTGCAGTAAGATAGCATCATTCAGTCTTCAATCCCCAGCCATCAAGTCACACAGGCTAACATATCGTCTTGCTATTTTCCTCAGAATTCTTCCAACGACAATAACACATATGAGCTCGGGGGTGCGTGGGTACAGTTCAACAATGGCGGCACAGTTTCCAAAGTTGTCTTCGCTTCTGACTACTCTGCCATCAATATTCGAAATCTTCCACACACTAGTTCTACCGCCTCGGTCAAGATAATACTGGAGAATGTGGGCATACCGACGTTCGGGGTTGACATACGTCTCGTAGCCCAGGCTGAGCAAGACCTATGCGGTGCGATACTAAAAGCTGAAGATCCTTCGTTTGCTAGGACAGCCTGCCGCAAGCTGGCCACCTACACCACTCTTGCGAAGATGAAGGTGGCTATCGTACCTCCAATCATCCCGCATAGTCAGAGCCCTTACCAGATTGACTGTCGGAAAGTGCATTGTGCCTGGAGCCGGCCAACGCGAGAAGCTAGGTTGATCTTTGCAACCAAGGGTCCTGCGTACAAATTGCAAAGAGAATCCAGAGCGGGAAATTACAAGGTGCTTGGATCAAGGGTAACCGCGCACGTCCAACAGAGCCCTGATGAATGGGTAGTGAAACTCACTGGATTGAGTGACACAGTATCAGAGCAAGACATCGTCAAAACAATCCCGGTATCTGAACGGCCCCAGAAGGTCGAGCTCGGAGAGCCTGATTATGTTGCTGACTCGGAATTCGACACAACCATTATCAAGTCGATGCTGTTGGAATCTGGTCCCTTGGAGCGGTGGGAAGTGCCTAAGAATTCAAAGGCCAAGCGATTCAATGCGTATGGTATTTTCTTTGACGAATCATCTGCGAGAAACGCTGCGTCATCGTTGAATAAGAAACCACTCTCATTCAGCAGGACGACGCAGCTTTCGGTGTCGGTGGTGGCATCAGCCAAGTTCAAAATATTGGCCAAAATCTACGACATGGTGCGCCCGCGGATTAATGCGCAGAAGCCAGCATGGGATCGACAGTATATCCGTCTTTCTGAATTCCCTTGCAAAGGACAATATCACATCTTGAAACTTGAAGGAGACAATCACCAGGGGGTGGTCAAAGCGAAAGAGTGCATTGAGAAAATCGTCCAGGGAGAAGTTGTTCGAATGGAGGGGAAAGATCTTCGATGTGGCAATTTCAGGAAAGACGGAAAGGAATCTAAAAAGGTGCAGACGATAGAAAACACCTTCAAGGTGCTCATCATTCCCGACATACGCAAGTCACAATTCCGCGTCTTTGGACGTGAAGCAGTACCGAAGGAGACTCTGGAGCAGATAACAAAACTGCTACAAGATTGTGTATCCGAAAGCCATGTTATTGAGCTCAACGATGTTGACTTCCGGTGGGCATCAAATGGAGGCTTCAGGTTTCTCAGATCTCAACTTGGAGACGGAATAGCATTCTTCGACATCACGCCAAGGTACAAACGAATCTTAATCAGGGGGTCCAAGGCGGATTACAATAATGCGATGGCCATTGTCGCCGCCAAAAAGATTATGCCGCGCGATGCAGACTCTGTTTCTGGGATGGAGTGTCCGACCTGTTTCTGCGAGCCCGACGAGCCGATCCGAATGTCTTGCGACCATGTCTATTGCAGCGACTGCTTTGTTCAAATGTGCGTCGCTGAAATGACGGCAGACAGGGAATTCCAGATTTGCTGCCCAAAGGCCGATGCCACCGGGAAGATCTGCAAGAAGGCCTTTTCTCTCTCCGAGATCCAGGAGCATCTTCCTTCGGAAACCTTTGAAGATATCCTCGAGAAGTCCTTTGAATCGTACATTACTCGTCACCCGGCCGACTTTAAATACTGCGAAACACCCGACTGCGGCCAGGTATACCGGGTCACTTCTCATGGCTCCGATCATCCCAGTATTTTTACGTGCAAGAAGTGCTTGAAATCTACTTGCACGATTTGCCATACTTCCCATCCCGGCAAGCCGTGCACCAAAGGCAATCCTTCTAGCGCGCTTAGCAATAAAATTAAAGAAGAACTCGGCATCAAAGGTTGTCCTAGATGCTCACGGTTGATCGAAAAGACTGATGGATGCGACCATATGACATGCAAGTGCGGAGCTCATGTTTGTTGGGTATGTCTTGCGTCTTTTGGGGAATCTGGAGAGTGCTACGACCATATGAGAAGAATTCATGGCGGAATAGGTATCTGATAGGGAATCATCCGAATTTTTGCTACTTATTGATGGGATGGGTGGAAACAGCGCGGAAGATTGATGTCTGGGTCTGTCTAGGAATAAGAGTTTTCTTCTGATTATAAACAATACAGATTGGAGATGCTCTGAAAGCCCCATGCTGTGATAATAATCGATGTATTGGCTGACCTCGTATGTCGTAATTGCATGTGTAGGTATAGTTGGTGAAGACGCCACACACTGTCACTTTCTAAACGCACATGGGCCGTCAAATCGGATGGGACATATAAAACATCGTGAAATATTTGCGACTGGTAGATTGCGTAAGTGGCACACGAGCGCATCAAAGTTCACCTTCAGATTAAGTGTCTGGGAGTTGTCACGTTTTCGAGATCTGAAACCGGAGCCAAGAGGCTCCGTCTTAAGAAGTTCTCGAACCTCGTGATGAAAGATGTAGCTTCCGTTGACAGCCACAGATTTGCATCGCTGCCAATACGCAACTCATGATAAGCTAACGTCAGGGTATGAATAAAGGCTCTAGACGAAACCAAGTGGCCGTTGCGTGCATGTCTAATGGTCATATGACGGCTATAAGCGAGTTTTGGGCCAGATTGTTTTTATATCTTGAGTCGCTAATATACATGGACTGGTTATCATGCAAGTGTTATACATCAGGATATGATCTTCGAGGTTCAGCTCGTGAGGCCTGACTCGCTTTCCAACTACCGAGACAAGGTATTCACTAGCGTTACATCAACTCCTCCTAGAACGGGGTATATATGTGTCTGGGTAATGTTGATGGTGAACCTTATTGTTGATGCTGCAACGGAGATTTCTCGTTACTTCAAAAGAGGGGTCGCTTGGCTTTTGTACGGAGGACAGCTAGGCTGTGAAGGAGGGCCTCGGCTGGATAAATTGCTTAGCATGAACTTCTGTTCCAAGCGATACTCAGAGGGACTTGCTCCTTTCACCATAGTTCTTCACCATAGCTGAAACGCCGAGGCTCAGGAAGCGCTGCCCATCGTTCCCTCCATAAGTTACACTGTCGATAAAGACAGCATCAACAGCTTCCATAATTCTGAAAATATGTGTAGACAGATAAATGACTCTACGCTGAGGCTTGTCGTAGGCGATATTGGCCTTTTATTGAGTGGAATATGAACTGTTTTGACATCTCTGTTTTCGGCTAGTAAGCCAATAGCAGATTGTCGGCACTGAGTCGCTCGAGTTTCATCTTTCTCAGATAAGCGGCAGCTATTGTCTTT
This sequence comes from Trichoderma endophyticum, assembly GCA_035079535.1. Taxonomy (NCBI): domain Eukaryota; kingdom Fungi; phylum Ascomycota; class Sordariomycetes; order Hypocreales; family Hypocreaceae; genus Trichoderma; species Trichoderma endophyticum. The sequence continues at coordinate 162,314 of JAPMIQ010000004.1, forward strand.
CATTTTCTCAATCAATTTACGTCTTGTGGTATGGTCTCACGATGTTATTTGGCGAGTAATGGATTGGTACAGCCGGGAAATGTTTCTAGAGTCAAGCAGCGACTGAAAATTTTTGTCGCAATCAATCGATAGTCATCGGATGCCCGCTGGCTAGTAAGTAATAAAGCGAGTCAAAGCCCACTCACGTACGAGTACGAGAATTACAACGGTAGTGGCGGTCCAAGATTCCTGACTCGTACAGTTCGCTTATTCTAGGGGCAAGTCTCTTCCCCCTCTCTGCGAAACTGTTGCAAGTTTTCTCCCCCTCATGAACATACAATAAGAATGTATCTAGTTCTGCCACGTTAGAGCAATCCTGTTTTCTTCTGGTGAGGAGGTGCAGTAGTTTTTGCTTGCTAAAATATCGGGTGGCGCTGCGGCGGTTTTAAGACTATTCACTCTGGCGTGTGTCATGTTTTGTCCGATGGAAGCGGCCCCTCGAAAGAGTGGAGGAGCACGACTTTTGTTACGTTTTGGTCCTGTCTTTAGGGTTGGGCTCGACCGACGGACGCGATGGGCCTTGCTCGGAGCTTCAACTGGATATGGCAAACTCCAGTTGTCCGGCTGTAAGGGCCGACCCAAACGGCTCTTTACCACGGGAGCCCACTTGAGCAAGTCTCCATCAGAACGTGTATCATAGAATGGGCTGATTCGAAAATTTGAACGAAATTCTGTCTAGCTCTCTACCTTGTGACTCTCAGTTTTTCGCTAGCTCATATCAGTGTGCTGGACGATTTGCGCCCTCATGTTCTCGAAGCTCTTCATACTTATACTAGATGATCGTGGCGGCTTGAACAACTTCTCCTCCCCTCCACCCTTCTTAACAATGAACTCCAATAAACATACTTTAGGTGTAGTTCACAATATACCAATCGTAGTTGCTCTTGGTAGCTCGGTTGTAGCTGATCTCGCCAGGTATACGAGAAATGTATCAGCTGAAACCTGAACATGTAGCCTTCTTCCACTCATTCCACCACCGCACGAAAGGGTCATATAAGGCTGGAAAGCCCAGTCGGCCGAAGCCGTATTCCACTATGCCGAGGAAATGGTCACTAATAGCAGGCACAAAACATCAATTGCCAGCCAATAACTTATTCAAGTGCCGTTCAGCTGTGTTCAACATCCCTGCCATCCATGTGGTTTGCGTCCCACCTATTGACTCGGCACTCTTTTCGTTGATATCTCGTACGAAATCCCAACAGCGAATTGACCTAATCTCCGGACAGGTTTACCACTTAGAGACTAAATGAGGGCCTGTGGCAGATAAACACATGTGGAGACGACCCCTAGCGCAGCCGAGTCAACCAGATTCTAGCCATCCATGAGGTATCAACGCCATAAGGAAGCAATATGAGTCTAGTTGCTTGCCATGTGTCGGTATGGGTGTCAGGGGCGCTTCTACTAAGGCCACTTGCTACATAAATCTAACCAAGGAGCTTCACGATCGTCACCAAATTAGATCATATGGGATCTCGCATAGCGAGTTCCGCTTCCAGAGGAGAACATGCACTCCACACTTCTATCGGATAATTGAAAATCGTTAAAGGACTTGTCTGTGGGAAGCCCGCAAGTACATGTAGTCAGCCACCGCCGCTCACCGAGTGCGGGTTTACGTATGCACAACTACTGACCTTATGGGTCTCAGTCTTTGGTCTTTCTTCTTCGATTCTTATTGACCTTTTTTTTTCTTTTGTTGTATTGTTGCGTTGATATACGAGACGACGATGGCTTCGACTTCGGATATCCAAGTGGCATCTGTGGCTGCTGGATTTACCATTGGCTTCGGCTTCTTAACGGTCTGGAAGGCAATTCAGCACACCTTGAGAAATCGACGACCATGGAAGAGCCAATACATATATATGGTTTGGGGAGAGATTATAGCCAACCTCAGCATCGGCATTATAGGATGGGTCTTTCTTGATGGCCTCATAGGACCGACGTAAGCATCTGCACACCCCTCGAGACCCAAAGAAGTGAAAAAGCGAGGAAGAAAGGTCTCTTTACATACAACGATACCGATATGCAAAAAAGCACGCCGCTTACACTGGACTACGAATGCTGGATTTTCTAACTATGATCTTATTAGGATACCCGTTTTGTTCTTCTTCCTGTTTCTCTGGGTGTTTGAGATTCAACTGCTGATGCAAATTATCGTGAATCGAATTGCCATTATCGCCGAAGATAGAAGCACTGTGTTCAGATTGAAATGGGGCACGGCAGCCATCATCACCTGCATCAACATAGCCGTCTTTTGTATCTGGATCCCAGCCCATACTGCTCCTCCAGTTAGCGATCTGTGAGTGTTATACTTAGCCTTTATCTATGTTGATAACTGACAGCCATTATGATTATAGATATGTTCGCATCAACGAAATTTGGGACCGCATTTCAAAAATCCTTATTCTACTTGTTGATGCTGGCCTGAACTACTACTTTCTGCGTACCGTCAAGAGACGCCTCGTCATGCAACACGGCCTCAGCAAATATGCTCCTCTGGTCAGCTTCAATGCTAAGCTGATGGTAGTATCTATCCTCATGGATGTAAGTTGGGAATCCCAAACTGAGAGAACTAGAGTCGCGATATCTAACTTTTATATAATGCAGGCCATGCTTATTGGTCTCATGTCACTGCCGAATCAAGTTGTCTATATCCAGTTTCACCCCGTAACTTACATGGTCAAATTGAACATTGAGATGTCCATGGCCGAACTCATCACGAAGTTGGCAAAGGGAGAAAACTCTGACATGCAAATGCCATCCACATCAGGCCACAGAACACAAGCCCGGGAAGAAGAAGAGCACGATCACCAGCCACAGAATTACAAGCTACAATCTGTTAACAGAACTGAGCCCATCAGAGAAGACTTCTCATCCATTGACGACGACATGGGTCAGTTTGATGAGTCAAAGGCTGCCAGTACTCGTGGTATCCTCGACAGAGGAATTCAAGTGGAAACAGTCATCAGTTCACGGATTTCGCGCAATTCCAGGATCGGCAACAATATGGCATCAGGGATAAACCCGGGCTCAGATGACGAACTCCCGCTGTCATATCCGGTCCGGTGACTAAGCCAAGACGTCGGAGAGTGTTAAAACCGGTGTGTTTATAATGAATAATTGAATAGGTTGAAGCCTTCATGAGGAGTTGAGTGCATAGCCAGCTCTCTCAGTATATAATCTCATAAGCAAATAACCTAGCTGACTTGTTGATTTTTCTTAACCTCTTGTTTATACTCCTCCATTACGTCGCCCTCGAGAAATTCTGCATCGCTCTTTTCCCAGGGATGGTCTACCTCCACCTTTCGAATAAGGTCCTCATACTTCTTGTTTCTAGGCTTGATGCCATAAGAAAACTTGACCGGGTGAGAAATAAGACCTGGAGTTTGCTTGCATTCCACGTCAATCTCCTTTCCATTCGCATCCACTCCTTTCGTAATTGTGAAAGCCGCAAGCAATCGCACGACGGTAATGTAGATGCTCTCAGTCGCAAGGTACCTGCCAGGGCATACCCTACGACCGTATCCAAATGCCTCGTCACCAGGATCAGGTTCATTCCGTGGCTCCAAAAACCGCTCGGGCTCGAATACTAGCGGGTTTTTGTATACCTCAGGGTCGTGCGAAAACCACCAGATGGATGGCAGTATGAATGAACCCTTTGGAATACGGTAGCCTCTAAAGGTAATTTCTTCTTCCGCTCTATGAGCTGTGCCAATTGGTACAATCGAAAAGTATCGAAGCGCTTCCTTGGCTACAGCAGTAGTATAGGGCAAATTATCTTGGTCTTCGTAGCCAGGCAGGCGATCGGAGCCGACCACGCGATCAATCTCTTCCTGAGCCTTTTTCTGGACTTCGGGGAAAAGGATCATAGCCAACGTAAAAGCCATAATCGTAGATACCGTGGTATCGGCACCTCCGCCATACATGTCGGTTGCTGTGAGTGCAATGTTTGAACTGTCTTCCTCGCTCACTCCAGTACCATCTCCATGACCATGGGCTTTGATGTGCTCAGACACATATGATATCTGCTGATAAATACCATTTTCCATTTGTTTTTGAACGAAATCATAAGGAGTCTTGGTAACAGCATCGTTGATGCTTTTCCATTTCCGCGCAGTCTGCTTGAAACCTGTTCCAGGAAACCAATCGGGAAGATGTCTGATAGCAGGGACGAAATCGGTCGCCCAATAAAGAGGCAAAAAGGCACTCGACAAATTCGTCATGACGTCTTGCATAAGTTGAATGAGAGGATCTTGATTAAGTGGTTCAATGACATAGCCATACGTGATCCTCAGCATAATTGCAGATGCTTCGCTAGTTGATGGTCAGCAGTGAAGGTGATTTTTAAAAGAGAAAAAGGAACTGAAAAGCCTGAAGAGTGAAGCTTTTTATCTCCAACTCACGTTTTAATGTGCTCAAAGAAGTTCTTGGGATCCTTCAAAGTACGCAGTAAAAGGCGCTTTGATTCTATGTCTTGGACATCATTGAATCGCGATGCAAGAATCTTAGTCCCCATTTGCTGGTGAATGAACTTGCGGTGTTGGCGATATAGATCGTTATATTGCATTGTAGGCATGAATCCACCATATCCACACATTTCAGCCCCAAAGAAGAAAACTGGTCTGCCAGAGGTCTTCAGTGAAGACTTCTCCAAGAGCTCAATAACGGCTGCCTTGTCGTGAAGGATAACCATTGTTTGGCCCAGTACGGTAACAGAGCTAACAGGGCCATATTTGTCCTTGAAAGTAAGCCAATGCTCGAATTCTGGCACTCCTGGAGGTGGAAGATCGTTGATGTTGCCGACAAGTGGAAGAGGCTTTGGACCAGGGGGTAGTGGAAGAAGGTCTTGTTTCTTGCGGAAGAACAAGCGATAAACAACAAACACCAAGACAATGCTAATCTGAGCCAAAATGAAATTCGACATTTTGAATCTTTTGAATAGGGATAAAGATGAACCAAAAATGGTTACCCCTACCTATTCAAGGGTTCGTGACTTGACCAGGAACGTCTTCCATGACTGAGCAGAACCAGTCTATCTATATACACGTACTCGTACATGTAGGGCTGCGGGCGCAAGAAGCGAAGCCAAGTTTCTCTTTTACACAACCCCACAGTGTTGGCCCTAATATCGTTTACATGATACTAACTATCTGATTAAGTAAGTGATCCGCCGTTCATCGCGACCTAGTGTGATCGTGGACTTTTGATGACGGCAATCATTCCCCCGCACATGATTCCAAACACTACATCTCCGGCGTGAGCGACATAATATGGGTCATGGACATATTTCCATTAAGAGAAAACTTACTACCTAATACGTGTATTCGATATGACTCGTTCCAAACTTCATGAAAAGTCCTACAGGTGGTTTACATCATTGGCGGTTCGGAAAATTATTCCTGCATGACATTTGCCCTGTACGAAGCATTCAGTATTCAGCATATGCTGTTTAGGTATTAGCCCCAGGAATTTCATTTTAGTTGTCTCAGGATTTAACCGCCAGTCTATTGCGGACGGGAAATTCCGCAGAGTGGGCATAAGGATCGGTCAATCAATTTAGCGCCAGAGACGGAACCTGTTGCACCTATAATGGTGCGAGGTCACCTCCTGCAACTCGCTTTCATGTGACAGCAAATAAATGGCTATATCGAATAGCCATTAATTCTTCATCTTAAAGTTGGTCACTAGAAGCAGAACTAACAGGTTAGTACTTGAGTTGCTCTGACATTCAACGGCTTTGCACCCCTAAACGAGGCAGTGGATACCCCTGACAACTCAACTCATGGTAGCAGTAGTTCTGGATAGAGTGTGGAGTACTCCGTACCGTAAGGCGAATGACAATGCTCCGTTTGACAACTGCGCCCGCCGAGCCGCCTAGTCTGAAGGCCATGCCCTGTTTATTTACCCTATCTCTTGATTGACCACGACTCGCATCCGTTTGCCTCTACAGTATCCGTACACTCTGCACGTTGTTAGAGTTCTCCTGTTCCGTTCTTATTAAGAGAGCCTGCTTTACAGGGTATAACAGTTCTATCTATAGACGAGGGTTGATTCGGACGAATGGAACAAATGGAGTGCTCAACTAGCATGAATTGTAGAAAGACTAGCACATTCGTACTGTAGTTGTCCCAGACTAGGATACATTAAGGCCGATGCTTCTATTGACTCTACGGTATAGACATGGTTTGATTGAAGTGTTTCATGATCCCAGACAATGCTAATTCATCAGTTGCCTTAGCAGGTGGCAGCAGTTAAGAACAAATCGACTGAGATCTATTACAATGAATGCGATACTTTGCAACTTATGACAACGTGTGACTCGTCAATAACATTACAACGTGTATTTTAGTATCCAGTTTACATGTCGCCATTCGCAAAGCCCTCCCCCTTTCGTTTAGCCACTGGAGCTCCCCATATTAGTTTCATTTATAAGGTATTCAGGTTTCTTAGTTCGTTTCTTTCTCTATGTAAGAAGTTATTACTGTATCTCCCACAACCGCTTCTAGGTTGCAATCATAATACTATCGTGATAATCACTAGCGGGTAAACCGGCAAGGGACGCCAATCCACTCACCCTATCCCCAAGGATTGTCTTCAACGGCCCCACCGAATTCAGTCTATCAATCTCAAAAAGTATGCAAGAAGAATTTAGTCTTTCTTGATGTTTCTATTTCTGTCTCTGTGGATCTCGTACATCATATAAAAGTACATATTGTAAGTGCTACCCCGACAGCTACGCCCTCTCGCTCCCATGAATGCCATCTTTTCATCTTCATATATTTTACACAATCCTCCGTCAAAAGAGGCCCATAGTCCATCTGTCGTCAAATCTCCAATTTTATAGCCTCATATTGAGCAACAAAGAATCTGAGTAGCACTTGTCGCTTAATCCGTATGTCAGTCTCTCTGCTCATATAGCTTCCGAATGCTTCCGAAATGGTAGTAAACACATCTAAGCCTGAACACCAATGCAGACCATTCTGTACTAAAAGCTGTGTCCTCGCCGCCAAAATCCTGCCATACACTAACAACAACTTCTTTTTGAGAAGCTCGTACAGAGAAATCTGTAGTACAGTATATACAGCTGCTGCAGACTTCAGTATGTAGTAATCTAAAGACCCTCTCAATGCATACATCGATTCCGTTCCTGGGATCATTATTGACCGTTCCATTTGTTTCAGCCTGGGTATCTAGAGACATGCGGCTTGCGTAGAACTCAGTTAGGGTATCTGTGAGAGAAGGGCCTTTCCGATGAGGGCAGATTGATATGTATCCCATAGACTGCATTGATATTGGGCCTTTGGCTTGGTAGTAACGCCAAACGGTATGAAGAAGATATCGTCCATTGACAATCTTTGGATACACCGAGTATTTTCTCTTGACCTTGTTGATATCCAAGTCGTTTGGTCTGAGATACTTGTGATATGGTGCAATGAGACTCTTGAGATAGTCTTCATATCTTTGTTCCATCTTATTCAGTCGGGTATACTTGAGCGTAAGTTGAACATGTATGTCACATAAAGTATACAAAAAATTTGCCGGTGTATCTGAAACATTGATCCGATGAAGCTTGATGCATTCGGTACAGACCCACCGATCAGGCAGTGATCGAGCGCAATGACTGAGATATAGCAATCGCCCCTCTGATGTGTCTGGGCGATATTTCTGAGCAGGAAGATTTCGATGTCCAACGGCTTGAAATCTGCGGCAAGTTTGGCCAATAAGCATCTGGCCATGTTGAGGGAGATGGGTCACTATAGCTTCGAGTAGCTCATTCGGTAGTTCGAGAATCGCACACCGCGTGGGTGTGATATCGGGAGGCTCCCGTCTTAAGGGGCGATAGAGTAACTGAATAGAAAGAACCAAGAATTGGTAAAGTGCGCGAATGCATTCCATGTTGTAAATGTTTCTTCAGTGTTTGGGGGCAAATGGATGTATTATAGATGGGAATGGAAAACGAAGATGTCAAAAGGTGAATGTACGTCGTCAGTTGCATTATATATATGTATTTCAACACTCGGAATTTTCCATGGAATAGATACAAAAGGCCTTATACTTTACAAAATATCATGTAGAAATTATATTAGGAAGACGCTGTTTATGGCTGCCTTTTACTTTCTAATGGTTGTCTCAGTGATGCGATACATATAAACTCAGCTCAGAAACTTTTAAAGTACATGACTTTTGTACCAAGACTCTATGGCGAATTTTAAGTTCTTTATATACTTCTGTATGTCTTCGCTCTTTTATCCAATGATACTTCATGGGCGTCTGGCATCTCCTTGTGCTATTCTGAGCGGGGTCGTGGAAGTTGACAAGAAGCGATTCACTTGATGCATAGATGAACAAACTTTACTAGAGTCGCAAAACAAAATCGTCATGTTGCTACAAACAAAGGATGCCACTTAATGTTAAGAGAGATTCACGACCAGCACGCCTATGCTGTAGCGATTAGCTCGGCGGCTTCGACTGAAGTACATTTCGCTCCCGGTTGCGTTTATAAGCAGCGACGGCTATTATGGGGCGATACGGAGTTTCCATCCCCTTACCTAAGTATATATTAGGGAAATGGCGCCCCATAAAGTCAAATGCTGAATTAATGATTAGTAGTTGCCGGGAATCGATCCAGCAGCCTGAACCTACACCCGCCAGACTCTCCATCCGTCTCGCACTTACGCGTCCATTACACCATATACCTTACAGCAAATTGTCTGGAAATACCAAAAGAACTAAACGAAATTTGTTGGGCTGGCCTTGAAGCTTGTGGAACCGTCTATACCGGGCCAGAATGGTTAACTACGGCGTTTCACGCGGGTGTGAGGAATGCAAAAGACGACGGAAAAAAGTGAGTTGTCTTGGATTCAATGAGCAGTTTCTCTGAACTGACGTGAGCACAGTGTGACGAAACCCGACCTGTTAGTTGTCTCATCTTGCAGTCTGGAAATGTTGAAGAATCTGACGTATCGCCTATCACCTCCGGCAACCTAGACCTGTAGACGCTGTAAAAAAACAGGCAAAAGCTGCCCTGGATACAAGGATGAAGCCACTCTGGTATTTCGGCACTGGTCTAATCAACAGGCATCCGATACTTTGCCAACACTTTGCTGGTCATCAGAAACCGATGATAAGACACTTGAAGCGTTGTCGCTCTGTATCTTTAATTCCGAGTTCGTTGTCAAAACTGTGAACAGACATTTATCTCGCGGCTTTCTCGATGGTGTACAGCTCTTGCTAAAGACCACATATTCCACGTCAGTGCTCGCCTGTTCTGCAAAGATACTTGTACTTGCTTCCATAGGCAACCGATTAGGACGACAAAGCCTCCTTATCAAGACGGATAAGGAATACGGCCATCTACTTCGAAAGTTCCATCAGTCGCTCTCCGCTGACATGAAGTATGTTTCTGTTGAGAATTTGTACACGGCCATTCTGCTAGGTCTCTATGAGGTAGGATATGGTTCATCAGAATCATCTCAAGTCGTTGACTAATACAAAACAACCGATAGATCATAGTTAGTCATAGTGCATGGCCCATGCAGTATATGGCACATGTCAGGGGCGTCTGCGCGATTCTATCAAGCCCAGGGTCCCCATTCCAACTTGCAACTGGTGGTCACTCATTCCAGCTAAGCAGCCCGCTCAACTTGAATAACCCTCTGGTAAGGTTAAATGAGATAACCTGAATCTTACTCAAGGTACTGATATGCTCATATCTGCAAGCAAAATGATGTTGTCGTCTACTCCCCAATTGATGACATACGAATCCGAAGGCTAGATGTGACACTACTCAAGTTCCAAAATTTTCATCAGCGAGCTGGAATGCATCTGATGCAAAAATCTCCCACAGCTGAAGAAACTTCACAACTGCAAAAGGAAGCGTTGGCTATTGACGAGGAATTCACTCAGTGGAGAGAATCCATCAGTGGCAATGACCCGATATACTCGCGCATGACTATTGCATCGCTTGACAAATCAGCAGCAGAGTTATCTGGGTGCGCCTACAGCCACTCAGGACCCGTGGATAAATATTTCGACTGTGCGCTCACTGAATTTATATGCAAGTTTATCTCGCCAATTGATTGACTGACTGACTGAGTTAGATTTCATCGCAGCGGTCTGGAATACCCACCGTAAATCGCAGCTCATGCTTCTCGATATAATGGCACACTTGGCTGGGCATTCGTCCGCAGAAGACGCGGTATTACAATTCGCACAACGAGCCGAAAAGATCATCATGGAAATCATCGCCTCTATCCCTTATCATCTTGCCCACAGTATCAACGACTATCTAAAGTGTGTTCAGTCTAGAACCACGGCCATCCCGTCCAATGGAGTATCTAGCGGCCTCTTGCTGCTATACCCACTATTTGAATCGTCTAAATGCAAAATAGTGCCCCATGAGGACAGGTTGTACTTGACTCGTTGTCTGCTATGGATCGGAGAACATATGGGAATAGGACAGGCCTCTCTATTGGGAAAGTGTGTCAACAGGCGCATGAGCGAGCCTCATCCACTACATGATCCGCAGTTCCCATTCCAGGAAGTGTCCGAGGGAAATTTATTGATATGGGCCAGCATGGCCCTCCAACCAAAACTCCTAAACGAACCACCTGCGAAGGATACTCACTGTCTCTCTGTATAGTGCAATGAAGGCCGAGAAGCTGAAGGAGGGGAGCAGGATGTAAAGCTCTAGAGGAAACGTGGCAACTTTGTAACCGAGATTCAGTGAATTAGAATGCAAACTGTTGAGACCAGATCATTGGGCTGCTGCTGTGTCCACCAACATCTTCACTTCTTTACTTGGCTAGCTTTGCGCCGTCAACAGTACGTGCGAAATCAGAGAGTTTTCGATTATCCCTTTGTATCAGGGGAAATGGTGAGGTGGAGTCTGGATTTCTCCGACATCGACAAATTCGGCTAGCTTTGCGCCGAAATCTGGGCGTACAATCATGTAATGAAGAATGCAGATGAGCTTTGAAATCATGGCTGGAGTCGGAATTAGAAATCCTTTTTTATGGACTTGAGATGATTTTCATCAGATTCAAGTATAAGAATGAACAGAAGCCACAATAGCAAGCATGTTGTCGGTACTATTTCTGAGCCACCGGCGAAGTCTTTCTTTCAGCGTTTCACGAGCCTCAGTCGCTAAACCAAAATGTCCTTCATTCGCGATTCCGCATTTGGGTCTTGATCAGAACTTTCAGTAATCACAAGCTGCTCAAATATCCGGAAGAGCAAGAGGGATTCGTCTTGCCCGCTCAGTATTCGTCGAGAGGCCATCAATCCGCAGTCTCCGTCCTGCTTTCATCATCCCGAGGCATCAAAGTGAATTTAGAGGGTACTTCAGAGCCGTCATCTGGTTCTGAGGATTCAAACAAGGAAACTGTGTTTGTTACATGGTATTCCGATCATGATCCTGAGAATCCACAGAATTGGTCCAACGGGAGAAAGATATGGGTGTCCATTCTGCTCTTCATCTACACAGTTGCCGCCTATATGGGTGCCTCGATATACACGGCCAGCGAAGATGGAATAATGAAGAAGTTTGGAGTCAGCCAAACAGTCGCTTCTCTTGGCCTGACACTCTACGTGCTCGGTTATGGCATCGCTCCAATGATCTTGTCGCCACTGACTGAGATCCCAGCCATTGGTCGCAACCCACCATATGCCATTACTTTCTGTTTGTTTACGATTCTCACTATCCCGGCTGCCCTGGTCGACAATATTGCTGGACTATTGGTCATTAGATTCTTGCTTGGGGTTTTCTGCTCGCCAGCTCTGTCTACCGTGGGCGCGAGCTATGGTGACTTTATAAGTCCTCCAAAAATGCAATATGTAATTGCACTCTGGTCAGTCGGCGCGAGTTCGGCTCCTGTAAGCAATCATAATCCCTAAATTCCATGCGTGGGTCTATAAACGTAGACTAACTACCATATCTTTAGGTTATGGGCCCTTGTTGTAGGATATGCTGTTGAGAAAATGGGCTGGCGATGGAGCGCGTGGGAGCTCCTTTGGCTATCTGCGCCGATGACAGTCTTGCTTCTTCTGACCCTGCCAGAAACTTCCAGCGATACAATACTTCTTCGGAGAGCCACGCGACTTCGATCAATAACTGGTTGCGACAATTTGAAACATGAATCCGAGACTCGACACTCCCACCTGAGTCCCCGAGAAGTTGCTTACCAGGCGTTGATCAAACCCTGGCAGATAAATGCTCTTGACCCAGCAGTGTTGTTCACGACGGTATATCTAGCATTGGGATATGCCATATATTATTCCTTCTTTGAGTCGTTTCCTCTTGTTTATCGCGACATCTACGGCTTTAGCCTTGGAGCTATGGGATTGGCATTCTTGTCAATGATGGTGGGTTTGTTTATTACAAGCGTGTTCCTCGGTTGCTATATATACTTCATAGCCGATAAGCGCTTCGCCAAGATGGGCGATGTTCCACCGGAGGCCAGGCTTTTACCAGGTATATTCGGGTCAATCTGCATTCCCGTGGGCCTATTTATGTTTGGTATGTTTGCAGCTTTCCTGGCACTCTACCTCAACTCGTTTCTAACAAGCCACTAGCATGGACTTCAAAACGATCCATTCACTGGATTGTATCCATGTGCAGCGTGGGTATCTGCCACAGTGGCGTATTTTTGATCGGACAAGCCATCCTTGGTTATCTGCCCTTCACGTATCCTCGCTATGCTGGATCTTTGTTTGCCGCCAATGGGCTTGCGCGGAGTCTCTTCGCGGGTTCTGCCGTCCTTTTCTCCCCGCCTATGTTTGAGAAATTAGGTGTAGCCGGTGGTGTAAGTTTATTGGGCGGATTGAGTGCGCTCTGCATTATTGGTATGGTTTGTTTGTATGTCTTTGGAGCAAATCTTAGGAAGAAGAGCAAGTTTGCAGGGTCCTGAGATTTGTTGGCGCGCAACGTTCAAATGCTTTGCAGCCGCTTGTTACTTGGAAGATAATCTATACAAGTTATAACTTGTGCAGCTTGTTTTACATCTAACTTTACATCTGATAGTCAGTTAGATGCGGCATTGTATCACTCAGACAATTAATGCGGGAGGCATTCAGCTATGGGATTTGGTCGATGTACGAACTGAGACGTGCATCCTGTAATACAGATAGGTGCCTATACGCTTCTATTGTTCTTGGGAGTGATGAAGACGCCCATTTCTGTAGAAATATATCGCCGATAGACTGTGATCCTGCTCAGCACACTCGTAATTGCTTTTATCCGTGATGCGGGGAACCTAATTGCCTAACACAAAGCTGAGGAGCCGCCACGATGCTAACCTGGAGGCACATATCAGCTGAGTGACACGGCGCCGTAATCTAACCAAGACAGGCATCAGTCTGTATTTGGCGCCAATGGATTGAGGGTACGGAATAGATCTGGTGAATACTGATTTGCCTACCCCGCCGATGGAGATGCCTGCAACAGTTTTAATGTACTCCTCGTTCTAAAATGAGCGAGATTGAACAGACAACTGCTATTACGAAACCGAGAGACACCGATTTACATCCTTGCCGTAGATAAGATGAGTGATTCGGAGAGGGAAAAAAAGGGCTCATTGAAGAGCAATGATATTCACGACGTCGAAAGACTCGGTCGAAAGACTCACCAGTCGGGAGGAGCTTCTCAACAAGAGAGTGGTACCAAAGCGAATCCAAATATATTGCAAGACGCTCGTAACTTAGACAAGGAATCTCATTCGCCTGAGAATTTACAAAACCCATCGATTCCAAACTTTCCCTCGCCTGTTGCCGGCTTGTATGATGATTTGAAACTTGGCTCTGTTCCTTCATCATTTTTGGAAACTGTCATCAAGAGAGTGCGAAAGCAGCCTGAAAGTTATAAAAAGAAGTAAGATAACAATTCATGCCTCCACAAGCTTTCAATACTCTTATTAACTTGGGACATCAGGGCAAAATATCAATTTGGAAAAACTCATAGTGACCGAACAGACGGAACTATTTGTGAAGCGGAAGGCCCCTCGGGTCTAGTTGCCATCAAAACAATTGCCAAGAAAAAAGCATCATTGGCAGAAAAAGAAGCTAGTAGCGAAATAAACGCTCTACGGCGATTAAACCACCTTCACGTAATCCAATTGGTCGATTGGTTTGAATCAAGAGTTAGTTTGATGATGTTCATGTACTTGTATATTAACCGCTAATACATTTCAAGGATAATTACTACATAGTCACGCAAAATACCGATGGAGGCAGTCTTTTTGATCGTGTAGTAGATCTAACTAAATTTCTGGAGAGAGAGGCGACAGTTATTACACTTCAAGTCCTCAGCGCCGTTGCGTATTTGCATAGCAATTCCATTATCCATCGTGGTGAGCAATACACTTAACCTCTGGGCAACTATCCTCATCGCTAATAATGAATAGATATAAAGCCTGAGAACATAGTCTACGCTTCGAAAGCTTTCGATTCACCCGTTGTTTTGACTGGTTTCGGGGTATCAGCCATACAAAGCTCTGCAGATGAGGTCTTCTACGACTTTGTTGGATCATTTGGATATGCTGCCCCGGAAGTAGTACAAAAGGTCGGACACGGTCGAGCCGCCGACATTTGGTCGGTTGGCGTTGTCACATATGTACTATTATGTGGCTACACGCCATTCCGGAGTACTAATATTCAGGATTTTCTCGAGGAGTGTACTCAAGAGTATCTTGTTTTCCACGAAAACTTCTGGAAGAATGTTGGTCAAGACGCAAAAGACTTCATTTCCAGTCTGATGAATCTGGCTCCTGGACAACGACCCACCTGCCAGGTATGTCCAATCACTCATTGTATTTCTCTACTAAGATGATGTGTCGCAAACTTCTGACGATGGGTTAACTTATTCTTCGAAAAGAATGCGCTCGCACATCCATGGATTGATAGTATGCCTTCAGCGGCGGCAAAGATGAACACAGTTGAGCAACAGTTTCTACCACTCTTGCCATTATAATCACACTGCGAGCAAAGAAATGGACATCAATTATTAAAAACTTAAAAGCTGAAATGGAGATGAAAGGATTTAAGATTACAGTAGCAATTCATCGAGTCATTAGGTACCTCGTCTAATGTGGTACTCCAAAGAGGAAATATTGACATGAACCTATTGCACGGAGCTACATAATAAGCTGGTTGAAAACTCTTTAAAAACGAGTATATTTTTAAGCATGTATCGTTCTTACAAAAGCGAATAGCAAGTCTCCAATTGCAACAAAAGCAGAAGTAAATAATGACTGCCAATACTCCTCAATAAAGGCTCAGCACCCAAGCACTACAATAGCCATCATTGGTCAACGCCACGAAGAAGTTAGTGCACCACAAAGTCCCAGTTATTTGAAGAAAGGATTCCGAATCATCCACAGATAGTTAGCCTTCAGCCAGCGTGAAGATGCGGCCTTGGCTAACACGGATAAGAATCCGACGTCGAAATGCCAAAGGCATTTTGCTTATAATTTGTCTATTACATAAAGACCGTCAATTACATAAAGACCGTCGCAGAACAGGTGATCAGAAAGTCTTCCGCCAATCATACGTCCAAGCCGCTTGTATTATCCCGTCGTTTCTTTTACGTTGACAATGCCGCTAACAACACACTTTACCCTCAATACCGGATCTAAGATCCCCTCAGTCGGCTTTGGAACTTGGCAGGCTCGCCCAGGGCAAGTTGAGCATGCAGTTGAAACAGCCCTTCGGGCTGGCTATCGACACATAGATTGTGCTGCGATATACCGTAACGAAGTTGAAGTAGGACAAGGTATTCGTGCCAGTGGAGTACCTCGAGAGGATATTTTTATTACTGGAAAGCTCTGGAATACAAAACACGCCCCTGAAGATGTTCAAAGTGCATTGGACAAGACCCTTAAGGACCTCGGGACAGACTACCTAGATTTGTTCTTGATGCATTGGCCGGCGTAAGTCTTGATATTAATTATATACGAACTATCTTGTTCAGTTCACTTATCGAGGCATTTTAGAGCTTTCAAATCTGGAGATGATTGGTTTCCGCTCTCGGAAACCGGCGTCTTTCAGCTCTCTGACATTGATCCAGCGGTGACATATTCAGCCATGGAAAGCCTCCTGCAAACAGGAAAAGTTCGAGCTATTGGTGTTTCCAACTTCACCATTAAGCGTCTCGAGGATCTGATTAGCAGAACAAAAATAATCCCAGCTGTCAATCAAATTGAGGCGCACCCGTATCTCCAGCAGCGCCAGTTGTTTGACTTTTGTCAGTCCAAGGGCATTCTCATCGAAGCCTACTCTCCTCTTGGAAACAACCAGACAGGAGAGGCACGAACAGTGGATGATCCACTGGTTGCGGATTTAGCCCAAGAATTGGGCTGGGACATCGGACAAGTCCTCTACTCCTGGGGTGTACAACGAGGAACAGTTGTGCTGCCAAAAAGCATCACCCCAGGCCGAATTGCGTCCAATTTGCAAGTCAAAGAACTACCTCAGCATGCTTTCGAGAAGCTAAACGGACTTGAGAGAAACAAGCGATATAATTGGCAGTCATTATGGGGCTTTGACATCTTTCAAGAAATTGGACATGATGAGATTGCACGCATTGCCAGAGAGGCAGGACCAGAGAACTTAAAGAAGTTTGCGAAGTAGAAGATGTAGATTATTATGTAGTATAATTCTGTTCATGTCCCGCTTGAGTTCCATCTGGTGATATCACTACTTCATCCAAATTGAAACTCGGCCAAAAAGCCTACAACATGTTAGCGAGAGTGAAATAGTTGTATGCAGACAGAGAAACCTACAGATGAGTCTAAATCAAGCCAATCAGTTAGTTGCCAGTCCAGAAAAGTAGGCATTTCCGTCGCCAAGTTGCTCTGAGCAACGGGGTGAAAGATTGCTCTGTCTTCAGTGTCTAGCATCGGAGTGACCAAGTTTTGATCACCCTGCTGTTCTTTCGGCGTGGTATAGTGCGTTTTCGAGTGCTGCGGAGTTGACTGGTTCATTGCAGCGGCTCTAAAGCCTTCTAGGATAACTGCATATCGTCGACTTGGTGAATTTGAAGCGGTTGCTCGTGCAAGGTGGCCATGACAACTCTCCGCCAGCTGCATTAACCTCGTTCTGTAACCAGGGTCGTCGGTAGCTCCCATGCGATGCTGCTGCATCACCCATACATAAGTCACCACAAGGGCACAAAATGTCACATAATGAGTCCACCAGAAAGCATGGAAGATGGGACTTCCGCGTGCCATAGTATCCACTGACTCCAGCACATCTTTGGCGGCTTTGATGCAGTCGCTCACTTGGGTTATATAAGCAGATGCTGGAGAGCGCATCAGAAAGAGGCGATTGGCGTGCATGATGGCATGTGAGTGAGCCAGGCCAAGCGCCAAAGCAGGTCTTCGGTAGCTGGGAATCAAGATGGACGGATGAACGGCGCCTAGATGAGGCGGTAGACTTTGATGCCAGTCTTGAATGCGTTGCGTTAAGCCTTTGGCAGCGGCAATCCTCTCGATCTCAGAGGTATGTTTAGCAGTATACATTTCTTGCGAGACGGCTCCAATTATCTTGGCAATGCTGCAGTTTTGTAAGTTAGTAAAGTGCCTATTTGGCGTGATAGAGAGAAAGACTATGCTGCCTTACCGTGCATGAAAGAACAGAGCATCAGTATGACACCCACGACGATCATCGGGATCACCAACAGGGCCATCTACCGACATGTCTTCGTCGTTGATTCGATCTGGCAATTCTTGATCGATGTAATCGTCATGAAAATGACGCGGCCGTCCAAACACGACTCCCAGGTAGTTATCCAGGACATACGCGGTCCAAAAGGTTCTGAGGGAGCATTGCTTCTCAATGTAGTCGGTAGACTTTTGTCTTCTCCTCCAATCTGCACGCCGCTGTAAACCAAGCGCGGATATAAGCTGCAGTGCGTTTCCAAATATGTACCAGCTCTGATTGAAGCGAGAGGTCGTGAGCAAGTATAATACTTGAACGATACGGACTTGAGCGGACTCTAGTTTGGGAAATCCTGTTTCCTGATCCGTAAGTCGCATCGAGAAGCGGAAGAATACATCGCCTAGACGAAGGGCCTGACAGTCCCTGGCAGGGAGTCCTTTGGACTTTTCCTGATGGAACTTGGCAATTGCAAGCATTACGTATATAATGGCGGCTTTTGTACGGCCAATACCGTGCCATACAGCCACCCTTTCTTTTAAGTTGCCCTCCATAATGCTCAGCCAGGCCTCTGTGGAAGGACGATGCAAGATGCGGTAAGTCGCGATACAGACATCGAAATATAGAGTCAAAAGGTCCCTAGCTTCCTCTGGATCAGGTAGACAAGGCTGCTGTTGAGCACCCTCGCTTTCAACTGCCAATGGCTTGTCTCCAGCCATATACATCAATTGGTTCTCTGCCAACAATCGGGAATCGTCGGCTCCCTGGCTACTCCCATGAGCAGAGAGGCGCCGTGATGCTCGATGAAGAAAAGCCAAACTTGATGTTGGATCAAAGACCTGGCCTTGAATTTCCGCCATTCCCAGTTCCGGAGATGCTCGGGAGGGAGCAGCTGGCCCCCCTGGCCGTTGAGATAGATCGTCTAGCGGCGCATTCTCACTGGGAGTTGTGCCAGCATTTGATATGAAGGACACAGAATTAGCGATGGCGAAGGTCTCGTTCAGAGAATGTCTGCCACCGCCTGCAGACCGCCGGTGGCTAACATCAGATGATGGAGGAGGCGTAGGCGGCATACCGCGAGTATACTTTGCTTCATACAAACATACTCGGCCTCTTGAGATGCATTTTGCGCATGGTTGGTCGCCGCTGCATTTTGCCTTTCTGGACTTGCAAAAGTCACAAGCGCGACTAACCTTACGCGTCTTCCGAGAGACAGGGTCAGCAGGATCCTTAGCGATGTCTTCAACGCTCTCAACGCTCCTCTTCTGGCTTGTAAGCTCAGGTTCCATTTGACGATTAGTCAAAAAGCGCGGTGGATACGAATTGGACGCCTCGTTTCGGAATTGGATCGCTGAGAGTTTTCGTTGTCCCTGCGACGAAGCGAGGAACACAGCGCAGGAGGCGGAAAAGAAGCCGAAGGATGCAGTATTAATACCGAGCCAAGACAGCGGAGTCCTAAAATAGCTGCGTCGACTTGTGGAGGAAAAGACAGGGGCTACGGTATGTCACGTTTGCGGGGATATCATCAAATGAGAAGCTTACGAAAACCACCACTCCTGTAATATGATCCACTTTGACAGGTCTAGACTTGATCTAGCTACTAGAGTGCTTATTGTGGTATGATGGTTATGTTTTGACTTGTGAAGCAGCATTTGAGTTAGTTGCCATGGATCTCTATTATAACAATGCGATAGAGTTATGTAGTCGCTTACCCAATTGGGAGAGTTTCGAAGCCATCACGCGGTCATGAAGTAAATCTTACAAGAGACAAAATATTAAATAAATGCTGGTAACAACAAATGATCGTAACATCAATCTTACTATCTCCAAATCACAGAAATCACAAAGTTCGCCTCATAACGTGCGCAACTAGCGCGAGGTTCCAATACTGACAACTCCAAACCTCAATAAGGCATATCTTCGCTTAGAGCGTATATTTGAAAAGTAAGCTCTTATCACCCAACTTGAGCAATTCGTCTTCCGAAAATTGAGCTCTGACTGCCTCTTCAGAGATCTTTGACTTCTGTTTGTTGGCCCAGATATAGCTTAATTCCAGTAACAGAGCCGCGAGGACACCAGATGCGCCAAATGCCAGAGAAAGTCCGAAGCCCGTGTGGTAAGTAGGCGCTTCTTTGTCAAGATACATGAAGCTGCCAATAATACCTCCGATGTTGCCCATGCAAATGCAAAAGGCAAGTCCAATTGCACGACGGCTGGCTGGGGCCAGATTGTTGGCAGCCCAACTTGTGGCAGATGGATGGACAGGATAGATGCCCATACACGTCAATACGAGAGCGAAATATCCTGGTCCTGTATGACTTCCTCCTAGTTTGCCGTCGAATCCCATCACCACGGCGTATCCTATGGTGATGAGCAACATGGGAGCCGCAATGAAGGGCATCCGCCACAAAAAGCGATCAGACAAGTACGCAAAGAAAATGGAAGAAATGCCTCCTGCCACATAGGCTGGCACCGTCATAAGCTGAGCTATTGTGTTGTTTGTAAAGCCCATTGCTTTGATGATTGATGGAAGGGTGAATTTAGTTCCGTAAGAACAGGCCGAAATGCATAGCAGAATGTATGCTTGAAGATAGAGCCTCCAGTTGGTGAGAACCATTTTGAATTCGTACCAGTTGAATCTCTTTTCAGAGTATTGTTCCGAGAAACGCCCGCCTTGCTTCACAAAATGTTGAAGTTCGAGAAATCTAATCTCATCTGCGGACAACCATCTACCAGAAAGCGATGGGGAATCCACGAGAAAGAAGAAGCAAAGCACGCCGAGTAAAGTGGTAGCAATACCCTCGAGGAGGAAGATCCATCGCCAACCTTCATAGCCACCGACACCATCCATCAGCGCAATTGCGGCAGCCAAGAGACCAGAAAATGCCCCTGATAGAGCACTGGTGCAGTAGAAGTATGCGATTCTTGTGGCAAGCTCTTTGGGCATGTACCAGAATGCGCAGAGATAAACTGCGCCAGGGTAGAATCCAGCTTCAAAGACACCGAGAAGAAGTCTTACAGCAAGTAAGCCG
This sequence comes from Trichoderma endophyticum, assembly GCA_035079535.1. Lineage (NCBI taxonomy): Eukaryota > Fungi > Ascomycota > Sordariomycetes > Hypocreales > Hypocreaceae > Trichoderma > Trichoderma endophyticum. Next base: position 183,031 of record JAPMIQ010000004.1, read on the forward strand.
CCGAAGTTCTTGACAACGCCGTGCATGGTCATAACGATACCCCAGAGAATAACGAGAGAGCCGAGATAAACCGAGGGCCTAAACTTTCTCAACAATACATTGCTGGGAACTTCAAGCAAAATGTATGGGATGAAGAAGAGGGCCAGTACAACGTTGTATTGGTTCCCGACGAGGTGTAGGTCTTCGGAAAGGCCTTCAATCTTTGCGTTTCCAATGTTTGCACGATCAAGCTGCGAGATAAGGTACAGTATTGCCAGCATCGGTACCAGGCGCAAATCGATCTACAGCACATTCAAAAATAAGCGTCAAGTCAATTTGATTTGGGATTGCCGATTAAGTTGTCTTACCTTTCTGACAATTTTCTTCCTCTGTGCTTCTGTTATACTGTTGTAGAAAGCCGCATCTTCTTCGCTTAAGCCCAAGACGGGTATGTTGTCAATGACTTTTACAGCGGACTTTTCAATGTCATGGCTTGTGTGGTCATCTCTATCGTCCACCATGACGATGTCAGGTTTGTCGACCTTGGTAGTGTCTCCCGCCATGCTGAATCTTGATGGGAAATGTCAAGAGAATAGTAATCTCGCTGAGATAGCTGGCTTGTCTCAGATAGATGACTCAAGTAGGTTCTACAATGACAGAGTAGAACTAATAGAGAAGCTCACTGCTTCTTTGGTGATTGAATCACCTGGAAGTGCCAACATTTTATTATAAACCGGAATTCCATCTGATCCCTCCCATTTACTCGTATAACGGTGCCTCTACCGAATCCCCAGATTTTCATTAGCCCCGCGCTTGATGATCTGGGGTAACTAAGTTCCACTCACATTCAGCTAAAGAATGGTGGGCTGAGCGGACCTTTTTCCGTAGCCAAGATGAAGATCATCGCGACGACGGATAAAAGTCCGCAATATTGGATTATCGACAAAGCAACATCAATAACGATTTCGATGAGCGAATCCTATATCATCAGTCTTGGCAAGCTTAGTAACGGAGCACGGATATGGTTGACTTTGCTTCTTTGTGAAATAGGTCTCTCATTCCCACAATTGTTGAAAGAGGTTTCTCATGGTATCGGTATCGCATGAATAGATCGAGCTAGAGACACCATGCCCGCAACAATTTATGTTCCTTCTTCTCGACCAGATACTCCCAGCAACGCTTCAGGACATATTCTAACTCAGTCCTCAAGCACTACCACCAATGCATTCAAGTCTGATTCGGCATTACGAACAGTTGATGCGTTGGTACGCCAACGGGCTATCTCCTATCCCGAAGATCACATTGTCTCATACCCGAGATCAGGTATCGATTTCATAGACTACAACTTACGAGAACTTGATGTTTTTGCTTGGAGAGCGGCAAATCGATATGCGCAATATGTTCCCGCGCGAAAGTCTTCTCAAGAAAAGCCGCGTGTGGTAGCCCTCTTGGGTCTGTCAAACTTTGAGTATCTCATAACCTTGTTAGCTTTGACAAAGCTCGGACATACGGTTTTGCTTGTTTCAACAAGAATCACAGTGGAAGCTGTTGAATCACTCATAAATGCTACATCAGCGGCTACAATTATTGCCGACAAGAGGCATTCCCATACCGCCAAAGCTGTCCAGGGACTAGTGCCCTCCTTACAGCTCCTTGACATTGTTGACCGTGCGGTATTTGAGTACTCTATTGAGGCTCATGGAGATACTCAGCTGGATTCTCATCTAGATGCTGAGATTGAAACCCAAAATATTGCGTTCATAATTCACTCAAGCGGTAAGTGCTCCACTGAGCCATGTTTGACTGGCCAAATGTTAATGAGAGGATAGGATCAACTGGGCATCCAAAACCGATATACCAATCTCACAAGTCATGCCTTGCAAACTATTCCGTGAGCATGAACATGAAATCGTTCATCACATTACCTTTGTTTCACAATCATGGTATTTGCAACTTCTTTCGAGCACTGCACAGCCGGAAGTCAATTCATCTTTACAACGCTGAGCTTCCATTAACGCAAGACTACCTCCTCAAAATTATGCAAGCAAATGATTTTGAGATATTCTATGGTGTTCCGTATGCACTCAAGCTACTCTCAGAGACACAGAAAGGCATTAGCGTTCTTCAAGAATTGAAGGTTGTGATGTATGGTGGCTCAGCCTGTCCAGATGATCTTGGAAACCTGCTTGTCGAGAATGGAGTCAATTTAATCGGTCACTACGGCGCGTGAGTCTATTTGATACCTAATCATGCTCTCAATGACTGCAATATTGACCATTAACAGGACAGAAGTTGGGCAATTGATGACCTCTTTCCGAGCTGAGGGCGACAAGGAGTGGAATTATGTACGAGAGAGTGAGAAATTGTCCAAGTTCTTACAATGGGTTCCACGTGGCCCAAACCTATACGAATGCGTTGTATTAGATGGTTGGCCATCTAAAGTGCAATCTAATCAGCCCGACGGCTCTTATGCCACCAAAGACCTATTCCAACCTCATCCAAGTATTCCTCGAGCATGGAAATACATTGCTCGGCTCGACGATACCATAGTTCTTGTGAACGGCGAGAAATTCAATCCTGTAATGATGGAAGGGAAGATACGATCTAACAAAAATGTGGCCGAAGCCGTCGTATTTGGTGCTGGTCGAGCGCATCTGGGGATGCTGCTTATTCCAGCTGCGCGATTGGCCGCTCGTACTAACGAGGAGATTCTTGATACGGTTTGGCCAGTCATTGAATCGGCAAACAAATCTGCGGATGCATTTGCTCGAATCTCGCGCAACATGATTCGAGTATTGCCACACGATTGTTCATATCCTCGCACAGACAAAGGGAGCATAATCCGTCAGGCCTTTTATAAGCAATTTCAGCAACAAATTGAAGAGACATATGATCTTGCCGACACTGTGTCTGGAGAGCTTGTGCAGCTTGACCTCCCAGAGCTTCGCCAGTTTCTGAGAGGTTTGCTTCAGAAGACCGCCGGTTCACCGATAGCTATTGCAGACGACGACGACTTTTTTGTGTTGGGTCTGGACTCTCTGCAAGCTATCCAAATGAGAAGTGAGATACTTAGAACAGTTGACATTGGTGGGAATAAGCTTGGACAACAAATCGTGTTCGAGCAGCCTTCGATCAATAGATTGAGCTCTTTCTTACTTAGCCTCCGAATGGGTGGTGATATGAATGAGGAGCCATCGATCGAACAACAGATGGAAAGACTCGTAGCGCAGTATTCGAATACGTTTATGTCCAAACCTTCCAGCAGGTCATCCATAGTAAGTTCATTTCCCCACGACACTTTGAATCCTATCTCCTTTTAACATTTGTCTCTACCAGGTTGTTACGGGAGCTACTGGTTCACTGGGCGCCCATGTGGTTGCAAAATTAGCCTCTCGACCAGATATTGACCGCATCTACTGCCTTGTCCGGGCTGATGATTCATCTCATGGTCACAAACGAGTTGTGAGCTCGATGATACAGAGAAGGGTTTACCATTCATTATCGCTGTCATCCCGGCGCAAGATCGTGGTCCTACCCTCCGATCTAGCTGAACCAGATCTTGGCCTTTCCAAATCAACCTACGAGACAATAACGGAAGAATTGTCTGCCGTTATCCATTGTGCTTGGTCAGTCAACTTTAACATGCATTTATCCAGCTTCGAAAAGGGCAATATCGCAGGCGTATCTCACCTCATACATCTCTGTCAAGCTGCGCAGCCGCCAGCAACAATGAACTTTTGTTCATCTGTCAGTACATGTTCACAGGCGACAGTTATCCCGGTACCTGAACGCTCTCCAGACTTTGCATGGGCTCAGAACATGGGATATGCACAGTCTAAGTCGGTAGCTGAGCATATCTGTGCTAAGGCCTCGTCTCAAGGCGTTACGACTCGCGTGCTGCGCGTCGGACAAATCATCGGGGATACAGAGCACGGCGTTTGGAATGCCCAAGAAGCTGTACCTATGATGATGCAAACTGCAATAACGATAGGAGCTCTACCAAAACTCCAAGAGACGCCATCATGGCTACCTGTTGATGTTGTAGCAGATGCTGTCACGGACATATCGCTTTCGACTGCAGGCAGTATTTTCGCCAATATCACCAATCCACGGGTCTTCAGCTGGAGCGATGACCTTCTGCCAGCTCTACGCAAATGTGGACTTGTCTTTGATGAAGTTGAGCCAAAGGAGTGGATTAAAAGATTACGAGCGTCGAACCCGGATCCAATCGCCAATCCACCCATCAAATTGACAGACTTCTTCGCATCCAAGTATGATAAGGATTCATTTAGCCCGTCAAAACTATTTGCCACCGATGTCGCAAGATCTTTGTCGCCAGCTTTGAGCAAAGTTTCCAGTCTGCTGGATGACCATGTCGCAAAGTTCATCGGTTACCTAAAGGAAAGGGCATGGAAGAAATCAACATCTCCCTCTGGTGTTGAGAAATTGGCAATCGTCATGATCGGGCCTTGCGGAACAGGCAAATCTACGATTGGAAAGCAGATATCACAAACCCTTGATGTTCCATTTATCGAAGGCGATGAATTGCACTCTCGCCAGGCCGTTGAGAAAATGCGATCTGGAGTGAGCCTCACCGATGAGGATCGCATATCGTGGCTAGATCGAATCAATCAACGTGCAACGGGCACGCTTGTCGACCTTGCTTATGGTTCAGTGATCATCAGCTGCTCTGCAGTAAAAGAAGCATATCGTGACCAGATTCGTCACCATATGACTGCGCACAAGGTGAAAATTGTTTTTATCAGCCTAGAAGCCGACAGAGAGGTTCTTATCGGACGATTGCAAGACCGCAAGGGGCATTATATGGGTGAGGCATTGGTTGACAGCCAGATTGAGCTGTATGAGCCGCCTAGCAGTAAAGAATATGACATTGCATCCGTAGATGCAGGAAGCGATGAGAAGACGGTATTGGAGACGGTTCATTGGCTACTAGAAGACGCCGTTAAATGGCTTTGAGGGCGCGTATGGCGCAGCTGTTGGTCGGAACAATGAATCGATATACAATTATTCTCTTATTGGTAGTCTTTGAGTTTCAACTTCACTTGTAGACGTTAGTTGTGAAATTGATCTTAATTTGATGTTACATATGATAGAAGTCTTGTTTAACATTTTGTTTGCTTAATCCAATCGAATTTGCAGTGTTAGACCCTACCATTTGAATCGCTTTGTTTACAAAGGCTCCATCAGCACCAATGGCCCAGCCGGTACGATCAGAGGCCCTTGACTCTCCTGGACGATCCTCCATTTAGAATCCGCATACCCCAGAGCATAGCGCCCGATATTTGGTTCGGTAGTGCGATAAAACGCAGCTCTTAGTGGCCCCTCTTCATCCTGATCCCAGTACAATCTCCGAAGCCAGGAATGAAGTCGAGGATAGTCATGCCGAATTAACTTTAGATTGCATTGGAAGACGCTATGATAGGCAACGTCGAAACGCGCCAAGGTTGTGTACAGGCGTATATCGGCCTCGGTGATGAAGTCTCCGAAGAGAAAGGGCTTTCCATGACCAAGATGCTCTTCAAGGCGATCGAGGGATGCGAATAGTGGACGTATGTTTTCGTCATATGATTCTTGCGATCTTGAGAAACCGACTTTGTAGACACCGTTATTGACGGTATTGTACACCCAATCGTTCATCTCATCGATCTCAGCTCTGAGCTGCGGTGGATAGAGACCACCGCCAGGACGGTTCTCCTCGCGGAGATGCTCTGGAAGGAACTCATCGAACTCAGAGTAGAGCATACGGATAATCTCTGAAGATTCGTTGTTCACTAGGACATCGGCCTTTTTATCCCACAATACAGGGACTGTATATCGACCTGTGTAGTTGGGATCGGCTTTGAGGTACAGTTCTTTCAGCTTCTTGAACCCGTGGAGGGGATCTTCTGTTAGTGAGCCCCCTTCGCCACTGAAGTACCACCCTTCAGGGCCCATGTGAAAATGAACTTGGTAGACATCAATGATGGAATCCAGGCCTTTGAGGAGCCGCACTATCATGGTTCTATGAGCCTAAAGACAAGATGTCAACCGTAATTCTTTCCTCGGTTGCTTTAGAAGATGTAAATAACATTAGACAACCGGTCTCACTTACCCATGGGCAGCCAGGGGAGAGATATAATGCATATCGGCCCTTCTCAGCCGGGAATTGTGAATTCGGGTCCCTGGAGATGAAGTTTCGAAAGATACTGTCCGGTCGGGTGAAACGACCTTTGTCGTGATAAACCTAGACGACTTAATTAATGACCAAGGACAATGATGGTGCCAGAGTTTGGGAACTGAACGCTATACCTGCTGAGCCGATGGCATTTTGTTCAACTAGCTGAAGTATATCACCACGATTTGGTAAAGACTACTACGGGGGAGCTATAACCAGGTAACCTAATATAACATCTCCTGCCCTTTTTAACAAGAATGTGAACGGCGATGGATATTTAATTACATCAAGTTTGCAAATTACATTTTACAATCGAATATCTCCTCATTATGAGCGTTTGAAGCAAATGCCCATGACGTGATGGATGAATAAGCTTACAAATCTGAAAGCCACGGCGCGGGGATGGTATTTCCAAGCCTTTGTCAACTCAAGCTAGCGCATTTTGAGCTACAGATGGATTTGAGCATCGGCTTCATCATATAAAGATGGTATTGTATTTTATTAGCATTATGAAAGATGAAATAGTCACGATGAAATGCTGTATTACGTGTGTGGTTGAACGGGCCCTAAGCGATGGACATTCCTGGCAACCAACTCTGTGAAGAGTGCAATGTTTGTCTTCCACAGCAGCACAGAAATAACTACCGTTACGTAAAGTATTAGTAAATGCAGCGCAAGAAAAGGAGTGTGACTGAAAACAGCCTTGTAAGGAGTTATCATGTCCAAATAATAAGAAAGAAAAAGGGTGTCCGTAAGCATGCATGCACATACATGCATGTTGCTCCTCAGCACTTGCGAGAAGAACAAAATACAAAGTCTAAGAATTAAGCATACGTCTAGACATAGCAGTAGGTTAAAGAGTTAAATACGAAATAAGGGCAGTAGCAATATCGCGCTCAGCCAAGAAAGAAACAAATTCCCTTCACAAGGCCTTTTCTGATAGGCTAGATGGTAGGTTCATGTTTGTAGCACTCTTTTCAATGTCAGCACGCTATGCAGAATATAGTTGTGCTACGGAAGATGATTTCGGGGGTTTTTATGTCTATTTTCGTCCTCAAGCGCTGGGCGACAGTGTTGTCAGATAACCGGTCTTGTCAGATTACCGGTCGGTCCCACCATTGACCCCAGGTAAACTAATGGATCTCGACGTAAATGCAATCCCGTAACACCAATCTTTCGAAACAAATATTGTTGTTTTGTTATTTGGGCTTCCAGTAGTTGTGATATGGACTGCTTTGGTCTCTTCTTTCAGAATACAGACTCAAAGCTAGATCAGTTTCCCGAGTGGAATATGCCAACCTTAAGAGCTTTCTGTTCAACGGCACAATAGCATAGTCAAATGCTATCCTAACTTAGATGTCACTCGTGTGTCAAATGATTCTATTCATCTGCCGTTTACTACAACTACAAACAGAATCAGTAAACAAAAGGGATATCACCCATGCTGCGTCGCTTAACGAAGAGTGTCCCCTAGTTGTCTCCACTACCCAATCAATAGGGGAGAGTTGATCGCAATACGGCGGTCAAGAGTTCATGCGTTATGAAGACATCTGACGCTTACGGAGAGTATATGTAGATGAACTAAGATTGGTACTTTGGCACGAAAGAAAAAGACTGGATGTATAAATAGGCTGCCTCTGTCGTTCTTTTGGGGGCGAACAAAATCCACTACTCGGTGCGTCCGTGGGATTCCTTGTGCCCATTGTTTTCTCCTCTGAAACTACTTGTACATACCTGAATATTGTCAAGGCTCTTAATTCCAGTATTTGAACACCCCGTACTCCATCATTCGCCGATGGTTCAGAAACGATACCATCATACCGCAAGACCGCAGCCTGGACCGCAACACCGTAGCTCTAGTCCGTAACACCAAAGTCTTGACCTATGACAGGCTCTGGTCCACATTTATGCACTCTAATTCAACACGATAAACGCCTTGGTCAGACTTCTAGCGTGGTCTTTAGTTGTCAACCAACCCAACTTATACATCGGGCCTCTAAGTTGGCAACTGGAAGCCCCGCTGGAAGTCTGACCAAAGGGCCTTAGCGATACGCCGCCAAGCTGCAAACGGCTAAAATCTGACTGATATATATCATAAAACCGAGCAAGAAACTCCGTTCAGTCGTTGTTCAATAACTAATCAAAGCCGATCATGAGATATTTTTATTTCTGCTACTCAAGCTGTGTAGCCTACTATGGAATTAATTTGTAGTAGTCTTCTTCGGTCGGCTATTTAAGATGATATCCATCCGTATCTAGTGTGTCGTAATGTGGCTGAACAAACGACATCATAGTTCCTTTGTAGATACAGAGACCTGCCATTGAAAACATCCTCCATTTCAAGATGTCAACATCCTCCGGCAGCACTACAACTTTTGATGGGGTGACGCTTCGATACATCACCGCCGGAAAAGAGTCTGACCCTGTTCTGCTCTTGCTTCCTGGCTGGTTCCAAACTGCAATCCAATGGCAAAAGCAAATTACACATTTCAGCACCAAGTACCGTGTCATAGCTATTGACCATCGTGGTCAGGGTGATTCTGACAAGCCTGGTCGAGGGTACCGAGTGACACGATTGGCCGCAGACTTGAACGATATCATCACTCAGTTGGATCTAAAAGACGTGGTTCTCTGTGGACACTCCATGGGCTGTTCAGTGATCTGGGCATATTGGGATACTTTCGAAGCTTCTCGCACACGAGTGTCTCGACTCATACTTGTCGACCAATCACCTTGTATGACTGCAGATCCAGCATGGGAACCAGGTGTTGCAAAGACTTTGGGAGCGATATTCACGCCTGGCAAGGCTCACGAAATGGGTATCAGTTTCCGCAGTCAAGGAGGCTACGAGTTTGCGTCAGGATTCTTGAAATCTTTGTTCTCACCACTACTGAGTACGGAAGACTTTGAATGGACAGCGCAGCAATGCAGTAAGATGAAGCTGGAGGATGCCGCGGCGCTGTTGATAAACCACGTGGCACTAGATTGGAGAGATACTCTTCCAACAATCACTATTCCCACACTCGTTGTTGGCGCTGAAGGAAGCGTTTTTGGTGGAGAGTGCAGTCGATGGGTTGCTTCCCAGATACCAGGCAGCAAGTTGGAGATTTTTGAGGAAGATGAGGGGGGCAGTCACTTTATGTTTTGGGAGAACGATGCCAAATTTAACAAGGTGGTTGAGGAGTTTTTACAGGGTTGATAACTTCCATTTAGCGCATCACCAATGGAGCTCTGTTACTTGAAAGATTGGCTATCAAACCTGACTTATGTATATAGCGTCAAAAATGTACTCTTGTATCCTTACACTACCAGTGTCTATCAATTCAGTAATTCAGCCACTTGGTAGTGCTTCGGTTGTTTCTATACTTAGGAGATTTTACTCTCCTATCACGAATCTACTTGAAAGCCTTATGTATGCCTAAAAATGACAAACTAATTTATTTCTGCATGCATCAAATAGGGTTTCAATGACAGGGTTAATCGATGGTTTAAAAATTAATGTCCGTGTTCAAAGATCATCATCCTCATCCGGTAGAGGAAGCATTGGAACACCAGGCATCTCATGCGAAGGAGGGCCATATCTGTCAAGGATAGACGGTTCGCCGAGGTTCGCCGGGACATGTTTGAACAGCGGGTCTGCAGCGTTTCTTTTGGCTGTTTCACTCACTACTCCTCCTTTTCTCTTTATAGAGAGTTCCGATTCAAACGTGATAGTCAAGATGTAATAGTCCAGCTTGCGACCCTTGGGCTTTTGATAATTTGTCCTGTGCTTCTTGTACCAAGCACTCGAACCAGACCAGCGGGATACCTGATGACACTTACCCGACACATCGGCATACAAAATAGTGCCACCAAATCGCCCAAAGAACCAATTTTCGGCAATATGTTTGCCAATGGCGTCGACTCGGTCTTTGAAGTGTTCCAGAGTCTCTAGCTCGATCCTGAACTCGCTTGTTGAAGGCGACATGACTGTGGAAACTGCGCTGATCCAGTCAGCTTTAAAATACAACGGCTTGTCGGGAGACTCCCAATCCCAGCCCCACCAGTCGATATAGCGAATCGTCAAGGTGATCCGCCGGGGATGCAATCCAGGGATCGATAGTAGTGCACTCAGGTCGCCGTGCTCTAGGCGGCGCGTGTTTGCAAAAACATGGAAGCTCTCAATCTCAACCTTTTCTTGGCCCTGCTTCGCCATTTCACCTAGCAGAAGCGTCAACTTATTTGCGTTGCCGTTCCATTGGCCACTCCCGGGCGGTACATGCGGGCCGCATAGCCAGTGTATCTGCTCCTTGAGAGCAAACGGCAGAAACCACGTCTCGCGATAAATGGCACGGCATGTCCTTAGCAACTCAGTGCTCGTCCTGCGAGGTGCGCGATGAGAGGGCCGCCAGAAGGAAGTTTTGGAATCGTATAAGAGAGGTCGACGCCTGTCTTCGTAATCAGACAGCGCATAGGTAAATATCTTGGTGCGAATTTCTGGTGGAATGACGGAGAAGAGTGGCGAATCGTGTTGTTTACGGCTCCTTTTCGAGAGGAGTCGCTGGTGGAGAGGCACTGCTGAGTTTCTGAGACCCGGGCGGCGAGAGTAACGCTGACCCTGTGGGCCTGTTGTGGACTGAGTTGTGAAGTTCATATCGGAAAAACATAAAGGAATACGGCATAGATAGTTGCAGAATTAGATATTATATGTAGACTTGCAATTGACATTTATAATCCGCATTAGTTGGAACGTCTGTTGTTGTGATTGGAGAGGCACAAATAGGCAGCAAACAGGCAGCAGTGGAGAGAGGGGTTTCTATTCGTGGTGCAAATGTGATCATGCGTGTGTCGGCCTAGTGTGTGTGTTTCATTGAATACGTGCATGAATACGCCTTTAATGCGCTGATCCGGTGTCGTTGGATTTCGACAGCCAACTCTCATTTTGAAGTAGGATCATCATCCCTGTCCCTTGTTCATCACACGAATCACCACAGTAGCCTCACTGTACGGAATTATGAGCTGTGCTGACGATGATGACTCTGCCCTATAAGCTTCTCGAATCACGCTGAAGCTTCAGAGGTGGGCCTGTAGATTGGCTTTGATGTCTCTGTGCGGCATTGCCCGTTTGTCGGGACGCAACCTTATTTCAATTTGGACATTGATCGACACTGTTTCACTATCTAGTTCGTGTTGTTGAGATACCACTCGTGACTCTATTGCTTTGGCTAGTCTCGCTGCCATCGATGAAGTTTGTTATTGCGATGAATTCAGTCATTTAATCCTTAAATTGGCTAGATCAGTTTGTTGAACAGGCTCTCTATACTCTCTGTAATCAATGAAATCTATAAACGGCCTTCTCTTAGTAGATACTATCTTCTACATCTCATAATGTAGCCGTCGATTTAATATACACAAAACGGCGCAACGGATGAGGTTAACAGCTGCAGAGCTAGTAGCATACAAGTTCATACACAAAGCAATTATGTCGCAATTGGAACACTATACTAGGTAGTTGGCTATATCTCAGGTATGCCTCCTAATCTATCAGCGGGCACCTTCTCCATCTCGATCACATCCACCTTGTCGCTAACCCTGTGTTCCAGCACGTAGTTGCGGAATTGTCTAGTCGGTATCTTTTTGTCAAACATTTCGTTAATTTCCTCCAAACTCCGCCCTTTCATCTCCGGAACACAGAAATAGGCAAAGAAAAATGAGCATATAGCTAGAGCTCCAAATATGAAGCCCACCTTGCCCCCCAAATCTGCGTATGGAGCATTCAGTAGATACGGAGTAAAGAATGAAAAGAGAAAGCTATGATACAAAATTAGCAATGAGTTCTCTACAATGGAGGGATAGTTCATGGTAAAACTTACTTCGTCACAACATTGACAATGGAAGCAACTCTCTGGGTCTTGTCACGTAATCGCGACGCTGGAAGTTCCGTCGTAACGATGTAGTTCATGGGATCCCAGCTGAAGCACAAACTTGCCGATGATAGAGCCGTAGCGGCTACAATCACTTGTTTTTGAACAAGTGAGGGATTCGCCGACGTTCCGATGCCTCCCATGGTGAATAGCCAGATCACCTGGAGAACTGAGCCGGTCATGAGGATTGGACGACGACCAACCTTGTCTGTAATCGAGATTCCAATCAGACAACAAGTAAAGTTGATACATGAGCTCATAATGGAATAATTAAATGGATTGATGGAGCCGATAGACTGGACAAAGAGCGTGCCGTATGCGGCGGTGAATGGGGATCCTGTGGCTTGGATGAAGAAGTTCATGCCCATGGCAACAAGCGTGCGTCTCCGGTTGGTGCCTCGGAACAGGTCAGAATACCGCCCTTTGTTGTGCTCCTCTACGAGTGAGAGTCGCAGTAGCTCAAGATCTTCAAGGGCATTGTACTCTGGGTCAGAGCCGCGGAGTGTTTGCAGAGACCGAAGAGCGTCCTCCTCCCTATCCTGGAGTAGTAGCCATCGAGGGGATTCTGGGATGAACCAGACGCATGATGCGACCGTCAACGGGACAAGGTAGAAGAGACCCATTGGAATTCTCCATGCTGCATTGCTCGAAAGGCCACTTGTGCCACGGCAGACGCTGTTGATGATGACACCGCCGAGCAACAAGCTGGTTTGATACGTTCCAACAGCGAAGCCTCGAATGGGGGCAGGGACAATCTCGGCTTGGAACGGAGGACATGTAGATAGTTCCATGCCGATATATGTGTAGTTAAGGATGCGACCCGCGAGGACTTGCCCTCTCGTTGTGGCCGAGATGAGCACTGTCGCGGACATCATGGCCCAAAGGGACATGCAAAACATGGACATCCTACGACCATAGCGAGCACTGATGATGCTTCCGATGTAAAGACCTGAAGTGATGATGGATTAGATACATCGTGTTCTTGTTGTCATCATGTGTTGTGTATGTGTATATCGACGTACCAACAGCGAAGCCAATGAAGTTGAGGCTGTTCAGAAGAGACAGATAGTAGGTGGGTATGGCATATGTGTTAGTTTTTGGGTTAAAGTCTCCGAATTGCTTCTTATATGCCAGCATCGCTTGACTTGTAGCAATCCCCTGGTTATCAAAGCCATAGTTGAAGGTAGACAGGGCAATCAGTGCGACGGAGAGTGCCAGCCGAGGGGTAAAGTGCCGAACGAATCGGTTTTCTCGAAGAAATGACGGTGCCATTGTCGGTAGCGCTGAATTCTGAGCTGAAGAGCCTGCGACTGTATTTGCAATATTGTTGGATATTGTCGAGTATATATACTCAAACTTAGCCGCTGAGCGATCTTCACCCGGGGCATTGGAAGAAAGCAATATCTGCTATTGAGCAATTCAAGCGGCCATCACGTCTTCGCCGAACCATGCTCCGGTTGTTCAAAACTACCACGAAGGGTACTAGGCCATGCCTCGATGAGACGACGCAGCTGTCGCCTTACCAGCATTCGGTGATAGCGCCCCGTTGAGATGTAGGTCTGAAGTTGACAAACGAAGCTCGGTGGACTCAATCATGTGAATTGGGAACTAGAAAATCTTTCCGCGCCTTCAAAAATCTTTCCGCGCGTAAGCAGAATCGGAGCTAATTTAGAGAGAAGAGGCGGTCATCTTTGAAGGCAGCGCTGACTCGCCTTCGTACGGTCACCTAACTCTTAGTCTATGGCGCGATGAATTTAATACCACATGGTTTGAGGGATTTGAAACAGCCCCATTCTATTAACTAGTTGTGCGCTGGAATTTGAAAACTGGATGATTGAACATGAGTTGGGATGAAGATGTTACGGATGAGAAGCATCAGCGGTTCTGGCCTACCTCTTGCATCCCACCCACTTCGCCATCTAATGTCAGGTACACACGATGCCAGGCACGAGATTCAATCACATCTCATCGTATCACATCCCCGCATCAGATTCTCCACAGTGCTGGGGTCTAACGCCCCCACAGGACGTGGCAACAGACTAGCATCAAACTCAATATCGTAGCCAAGATGAGGCCAAGTGAAGCTGGAGCCACCAGATTCTTCGCATCTTGCACCTCCTTGTGATGAATACGACCCGAATTCGGACTTAAAGATGGCTCGGGACAGGGCCTGTGATGCATGTGCAGCTCGAAAGGTGAGATGTGATCGGGGGTTGCCATGTAAACGATGCCAGAGCCTCTCGATCCAATGCGTGGCCGAGAGGAGGAAGCTGAAGGCCGGCCCGAAGGGGCCCTGGGCACAAAGGAAACGGGAAGCTCTGTTAAATAATAAATCGGCAATGGAAGCGACGATGATTAATAGAAAAGCCCCAATTCCCGTGTCCGATGGCGATACTCATTCACAGTCGTCAAATCAGCCTCACATCTACCCCGGCATGAATCGCGTGCCGTCTTCCGCTTTTGAACATTATCTTGGCCTTTATCAGCAAGCTCTATATCCCGTATGGCCCGTTGTCAACATAGAAACTCTCCTCAACCGACTCCGGGACTCCACCGACATCGAAGCATATGCCCTCGCTGCGGCGGTCAGTGCAGTCACAATAGCACAACTCAAGCCTGCATCTCATGAAGCACTTGGCCGGTTTGGAGGTGATGATGGCGCATTCATGGCGTCCGAATCCTCAAGAGCGAGACATGAGCTGGATTACATGGAACATCCATCCATCAGCGTTTTACTAACTTCATTCTTCTTACACGTATCATATGCAAACCGCGGCCATATTCGAAAGGGAGCCATGCTGCTACGAGAAGCAATCACATTTGCGCAGATGCTGAGCCTCGATAAGGCGGGTCATTATGCAAACCTCCCTAAACTTGAGGCTCAGCGGCATTTGCGCACAATCTGGTTATTGTTTGTAACGGAAAGGTGAATAGAGCCTCTTATTCTAATCCGATCCATGATTGAGGGACCACTAACAAATACATGATACACTCCAGAGGTCACACTACAAGATTTGACTTTCCAAGGATACTGCAGCTTGATCCTGATCTACCTGAACTTGAAGTGGATGAGAACCCCCCAATTCTATTCGCCTTCATCAGTTTGAGCAAACTTTTCCAGAGCTTTGCTAATGCCATGGATGGCGACGGCTCTTCACAAACACACGAGTATTTTGCCTCCATGCATGCTCGCCTAAGAGGAGTTCAGCAAGCTTCTTGGAATTCCACCGACCTACAGAGAGCAGATTTTCTCCTGACACAACAGTGGATGAGAGTCGTTTTGTGGAAAACGTCCATGTATTACATCAATCTTCTGCCCAACGCAGCAGACGAAGGCCTCAGCTTGTCTTTCCCAGATCAGATCGCGCGAAATGTTGTTCAGAACATTGATAGGTTTCCTCGGTCTGTTATTGAAGCACATGGCCTCGGGATGGTATGTAATAATTTGCTCGGCTTCAAGTGATCTGCGACTAACATGATCTTCTCTTAGGAAATGAAGTTGTTTGAAGTGGCAATGTCTCTAGCCGACATCCTGCTATGTCTGCCTTCAACATTTCAGGGCAAGCAACTGATGAATGTTGGTCCACGAGATGTTTTGAACCGCCTTTCTGAGTTTCTGACATGTTTCCGGGGCGGTGGTGATAATATTAAGCTCCAAATTCTGCATGATAAGATGCAAGAAATTTCGAGCAGCATTGCTCGACAGCCTCGTCTTCTTGAGGACGAGCAGGATCAGGAGCGAGAGCAAGAAGTTGATGGCCTCGACTGGACATGACTCTGGAAGATTGGGAAATGCGACCAACTTTATTCCATGTTTCTCAGAAGAAAACAAGTTCGACTTATGACTGCGTATTTCCTGGTGCCGCCAAGTCAAAGTCAAATCGATCCGGAATCTTCAAGCCTGCGTCAATGTGTCCTTGCATCTCCGACAATGATACTCCATCCCGCACCAGCCATGCGTCTTTTGTCACTCGCTGCCAGTCTTCGAGCTCTTTTCGGAACCCAAGCAGAAGCTCTCTGTATTCCGGACGATCCGCCAAGTTCACCACTTCTCTTTGGTCTTCTTGCATGTCATACAGCTCCTCCGGGGGCCGTCGGATGTATGCTTCCAAGGAGCGCTCTCCGACTTTCACTGGGAACTGAGAATTGCGGATTCCTTCCCACGACAAAGAAGCGTAGAGATCAGTTGAGAAGGGGAAGTCGAGCTTCCATGCTATGTTGCGATGGTATTTGTAGCGCGATGTGCGCATGAATCGCGTTGGATAATAGTTTGTGACCTCGTGGAAAGTATGGGACCCAAATACTTTTGTCCAGTCGTCATGTGTATTAGTTTCATCAATAATTGGAAGAATGGAGCGGCCGAGCCGAGGAGGAGAGGCTGAGGCAGAAGATGTGGCAGAGCCGTGTCCTGCCCAGTCGAGGAATGTCGGCAGGAGGTCAATAAAAGAAATAATATTTGGATTCTTCAGACCATGTTTTCCTTGAGGGTTCCGTATGATTAATGGTAATCTTACACCCGCGTCGTAAAGGGTTGTCTTTGAATTGAGAAACGGTGGGCCATTGTCGCTCGTCAAAACAACAAACGTGTCATTGATGAAGCCAGCCTTTTTCAACGCCTCCATGATTGAACCAAATCCCCGATCAACTCGACCAACGGAGCGGTAGTATTCAGCCATCTCCTGGCGAACTTCGGGAATGTCATTGAGAAAGCTAGGAACAGTAATCTTTGCAGGATCGTAAGTGGCGTCCGGACCAGATACGCTCTCATCACCATTGCCGAATCCACCACGAGTTGAGTCCCGATGAGGATCCATGAATCCCACCGTCAGAAAGAATGGCCTGGGATCATCCTTTGCCGATTGGAAGAATAAATCTGCCTGATCGGCAACCCAAGAAACGTCTCGGGTTGGGCTTTCTCTTCGGACCTCCCACGGATACACATGGTTGGGACCGACATGGATTTTTCCAATAATGCCGGTTTGATACCCGAGATCATTGAAGAGCTTGGGAGCAGTGTCAATGTTATCAAAGGTCATGAAATGGTGGTTGGAGTGCTCTAGACCATATTGCCCGTTTTGATGCGTGTGAAGACCAGTATAGATGACCGATCGGCTTCCGCTGCAAGATGCTGTACTGGCAAAGGCATTGTCAAACAGCGTGCCTTCAGAGGCTAACTGATCAATATTGGGCGTTGATATTGTAGAATCACCGTAGCAGCCAAGGGATTTGCCCATGTCGTCCGCTATGACGAGGAGAATGTTTTTCTTTGGCGCCATGATGCCGTTGCTGTATCTAACAGCGTGGGTTTATTGTAGTTTCCTTATAAGAGTTCTTAGTCCGTAACAATTTATACAGTCAGCCAGCAAAGCAGAAGATGCAAAGCGGGCAACGGTTAACCCCGTAATCTGGGGGATCCTGATTTTCTATATATATATCGTCATTACAGCGTGGTTCCACATGAGGCTAAGACAGTGAGAAAACAACATTGGTGGATAGATTTGCGGAAAGTTTTTTTGGAGGTGCCGCATGATAATCTCCCCCAACCGCCTCTATGTAATAGCTGCCAAGGGAATAAAAAAACAAGCCGCTCTATTTCCATTCGGGAGACTTCCGATTGTCAAATTGCATGCAACTAATTCGCCAACAAAATTGATCGGCATATGCGGCAAAGGCAATGCTGATGTTGCAGACAAATGCCGTGCTTCCTCTTGCATTGCGCCGGTGAGCCAATGAGGTGAATAATTGCCGCATATGCGTGAAGATGGAGCTTCTATACTGCAATTCTGATGCTGATGCTCAAGTAAAGCATCAAGTCGATCCTCACTACATCTTACGTCTATACATTCCAGTCATTCTCATGCTCGAGATCGAGACAACACCACTGGCGCCAAGGATCTGAATCAGAATATCTCGAGACCCAAACATCGAAGCGTAATTGGTTTAGTGGTAAAATTCTCCGTTGCCATCCGAGCAACGTCGGGGAGCCCTGGGTTCGATTCCCAGATTACGCATTCAATTACATCCTTATCTTTTTGCGCATCCCCGCTCTTATTGATGCCCAAGCACCATCTTTTTTCCTTGTCCTGATCATAAGTTGTCCACACTTCAATACTCAAGATTCATTCTAGTTTCTGCAAAGATATCCTGCTTCTCAAGAATTAAAACATAGAAAGGTTGCTTCTTCGCGTCTTCACGGTATCAGGCTTTACGTATAGCATGGGTATAACAACAGTTGCTCCAAAGATAGGTACTTTTTGGTATTGAACATCATAAAAAGAAAACACATGCACCAAGCTAAAGCCCATCATAGCTCGCTATCGGTACCTGCTTGCTGGAGAAAGGAGGGAACAAAGGCTTTCCACAATGGTCCCTTCCCAGCCTGCTGTCTCTTTTCCTCATAAATGCCCTTTATGACTGGCACAAAGTCCATGAGACCAATCGTTCGCTCTGACTTCTTCCACCCCAGCTCTTCCGGAAACCTTTCTTCCGTCAACCACGTTTCTACTCTTTTCTTGGGGGCACAATATGCAGTTGCTGGAGGAAAACTCCATCCAGACGGAACATCGCCTTCAATCATCGTCAACAGCAGGAGACCTGCCTCGGCATATGCAAAGGTCTGTTCCTTCAGAGTCAGCTCTTGGGGAGAAGATAGATCTTCAACGTGTAAGCGAGTCTTTGCAAGCGACGCAATTGTAATGCAGTCAGTGTCGCTGTCTTGTATAAGATGGTGAATTCGATCTTGAGATGCTGTGACATCTACGCTATCAGGGTTTGTGACGTCGTCTCGGGTGAGAGAAGCAATGTGCTGTAGTATGCCAGGGCGATTCAGATCTGTCAAGTTGATGGAAGTCTGGTTCGAAGCTCTGAGAAAGTAATTCGCAACCTGCTTGATGGCCATAGGATCGATATTTACGACTTCGAAGGCTGCATCGGCAAACTGCTGGGCCGAGATATCGCGGCCGTCGTGAGGTCTTGAGCACCAATTAGCTTCTGATTGATGAAGAATTGGCTCCAATTGGAGAGAGGTCAATACAAATAGCCATGGTTTGCCAGCGTATTCAGCATTGGGCAAGGGCTCCGCAGGTCATTGGGACCAGGAGCCTCCCATGGTCGAAGGCCCTCCGAAGCAGCCGATAAGGCAATCAGGGAAGCAATTGCAATCTTTGAGGCCATTGCGTGGTATCTTTGGGACGAGATTTCAGTGCAAAAACAGATAGATATGCCTAAAACTTGTAAGAAATGCAACAGAGGCCATACCCCGCATCAATGGCCAGATGAACAGCTATTTATAAGGTGTGTTATCTGACATACAGCTGGTGGTGGGAGCGAATCGTATCATCACGTGGCAGCTGCCCGACCATCTTGCAGCCTGACTCCCGTTTGAGATAGCGGGCATTCCCAAAGAAGACGCGCGGTCGTCATAGTGATTATGTGGGATATCTGAAAGAAGCTTCAGGCTATCTTTTAAGGCTGATGGAGGTGGGTGACAAAGCGTTTGGTGGAGGTTTCGGAAGCTTAATGACACCAGCCGAGAACCGAGATTTGACAGTTTGCTGCGACGGCGGCTGCCGGCCGGGTCGGTTGCCGTTTATAGTAATTCGGAGCTACATTCCGGGCCGTGTATAAGTCAAAGGGCCAACACACGGGATCGTGAAATTTCTCTTGGCGGGACGTGGACCATTAAAGGCGGCCCGTTGATGTGTATGGCTTGGCATCACTGGGTGCCGGGTGAGGAGCCACGAAGAGATACAAGTAGCCGGATGCGTTTGGTAATCCTCAATGTAACGTCTTGATCATGTGAAGAAGCTAACAACATATTAATGAGTCGTTTATACAGTTTACAGTATTCATTATTATGGCCGACCTCAATTAAACCCCACATTATGTTAATGTGTAACCAAGACCATGATTCAAGTCTTCTAATTGTCAGGTTATGGGCCGCAATACGTCAACTAGTCAGATCAATGATTGCAATTGAATCATGTTTTGAGGTAATGATACAATAGCTGAGAGTAATACTTTTTTATATATATAATTGCGGTAGAGCGAAACAAGTCTTAGCGCACTGAAGGATGCAATGAGGCGCAGTGGGACGGGTAAGCTTCTTGGCTTTTTTGTAACGACGATCCAGTCCAGTCAACAAGCCGATGAGAAAAATTGTTTATCTGATCTTCGGTGGCAGTGCTGTATACGATGAAGGTAGAACCTTATCACTCACGGATGTATTTTCTTCAATACGAGATGCTAATTACCTTACTCTTCCGGCCCAGGTTGAAGTCTCTTCAATGCTCTCTGTTATCAACTCTATCTCCACGCTGAAACCCATATCGGGTTTAGACAGCTCATCATCAACTAGGATCGCAGCGCCATCCTTGACACATCTAACGCTATCTCTTTGTCACAAGCAAATCGGCTCATCTGGGTTCGCATCTCAAAAGTTCCAGCACCAGTGCCGATAATGCCGGTTCCTTGTTGCGATTGCCGGAGTGATTATCGCAATGGGACAAAATTCCAGCATTGCCTCGGCGGAGTTGCGCGCCAGGTAGTTGACCTTCCTGAACCAACCTAGCAGCCCATCACCTCACTGCGGTTTCTTGCCGTGTGATTATGCAGGCATTTGTCTTAGCTCGCATCGCTCATCGCTGAATGGTCGATATCTGAGTGGTTGGAGAAGGGAATCAAAAGTTCTGCCCATTGTTGGTGAATGGACCTTGCAAGATGAGAGTACAGTATCATCGCAGCGTAGCTCTAGCAATTGAACTTTGACTGAGCGGCATGATAGATGGCACCGACCGTGCTTGTAGATGTATAAATTAACCCTAGGTGCACTGCAGAGATGAACGCTAGATTTGCCTCTTTGTAATTGAGTTGGCGCTCTGATACCATTGTTGTACCCTCCATATTGTCAAGATGCGCTTCTCATCAGCCATCCAGGTTGCTGCTCTTGTGGGGTTGACTTCAGGTCGATCAATCCCCGGGGGCCATGTCGTTCACGAGAAGCGCGGGGTCCCGAATCCCAAGTTACACAAACGGGTTTCACCCGATGTTGTGCTTCCCGTCAGAGTAGGCTTGAAGCAGAATGTTAAAGCAATGGAGCAGGCAGAGGATTGGCTGGCGGAAATTTCTCACCCTAGCTCTTCTTTATACGGCAAACATTGGACTCTGGATGAGGTGGTTGAAGCCTTCAAGCCTTCCGATGACGCCGTCGAAACGGTGGCCGCTTGGTTGATCAAGTCGGGTATCTCTAAAGAGAGAATCACTCACAGTGATAACAAAGTGTGGTTGGCCTTTGACGCCACTGCTGCAGAAGTCGAGAGCCTGCTGAATACCAAATACTTCCATGATGATCGAGACCGCGCTCTAGTCGCTACTCATGAGTATCATCTGCCAGAGCATGTGTCAGAACATGTCGATTACATCACCCCCGGCGTAAAGGGTACTCTTATGGACATGGAGCTTCGAAAAAGGGACTTCGATGGGTCACCAGTCGCGCCTCAATTCAAGTTCAATCCTCACCGCCGACAACAACAAATTAGACCTTTCCCTAAGCTACCAAAGAAGTCGACACCAGACGATCTTTCAACTTGCGATCAAACCATTACGCCTAAATGCTTGCAAGCGCTTTACAACTTTGAAGCCCCCGATCCTCACGCCAAAGTCAGCAAGAACAACTCTCTCGGCGTCTTTGAACAAGGAGATGTTTATTCTCAGCCAGACTTTAATGCATTCTTTGCCGAATACACCCCATACATTCCCAACGGCACTCATCCCGCTTTGGACTCAATCGATGGTGCCAAGGCCCCTGTATCGCAAGGAAACGCTGGTGGTGAAAGCAACCTCGACTTTGAACTCGCATATCCCATCATCTACCCTCAGACTACAACCCTCTTCCAAACCGACGATGCATTCTATGCTCAACAATTCACTGGCGTCTTCAACACCTTTTTTGACGCTCTTGATGGCTCCTACTGTACCTACTCTGCTTTTGGAGAGACGGGCAACGATCCCACGCTTGACCCTGTATATCCCGATACGACGCACCCCGGTGGCTACAAAGGCCCTCTAATGTGCGGCGTCTACAAGCCTACTAACGTAATCTCCATCTCATATGGTGTCCAAGAGAGCGATCTCCCCGCAAACTACCAGAAGCGCCAGTGCCAAGAGTTCCTGAAACTTGCTCTACAGGGCGTGTCGGTCTTCGTGGCTAGTGGTGATACTGGAGTGGGTGGTTATCCCGGAGATACTGATGCCGATTTCTACGGTTGTCTACGAGATGACGATGTCTTTTCTCCCACACACCCCAACAGCTGCCCGTGGTTGACAAACGTTGGAGCCACAAAGGTCTACCCAGGAAAGACGGTCCATGATCCTGAGAGTGCTGTCTTTGATCCCAGCCCCTCTTTCAACTACAGCAGTGGTGGTGTAAGTATAGCATCCGTGAAACAAGCAATATTGGAATATCTACTAATCAATTACAGGGCTTTTCCAACATTTACCCAATTCCCAAGTACCAATCGAGTGCCGTTGCCAACTACTTCAAGAAATACAACCCGTCATACCCTTACTATGAAAATGGCCAATATCAAAACAGCACGGGCATCTACAACCGAAATGGGCGAGGCATCCCCGATGTGGCAGCCAATGGTGATAACATTGCAGTTTGGGTGCAAGGTCAGAAGGGGCTCTCTGGTGGCACATCTGCTTCAGCGCCCATTTTCGCATCGCTCATTAACCGCATTGTCGAAGAGCGCATCAAGATAGGAAAGGGACCGTTGGGACTCATTAACTCAGTGCTGTACGAGAACCCGGGAGTGTTGAACGACATCACGAACGGAACCAACCCTGGTTGCGGCACCCTTGGATTCAATGCCACCAAGGGATGGGATCCTGTTACTGGACTGGGCACACCCAACTATCCCAAGATGCTCGAGTTGTTCTTGAGCTTGCCTTGAAATTATGTATTCCTACTTTATATGAGTAAATAGCAACTTGCAGCGGAACACTGCGGATAATGTGCACCATGAGCAATGGGACAGTAGCAAGTGACTGACACTATTTCGTGAGGTATCTTTTTAAACATGAGGATGATGTACAGCATTATCTCTTCACTCATAGGCTATGAAGTTAACAGTCCGTAACCGTTCAACCGTGCCTAACAGGAAAAGCGAATACGCTCAACCCCAGCTCTTCTAGAATATCATCCTCGTCTCCACCGCTTCCAAGAGTGTGCTTCTTTCTTTGGGCAACAGGCATTTTTGCAATGACATATTGCTCACCGCCTCGTGAGCCGTAAGATTTGAACTAATGAAACAGAGTTGTGTCAGTTTTGCTTGTGCGGATTAACCAGTCTTTCAACTAAGAAAGCAACATACCTTGCTGGCAAATGTGCCCTTTTTCAGCTTAGAAAGCGATGCTGCCGTGTGTTCTGAAGCTTCGGCCTTGATCTCTTCCAGGATCTTTTCAAATCCAGACGGCCCACCCAAGGTAATATCTGCAGCCTCGGCCTGTTGAACAACGTAAAAGACCCAATCAATATTATCATCGAAGCCATAGCCCCCGCGGCCCATCGTCCATGCATATTTCAGGAGAAGAGACAGCATGATTGAAATATTGGGAAATTTGGAGTCTTTGGTGAAAAGGCCTTTCTTCTGAAGCTCGTCGATAGCAGCAATTATCATGGATCCAAAGAGCTCGATGATTCGCTCACACCGTTCGCCATCGTCGCACACTTTTTTTTACACAGCGCGGTCAGTAAACACACTCTGGGTCAAGTGCCGCAGAGAAGATTAACTCACTTTCAAATGCGGCGTTACCGCTATTTAGAAGCAATGCAAGTCCTTCAATCTCTCGCCACACGTCCAAAGGTTCATGGTACTTGGATTTGAGAACCTTTTCGAAATGCACAAACTATGACCAACAGTTAGCCGCTAAGATTTGGATGTTGTTCCAGGGTGGCTCACCATATTCTCCAGTACTTCAATGGTTCCATACCAGCTGAAGTCATTGTAGATGTACATGGCGTAATCGTCTTGGTTTCGCTTGCAGATTTCTTGAGTCCACCACTTAAACCGCTCATAGCCACCGAGAGTAGAAACCCAGAGATGCTCTGGGTGTCGAGAAGCAAGCTTTCCCACGCGTTTGCGAAGGGCCTCCTCTTTAGCATCAATAGGTGGATGCTTGCAATTCTTGTGCGGATCGCTCTCTTTGTTTCCGCTACCTGCCACTTCGTCATCCTTATTTTCATCTCCTTCGCCATCTTTGTTATCTCTATCTTCGTCTTCGTGTTCTTCGTCATCTTCATCTTCGTCATCTTCATCTTCGTCATCTTCATCTTCGTCATCTTCATCTTCGTCATTGGAGTTTTCTTCGTCTTCTAGCGGGTAAATGCAGATGAATTCTTCGGGGGTATTTGCATCATCTTCTTCGAGAGGCGGACCATCCTTAAACGCCTCTTCTCTCATCTTCCAGTGTTTGGCATTCAAGCCAAGGGCCTTTTTATTTGATTCAAGCCAAAAGCCGTTCGCCTCCCACCATCGCCTGTTTGAGAGACTGAGCGAACGATCTGGCGTAGCATCTATATTGCGCACCCATCCTGGTGGTAGAAGCAGCTTTTCAATGGCTTTGAAGCATTCGCTCGGCAGGACTTGCGGGATCATAAGCTCTCCCTTCGGTCCCAACGGTATCTTGCTGCGTTTTCCAAAGGGATCATCCGAAGATTGTGAGGGCGGCGCTGCTGCTGCTGTCGCCTGCGCTGTTTCACTGGAAGAAGTTTCCTTGGAAGCAGAAGCCTTCTTTGTAGAAGTAGCAGCAGCTTTCTTGGTAGAAGGAGAAGCTTTCTTGGTGGAAGTTGCAGCTCTTTTAGCTGAAGGTTTTCCGGCGTCACCGACGTCGTATGTATAGGCGGCTCTAGAGCGTTTCATGATGAGTGTAGGGCAAATAGAGACTCAATTTCTGTGGAATTGACAGAAGAAATTCGAAATTTCGAACCCCGAATGATTCTAAATTTAATCCTCGTTCGCTCCGTTGCTGATTGTGTTGCTTTGGCATCTGGAAACTTGACGTCAATTGCCGATCGGTGTTTACTCGTGATGTCAGTCGAGACGCGAAACTACGGTGAAAGACGCGTCTCACTTTAAAGGAAGTACAGTGTGATTTCTGATTGAGACAGTGTCAAGACTGTGTCCTGGCTATCAAGTTTCCCGCTATTACTCTGTACTTTTACCAACAATGAGGACGGTCTACAAGGATGAACTTATGAGGGCGCCAGCGAGTTATGCTTGTATGCATTAGTAAAAAAATATCAATATTGATTAAAGCCGGTTAAACATCACTCAAACTGTATATGATGCGTTTCCAAATTCTCGGCTGGAAGAAAGAAAAATGTCTATGCAATCTATTGTCTATAGTATACCGCTCCAGGTTATCTCATGTAAGGCTCCTTAGCTACCTACATAGGTAGGCATAATATGTGGTGAGGTCTGTATATACCTCGGGATGAGATCCGTCGTAAAGAACAATGTCACACGAGTACGTGTGCATTATTTCGCTGCATTCTCTTGAAAAGAAGATGACTTTCTTAAAGATGCTCCAACGCGATTAAACATGATTGGCATTGAGATGAGTCCCAAAGTGACAAACCCCAACAGCGAGTTTCCCCAGCCATAACCAAGCGCTTTATACATTGGTGGACCAGCAAGAGGTAAAAGTGCACCGGCAAAGGATCGAGTCACGGTGATTGCCGCAATGCCCGAAGCCGCATAACGTGGGAAACAATCGATAACGTAGGTTTGCAGAGTCCCAAATATTCCAATCATGCCAAAGGCAAATGGAAACAAGCCGATGATTGGCACAATCCAGTGAGTCTGTGCCTTGACAGACCAGCCGTACCAGAAGAAAGATACCGGGACAAAAAATGAAAAAGGTATGGTAAGGGGGAGGCGCATTTCGGGCTCAAAGACACCATTGTTGCGAGCTTTGAGCTTGATGAGGACTTTATCACTCAATAGACCAAAAGCTACTTGGCCAGCGAGGAATCCCATCCCCAATCCAATGTAGGATAGGCCACTTATCTGCTCACTCCAGTGATACACGCTCTGAAAGACTTCGGTGACAGTCGTGAAAAGGAGATACAGACAGCCGTATATGACTGCGATATAAATCGCCACAACTGCGACGATGGGTGATCGAAACAGTAGTTGGAAAGGCGTCGTTAGTCGGTGGATAAAATGTGCCGTCTTACTCTTCTGGTTGCTAGAATCATCATAGTAACTGCGGAGCTCGGGGCGATTAAGTTCTTTCCTCAAGCGGTCTGTTTTACGCTGGATAATGATGACTGGGTTCGTTTCACGGTTGAAGATCATCACAAAGAGCGTAAAGGTGCCGCCTACGATGACCAAGACCCAGAAAACCTATGTTGCCAATCAGTACGGTCTGGCCATAAGAGAATAAAGAGATTTCGAAGGGGGAACGTAGTAGCCTACCCATCTCCATCCGGCGCCCTGGGCAATAAACCCGCCACAAATAGGACCTAATACAGGCCCAAAGAGTGGTCCGGCGGAAAATATAGCCATGGCGACTCCTCGCTGTTCTGGCTCAAAGAGGTCTGAAACAACACCACCCCCGATTGTAAGGCACGCAGATCCTCCTATCCCTGTAAGTAGACGGAAGACGATAATCGAGGCGAAATTGGGAGCCAGTGCACATCCAATCTGAAATAGAACAAAAAAAGATGTTGCGATGCTGAGAATGATTCGACGTCCGTATATTTCACTGAGTGGTGATAGAAACAATGGGCCAAACTACTGGCGTGTAAGCTTCCTAGAAATACCAGGCAATATGTCTGTTGTGCTTACCCCGTAGCCAAACAAGTATGCCGTTACGCCTAAAGATCTCACTGTTGTTGACGTTACGTTGAACTCTTCTGCTGCATTTGCTACAGCCGGGGCAAAGATTGATGAAGCTAGAGGACTATAGAGGGTTTGAGTTATCGTGCTTTCGAAGCTGCTGATGGTGTGATGTACAACCATACCTAATCAATGTGATGCCGCTGACGAGCGAGAGGAGGAACCATTTTCTAAGCGGAGGATAGTTTCTGTCCGTGATTTCAAATATTAGTCTATTCCTCATTCATTGCTTGAAGCTGGGCGAAGTATGCCCTACCTTGGGTTCAACGGGTCCTCTTCATGTTCCCATGCGATAACACCCTTTTCTAGATCAGTGACAGGATAGATTTCTCTTTTCGTCTCTTGCTGCTGCATTTCTTTTTTAGCATTGGAGATACTGCTTGTACAGACTGATTCTTACCTTTTCAGTATCCTTCTGATATGATTGATCTGATCGATCTGATTGCTCTGCCTGCTCTGATTCCTTGACTGACATATCGAAAACAGCCTATTGTGCCGCACGGTTCGTATGTAATGTTGGGTGGTATGTGTACTTGGAGTGTGGATAATTTTGGAATTCAAGGCAACCAGCCGCTTCACAGATAAACACTCTGAAAGTGTGATTAAACGCTGAATTTGGTTGAGCCATGGTTCATGCAGTGGCAAACGCTTTTATAGAAAGATACGCAATAGAAAATATGATTACTTTACAACCTGTTTTTACCATGTTATTCGGACGATTCTACCAATCTCCGTCCAAGCCGTTTATGAGGTTAGCGTACTTCGTTTCGATGCCCCTTGCTGTTATATTTCGGTGTGGCGTACTGTCCAACAAATGCATCACCAGACGACCAGTCAGATCGGTGCCGATTCGGCAGTCAGAAAAGAGCGGGTACGCGGGGGCGAGAGTTTCCATTCCAGCTTGGAGATCGTCCTTCTAGAGCGTCTGGTTGGACGATGTCTTCCGTGAAAGAGGCTAGACTCCGAATGAAGAGCTCCGAAAGTCCGCAATTTCGATTAGCTAGCTATAGTACCCAATGGGAGCATCACAGGCTTTCTCTCAAGGTGTCAGAACATGCAACTGTCATCTGTTAGAAAGATTCTGCTGAATCGCTGATCTGATCGCTGATTAGACTGCTGTGCCAGTTTATAATGCCAGAGTTGAGTCATCAAGAAAAGTGAAGGGCTTTTGCAGATGGCAACGATCAATTTTGGCATAGCCACGGCACATGTTCCACCAGCCCGATAACCCGGCTCGCAATGTCGTCTAAGGATGACAGCCACGCGACATCATCGCAGAGCGTCCAGCCAGTTGTGCCTTCGCCTGCTCTATCAGAACAGCCCAATCAAACTGGATGCGGCAGCAAAGACAAATATCTTTTCCAGCCACCTATAACTGTCGATCTCCCTCAAATGTCTAGAGAAGAGCACAGGGTTGAATGGAAGAGGATCTCATGCGATTTTTGCCGCAGACGCAAGGTCAAATGCGACAAGAGAGATCCATGTGGCCAATGTAGCATATCGTTCCGAGGTATGGCGAATGAGTTTTCAAGCGTGGTTCGGCAGAGCAAAACTGACGGCCTTGCAGATTGTGTATATTCGGAGCGTTCCAAGCGTGCTGTCAAAAGGCCTAAAAATTCATCTTCTCAGCTAGATGCAATGGAAAAACGACTGAAGATGGTTGAATCAAATCAATTCTACCCTTCCCCAGCAATCGATGTCACAACAATAATTCCATCTCCTAGCCTGCCTCCACCGAGCAAATCTCCGTTAGAAAGTTCACATACCCATCCCAAAAATCTCATCCCCAAGAAAACCGACTCCGAAGAAATTGGGAAATGTACAACGGCTCATCATTTTATCGAGCATGGCGAAATAGAATTCCACGGCACGTCCGCTGACAGGACATTCATGGAAGGGCTAATCGAAAAACTCGGGGATAGCTCTATGACCCATCAAAGGATTCCAGTCGATGGGTCTGTACCAGGTCTATTCCAAGGCGATGCGCGATGCCTTGATGAGGTTCCCTTGCCAGGAAGAGATCACGCAGTGAAGCTGGTGGAGGCTGCTTTCGACGCGCAAGTGCTGCTGCATATAGTTCATCGACCAAGCTTTGACTTTTCTTTCAACATGATCTACTCACTTGAACCACGCGAATATAGCTTGAAAGAAAGAAGATTCTTGCCACTTCTCTACGCAGTACTCGCCTATGGAAGCTTGTTTGTCGATCCATTTGCAGAGAGATTAGAATACGAGGAGGTGATTACAAGAGCGTACATATCCCTTGACCATACTCATATGACCAACATGTACTAACTTTTCAAGGTCTCGATACTTCATCAAAAGCAAGCAGTTGCAAGATATAGCAAGCTGCAATGACCTTGTTTCTATGCAGGCTATCGTTTTTAAGAACCTGTTTCTCATATATACCACCCGAACTCCGTTCTGTTATACTTATCTTTGTACCTCTATGTCGGTTGCCCTACGCATGGGACTTCATAGATCCCTAAACAACACTCAAGATTTGATATCTCGCGAGATAAGTAAAAGAGTCTTTTGGGCTCTGAAACTTCTCTCTTCCGAAGTCGCTACGTGCGTTGGACTTCCGACCTTGGTGAACGATGAGGATTCAGACCAAGAACTACCATTGGAGATGAATGATGCCTATATATACAAGGGTAAAACCACAGCACAACCTCCAAATGAAGTCTGTTACTCATCTGGGCTGATTTGCTATTCTCGGCTGCACAACATCCTTCACAAAGTGCTGAAAGATATCTACCCTCGGAAGGGCCGAGCCAGCGCTGAGGTGTGTGGATCGATGAACTACACTGTCAGAGTAGACAAGATTCAAGAAATCGAGCAAGAACTCGAGAAGTGGGCGACAATGATACCCTTGGGCTACCGACTGGGAACGTATTACCAAGGGCCCGCCATACAGCGGTGAGTGAGGCTCTGATTTATTGGGAAACCATGACATTTGCTGACGAGCTGCCGATGAATCCCTATTAGAGCCCAGTTCATTCTCGCGCTGACATATTCTTACATACAACTCCGCCTCTACCGACCATTTCTGCACTATGACATCGAAACCGCTGATTACACAAAAACTCGGCATAGTATAAGCGTATCTCCCTGCGCGTCTGCTTGTATTCAAGCCTGTCACAATATCATCGAACTGTGCGAAGATATGTGCAGATGGGGGTTGCTTACAGAAGCCAGTTGGCCGGCAATTCGATTCTTGACTAGCTGCATGCTCACTCTACTTTACATAACGATTATGCATCAAGATTCGTACGAGGAAGATACGCTGTTTAAATCCTTGGCCACGGGAAGAAAACTTCTCCATATCATGGAGAAGCGCAGCTTTCAGTCTCGACGAAGCAACACCATCTTCAAGGCAAGACGATGATTTCTTTTCTCTACTCAGCAAATTTCCTAACCTGATCATGCAGATTATCATTTCCAGCCTCTCCATCAAGTATGACCACATTCGCGAAAAGCTTATGAAGTATGAGATGGATGCCCCCATTGTTCGGCAATGCGATTTGTCTTCTGTGAGCGGTGTATCTACTGCCCTACTTGGAGAAAAGATCTTCACGCTATCGTCTAAGACGTATTTGAGAAACCATAGTCTTAAACTACAGAAGCAAAATGGCCCCAAAAATGACTCGGCACTTCTACCACAATCACAAGGCCTCAATGAAGAGCTGAAAGGAGCAACTTCATTACAGCAACGTCTATTCATGGATGGAACTGGCCAGAGAAGCGAACAAAAGCTTTATATACCAACCTCAGGAGCACAGAATGTCTTACTGAAGACTGAAGACTCTCCAGTTCAAGGTTCCTCGGAACCTTCCAGTGCACCGACAAGTTTCGTTGCTTCTGAACCAACATCTACGCAAGGAGGTTCTCTGGTGGCGGAGCCGACGATAGGATTACACCAAGAGCAATTGAATGGATCGTGGATGCACGCCCTTGGATCGATGAACTATTCTGGGAATGTATATAGCCCTGTGAAAGATCTAATTGGGGGCACGAGTCCGCCTATGGACGATATCAACGAGTTCTCTGATATCTGGGACTGGTTTTGATAACCCGACAAAGCACATGTATAAATCTTTACAAGAGATATCCATGTTAGTTGACGTGTACTGAAAACAGTAGGTGCACAGAGAACTTCGATTATTAAACAACTGGTATGCAGAAGATGTTGATTATTAAATGAGTTGGCATTACGTTATTACTAGGAATTCCAAGGGGGCTGTATTCGTTGTGAAAGGTAGGATTTTAGTCGAAAATGATAGCGATGGAAAGAAATGACTGAAAAGAGTAGGAGCACGGAGTGCATTTGGAGAACTAAAAAGGAATCTGTTAAAAAAAAAAAAAACCATTTGAGCCAGTTTATAACTGGTGGCTTCACCGCAATTTTTACCGCCAATGAGATTCTTTCCTTTGTCTCTTTTGGTCAATTTTTTCCCCAATGAGATTCTTCCCTGTACTTAATCATCCTAACAGGGCATTACGATTCGAAAGCGGAAACACCCTGCCGGGATCGAAACGATTTTCAACCAATACTCAGAGAATCAGGTTAGGATAAAATGGCCAATACGAAAATTAACGCAATCGCTAAACTACTTGTAGAAAGACTATAATAATACGATCAAGTTGCCGAAGAACTCAGCTTCAGAACCTTCTACAAGCAGCCTAGTTGTAATTATTCTTTACGAAAACGAACACAATCGTACAAGCAAAGACTTGAATACACAGCTGGTGAGAAGTCGTCCGATATCTTAGAGGCCCCTATTAGTCCGCCTCACGATAGTTGATGTTGTCTAATATAAATAGGTCGTCTGTGTCTCTTTCAATTACCTCTGAGATCAAGTTAAGTTGGAGTGCCTTGCCTTCAGTGGGTCTTTCTCGGTCTTTATATCTTCAATTTCTGTTTACAAACACCTATTTTATAATCACAAGTCTTGAACACAATGGCAAAGTTTTTGAAGGCGTTAACGCTTCTTGCTGCAGTGATGCTTCCAGCTCAGACCGGAGCGAGCTTCGTGGACAACTGCACCACGTTTGACTCAAACTTATGGAGCAAGGCCGACTGGGCGCAGGGGCTGGGTTCTGTGCAGTCTGCCAATGTGAATCCAAGCGGTGGAGGCGTGCTGAACTTTGAGATTCCTGCTGGAACTCATAATGGAGGAGAGATTAGATCTAAGGCGCAATACTCCTTCGGCCAGGTCGCAGCGAATTTCAAGGTTCCAAATCTACCTGGCATTATCTCGAGTATTTTCATGTACCAGGGAACCTCCACTAGCGATGAGATTGACATCGAAGTATATCTGAACAAAGGCAAATGGGAGATTGCGTTCACAATTTACCGTCTGGGAGTCAAGGAATGGGTTCATCCATATTTCCCAACCTGGGACCCAAGCGCCGGATACAATGACTATATGATTGACTATCAAGAGTCTGCGATCTCATTCTACATCAACGGCGCATTGGAAGCTCAATTTCATACACCATCGCAGCAGCCAATTCATCCCATGAATATTCAGCTCAACGCTTGGTACCCGGAGTGGTTGAACGGTCCCCTCGCCGCATCTACCGAATTCTTTCAAGTCAACCAAATATCTTACACGCAGTCTTGAATAGGGTGTGAGGAAGAGTTGTGAACTTTCAGCATTTGAAGGGATGGGGATACTGAGATACTTTCGATGTATATAGCTTGCAAACTTCGATCAGAGTTGTGCTGTTAATCAGCGTTCAAATCTGCGTTATCTACTTATCGAATGAAATTTGTTGTTACTTAAACTGCCTTATTTAAACTACCTGAACGCTGTACAAGTTGGATAGGTGGAAAATGGCATAGCTCTCAAAGATGACGACCGAAAGGACAAGTGGGGAAGGACCTTATACTGGAAACCCAATATTAGGCGTGCAGTTCTCTGGCGGTCATCTTTATAGTTGTCGCACGTATTAAGCGATAGGGGATTGAGAGTATTGACAGATTACGAAGTGGAGACACAGCATTGATATAATAAGTTGCTTTCTATTTGGCATTTGCATCTACGATACGTGGGAAAAGCGACTGATATATCCACCAAGGCATTTTGGTTTCTTTGTCTTGACATGTCATGTCCCTGTAACTGTTTATTATTGCACTATCGAGAATAACTCGGGCGTAGCAGCGCGGCCGCTAGCAATGAAAGGAACGAATAGCAGAGAGAGACATTCCATGAGTTGGTCAGACGCTGTCGTAAGAAATGATAGAAGTAGGAATAGCTTAGCCCTATGAACGTTCTGGCAGGCATCGGACTTATAAAATGATGCGACATTCCTAAACCAGTAATGAGCGACGGCTGATACAAAGCTATCCATGCTTCTCATCTCACAACCCCGCCTTATATCGGCCTGATAGTGTGGAGAGCTGGCTTCAATACGAGTGAAATCATAGGATCAATCCCATCCTTCCGGGCACAGCCTAAATACAAGCTGGTTATGCATGAAAATTCAAGTGCTAATGCCGGGCAGCGGCAAGCTCCACTATCCGCGCAAAGCTCCAAGTTGCCCGTCTCACTGCTCTGTGTTGACATATATGTGACGGATCTTATGATATATCCTACGGGACATAGAACAGGCATCGGGTATTCCTTACTCCACTATCTTACGACTATTCTCTAGTTATAAATCTAGCTGCTTTCCTGTAAAAAGAGTCAGCTGTATCGAGAAGAGGTGTGGTACGGGATACAGGTTGTGAAACCCGCAGTAAAACATTGAGAATTTCCGTATCATCATGGTACGCCATCTTTTGCTTGTTACCTGCGCAGCAGGCTTTAGCCTTGCCTCGAGGGTTGTAAAGCGCCAATCTCAGACTGCTACTGTGAATCTGAGTCATATGCAAGGAGCACCTCAGCACTTTGCGTCTGGATTCCTCTACGGCATCCCGGATACCCCAAATCAGATTCCTGCCCATTTCTACAGCGAAATTGCATTCAATTATGGAAGAGCTGGAGGCGCTCAACTCCCGGCCAAAGGTTATATGGATGGTGTAGATCAGTATCGGGTATGTCAACCGCTCCTACAAGCCCGATTATTGTTAACGATATGTAGCCTCGTTTCGCTTCAATGTTATCCAATTATAATACTTGCCGCCAATTTGGTGCCGAGTTTATTATCCTCCTTCATGATTTATGGGGAGCGGATGGATCAGAATCTCAGTCTGACCTCTTCCCAGGGGATAATGGAGATTGGAGTACATGGGACAGCTTCCTCAACCAGGTTGTCTCTGATATGCGAGCTAATAATATGACGACTGCCATCAACGTGGATATCTGGAATGAAGCGGATGGCGGTGGCTTCTGGCTCCGAGACAGAAGTCAATTC
The DNA here is from genome assembly GCA_035079535.1 of Trichoderma endophyticum. NCBI lineage: Eukaryota > Fungi > Ascomycota > Sordariomycetes > Hypocreales > Hypocreaceae > Trichoderma > Trichoderma endophyticum. The sequence continues at coordinate 217,356 of JAPMIQ010000004.1, forward strand.
ATGGACATGTACGCCAGGACGCATAATACGCTGCGGTAAGTTTACAAGGTGCTTAGAATCTATGATGAGTTCTCTGGAGTAACCAGGAAAATAGGAGTATTCTTCCCGAGGCGCAAATATTTGGACCTACCTTTACAGGACAACCGGACCCAAATAACGTCTGGTGGACCGATTGGCTCAGCATGATTGGGTCACAAAATGTGATTCCCGATACGTATTGTTGGCATTTAATTCGTCAATCAGGAGGATCTGGTGGCGACGATATCACTTTCTCAAGGGGCGTCTTTGAGCAGTTGCTGCAACAATTCGGTCTTCCAGACCGTCCAATCAACATTGATGAATACGGCGTACGATCTTTCATTCCATCGGTATTGAGAACTAGCTGACAAACAAGATTTAGTCTCCCGAAGAGCAGGTTCCAGCCAGCTCCGCTTGGTTTATGGCCCGTTTCGAGCGCAACAATATCCACGGCCTCAGATCTGTTTGGACGGGTGGTCCATCTTTGCACGACTTCATGACCGATCTACTGGGCAGGACGGGTGATGGCATTTACTTTCCCGCTGGCGAATGGCAAGTGTACAGATATTACGGCACAAACATGACTGGCAACCGGGTAGAAACGACTCCATCTGCTGACGGCTTCTTTGATGTATACGCGACTGCAAGCGACCGAGTGAGAATCCTTGGCTCAGCCCATACGGAAACCGGATCTTACACTATCAACGTGGATGGGATGGCCGATTTTGGCTTTGATACCCATGGCACGGTCAACGTTCAAACGAGAGAGTTTCCATTTGCCGGCCTTCGCGGAGAGGTAGATGGGCCAATTGATCATGGTGTCACCCAGATATCATTTCAAAACAACCAGTTGATCATACCGGCTACAATTGCAGTAAACACCAGCGCCTACGCCTGGGAAGTTTTTCGCATTTAAGGAAGAGTCGCTATAAAGCATCTTCCAATAGCGACGCAGATAGTCTTTCGTAATTTTATGCTAATATATAATTATGTATCTCAGTGTCATGTAAAAGGAGTCTCTGCCGCAGACTAACGGTGATGGATTGGGTTAGCACGAGTAACAATGTTAAACCCTTGAGCGAGACTCAACGCATCACTCCTGCAAGGCAATGCCAAATCGGTCTTACATCACTATAATTGCACTATGCTTTGCTAATGCGGTATGCAATTAGATTATAGTCTTTTAGGCAGTTTGGTTGTTTGCTCTATTAACATCTACTAACCCAGTGTCACGCTGACACACTTGCAGTGACGCCTTAACCCATGCTGACCTGAAAGACAGACTCATTTTGCCTTTAACTAACATAAACTTAAAATTTAAGTGTGTCTATAAACAATAAAGTTGGCCAATAAGTGCTAAGCAAGATAGCAGATGAGGTAGTTGACATGTATTGCTTAATTGATCCTGTTTAAACTAAATACAGGCTTTGTAGCCTTCAAGCTCATGATAGTCGCCCTTACAAGCGCCAATTATCTTTACAAACCATTCTTAGACAAGAAACCAAATATTACTTGGTAGCCTGCTGTCGCATTGAGAGATAATTGAACGACGTGTCCGGTATCAGGTTGGAGGTAGACGTCAAGGTCCTTCACATTGGGGTACAAGCCGTGAAGTTGAGTCAGATCAAAAATGCCTGCGCATTGACCGGCGCAAAAAGCGAAGTCGTTTTCACCAACAAATATCTGTACTCATGCGTTAGCGTGAAGGGCAATACCCTCGGAATATTTGAGATGGTGCATGTACGGCCTACCTGAAGAGGTCCAGTAAAATCGGCTACAACATCTCCAACTCCAGTTCCCAGTGTCAAGACTTCTCCAACTCCTAGACTTGACTGGATTTCTTCGTTCCAATAGGTCAATACATTAGGATCCAAAGTTTCCTTCTTAAAACTATCGGCTTGGAAAGCGGTAAGACTACCAAATGCCAGGTAGCCGCTCGTGCGGTTTTCGAATAGCGTAGGGTTATGCTCAGCAGCATATGACAGGTCGGCTATTTCGACCTTCAGGTTGGCAAATTCACTGTCGATTAAGAAGCCAGTGAGGATCGCGCCAGCACTAAGGGAGCCGTATCGTGCAAGGAACCAGTTGGTGACAATTGACCCATAAGAATGACCCACGTGCACGACCTTTTGGGCTGTATAGTCTGCTATGCTACTGTTTCCTCCAGTCTTCTCGGAGGCTGTAACGATTGTGCCATTTAGAGCGCGCTCTGTCAGAGCACGAAGGACCTCTCCTTGAAGAGGAACTTGGAGGTAATCGTATGCATCTGGGAGAGAGGACAGACCGGCACCAAGGCGATCATAAGCCAAGACAGCGTAGCCTTGATCTAACGCAGCTTTCACAAACGAAAGGTCATCCCGTCTATAAGCGGGATCGAACAAACTATATCCAGCCTGTGAGTCATGATATGCACTCACCAGCTAAAGACAATATGCAGTACAACTTACCCTTTTGTGAAGCCAACGCCATGAGACGCAATTAGGAGAGTATTCTCACCATTCCGCGGAGTTGACGGAATACAAAAGTGACCGCTTATTTCGAAGTCTCCACCAACCGCAAGATCGCCGCCGGAAATTTCGGCGATAGTCAGAGCATCCCACCGACTACAGATATCACAAATGAAGTTAGCCAACCTAGTTCAACAGAGCCGTCGGTCAAATTATCTCATACTCTCTACTTAGAGTAAATTCGACTGCGTCGACATTGCTATCAACCTTCACGGTGTTGAATTTTGTGTTGTTGGCTTGCGCAGTAACAGGAATTAAGAGCTCAACACAGTTAGAAGCGGAAGCCAGAGCCGAGCTACATGCGGCGATGAAAGCCAAAGGCCCAAGAGATTTAGAAGCAGAGAGCACCATTTTCTATGGTTCCTACAGGTACGATTTAGAATGGTAGGTAGAATGGGATTGAACAATGGCATAGGTGCGTTGTCTTTATACGTTTTCTAGACACCCCCTGTGATGAACAGTTAATAGCACATGTTGGTAATCATCTCAGCATATTTTATAATCCAATACATAATGCCTCCCTTTCAAATCGTGATACTGAGCCACGCTGTAAGCACATTTACATCTCGCTTTACCTATTGTAGCATGCATTTCGACCAGGTGAGTGTACAAGTGCTTACGTGCTGAGGGTACACGCGTTAAATGCAAGGATTAGAAGGTATTTTAACATCAGACAGTATCGCTCACAAGGATCTATCAATACGGGGATGCTCCCGTCATGTCATTTCTTGAAGCTATGAATTCTGCCTGATGTGTTGCACCCTAGTAAACAGCGGACTTTGCAGCCGGCTCACCCGCCATACCTACAAGAATGATTGGACAAATTAATAATATGAAGCGGGCGTTCATGTTTAAATCGCGCAAAAATTGATTTATTGAGATATTGCGGGGCAGAATGTTGACAATAATTAACTGTAGTTAGCTACCAAAAAGCAGAATACGAGACATTCACAAATCAGTTTTCTGTTAAATTTGGATCAGAAAGAATGCATACGTGTATTATGCATTACAAAGACCATCTATTTCCGTTAATGTAACAAATGTGTCTTTAAAATAAGGCCATTCAATTTGCTATAAACGTTGGTTTAGGAAAAGGTTGTCACAATCTGGTCGTTAAATGACTGACTAGAATCGGACCTTACATGTAGGTTAGATCCGATCGGCTCCACCCGATCGAATCCAACTACTATAAAGATATGAGCAATCACAGAAGCAGTAAAGTATGATAGATCGACTTTCACACAAAAAATGACTCTTGGTAAACATGAGATACAATGAGGTCCAAGCAAATTATATCTGATTCAATGATACGCCAGTTATCTAATGCGATGGCGATGAAACACCACATGCTACTCCGATTCTAGAAGAGCCAACATCCATCCCTCGGATGAAATAATGCTAACCATAGCTTTTAAATCTACAGGCATGATTATTAATACATATACCTCAATCTTTCTTTCTCCACCGCCTTGAGCACTTCGGTGGAATCTTTATGCTTTGTTTACTGTACTTCGGATTAGATGAGTGATAAAATCCTTCATAATTTCTACTCATATGTACATGACATTCTTGTTACAATCGTTTGTGAATGAATCTTGAGTTTCTCCTCTACTCTGGTTGGATGCAGAGGTAATGGGGGTTGGAGCTGTAGTTGATCCAGACTAGCTTCAAATTCTCGGCAGCTTTGCCTCTTCTCCGCCCGACTTCAGGGAAACAATGGTACAATATAGAGGCAAATAACTTCATATATGATGGAATTCTTTGTTAGATACAATTCGTAGGCACTTAGAAGTCACAGAAGACACAGACGACTGGAATTCTCTGCAGGCATGATGCACAAAAAGCTGTGACTATAAATATTCTTATAGCCAAGGCATTCCAGAGTTTTAGTTTGAAGACAAGTCCACGTACATGGAATCGATATGATCAAAAAAATTAAAAACTGTCTTTATATGTGTGAACCAACCACAGTTGGCCACTGGTATCTATAGAATTACATTAAAAATATATGCAGTCCAGTCATCTTATATGCGATAGCATCGCAGTACTTCTTGTCTATCTCCTCACTTTCCTTCTCTCTCTCTCTCTCTGTCGGAAACAAAACATATGCCCTTTTTATCTAGTGAGTGAAAGAATGCTTGTCATTATCACTAAGACTCTCAGTCTCAATGTATATTGTGTGCTCTTGGATAATATTTCTAGAGCTGGAGTTTTCATCTTCCAACCTTTTCCATTTCCCACCAACAACTGTGGTTTTTCCACTAGCAGTCAGGTTGTTCAGCTGTGTTGAAGGATTGCGGTTGTGACTTCGACCGGTGCCAGACTCGGCGGCGTACCCGTTACTTTTGTTACCCGAGCGGTTTTTGGATGAGTCGATATATTTGCGCACCAGAATGCGAAGCGCTGGAAGGCAAGCGGCGATGAGAGCAATACCACTTTCGAGGAGACACCAAAGAGTGATATACCCACTCCAATCTATGTATTATCGTTAGACTAGTGAACACAGTCGGAATGAGAAAATTCAACTTACACAATCTGTCTTCCGTGGCTAGGTAGTATTTTAGATACGGTGCTCGGACAATGGTTGCTGTGCTAGCCAGAGCACCAAGCCCGAGGACAAGCATCACAATCATCTTTTGACGGGAAGACATCTGGAGATTGCGGACAATAAAATAAGGCAAGATCGCACAGGTCCAGTCTGTCACAATTCCCACTGCTGTCCAGGCGTAACCGATGCGAACAACTATCATGAAATCGCCACAGGTACCCAAAAGGGGGTTCCAATACGCTGGGACCGGATGACAGTAGAGAAGAGTCGCGAGAATTCCGATAATGGACATGATGCTTGCTACAAAAAGCATTGCATAGAGTCCCCAGCGATGCCATTTATTAGTGGTGATGCGGTTTAACGTGAACACAACCGAGGCCTTGATGAAAGGCATGGAGAACCCGTATAGCACATTCGAGTACATTGCGTATTCAGCACATCGTATCATAAGTAGCATATTTAGTTTCGAGTCATGCGAGCCCAGTCCATAGTAGCACGCTTCGATGGCAAATATCGCACTGGATAGAAAAGATCCCTATTCGAACACAAACAGATTAATGAGGGTAAGTGATTAATCGGCTTAAAGAGGACGTAGAGTTAGGTGCGTCACATCAAGGGGCCTCTAAGCAAAATACTTACGTATCCTAGAACGATGAATGTATCTTCCCAACCCCAAGTTCCTGCAGACTTTCCCATCCATGCGCGAACATATATCCTAAGAGCAACGACAATAGTAGACAAAACTGTGAATATCAGAATGATAATCACTAGGGTTAGTGCTAAACCCGTCGGTGCAATTGGAGGCTGCGCATATGCTTGTTGGGAAAGCAACAGTCCCTGTTGCAAAGGCGTAAGAGAAGCAGTAGGTGTTGCCTGAGGAGCCATAGTGACCGTCAACTTGAGTAAAGACACCAGCAACAAACTTGTTGCTGCTGTCAGCTCCTATTTACCATTCATCAAGGCGAAGGGCCAGAGAAGAGCTGAGAATGGATATGCCAGGACATGTGTATACTTAAATTAAACCACATGCAGTGGCGGCCGCACATCTTCTTACCCCTGGGGGCAGTTACAATTGCCTGAAAATAGACGTCTGCAGGGTGCTGCTTCATGCAGTTAGGTCGTATTACAGAAGGATTGGAGCGGGCGATCTTCTACATGTACGTCGTATTTAGAAACTTCGCTACGATGACAAAAGTGCAGGCCACCGATCTCATTCATACGCAGATAATCCGGCTCTGGATTGTATAGTCCATCGGAAAGGTCTCACACAATTCCGTAGAGGACCCCTACGACCATTAAATAGCTGGTGAAAGGAAGATGCAGCCATTCGGGCTTACAATTATTTGTCTACCATGTCGGTAGGAGCAGAATTTCACGTTCACACGCGGGCTATATGCTCCGTATCATAACCCTAGACACTTCATAGTACGACGGCATTCTCACTAAGATTCCCCATGATGCATGGGTTCTATCCTAGTCCGGAATTAAGATGTACAGGGGACGGCTTGTTTCTCAAAAATCCCCCCCCCGACTCCTATCGACCAGTTACACCTCTGGCCCGGCTTCTAAGGCAGATCGACCTTGCTATTACAATGTGTGTATCAATCAGTGCAAACAGACAACGCGTGCAACGCGTGAGAACGCTTCGATTTATACTGGAACTTTGACAGATTCAGTGTAATTAAGTCGGATTCGTATCGGGATTAATAAGCCGGAATCAAATTTGAGTCTAGCACCAAACATCTTCATTGAAGAGAATTTTCAGCTGCTGTTATACCGCATTCGTAATAGTTGTTGGTCTATCATATGTTACTCGTCTCATTTGTTATTACGAGTATAGCAAGTTCAATTATCAGGCTAGCCCTATGTCAGGCTTTACACCGACTTTTTTTTTCTGCTTCACTCATTTACTTCGCTGTTTAAAACTGTCTACCTTTTAACTCTCAAAATTTACAGTTCTTTCATTTTCATTATTACAGGTATCTTAATTTCACTATTATAGTGATCTTACTTCCACTTATAGAGCAACAATGGGTTACCAGAAACTGTAAGCATACTGAAACATCCATGCAGCTTGGCCAACGGAACTCCGACTGCCTCAGGGGCTTTTTTACCAGGAACACCATTGCCTAACTGCATTCAATCGTTTTTTGGTCAGCAAACCAGGAGTACGAGTATGCTATCCTGGCTCTCGGTACTCCGTCCGCAGGATGATCTTATATGAGTAATCTGGCCTGTTTGAGCCATGCTTACCCCCCGCCTAGGCGGAATGCGGAGTAACGCGGGCACGTCTTGACATTAATATGTCACAGATATCCTGGCGGTCTTCTTGAGTGTAGCAGAACGCTCATCTCAATTCCGGAACTAACTGTTTACTGCCGAGATCGTCTGATAAGTCGGCAGTCCTGCTTCCTCCGTACTTTCGTCGTGAACTTCCATGGCACCCTTGTAGCTGATCTATCATTAAGTCTAAACCTTTCCCAGTCTGATGCGACTTAGATGGTTGTTCCGCATTCCCCGTTGTTGGTTCCATGCCCAACAGGAAATTAGTGAATGCTACTCTACACGAAGACTGATGGCAAAAGTATTTCCCGTATTCGGGTACGATGCATGCATGATATTGAAAGGGGAAACCAAGTCCGATATGGGTGTTGGTCGGCGTCCCCCGTTGAAGTGGTGTCAACGAGGTCTTATCGAAGCAGTTCATCGTTGGAACCGACCTCTGCTTCTAAGCTATCTCTTTGTTGTAGAAGTTATCTGATAGCTTTGAGTGTAGATGCTTTCACTGAACGCGGAAGCAGCCCTCAAAGTTCAACCGTGTAAACTCAGTCAAAATGTTCGGCAGAACGCCTGCACCAAGCAAAGTTCCTACGGATATCGTTATTCCCTTTCGTTTCTTTGATGACACGCCATTATGGAAGGCCTTCATATTGTATTCCATGTTTGTTTTCGACGATGTTCTAGATGCCGAAAAACTTCGAGACAGTTTGGAGAAGCTAGCAAGACATGAGGGCTGGAACAAACTCGGGGCTCGCATGCGTAAAAATGTAAGCTGGAGCAATCAGACTCATAATATCGCGTAGAGGATAAATACTGATGTTACAGGCAGGACCAAGGCAATCTTGAGTATCATGTGCCGATCGAATTTACTGAAGAGCGCCGACCTCTTACATATTCTCATATCACGCACGACATGAGCGCTTCGGATCATCCGATTGCTTCGAAGATTCCGAATCCGAGCTCAAGGCCCGCAGTCGTATGCGATCCTGACGACTTTCGCGAATTGTTCCGTCCAGAAGGCGGCCCAATTAGCCTCGAAGATTACCTGAACCGAGATATCCCTCAATTGGGCTTGCATATTGTTTCTTTTACGGATAAAACTCTTGTCGTTATATATTGGCCACATACTTTAATGGATGCTCTGGGCAAGAAAGCTTTGATGAACGCGTGGATATTGATGCTTCAAGGTCGAGATGACGAAATTATCCCTCCACAGGGCGGCGATGGCGATCCGTTGGCCGACTTGGGTAAGAGTCCGACGGAGGCTCACAAGTTGGCAAATCAGCGGTTGTCGATGTTCGGATTGGCACATTACGGAATGAATAATGTTCTCGATCTATTTTGTACACAAGAGCATCGAATGGTTTGTATCCCAGGCTCCTTCGTCGAGGGCCTGCGCAATGAGGCGATCGGTGAGCTTAAAGCCAACGGTACGGAAGATCCTTTCCTTAGCGAAGGCGATGTTCTTTGTGCTTGGTGGACAAAGCTCGCCGTCTCCCATCTACCCCATGCTACCCAGAAGACGGTTGTTCTGAACAATGCGTACTCTCTGCGAAAGTCTCTCGAAACAGATTTGCTCCCCAAGGGTGCTCCGTACGTGTCAAATGCAATTGGCTTCATTAATGTGTTACTGCCGGTGCAGTACATATTTGAGAAGCCGCTCAGCTACATTGCAGCTGCTACTCGTAATGCCATTAATGAGCTCGGCTCACGTTCTCAGGTAGAGGCGTTTTCTGCTCTATGGCGAGAATCCAGTGGCAAAATCCCACCTTTCTTTGGCGACGGCAGCATGCACATGATTACATACTCGAACTGGAGTAAAGCAAAGCTTTTTGAAACAGATTTCTCTGCGGCGGTTTTAAAGTCATGTAAAGAAGGTGGCAGATCTGGATTACCGACATATATACAGAACAACCAATTTGGCTTGGTACTGCCGAATGGTTTCCCCATCATTGGTAAGGATAATGATGGAAACTTTTGGCTTTCTGGGTATATGAATAAGGGACTCTGGGGTCAGATAGAAGAGCAGCTTGCAAAAGCTTAGGCCGTGTAGCAAGTTGGTGGACCCTTTGCGACTTATAAGTTAATGGAGTTAATCAGGTTACAGACCTTTGTAATAGTGTACAATCGCATATAGCGAGCGTGGGCCTTCAACATTAATGAAATAAAAGCTCACATAGAACTACATATGGTGTCTACATGATCCGTGATTTGCTACCTTGGTGTGCATTTCGTTATAAAGAATTTGGCATCCCAATAGCGCTACCCTGTGACTTGTGACTACATTTTGCACGACTGAATTGCTCCACTTCAGGACGCCCATCTCACAGATATTTCTTATATCGGGATCAAAATTTTCTTAATTTCCTGATTGGGTACATATTTAGCTACCAAGATGACATAGCATGACCCTATCGCCAAGATTTAGTTGCTGACGCTCAGTGAAGCAGAGCCACTGCCACCCCAGCCTTCAACAGCAACGACTTGGTAGTTCATAGCTCCGAGATTCATTCCATGCGAAGCCCAGGCGTTGAAATGGTTCTGAACGGTGACAGTACCGCTGGTTCTGGGAGAGTTTCGCACTGAGATGTACTGGTTAAAGGTCGCTGTGCCCTGGATAGAAGGCTCATTAACCCGAGTATTCTCATAGATGGTGTAAGTCGCTCCATCACTAGTGACAGTTCCCTTTACGGTGCCCTGAGCAGGATAGTCGTGGTTATCCTCCATAATATAATACTCAACCAGCGGGTTGGTGCTCCAGCCATAGACGGAAAGCAGACCAGTTCCGCTGTTGACACCGAAGGAACCACTGAAGTTGATGGGCCTAGGTTTCTCTTTTGTTAGCGGAAAAATTATTTGTAATGGAATCGCAGAGCTGAGTTTCTTACGAAGAAGATCCAGTAGACCAGCCAACTCCGACAACAAAGTCATCTTGAGTGTTCCAGTTAACAGAGAACCCACTCCCAGAGGGAGAATAGTTGACTGTTCCGCCGGTCTGGTAATTTTGATCGTAGTTGATGCTGGCACGACGGTGAACGTCATTGTGCGATCCAAGAACAAAATCATGGGCACCGCGCTCAGTGATGTCTACACTGCTTTCAGAGGGACCGAGACCAGTAGGTATGGCCAAGGAACCAGCAATGCTGGTGAGGGCAATTAAGAGACTGCTAGAGCCAATCATTTTGATCTTTGTGGAAGTGTTCGTGCTTGGAAAAGATGTTGTGCTGGTGGTAAGCTTATACTTTCAACGGCAGGCTTCCATCCACGGCTTTATATGCAATTTCTCTCAGCTAAAATCACTTTTTCATCTCATACAAGACTCTAGTTACGATCACCTTGACAGAAAGTCAACATCATCAAGTGAGGTTGAAAACACGCATCGCATGGTCGTATCCTCGGAAATAGAGCATTTTGCCTAAAACATATCGTTCAGGTACCGGGTCAAACGGCATCAAAGTGCCGTAAAGAAAGACGGCTGAGAAGATGTATACCAATCAATCGTCAATTTTTCAGCTTCGAATCTCATTTGGGTTCCAAATCCGGCTCTTCGGACCTCACGCGGCTTCTTCCCCAGATCTGGGGTGCGTCCGGTTAAAGCTGTCGCATTTAGCCTGCCAATCACATCAACATGCTTTTCTACGAATTTGCGGAGGATGTGGCATTCCGGTGGATCGCACGGCAGCTCTACTAGGATTTGGCATTGAGGGGCTGAGTTTCAGAAGCAAATACACATCAGCAGTCAAATATTGTTGGCAAACAATGACGTGGTTACATGAAAAGAACTGGTGCCTTCCATATCTGTTAGAAGCTACGTTAACCCCCAACTATTACTAGCTAATATTTATTGTTTTGGGCTTCCTCATTCGGATCAAGCGTCTTAGATCGACATAAGGGCTTCAGCACTTACGGCTAGTTAAGTAAGTACATAACTACAGAGAAGTTCAACGAGACATGCCGTTAGGCCGCAACTCAGTTTATTTCTGAGTCTTTAAGTACGGTATATACGGTTGATAAGGTCATACCACTAGGTATCATAATAATGTTACAACGATGTCAGGTATAAAAGCTTTGGCCCCATCTGCCTCATATTAGCAAACGATATTGCCAAAACTCACAGCGGCCCTCCCAGAATGTAATATGGGTTCGCAACATTCATCGAAGGCATATATGCGACTCATAATGTGTAGTTAGAGCCGCCGATGGCGTGATGAAAATATTGATATGCTCTAGTTTTACTCCACCTCATACCTTTCTTCCGTCAACCTCATTAACTCCATCTGCTCATTATCCGGCTGAGACTAGTAGAACGCGTAATCAGGCGATTTATTATTAACATTTCATACACGAATTAATGAATCCGTTAATCCGAGGGCTAAAAGGCCAGCGTATGGAGATGTCACTGGTTGATAGAGGAACTGGAAAAGATCGGCTACAGGCTTGTTTGGATAAGAGAGAGAGATGGCGTCAGCTCCATTTGGAACCGGAAAAATCTATTCGAAAACTCAAAGTCTCATGATACATGCATTCAAAAACTGTAACTATGTGTCTTAGCCTTTCGATAAAGTGTGGATATCGTTGGGCAGCGGCAGATGGGCCGTTCCGTGAAACCTGATAAGTGCGCAAAAAACGGCATGGATCTGCCGCCCCCTTCAAGCATTAATCTGCCAGAACAAGGGATTACTAAAACGAAGCCTTGAAATAGGGGTAATCTCAACCGAAAGAAAAAAAGATTTAGCCTAAATACTGAAGCTATTTGTTTACATGTACTTAGTCATTCGAAGGCAGAGTTCGTCTACCAAGAATGTATAACAAGCTCAAATGGTATATCCACGCGCCGAAGAGGATTCTTTCGCTATAAGAAGAGGAATATCTCATGAAGGCTCTACTTCATCTTCCTTTACACATATAAGTATCGATTCATGCACAGATAATTGGGCTTTCCCCCCCTTTAGCATCAAACATATTGACATTTGAGTCGTTACCACTTGCTAGTTTTCAGTGCTGATACACAGATGCCATCACTCTATAATATGGCGTTATACTTCAGATAGCCATGACTTTTTTCTGGTCCCATTCCCCTTTTTATGTGCCAAGGTATTCCTCACGCGATCTAGAGTGTCACTCAACAGTGGATTGATTCTCTTGAACCGGGCAGCTGCAAATCGTCACACATAAAATAAAACTCGCACAGAGTTCTTCAGTGGAGAAAACTTCTCTTGGGAACACTACGAGACAACTACTGCTTGCGATAGTGTATCGAAGACGTGAGTATCGATTTATACTTATCTTTTATACTCAAATAGTGTACTTCTTGTGGTTATTTCTGGCTCGACATGAACCTCAGATTGAGTTTAAGCATATATCCTGATATAACGCTTATGAACACCAAGCACGCTAGAAGCAGAGAGAGTTTTTGGAAGAAATATCACGGTAGGAGAAAGAAGGGTAAGATTATGTGTATGATTCATGTCTCTAAAAGTCTGAGAGAGAGTCGGAGAAGGAGTTTGGCGTCAGCCAATCAGTAGCTGCTAGACAGTATGATATATATGGAGAGCTATTTTGCATGGGTCTTTTCTCTTTGGTACTTCAATAAAATGATTAGCAAGTGATATAACCATAGAACGTGCATAGTTTGTTTGTAGCACAACTTTGTCGAATTATATGTTTAGAGATAGCCTTGAAGACACAAGGTCAGTGCGTGTGATATGCCCATCTTAACACCAACTTATTGTGATGAGATGGTCCACTCTTTATTGCACCCAATTACAGGACATTTTCGGTCTTTTCTTGTGTTTAGGCCCATGTATGATGTTTCATTTGCGACCGTCAGATCCGTTTTGTAATATGAGGTCGGGTTTTAGGGATGGTTGCCCACACGGGTAACAGCCGTAAATGACTGTGTAGCTTATAACGTGTATAGTCATCTCAGCTAATACGCCAAGAAATTGATACGCATGACGATCGTCTACAGTGCTTTAGTGCCGATTCTCCCCAGACTTACGAACAGAGGGAAAGGCTGTGGAGATTGCTTGGCTGTTCGCTGGCGTATCCAATGAGGCTCCTCTTCATTACACCGCTAGGGATAGAAGGTACACAGTTCATTGCGCCCATTCTATTAGCCGAAGTAAGCTCCGCTACTGATGATAACCTTATTTTTAACCTTGGCGGCCGTGGGATGTGCGATCACTTTACAAGGAAAATTCTTCGCAGACGTCTCCCGTTTGTATTCTAATCGGAAGACTCCATGAAAAGCAATTGGTCAGCTGCATTGACATTTTGATCATAGTTCAAGTGAATGGTAGTTGAAATGAACCGGATCCAAATGCAAGCTGTCTTTCCAATTTTCATTAAAGAAGTGTAGTGGAAAATCTTGGCCCCTTCAAAGAAATGACACATTTACTGAACTCAAAGCTTCTGGTGCCATATCCAGACTTCATCTTCGAGGTTTTTAACATTAATTCAACATTCTCTTGAGTCTCCAGCATTATCAATATCGTTTTCATATTCCAAGATGATGATGGAGACTCCTCATGTCCGTTTAGACGGACTGCGATCTCCGCTACCTGTGGGGGCATAGGCAACAAGGTGTTGCAATCTGTGTATTAACCGGGGTAGTCTCTCCGCAGCGGTATTCACATGACTTTAATCGAGAATATTCAATAAACTATGAACATGACCACGAACAGGCAGGTTTCGATACAGCAACGCCGTGGCTAATATGATCTAACTCCAGCCGCTGATTGCAGTGACCAATGGAGGCATCTACATTTCAAAGTTTTCCTTGGAAATTCCTGACTTAAAACTCAAATTTGGAGAAGAATATATGGTGAGAGCCGCCAGTTATATCATCACCACCGAAATTCAGAAGATATAACCACTCGAGGTGAATAAAAACTGCATTGATACGACCATTACCAGCAGCATCTTGATCCAAGACAACGCGCAGTGAGTTGAACTTGCGAACTATTAGAGACTCAAGATTAGGGCACTGCGCATCAGTCATTAAAGGCCGGTGAAATGGGTAATATAGTCAAGTAGACGGTTAGCCCACTGGCTCTTCGCCCAGCCAATTTTGACAATTTGATCAAACGACCCCGAATGATACTGTGGTCCATCTCACACAATATATGTAGAGACGCGATGGTGATATGCTGAATTATCGTCAATCACTGAATGTATTCTACTTATTGGTTTTGATGGAAATGTTGCATGTATCAGCTATACGTGCTCATTTAGCTTACTCGGTTCATCGATGTGTAACTGACCCGCCAGCATAGAGGCATACGTAAAAGATATATCGTGTTAAGTACGGAGTAAAACTCGCTATATAGTTCTTTGTCAAGGATCTTCCAATTTATCCACTGCTCTACGTCCAATAGACGCTTGAATCAGCCACTTTGACAAACAGGAAGCTGCAAGTCGGTCAGGTTTTCCCCAGCTCTGCTTGTTCAAATGATGTGTTTAATTTATATATCACTGCCGGCCCGATACGTAGTTTGTTTACATGGGTTGAGGTTACATGCAAGGCATAAGAACACCGAAAGCAACCGACAAGTGAGGCGAACGCGGGGCATACCTCTACCACTGTGCATGCGCCATGCGGCATTCGCTTGCAGAATATGCATATGACGATTCTATTTCCAATAGGGATTTATCGCTATTTCTAGAGAAATTTAAGAGGTAAAAGCTGTTTCCTTCTTACTTTTCGTATTTTTTCCCATTGCCTCTTGATTGACGCATATAGTAGAGCCGAGGTTGGATCGTCATAAAGGCAATGAATGAATGTTAACCGCAATTCTCACGACAAGTTTCACGAATTTACGTGGAGAATATGTAACACTCTTTCGTAATTGAGCTACTCCCAAACAGATTTTATAACCGAATCAGGGTATATGATTGGCACGTACGGCTCAAATTATGCAAGTCGGATAAGTAAACCGAGACGACGGCGCATTAAAATACCGAAGCGCCGACCTGCTTCAACGGCCCGGGAAAATACCTAGGCATCGGATTGGTGCGCTTTTGGGCTTTAATTTGCGGCTGTAACTTCAAAGAAGATCTTATATAAAGAATCCGGGGTTTACCTACTTATAAACTCGATCGGATGCAACGGGCACCAAATTGGTTGGTGGAAAGATGTGGGGTGTAGTGGCGATCAAATGGCTTTTTGAACGATAGAACACTTGCAAGCATTTGTTTTTCCCCCTATTATTGTTTTACAATGTCTCTATAATGTCGTATTTCATCCTGCAGAGATCCCAATATTGCATAGTCCTCATATAGTTGGGTTGCGCTCATGAAACTCAACTTCAAAACGGCGGCAAATATGAGGTCTCGATCCTAAACTAGAGACTACAGCCTGTTGTCTCCAACAGCCTGAGATCATAACATGTAGTCTACAATACAGGGGTTAACATCTATATAACTCTGCCTGATCCCCATTGTCAAGTACCAGGAAACTGAGAAGACATCGACTCATCAAGATTTAAAAAACTTACATCAAAAAAGTGTATACAATATGACCAAACTATCCCTTCTCCTCGGAGCGCTCGCAGCATCGGTCTGTGTCCATTCCCATGCTCTTCCCCCTCCTCCTACAGTTACACAAGCACCCAAGCTTGAAGATCGAGCTACTACTTGCACCTTCTCTGGTGCCAATGGAGCATCTTCAGCAAGCAAGTCGCAGAAGTCCTGCGCTACCATCGTGCTGTCAAATGTTGCTGTCCCTTCGGGTGTGACTCTCGATCTTAGCGACTTGAACGATGGCACTACTGTGAGTAATACTAAAATGACAAAATTAGACGCGTAATACAATGATACTAATTGGACGACTTTTAAAAATGTAGGTCATTTTTCAGGGGACCACTACTTGGGGCTACAAGGAGTGGTCTGGCCCTCTGCTCCAAATCGAGGGCAATGATATCACCATCCAGGGTGCCAGCGGTTCGGTTTTGGACCCCCAGGGCTCCCGTTGGTGGGATGGTGAAGGTAGCAACGGTGGCAAGACGAAGCCAAAGTTCTTTGCTGCTCATGATCTAACCTCTTCATCCATCACCAACCTGAATATCAGGAACACACCTGTCCAAGCCGTCAGCGTGAATGGTGTCAATGGACTTACCATCACTGGAATGACAATTGACAACAGTGCTGGCGACAGTGGTGGCGGACACAACACCGACGGATTTGACATTGGCTCTAGCTCGAATGTTGTCATCAGCGGAGCCAAAGTGTATAACCAAGATGACTGCGTTGCTGTCAACTCTGGGACGGTAAGTAATTTTCTCCGGAAGATCAGAAAACTCGAGGGAACTTCTGGCTAAATTGCATAGAACATCACATTCACTGGAGGTCTCTGCTCTGGTGGACATGGATTGTCAATCGGTAGCGTCGGCGGCCGAGATGACAACACTGTTCAAACAGTTACGTTCAGTAACTCGCAGGTTACCAAGTCTGCTAATGGTTAGTCACTTGGAAAATTCCTGTCTCAATATAATTGACTAAGCACTCTATAGGCATCCGTATCAAGGCATCGGCTGGTGATACTGGGACAATCAAGGGAGTGACCTACACCGGTATTACTCTGTCGGGCATCACGGGGTATATTGCCGTCCAAAATCCATATATTCAGCGCATCACTAACTATGACTCACAGATATGGTATTCTGATTGAGCAAAACTATGATGGTGGTGACCTGCACGGAAGCCCCACGAGCGGTATCCCCATTACCAACCTCGTACTCCAGAACATCTCTGGAAGTGGCGGCGTCTTATCAAGCGCCAACAATATCGCCATCGTTTGTGGAAGTGGAGCTTGTTCCAGCTGGACCTGGAGCAACGTCGTCGTCACTGGAGGAAAGAAATATGGCAGCTGCCAGAACGTACCAAGTGTTGCTACCTGTTAAGTGTGGCTTGTCACAAAGCTTTACCAGAATCATCCACAGCTATATGGTTGATGTCAACGTCTATCCTTTGATGATTTAGTGAATATGCTCATTATATATTCTTTGATATTGCCTTTTAACAATCTTTGCCATTTCTATCTATTAGCCCAGCGTCTTACCTACCTCTGCAATCTGATGTTCTGCACTTGTGAAGAAGGCAAAACTAATAGGGCTCTAACCAAACCATTAAGTGCATTCAGTATTTCCGCATACTTATGAAACGTGTCACTGTTATCCAAAGTCTGAAGTAGATGAACATCAGCAATGTGCCATTGACTCATAGATGCCTTGAATAAACTGTATTTATTTTGGTTCATCATATTGTATCTGCACTGAATATATTGATTCGTAAGGATTGAGATGCAATTCACAGTACAAGGGTTAATCAGTTTATTGTACAATATATTACGTCTAGATCAGGTGAAATCGGGTTGTGACTTACTCCTCAATGTTTGAGAAGACGGTTGGCGCCAGCTGCTGACACCAATTTAGGAGTGGGGTTTAGCTATTGCTCAGATAATCCAAAATATTATTCACATTACTTATTTAAGTAGACTTTAATGCCTGTGATGGTAGAAATGCTAATTAAGGCTCCTAAAAGATTGCCAACCTTTTCAGACAATCTAGGAATGTAGTTTTGCTATAGATATACTTAAACCGCCGGCCTTTGAAGCATATGACTAAAGATGCCTCACACGTCCATAGTTAGAGTATGAGAAGTAACTAGATATTTTTATTTGTTTCTGTTAATAATAATAATGATACGATTTTTGTAGCTTCTGGCATAAATTAAGTGAGGAATTCGTCCTGGGCAAAATTTTGTGACGACTTCAAAAGTCATAATGCTCGCCTGAAGACAAAAGTTAAGACAAAGGTTCAGTGATAATATTTGCAATCCTTTGGACATGCTGACACAGCATGATAAGAAACTGAAAACGGATCGGGTTTATTACATTAATTAACAATTTAGGCGTGTAACAATCTCACCAATGGGTATTTGAGCGGAGATATCTGATGAGTTTGTCATACAGCAGCGACGCGCGCAATCACCTTTATATGAGTTACCGGCAGTATGTGATATGAGGATGATGAATCTGCAACCTTCAGATAGTTTTCTGCCATCAAGGTGGATGGGTCGAGTGAGATTTTAGAGCTTTTAAGAGGAGGGGGAACTACATCTTAATGTTCTTAGTTGCGGACTGATAAAAGGCTATAGAGTTTATGCAGTGTTGCAACCGAGTTAATGGATATCCAGTAAACAGTTTCCTAAAATGGAATCCATTGTGAAAGAAAAACCAAGAACATTAAAATATGGGCCGCAGTACTTACCAGCACCAACTTCAACGTGTTTATATCATAATATGCAGAGGGAAAGGAGCACTCATCACCCTGCTATAAGTTGCAACCGGTGATAATCTAATAAAAGCGCAATAATATTTGATTAGTTTCAGAGACTGCGATTCATCATTTGTTCGCATATATTCCACCACTCTGCAGCATATCAAGAAATTCCAGCTTCAAGCGTGATCGGGGAACCCTCCTATCATGATTCCATTAGCCAACATGCATGTAATGACCTCGGCGAGGGACTTTTTGGCTAAAGGGTATTCGCTATTTCCATTTCCAATAGTTGAAAGAGAATTCGGAAGTTGCTAGCATTGTATAATCGAGATTTTGGCATGGATTTACGTGCCATTTTCCCTTCATCTTCTTTCTTTGACTTTTGCACATGACCAAGATTGGCAAGTCAGCTGCATGCAGTTAGCCCGGCTGTGGTCATGATATTGGCGCAGCCAAACCTGGAAGGTGGATCAAGGGCAATATAATGCATGTAAGCTCTAAGAATATCGAGCACCCCTCGAGCACCCCTCGACAGGACTTGACCCTAGGAGACGAGGCTGAGATGTAAATATTTCCGAATGAGTCCGATAGAATGAGGGTGTCGTCATCATAGCTCTGCATGATAGTACGGGCGTCTCTCGCCCACGCGTGATGCATCTCCCAGCGAGTCACATTGTGTCTATCCTCTGCAAAAGGTGTTAGTGTCATGCTAGTAAGAGTATATTTGTCTTAAGCTAAAGGTCCTAGCGATTTTCCGCGGCTGCACGGCTCGTCGGACGATAGAACGCCATGGTAGGCCAAAAACCACCGAGTAATTGCTATGATTCATTCGTTTCCTCCTACCTCCCCTGGACAGTGCTGGGTCTATTCACAGGCGACCAGGTTTGGTCATCGCGGAATAATACCCTCACCGAAAAGGTATCCTCAACAGTCAAGGCTGTCATTCCCCTGTAGAATATGGCAGCCGGAATGTAACCCCCCTCCCCGAATACATATTCCTTGCCATATCTACTCCGCCGCAACTCATTCGTTAGAATGCATTTCATGTGTAAGTTCTTTAAAGGTGCTTGTATAATTGGACGTCGGTAACCAAAAACTGACACGTAGTAATCCTTTCCCAAAACGCAAAATGATTCGTCCAAATGTGTTCGGAGCATAGGCTAGGAATAGTATCGCCCGAGTCGCTGGATGACAGTACTTCAAAATAGCACCCAGAGTAGTTTATCCACGAAGCTTACCTCTGGCTTAGAACTTTAAGCGCCTCTAAGCCTCAATATGAAACAGGGATATTAGATATGCCTACAAGTGGTTAGTTAGGCACGTTTTCCATCTCCACAGGGGACCTAGACCGTTTCTTAATACGGAAACTACAGGCACAAGCTCGTGAAGCGGATTCAGCTATTGGTCCTGCAGGACAATGGAGTCTCATGATGTTGCGGGCATGTTCTGCCCACCAGAGCCCAATTTGTTTCAAGGGTACGATAACCATCCGGGCATGCTTGTCTTACTATGCCTTGACCTCTCCAATGAGGAATCCCAGACGCGCGGCTGAGGACCGCCTTTGTCCCCGCGGCTCCTCCGTAAGGACATGTTATTCGCATAGTAGCATGAACAATGCTCCTATCGACACACCCGGCAATCAGCCTTGGAATTCGTCCAAGCTTATGATGATGCCGGTTTGCCGACTCACGTCATGATTCTTTTCTCATCATGTACTCGAGCATGGAACCGCTAGGAGGAACCCGCGCCTTACATGAGCTTTATGGGTGTGTTGCGCCTAAACAGTCTTAATATGTTGACTCTTTGAGCTTCCTTTTTGAGCACACGCTGCAAACTTCACGAGAGGGAAAAGCTATAA
Source organism: Trichoderma endophyticum (assembly GCA_035079535.1). Classification (NCBI taxonomy): domain Eukaryota; kingdom Fungi; phylum Ascomycota; class Sordariomycetes; order Hypocreales; family Hypocreaceae; genus Trichoderma; species Trichoderma endophyticum. Next base: position 237,849 of record JAPMIQ010000004.1, read on the forward strand.
AGGGACCAGTTCCCTTCGTGATCGACAATATCCTCTTCACCAGTCAACCCGGACAACTCAGCTCAACAAAGACCAAACAACAGCCTTTCATCCTCCAACCATCTCAACCGATACAATGGCTTTCAAGACTATGATGGTCGCCGCCCTGGCTGCTCTGCCTGCCGTCTTCGCTTCCCCCATCGAGCTCGAGTCTCGTGCTGGCTGCAAATACAACGGTGGCTGGCAGAACTTCCCTTCCATGAGCCAGTGGCTGCCCTGGACTACCGTCTTCGGCCGCTACCAGCAGGACATGGTCAACGCCGGTTCCACCTGGGACGATGTTGGCCGTATCAACGTCGCCATCAGCAACGCCGCCGCCACCATCGGTGTTGACGAACGTGTCATCCTCGCCATCATCCTCCAGGAGTCCCACGGTTACGTCGGTGTCCAGTGCACTGGTAACAATGACTGCGGTCTTATGCAGTGCGAGGGCTGCCCTTCATTCCAGGGCCGAAACGGTCTTCCCCAGGTATGTAGACACTATATACTCTCAGTTCTAATTTGCTATTTTGCCTCTAACACTGTCTATAGTCTGATACCTCTGCCATGATCAACGGTGGTACCCAGCACTTCAAGGGTAACTTGGAGAACTGGGGCAACCAATGGGCTGAGTCTTCCATCTACCCTGCCCTCCGTGAGTACAACTCCGGCAGCGTCAACTCTGGCGATCTCAGCACCGCTGCTGGCGGCTTTGGCGTTCCTTGCTACGTCGCCGATGTCGCCGGCCGTATGCTCGGAGACGTCTTCTAAGTCAACAAAAAGAAAACGAGGAATGGAATATGAAGCGCGATGGCCTGGAATGATGGAAATCTCCGTGGCGTCGCTTGCTTCTACTCTTGGGTTTACATGTCTATAATTGCCCCCTGTGGCACTTTTCAAGGCCTTTTCCTAGAGGCCATGTCTATATCTAGGATCACCGTATATATATTATCTTTCAGACAGCTTGTTTTGCCCAGCTATTGTTAGTGATGTTTCTTTCGTATGTGCACATTCCATCATCTTCCTGCTGTGAAGTACTAGTGGAAAGATGTCCGGCGATCTGACCGGGGATGGTGAGGTATACGATAAACATGAAGTGTAATCCAACGATGGACGCCCCCTGACTGATCTAAGAAAAGAGATTCAATGGACTAGGCCAACAGGCTATCATGCCGGTTCATCTATTCTTGGCATGCGCCATGGGGCTCAATTCGGACGGCAATATCCTCCGTACGGAAATATTTTCTTACTGCCAAGAATAACTCGCGTATCTCTTCCGGAGCAGTTTTCTTAACCTGCGAATTCCCGGTGAATACAAATGATGCCGGAATCATGATGAGCGTTGGAGGCCGTTCTCGGGTTTTGCCTATAAGCAGCTGCCTATTCTGGTGATCAAATCAAAATTGCAGTTTACTTGAGTCGTGGGGCGCTAAAAAGGTAAATCCACGTTAAAATCAGGGGTTCTTCTTTTTCTTCCTATCAAATTTTGCTTAGTAGATTTGAGCGAACTCGTAGCGCAGACGTATTCGATTAGTTGGAACCGCGGCTAACTGACGCAGTCACATTGCACATCTTGGCCAATCATCTCAACAGACAGCAGCACATATCTTTAGAAGCAACAAACAATTCCCATCATTTGGAGCTTCCTATTCGATGATAGGTAAGCTGACGGTGGAGTCGTTAGTGTCGAGAAACGTACCTCTGAAAAGGGCCGAGCGGCATCAGGGATCTTTTCTTTTGGCAACGACGAGAACCTCAACTGAGCTGTAGGCGTTCATGCGTCCCCTTGTATGATTCTAAACGGGGAGCCTCCGATGGAGTTTACAATCAATCTTGGGCCATTTGTTTTGCCTCGGGCGCAGCCAAGACTGAACCAACCCCGATTTGAGGTTCAAGTTTGTTCACCCCGCAAGCCAGAGGTCCCAGTTGTCTGGATGAAGCAACTCAATGTTGTGAGTGTTTTCTTAACCTAAAGCGAGAACTGTTGGTTTCCAAGGAATATTTACGAAGTGCCTAATCCTGACTCAAGATGGAATTATTGTAAATGAAGCTTCAATGCCATAATAGTCTACCTAAAGCTTTTGATCTTTTGAAGGTCGTCGGGACGATCTCCCGGATTTTCATTATAGCGGCTATTCGCCCTATGCACCGCTCCACTAATCATCCTTCGTTGCATTGTAGGATCTTCAGAGACTTTTTCTGTTTACAGCCATTCTCCAACAGTACATAACTACGTGAAACTCCATTGTCAAGTAAGCTTAAAACAGAAGGATGTATCACACCCAACCAAGTTTTGTCTAAAGTGGTATACCTGTTGTAGTGGGGGGGAAAAGCGTCATAGTCAATAAACATGCATCATTGTGAGGGCTGTCACCATCTTCTGCACTTATAGTTGCTTTAGAAGTCGCGCAGCGTTAAGAATACTATCATACCATACATCATACACAAATTTTATTTCTGCGCAAGGGCGCATGAAACCCTTAACAGACTAACAGAATAAGCATCTCACCAACGCTGTGTCGCGCTGCCATTGATCGACATGTTAGGCACGATTTCAGTGTATGATCAGCAGTCAGATCATCACAACCTCACTAATGTCCAGTTGTTTCAGACAGGCACGATTTGGTGCATTAGCATCGTAACAATGATCTGTGTCGATCCGGCCCAGTTGTCTCACTCCGCTAAGCGCGGACCGTACCGGCTGAGATATTGTCATGCGAGTCTGTCACCTCGATCGGCTGACAGTTGATCACTGGGTTTTTACTCGGTATACACCTCCATCCTCTCTGTTCGAGGTATAGGATATTTATCTCTGAAAAAGGCCATCATTCAGCGTTTACGCTTCATGAGCAACAACATTACCATATATGCATGCGAGTAGATCCAACATCACTGGAGGATACATACTTATAAACTACCACTTTACAGAATACGAAGAGGAGTTCAAATGGAAATTAGCCATCGGACTCAATAAAGCCAGGCATTTTAGACTAATTACTGGAAACTTGAGAGAGAAGAGGCCGTTATCCATCCCATGTAACCCAAGTTTCATGTCTCTGGCTAAGCGCTTGCTTATGTCCACTTCGAAGAAGACCTTCTTCTTTTGTTGATGATCGTCCCCCAAACCTGTTGGGTACAATCATGCGACATTACATAATGTCAATTCAAAGAAATGCTGCGCTTATGAATAGATGACCGTATACTTACTTATCTGTCTACTTTTTTTTTGAACTGCCAAATTCGCTACCCCAGGATCGAGATCAAAAACGAAAGAGGAAGCCTTTTACCGAGAGTATAAGTGGACAAAAGAACCCTGTGCAATTCAACGGCCAATGAACAGAACTAGTAGAGCAATTCTTCCAGTTGTTCCGCTAGCTTACGTGCAAGGGTAGCAATAGTCCAAGGCAGCAGGATATAGCGACCGCTTTCAGTATCTTTTACGCCCTTTCAGTAGCCTGATAGTACGAGTACGAGAGTTGAGTATTCCATCACAATTCCACCGAGAAGGCTACCCTATGGGAGCTAGCAAGCATTACTTTCCCCTGAAAGACATTAATTAATGGTAACTCGTAAAACAAGTTTATTTTTTTCTCCTCAAGATTACTATACGAAGTACACCTTGCACACCCTTAGCACCCTTCACTCCTTTCGCACCCCTCGGTAGAAGTATGCATGAACAGTTACAACCATGGTTCATGTCTGTAAACATTCGCATAATGTTGCCCTGAAAGTCGTAAGCGGAGACAACGTTGTAATCCGAAATAGCCGACACCGATTTTCCATGCTGGGTATCTAGTAATCGGTAATTGAAAGACGCGTTCAAATGTGGATTGAACCCACTGGCTTCACAAGGGTCAAACTGGTCGAGCTCAAGGTTGGCTATCTTGGTCATTGCGGCTTATAGTGGACTAATATTTCACATAATATTACGAGCAGTGAGCATACTCAGGTCGTATGGGTATGCATGGGAGCATCTTCTACATTGGCAGAGAGGTGAGACGGTGCTGCCGAATCATGCGTACAATGTTTCATATGCATTTTTCAGATAGGACAAGGCATTCTTCATCATTAAATATTAATGTAATAGAATAAGAGTAATGAAAGAGCGCATCAATTATGGATGGATTAATCCTTTGTGAATACCTCTGCATCTTCCTTGACGACATCACCATTTGATTGGCCTGGGAAGAACTCCCTTCTATCTTCCGTATACCCGCTAAGACACAATAGTTAGCACATTATGAACATAGAACATGTTGTCGTTGGCGATACTTACAAGATAATGTCGATCTCATCCAAAGTCTTGCCCTTTGTTTCTGGCAGAAAGAAAAAGGCCCAAATGGTTGCTAGTAACATCCATGAGGCAAAGAAGAACCAGGTACCATAGCCCAGCGAGGTGAAAATGTAGGGTAGCGCCTTGGTAATAACGAATTGGGTGAGCCTGTATACAAATATTAGTATTGATCAAGTTTTGCAATGGTCGAACCAGTTCTCACCATTGGCAGAGTGCTGCCCATGTTCCGGAAAAGTTACGCAGTGCGCCTGGGAAGATTTCGGCGGCAACAATCCAAGGTATACCGTTGAGACCAAAAGACCAGCTATCAAAAGCGAGTTAGTAGTCGGATAACTTAAAGATGGGTGAGTGCGCATGCTGCCATACAAGACTGAGTATATCATGATCATGCCAGTTGCAGCTTTGCCACCAGCCGCTGTGGATGGTGAAAGCTCATGTCCAGCTTTAATGATGTCGGCTGGGTGCCCGATTTTGACGTATGCGCCGATGATCCAGAGGCAGAGCGAACAAGCGATAGAGGAGATAATGGTTGGGTGTCGGCGACCCCATATATCGATCAAAAAGACGTAGAACAGGATTGAAGCGATTGCTTTGACAAGGCCGTAGATGCCGGTGTATAAAGAGACATCTTGGATCCCAAGTGAAGCGAAAAGCGTTGGTGAATAGTAGTTGATGGCTGTTATGCAACATTTTGTAAGCTGATGACATCTCCATCAATTTTGAAAGCCTTACCTGCGGCTCCAGACATATTTTGTAGCGCAAAGGAGCAAAAGACCAGAATGATGCGGTTTCGCATTCCCTTCCTTGATAGTTCGTAGAGGGCTCCACGGAAAAGTGCCCACGACCCAGTTCCATATCTGCTCGCAATATTGTTCTCTTCTATCAGACGACCTCGGATCATTTGTATATCTTCTTTCAAGTCTGCGGCATGTTCGCATTAGCTAGCTTTCTTTGAAGTCCGCTCAGGCGTATCTTACACTCATGATCTCTAGAAAGATGACGAATTCCTTCCAGTGACTTGGTTCCATCCTCTGCTCTATCTTTTCGGAAGAGCCAAAGAGGACTCTCGTGAAGAAATACCCCTCCAATCAGTAGCATACCGCATGGAACGATTTGGATAGCCATAGGGATACGCCACGAAGCGGTTGAGTTTACATCCATGTTCTGATTGATTCCATAGTTGATCCAAAAGCCGATAACAGATCCGATTTGATACGCGATTTCGAAGAGACCAGTGAGTATACCACGGATAGACGGAATCGAAAGCTCGGCAATATAGCTTGGAACAGTCGCGGTGATTCCGCCACAAGCAAGCCCGGTAAGAACTCGACCAGCATCTGCACGGCTATAGTTAGCCAATGAAAGTTTACAGCACCATCAGATCTGAGTGAGATGCCATGGACGTACAAATGTTGCCGAGTGAATGTGTAGCTGCAGTCATGATGACCGCGCCAATGAGGAATACGACGTTGGAAATGAACAATGCCCATTTTCGGCCTACCTTTTCCGTAACTATTCACCAATAATCAGCACACGGAGGGCGACATGTGTTGCTTTGAGTATTCCTGAACCTACTAAAGAAGCAGAAAATGGCGCCGAAAAAGGCTCCCGCCTGGAACGCAGACGTGATGTTACTGGAGATGCTGTTGGCATCGGCCGGCGAAATGTTAAAGTCTTTTTTGAAACTGGCGCGAGCGATTGTCGTCCCAACGAATGCACCGTCATAGCCAAAGCTGTTTACCATAGCGTTAGAACAGATCGTATGCGTTTCTAGTAAGGCAAAGGATACTTACAGAAGAGAGCCTGTCGCTATGATTGCAGCTTCGGTATACAGCCGCCAATTGTACACCTCTTTCGGCGTTGGCCGATCTTCAACAGCACGGAATCCACCCATGATGTTGAAGGTCTTATCACCTCGTTAACTATGTTAAGGACCTCGCAACGCAGGACAGAGTACACACCTGTATCAGTAATTATAAAGTTGGTTCGTGGGGGGGCTGGAATCCGAGGCCATTTAGCAATAAGAAAACTCGCAAGACAAACGGACAACTTCGTAAGATATATGAATGAGAGTCTTGCGGTCTGTCACTCATCGCCGTCGCCTGGTTGCCATCGGATCTGACGAGAAGATGGTGGGGTCTTCGCCAATTAGCAAAGAATCCGGGTTACTGCTGTCGAACCATTTCTACGATACCCCAGCTTTTCACTGAGTAGCGCCGTGCGGGGAAATATGCGGAGGCGACAGTTCAGATCAGATTCTTCTTCGAAGGAAACAGAATACAGGGGAGAATATCCAGCTCGGGTCACAATGTGACTGCCAGGTTTGTCGGCAAAAATTGAACCATTTCAAGCCTTGTTTGTCTTAGAACGGGAATAAACGTGGTTCGCCGACGGTTTATTGCTGGTGGCGCTGCGCTATGGCAAGGGAGGTGGCAAATGTGAGGCCAATGAGAAGAGAAACTGTTTGGTGGGCTGGGCAGCTAAGCGACGTATCCGATATCCGAGCCGATCGGCTGTCCCTTTGAAGTCGACGCGACAATGAGCTTGAGTCTTGGCTTGAAGAAACAGAGGGCTTGCGGTTGCAAATAGACGCCGTGATTGTAATTATTGGAGTCAGATGCAATCCGATATATCATATGGTATGTCATCAGCCCGGCCTAGACACACTAGAGATCGTAGAGGCTTACACGATGCTAAGTTATGTGACCGCATGACGTAGAAATATGTTTCATCACTTTGTATACCGCAGTGTTACTAGTTTCATATGCCAATGGAAAGTAAAGATATAAAGTACATGCATATCATTGAGTCATGTTAGGTACACATAGGCATATTATTGTTGTCTCCGATATAATATGGCTTTTCATATTGCTATCAAGAGACTCTTCTTATGTATCATACTGTCAAGCCCAACGTGGATGATCAATGCTCATGATGCTGCCGCCTCTATGTAGAACCCTTGGCAATGCTTCTCTCAATCGCTTCTAGGGCGCTAACCACGCCAACAATCCATTCTTGCTGCGTTTTATTGTCATACTTTGGGTATGGTCGCCGACAATGGCAGCTTTCTTCGGGATAACCACGCAGCCTTGCTACTACCCATTTTGTGCCGTTGATACCACCCTTGGCAAAGCCCCATTCCATCTTTGCGAGCTCCAACTGCAGTGCCGTAGCCTCTTTCACCTTGCCTGCCACAAACAGGTCGTAGATTTGTATACATGTCTTTGAAGTTTGAAAAATCGTTGTGTCAGCAATGCTCACTGCTTGATGGCAAAACATCGTTGCATCAGACTCACCTTGGGATATAGATTTGCTATTCCAGTGATGGCGCCTGTACTGCCGACAGATAGTGCTGGAACGAGCCAATCACTTTGACCAGCAAGAGCACTGAATTGGTCGGGGCTGTATGTAGCAGCAATGCGAGACACTTTGGCGATTCCACCGCATGTCAGCTTTACACCAACGATATTACTATGCTTGGCTAGTCGATCCAGCATCTCGGAGTCGACATCGAGTCCGGCGACAACATTGGGAAAGTTGTATATCACGATGGGAAGCGGACTCGAATCAGCTGCCTACACATTGTGAGTCAGTATTGGCTTCGCAACTCGGAATAAAGTGAACGGTTGTCATACCTCTTCAAAGAATGCAACAATGCTGTCTTTATTCATCGCAAAATGGAAATAGCTGGGTACAAGTACCAAGACAAAATCGGCACCAGCTTCTTTTGCCGCCTTCGTTTCTGCAATGACATCCCGTGTGCACTGTCCGGAGCATCCTACAGTAATTGTGATGTCTGGTCTTCCAGCCTGAGTGGCGATGCGACGTGTCATTGTGATAAGTTTGATCTTCTCATCCTGAGTCAATGTCACAGCTTCACCATTAGTTCCAGCAATGACGACTAGATTAAATTCTCGTTAGCTACCGTTGCTGTGTTACCAGGAAATGTGCAACAGTGCTTACCGCCATGAAGTCCAGAAGTGATGACAAAGTTCAAGTGTCTCTCTTGTAAATCCCAGTCTATTTCTTGAGAGTCGTTGCTGCCGAACCAGGTTAAACTAGGCACATGAATGCCAGGCGGAAACGGCCTGGCTGCTTGCAAAGAGCCCATTGTCGCTGATATGGGGAAGAAATTGAGAGCTCCTGGTGCTTTGCTTCAATGGTGTCTTGTCTCGAAGATGCGAGGCAGTAAGACTTCTTGAAAAAGGTTGTTGATTAAGGTTAGGATACCGTTCAGAGTCTTATATATCACTCCGTCGAATAGATAATGATAAGATTGAGAAACCTGGTGAGGCCTGTATCGGACTTCCTAGAAATTGCATTAGACCCCAGATGGAGTAGCCAGACGCGGGGAGATTTCTCCACGTCTGGATGACTGATTGTATCACCTTACTTGTGCTTCAATCGAGGCGATGGGCGTGGGGTTGTGTTGCCGACGACTCATTATTCCCGACATTGCCGACCCGAGCGGACACCACCATCGCAACTCCATGATTGATTGATCACAAGATTGCAAAACAGGAATTAAAAACTGCATGCATAACGGATCGGATATCCGCGCGGGACTTTGACGCTTCTTGGCGAGCTTGAACTTCTTCAAGGACTTGCGCCGTGATTCTTGCATTCCCTGCGACGCCCTCCATTCTCACAATCTGAGCTCGAATCCACGCCTTTTCATCTTGATCCTGCTCTTCTACACCCAGCATCAAGAGTGGCCAGAGCATATTCACCGGAAGCGAGTCATCAGGAGCGAGATCAGACGAGATCTGGTGCGCCAGCTTGCGGATTTGACCAAGGGCGTCAGCTGCTTCCTTGGTCAACGGCAGGTGTTTGTAAGCGACGCGATGAAGATGGACTTTGCTGGCGTAGTAGTTGGACAAGTACGTGCGAAAAGCTCTGGTGATGGTAAAAGCCAGGTGCGCCGAGATATGAGGCTCCGACAGCTTTCCCGCGACGGCGTAGTCCATGAGTGGTGGGCGCTGATCGTACAATGAGCGGAGGTCGGCCGCAATGGAAGCGCCAATGTTCATGACTTCGATCTCGTCTTCGACAGTTCCTCTTGACCGATGCCAGGGATCAATCTTTGAGATGCGCCCCATGAAGCTTTGTACCTTTTGGAAAAAGACGATGCCGGGCTGGTAGAGGACTTGGAACAAGACGTCCTCGATGTCATCACTAGAAGCATCTTGGCTTCTCGCAATTTCATCTGTCTCGGCATCGAAGCTCGCAGGAGAGGCATCTACGAGTTCAATTTCATCATCTCGTGACAGAAATAGTCCCTCGCCACCGGCCGACACTGCTCTGGCATCCAACAACCGGATCCAAAGAAGGACTTGCTTTTCAACATGGGAGAATGAGGCTTTGTTCCCCTTCTGGAATATTGTATATGCCTGTTTGAGATAACGATGTGCCGTGTCGAGCTTGCTTTCTATAATCCCAACGTAACTCAGGAAGAATAGAGCGGCAAGGAGGCATTCGCGCGCTAGGCTATGCTCATTGAATGAATCTGGATCTTCGGCTTCGACTTCCATGGTAGCTTCTTCGTAGTCGTTTGGCGGGACAACAAAAGCCCAAGACCTATCGCTGCGACAGAGAAGGGTATATGAGAATGCCAAGATAGCACTACGTAGGACGCGGGAGCTTTTCGACATTGCAACAAGGCCTTGACGGATTGAGAACCACTTCCTCTGAGATTCGACTCCAGCAAGAATAGGCGGAGTGGCAGACTTGGCGAAGAACTCCATAAGCTTCTCACTTGTAGCAGATGCACTCTGATCCAAAGTCTGGTCTCTATTCTCTTGAATTGTCGCAGTATCAGAATATGAATTTATCATCAGAGGATCCATATGCCTGTTCATATATGCAGTGGGTTCCTATCGAAAGCGTGAGTATCAGAATTTTCTCTTTGGCTTTTGTTCGCCGCCAACTACATGTAGAAAGAATAGGTGGATGAGTATTAGCGAATTGGATGAACGATACTTACTAGGGCATTCGTGCTAATTGCAATGGTGGTTGCCATATCTGGGCTTTCCTGTTGCCAAAGGCTGCTGCCGGGATCCCACATAAAGCTCGCATAGTCAAACACTTCATCCATAGCCTGCAGCGTTCTTAAACCAGACGTAGTTGGTGATCTGTCAGTAGACGGAGACAGAGTCAGTTGGTTACTAGATGTGCCACTCTCGCCATTTGCATCCTGCCGTTGCTTTGACAACGCAGGGGCGTGATGTGGTCGCCATTTGCACTCCAAGTTCAGCCGCTCACAATGAGAGCATCTTGGACGCTGCTCATCGCACTTTACTTTGCGACGCCTGTGTATTCATTACTCATCAGCAAAGCATCCTGAAGTACACTGTATAGTTGTTATATGAGTGGAAGGAAGCCTCACTTGCAAGTCAAACACCCACACCGTGACCTGTTATAGCGCCTCGCTGGCCCAGCGCGTTGTGGAGAGATCGTGTTCATGATGCCATGATGTGTAGGAAGCTGCAGCGTGCTATCGGGATAACCTGGCTAAGGACGTGTATCCACAATTTCGCATAAAGAAGACGTTCAAAGATTTGCCCTTTCAAGTCATAGGAACCAAGTGTGCCTTTGATGAGGCGATACAGCCTAATGAGGTAGCTGAAGGAAGAGTTGGAGAAATCATGCACCCCAGAGTGAGTTCTTGGGCAAATGAGGCTAGCGTGTCAAGCAGGCGAACTAAGGGCCTTTGGTGCTATTGAACTCCGTCATGTGACGCGAATGGTGTTCTACGGGATGGCAGAATAGCAAATGCTCCGTAGCCTGTACATTTGTAGGTTGTTAATTATAGAATTCAATAGTGACAAATTTCACGAAGTTCTTGTGTAAATGTATAGAGGCGAGATACGTAAACGTTGGTCAACTACCCGATTACGTATAGCCATCTGTAGCCATCAGATTTACAGAGTCTCCCCATTCAGGCATATGGCTTCACGTATAACCTTAGGCGTTGTCTTTTCGGTATAGCTACAGGTACATGAATATTACTCCGGTGGCAACTGGAGTGGCCTTGGACCTGGACACACGAAGGGACTAAACGCCCGGATAGAAGAGCGGATACACTAAAAACAGAGACTGCATCTGCGGTAAGCAACAAAGACAGTACGCATAAGACATAATTACTGTATGACTCTGCCAATTGTTCTACCCATTTCAACAGGATATTCTTCCTGATGGCCTGCTCATTATTATCCACGAATGGACACTGTGTTTTGAGACAAAGATTTGGCTAGCTGTAAGCACTTATTTATGTATGCTAACAAGCTAACAAGTGTGCTTCCGAGCTGCGATAGCATCATATTCAATTCAAGCTCAGGCAATATCTTATCTCATCTAACATTCAAAGCTTAGATGGATCTTAAACTTTATAATCTGATAATGTCTATGGAAGTACTAATCATAATTGAATTCCACTGCGTCTTGTGGAAACACCGCGCATCAGTCTCACATAGTGCAACTATCAACATATGTGTTTTCGCTTGCCTATAACTAACCTCTGTTGTGAAGATTTGAATAATTTATCGTTCAATTCGAATTGCTGCATATATCGACTCAATCGCCGGTCTCGGCTCTTATTCATCATTCTCCGGAACCGCCGCGGCATTAATAATTGGCGGTTTGGTCAACTCATTCTTGCCCCGCCACCTGATTACCCGATTAGGAAACCTGTGATGCTGTAAGGCCGTCGTTTCAGGCATTCAATTCAAGAGCAAAGTTGTATTTAAGTCGCGACAATTCTGGCTTTCCGAGAAAAAGATTTCTCTCTCAGATTCATCAGCATTTCCAACAATCATCAACGACCATCCATTTTTACAATTGCATCAAAGATCCCGCATCAAAAAAAGTTCAATTCAAACTTTCTACACTACCTTTTTACATTGTCGCTGCCTGAATTCTCGATTTCAAGGCATCGCTGCCTTTTTTGCTGCGAGTATCCGCTTACGTCATCGCACCGAACCCATCTCTAACGTGGTCAACCACCACCACTCCAGACACATATATCTTATAAAGCATAACAATTTATCTTGAATAACATCAATTTGTTATTAAATACATTCATCACAATGCCGGCCACTCAAATCCAACAGAACGGCTGGACCTCTGTGCCGTTGGACCCCAGCAAGCTCTTTAACGGCGAGCCATTCAAGAATGTCCCAGGACCGCTTCTTGTCGCCGACATCAAATTCCCCAATGACGATCCTATTGTCGCCAAAGTCCAAAGCTATGCCAAGGATAAGCTCCCTATCGAAACTTTCAATCACAGCATGAGAGTATTTTATTTTGGTATGAAAGCTCAAGCAACCCAATAAGTATGTCTGCATAGCTAACATACATACCTTTTTATAGCCAGCGCTATTGTTAGACAACAATTTCCCGAGCATGCCGACACATTCTCTCCTTCAACTCTTGCTCTAGTTTCCCTCTTACATGACATTGGCACTGCTGAGGAAAACCTGGCTGCCACCAACATGTCATTTGAGTTTTATGGAGGATTCAAGGCACTCAACCTCCTTTTGGAGCTTGGAGCCTCCAAAGACCAAGCCGAGGCTATTGCTGAGACTATTATTCGTCACCAAGATCTTGGCACAGTTGGCAACATTACGTTCCTGGGTCAGGTTATCCAGCTAGCCACTATTTATGACAACGCTAGCAACCACCCATATGTCAAAAACATTACTCAAATCATTCACAGCGACACTCTCAAGGATGTCATCAAGGCCTACCATCGCACGGGGTGGCTTGGATGCTTTGCGAAAACAATTGATCGAGAGGAGGAGCTCAAGCCGTGGTGCCATAGCACTCACATTTCTGACTTTTCCAAGGTGATTCTCAACAACAGCTTTATGCAACAATATGAGTAAGAGCCAGATGTCTTTTCTTGTACGGCGATGTAATCTCATCACAAGCCAAGTGTCATTGGAATTCAAGAGACGGAGAGCCTACGTGTGAGATGTTTCACTTCTGCACACTCCTTGTCATATAAAATTTACATGGGAAATTCTTAACGTGTTTGGGGTAAATACCGTCTTTCACTCACTCAGTAATAGATACTAAGAATACAAAGAGCACATCATGCAGCTCTGCAAGTTGAACTGTTCCTTTTTGTCAATTGGCTTGTGCTACGTTGTTTAGTCAAAGCTGTTTTAGTTCATCAATGCTAATATTGGTGAATAACGACAGTCAATAATGGCAGGCTATAGAAACAAGAGTGAGAAGGTGGAGATTGAATCTGAATGAGCTTTATAAGTTCGTGAATAATTCTACGCAACAGGAAATTTTCCCAAGTAATAGCCTCTCATTCTGCAATTTGCGCCGATTTTCCATCCCATGCTCGCTTCAACAGCTCTCTTACTGCGTCCTTCTCAATCTTTCTAGGACTCCAAAATGGCTTCTGTAGCAGCGTTTCGACTGCCAAGTCAATACCTTCTTCATTCATTCCAAGATCCTTGAGGCTATAAGTAATCCCCAGTTTAGACAACAGTTTGTTCAGGCCATTGACAGCATTCCCATCACTATCCGGGATAATTTCTGCCAACTCCTTCATAACTCCGGGGATACTTGGGGCTAGATATGCGACCGCATGAGGCAAAATAATGGCATGCGTTTCAGCATGAGGCAGATTAAAGGTGCCTCCAAGGACATGACAGAGCTTGTGATGCAATGATACACTGGCCCCGGCAAGACATTTGCCGCAAAGCCAAGCACCAAGCAGAGCATCTGAACGAGCGGCCATATCATTGGGATTTTGCATTATTTGGGGCAGCGATGTAGACAAGGTCTGTATGCCTTTGATGGCGAACGTGCTAGTAATCGGGTTGGCGTCTGGAGCATATAAGGCCTCCACTATATGTTGTACTTGTGTTAGACATTGCAGGTGTAGCTTGTTGATGTCCACATACCAGCGTGGGCCATAGCATTGAGGCCACTCGTTGCACTTATGTTTGTTGGTAGTGTCAATGTCAACTTCACATCATAGATGACTACTGCGGGTATCGCTTTGCGATCAACGTGAGTAACTTTTACCCTATTCTCCGTCTGGCCCACAATCGGCGTCATTTCACTGCCTGCGTATGTCGTCGGAATGCAGATATGAGGCAACCCCGTCCGAACAAACAATGCTTTACCAAGGCCGACAGCACTACCACCGCCAATTGACACAAAACAGTCGGCATTGACATACGTGGAGTACTCCAAAGCCTCTTCAGTGACCTCTTTGGGCGTGTGCATAGTGACTCGGGTGAATGAGCCAGCTACATGTATCTGGCCGTTCAAAAGTTTGGCGACATGGTCAACGTAGGATGCCTTGCTGGGCGTTGTGAGGATGAGTGGTTTGGTACAGCCAAGTTTGGAGAGTTCGGAGGGGAGTTTGGAAAGGCTGTCTTCTCCAAAGAGGACTCTTTGGTTACTTTCATTGTACTCGTAAGAAGCCATTTTTGGGGTGGCTTAGGAAGTGCTTAATATAACGGTCAATATGAATAATAAGTGCGCTTAGTCTTGACGACAGCTAATTGTCGACGGCAGGGAAAGGCATCTGCATATATATGTGAATGTGCCCAGATGGCGATATGTCAGCTTAAAGCCAAAACGTAAATCTTTGGGGCTCAATGCTTTAGCGCATGTCTCTTTTGCGGGTGACCAAGCTATGACACAGGTTAAAACGTTGATGCATTCAAGCATTTCGTTGTCATGAATCAGCACTTAGTAAGGTCTGATTCCGGTCCACCGAGCTCATTCATTATAAGAAAGAAAACTCAGCGTTTCATTCACAGCGTGATTAAATAGCCTCCTATCGCTACAACATTCATTGAGGCTGAGGGAAATTGTACACCAAGTATCTAGTTTGCATGTTATTGTGACCTTAAAACAAATAAAATTCCCCGAAATGAAATGGCCGGCTACAGGGTAGCGAATAGGATCAAATGGCGTTCCATCTCCAGAGCAAAATGTGGTCACGTGCCGGACATTGGCCGTGAGCCATCTGTCCGCCTGCCCGAACTCAGCATTACTTCATGTTCTTATGGCTCTCAATAATTCACCAAAATCAAGGGGATATCGTCGTGATTTTAAAGACTTCAAAAGACGGCTCTCCAGGCAACGGGGCGTGTGCCAGGTCGAGTTGCCCAATGCCTGCAAATGTCTTCACAAGTCACTCCCACCGTTCCCACAGCCCGAGCTGAGCCACAAGGCGAGCCAACCAAACAGCCGAGACGGAGGGCCTGCAATGAGTGCAAGCAGCAAAAAGTACGAGATTTGTTATCTATTCTCATCTTCTTGATTATTCTATATATCACCAGCGAGCTTACAGCCTTTGCAGCTTCGATGTGATTTGGTGGCCGGCGACAGCGCCCCAAGTACGTGCTCTCGGTGTCAGAGACTGAGTCTTGCATGCAAGGTAGACACCGACTTCCGAAGGACACGGAAGAGAAGGCAAGTGTTTCGAAATGAGAAACCTCTAGTTTTCTGAGAAAAAAGGATCGTCTAACATGGCATTCTCTCATATCTAGGAAGTCCTTTGAGCTGGAAAATGAAGTCAGAGAGCTTAGACGTCAATTAGCCACTCGCGAAACTACCAATGCTGCGCTTGAATGGCCAATTCTAACTCCAGCAGCTCCTTGTTAGTATATCCAGCCCCTTTCACGGATACGTCACTGTTTACTGCTGGTTGACCATGAGAAACTAACATCATATCCTGGTTGACGCGTCTTAGCCGAGGCGCGCGTTAGTGAGGCAGCTGTATCATCGGTATCCGGGGCGTCTGGCGTATCACCAGATCCAAAAGAGAGCTCTCGTGTCCCGGGACTGACTACACAGCCTGTTATAGACCAACCCCAGGCACCGCGGAGATCGATCATTACCATTCCAAGGGCCAGGAGACTGGGCAATGTTGAACTGTCTGTCGAAGAGATTGACGAGCTGTATCTCATGTGAGGAAGAAAGGCTGGCGTCTTTTGGCTAAGAACAAACTGACATTATGTGCAGTTATATACTTCACTACCACCCATATCTACCGTTTTTGGACCCAAGCACCTCGCTTCATGAATACTACGAGTCATCTGAGCTGCTTTTTTGGTCCATCATTTCTGTTGCCGCCCGAAGACTACAAAGCCATCCCACACTACTGCCTAAGCTCGCGAGAAGCGTTACCGACTATCTATGGAAAACACTTCGCTCTATTCCATATTCACTCCGAGCAGTGCAAAGCCTGGTGATTCTTTGTACATGGCCTTTTCCGACAAGCAGCAGCACTGCAGATCCAACGTATATGCTGGCGGGCATGATGGTGCAGATTGGAACGCAAATGGGATTACATCGCGCCCTCAACGCAGAGGACTTTGTCAAGGTTCCTCTGCATCTCAGCGTGTATGAGTACTCCGAATGGGTCAAGACATGGGAAGCTTGCAATATTGTCGCACAAAGGTGAAATCACAATTCTCCAAACTTCATTTTTGTCACTACATATCTAATGCTCTCATAGCGTAAGTGTCGGATGCGGCCTGCCAGCTACGATACAAATGCACGATTGGTCCCTCACGGTTGCACCCGAGTCAACAATGTCATCACCTCACGATATTGCTCTGAGATGGCATCTTCGCATCGAGCAGTTTCGATATAGAGTGTCTCAAGCACTGACATCCAATGCTCTCGACCCTGCCGGATTCATGTCAGCTCGTGAGCGGCTCTCACTGTACCGACTTCTCAACGCGTCTCTCGTGGACTTGGAGCGCGAGGCAATAAATATGACGCGTAATGAATTTGCCCCTCTCAAGCCCGCCAATTATGCTAATGACTGCGCAGCCATAACTCGTTACTATCTCGCCGCCGCCCGCCTTCATCTCCACTCATTCTACCTCTTTGACGAACCTAGTGTCGATGGATACTCCGACCGCATCGTTGTATTATACCAAACTGCCTATTCACTGATAGAGCAGTGTCTCGAGATGGATAATCAGGAAAGTGGATTCTTCCATTACTGCCCATTCTTCTGTTACCAGGTGTTTGTCTCTGCGGCTTTTATCATTCTCAAGGTGATGATGAATGGTTATTTCGAAAAGCTACTGGATATTGAAGCTGGAAAAAGACTGCTCGACGCCGCCATATCGTCACTACGAAAGATGTCGGTTGCGAATAACGATCTCCCTGGCCGTCTTAGCGACGTCATTGGCTTCTTCTGTACACTGCCGGATCCCCGAGTCATTAGCGGTGACTCCGTTGATGATTTGCGCCTGCGTGTTCGAAATCGCCTTAGCATGAGCATTGTTTACGACTCACTTTGGGAATGGCGAAAACATTTCCAATCTGACGGTGGCGATAATGAAAACTCTGATGAAACACAAGATAAGTTGATGATTCCAAATTACTCCTGTCTTCGCTAACATCAAATGCACAGCCGCTATTCAGTTCCGAAGACATGCAAGATGCCATGATGTTTGATCATTTGAGTAGTCTTGCAGATGGATTCAACTTGGGGTGGCAGGGATGATATTTCTAATGCATTGCAGACGCAAAATTCACAGATGAGGTCGAGCGTGTGCCGTAGTAAAAACGTGGCAATCGTCATGATGCTCATACCCGCTTCTATTTTCCGCATTATCTATGGACACAAACATTTCTCAAATATCAACTAAAATTACACCTTTTCGTACAGCTGCCCTCCAGCTGCAACATCTACCGCAGTCGCCTCCTTCAAGCCTACAACTGTGAACAGCTTCTTGGGGGTGAAAGTTGGATCAATGTCAGTGACGCCAGTCTCCTTGATTCGCAAGTATGTGCTGCGTATGGCCTCATACGCTGGGGCAAGGGCTGCAAAGGGATAGATGATGATTCTGAAGCCGAGCTCCCTTGCTTCAGCCACTGTCCAGGATGGTGTAGCTCCATTCTCAACCATGTTCAGGAGAACTGGGGTTGGTGCAAGCGAACGGCACACCTCTCGCGCTTCTTCCTTGGTGGTCACGCCTTCAAGGAATGCAACATCAGCACCAGCAGCGGCTGCAGCCTTCAGCCTACGGATGGCCTCTTCGAATCCATGTGTCTGAAGAGCATCTGTTCGGGCAATGATGACAATGTCAGACGCCAACTTGTCCCGGGCGGCAGCGGCAGCACTGATGCGCTGCTGAAAGACGTCAACGCTAACGACTTCTTTGCCCCCAAGGTGTCCACAGCGCTTGGTCTGAATCTGATCCTCAATGTGCAGACCCGCGACACCGCTGCGGTGGTATTGCGCCACCGTGCGAGCAACCATGTTGGGTCCGCCGTAGCCCGTGTCAGCGTCAGCAATCAGAGGGATGCGGGGGTTCAGATTCGCAATCATCTCAGCATGCTCTCTCATGTCATTGAGTGAGGCAAAGCCCAAGTCTGGCTGTCCAAGCTTTGAAGCACATGTTCCAGCGCCCGTCTAGGTGCAGTATTAGCATCATGGGGTGGCTCAAATCATGTCCATAGTGGGGAGCAACTGGGGGGTTACTTACCATGTAGAGGCCATCAAATCCAACTTCCAGAGCAATTCTGGCACTGAAGCCATCATAGACACCCGGCATGACAATCAATTCATCGCTTTCTGTGAGCATCTTTCGGAGCCGAGTTGCTGCGGGAGTGGGGGTGGCGGCATGTCCATTGTGCCCGTTTGCATTTCCGTTTGTGTAAGTCATTCTGGCGAAGCTGGCAAAAGCGAGATATTGAATGGGAGGAGAAGAAAAAGCTGTTTATGAGAATTGCTGTGAGAACTTTTTGATCTGAATCTGAAAGTTTTTATCCAGTTTTATATATCTCCAGAGTCTGTGTGATCATCAGATTTACAGTTCATCATTGAGGAGACGATCGCTCGCCGGACGGAGGGCCGACCGGCGTTTCCTCTCCGATCGGCCAGCTTGCGATGCCGATCGGCGTCTCTGTTGCTGAGCGCCAGACGATAGCTCGCCCCCTATTTCCTCACCAGCGCTCTACCCCAGGTTTTCCTTGATTTTAGGTCCGACAAAGTTTAATCACTGGGGTAATATCTGGGGTCCCCGCGTCCATGGTCTGCCGGTCCGGGTTACACTCTGCACTGTTGCTCTTCATCTTGTGCGTGTAAGCCTGAAAGTATATATTTCCACGATGCATCGACTGCTTTTCTTTCAATCCTGATGTGTTCTCTTGGTTCTGGCCTCTCTCCTACAGGCACCATTTATGCTGTTGATGCAAATACTCTGAACATATTTCATTCAACACTCGTTCTAGAGACTTCACCATGAGCTCAGACACAGTCTCCAAGAGTGATGTAGCTGCTACTCCGGTGAAGGAGAACGCATCCGGTCACGAGCACTTGGAGACAATGCCTGATATCAGCACTGAGAAGGGCGGGC
Organism: Trichoderma endophyticum; assembly: GCA_035079535.1. Classification (NCBI taxonomy): domain Eukaryota; kingdom Fungi; phylum Ascomycota; class Sordariomycetes; order Hypocreales; family Hypocreaceae; genus Trichoderma; species Trichoderma endophyticum. Next base: position 257,520 of record JAPMIQ010000004.1, read on the forward strand.
TTGCCCAAGAGGAATTACTTGAGACACCAGAATGGCGAGCGCGCGAAAAGAGGTTGGTCCGTAAACTTGATATGACCCTGCTGCCAGTAGTATGGATCTTATACTTGTTTAACTACCTGGACCGAAACAACATCTCGTATGACCCCTTTAGAGATTGAACTTGTGGGATTACATGCTGACATAGAACCTTAGTCAAGCTAGATTGAACACCTTTGAGAGGGACCTCGGATTAACCGGCGACGATTTCAATACTGCTGTATCCATCTTGAATGTTGGGTCAGTCCATACTCAAAGCATTTATACCTTGGTTCATCATTGTCTAATGAAAAGATAGATATATGCTTGCCCAGCTCCCATCCAACATGCTCATCACTCGCATCAGGCCCAGCATTTACCTGCCTGCCTGCGTCGCTATCTGGTCATGCGTGTCAGCCGCCACAGCAGCCGCAACGAGCTATGGAGGCCTGGTTGCGGTTCGCTTCTTTCTCGGAATTGTGGAAGCTCCCTTCTTCCCAGGCGTGAGTTCCAACTGGCCTTCTATAAGCAATGAGTATGCTGACCTCTGCCTCCTATAAAAAGGCTTTCTATCTCTTGTCTTGCTGGTACACAAGAAAAGAGCTAGCCCTACGCACTGCTGTCCTATACTCTGGCCTTGTCCTCGCAACCGCGTTCTCTGGCTTGATTGCAGCCGGTGTGTTCTCCGGCCTTGATGGAGCTAGAAACATCGCAGGCTGGCAGTGGCTCTTCATCATTGACGGCTCAGGCAGCTTCTTTGCCGCCCTGGTCGCCTTCTTTCTTCTTCCCGATTACATCGAATCCAAAACTGGTAGTGGCAGATGGCTCTTTACAGAGGAGGAACGAGAGCTAGCTGCGAAGAGAATGGCTCTTGATCGTGTGTCGCTCCCTGAGGCAGACCGCTCTGTTTGGTACGGCGTGCGTTTAGCACTGAGGGATTACCGAACTTGGATATTTGTAAGTTGCTCCATACCGCACATTTATTGTACGTGGCTCACATATTGTACTTCTAGACACTCCTCCTTTGCTCCAACCATACTGCCTACGGATTCAACTACTTCTTTCCTACCATCGTAAGCGGCTTCCACATAGGCTCACAGACCATCACACTCGTCCTCACGGCACCCCCATACCTCTTTGGTGCCGCAGTCTCATTTGCAGTCGCCTACTCAAGTGACCGTCACAACGAACGAAGCTACCACATCTCGATACCAATGGCCGTTGCAGCTGTAGGTTTCATCATCTCCACAGCAACGCTAAACATTGGAGCTCGCTACTTTGCGTCTTTCCTCTATTGCTCCGGCGCCTTTGCGGCCAATGCCATGGTATACTCGTGGGCTGCGAGCACGCTTAACCAGACGCCTGAAAAGCGGGCTGCTGCGACGGCTATTATTAACTTGCTTGCTCAGTTGGGTAATATTTGGAGCCCGTACTTTTTCCGACCACAAGATGAACCTCGGTATGCGCTCGCCATGATACTGATGATGGTTTTTTCTTTTATTAGTATTGGGTGCTCTTCGTTGTTGAAAATCTTGCTCCGGAGGGAGAATGTTAAGCTACAAAGGGAGGCGGATATCTCTGGACGGAGGGTCACACTGTATACCTTGTAATTTCACATTGGAGATATGATTCATAGGGTTTATGATAAATCATGCATTCTTCTTACTCTAGCCCTAAGTTGTTGATGTCTATCCTTGTATAGAGGAAGCCTTCGAAAAGAGTGACTACATGTAACTAAAGCCCCAGCGACTGCTTCCAACGTATCTGATTCTTCAAATATGCGCCATCTTCTAAATTCCAAGCTTAAGACTCCTCCACTTTTTTCTTGTCTTTGTTTGAAGCATTTCACAAGGCTTTTGATCTCCTCAGTTGCCCATAAAGTATTGCAGTAGCTGGTAGTAGCTGGTAGTAGCTGGTAGTAGCTGGTAGTAGCTGGTAGTAGCTGGTAGTAGCTGGTAGGATCTGGTAGTAGCTGGTAGTATCTGGGTGTTAAAGAGGTAGCTCAGAGTACACTTACATATAAAATTCTACATACTAGTTAGCAACGCTGGGGGCGGCACGGGTCAGCCTTCGCCGGAACCATTGCCACGGTTATCTTGCCTTATGCTATATTTGGAATTAAGATTGCACCGGTGCCATATTGCGCGAAAAACTCGGTCTATTTATCGGGCCCAACTTTATGACAGCTGACGAATTTGAGAAGGTGAACCCTGTGTGATGTGCTATGAAAGTGGGAAAAGCTGGCTACAAACAAGAGCAAACGGAGAAGTAGGCTTGACTAAGGAGGGGTCAAATAGATCCATGTGACAACTCAACGGTTTACATATGGCTAAGCTAGGCGGTGTAAGCTCATGTAGAAACTAATTACAGATTCCAAGCATCGCCGACGTTTCCAACCCGAGCTACGCTGCCATTTCCAGCTGAGTGGCCAAATGTATCTCAGCTGATGTGCTTCAAACTCCTCGTAGGGTATAATCTCGTTCTCTTCATCCGACATGGATTCAAATTCTGAAACTCCCTCTGTGTAAAGCTCCAGCTCGGTCTATCATGCAAATCCGGGAGCGAATAAAATGACTCGAACAGATAGGGATCGAAGAGATTGTATTGCGAATCGTCCCAGAGTTGGACCCATTCGTGATATCTTCGTCGTATGATATCATGGTTCCATGTCCAGGTGCCAATCTCAAAGCCCATATTCCCTGCCCCTTCAGCCGATCCAGGGTGCTTCTCCGAGAATGCGTCTTTTGGAGAGTTGTCCAAATGCCACCAAATGGTTTCAGGCAAACTTGCTGTCTGCGACATTCCGACATCCATAATACGCTGAAAGCTTTCGGAGGTGGCGATGGTAAAGTTGAGATAACACTCAAATGCCTTTTTCCAAGAGCTATGATGAAGCTCCTGAGAGGCCCATTTCACCCGTATGTCTTTATGATTTTCGATTTGAGGCACAAACTCTTCTTCAGATTCTTTGATCTTTCCCTCTCGCATGAGCTGTTCGGTATAGGCCCACGCTGTAAGGAGTAAGGCATTGACACCGTGATATACGATATGTCGTCGGCCGGCTGCAAACGTTGATGTGATGAATGAGGTACTCTTCAATTTAGGCTCCCTGTCGAATGTAACCTTTGCGTTCCGCCAAGCCCAATGCATACAAAACGGGGTCAAAATCATCTCGTAAGAATATAGGAAGGCATCCCGCCTCCCAAGTTGATCAAAATTATATATGAGCGGTCTGAGATCCCCACCACGTACCAGGCGAATCATGTCTTTTTCTGTCATCCCATAGATCCGGGGTCGATTTTCCCAGAACGGCTTATTTGGGCCACTGCCAGAATTTTCCCAAGGATCGCTGAAATGCAGATGCAGAGACCGTAAATTTTGGGGTTGAACAAGGTCCAGAGCCGCGCAAACGTCAAACAGCTTAGCGCGCAATATCAGGAAATTTGTTTGGTAGTAACCCTTCTTTGGAGCTTGGAAGTCGATGAAAATTTCTTTTGGGCGTAGGTAACGGAGAGGTTGTGCAAGCATGTCATCCAGACTTCCAACCTTCCAAGATGTTCCTTGACCACGAAGCACTGAGACCGAGAACTTGAGCCAGGATTGGGGAGAGCAGTCGGGTTCCACGACGATAGTAAGTCGCTTGATGGCAATATATTCGTCACATGAACAGGGCTTGTACGGCGAACATTGGCAACAAAGACCTATGCCAGGGATAAGGGATAGAATGTCGGATCGAATGAGTCGGTTTGTGCGAAGCAATTGAGTATAGCTGTCTGTTTCGCCCACTTTAGACCATATCTTCCACCTCAGCTCCAGGGGGAGTTGCTGAATATTATGGCATGGCTCCATGGTAGATGAAAATGGGGAGGTGGATGAGTAGCTGGTCTTTGGTTTACTTGGTTTGTGTTTCAGAAGGCAGGTCGTCGACGCTGAAAAACAAGGCTTTTGTATGAGTAGTGTAGAAAGAAGAGATTACGGAAGACTAGAATGGGAAGGACAGCCCATTATATAGGACCTTTCTCCTAAAGTTCAGCACAAGAAAGTTTTGGTTTCCAGAAAAAGTCAAAGATGGTTTCAACGAGTACTGGGTCTCTATACATATATTTGCTAGGACTGAAGATTTGTTTGCGTTTCCACGTACGCAAGAGATAAGAGAGTTAATTTCAGATGGCGTTTGATCATGTAGTTTTTAGTTCCACAGAGAGAGCTTCTAGTATAGACGCTGCATTTTATACTTTGGAAGCACCATGGGGACAGCACTAGTGTGATGTAAACAAATGATTACCTTACATGATTACCTTTCTGGTGTTGAAATCCTTAGGAATCCTCCTCTATGTCCCTCTTTGTACATAACTATTGGTCATTTGTCTATCTTCAACTTGATGGCTTGGTTTGTGAATCATTTACTCAATAAAGATCAAATCTTTGTGAATGAGAAGTGGGAAGATCGGGAGAGTAGGATATGTGGAAGTCAACATATTATAAGAAAAGCATGGATCTCACAGAACAGGTATTCGGAGTCGGACTTCAAAGTGGGTGAGTATATTCTAAATTCTCTCTCTCCTGCGCGAGAAATGGGTCTGGTATTTTATATACCGTGGTACGTACTTTCTTCCATCACGCCCCCTTCCACCCAGACGCTGTCCCAGTGTCTTGAGATCTCTGGCGTTGGACAATTATTGCCCACCCAATCTGGCCTCAACTGGATCTGCGAAAACAAACGAATAAAACTCTTTTCTCCCCCCCAGGGGTTCCCGTAGTCATAAAAAATCCTCAACTCCCCCTGCACCAATTTTCCCGAAAAATAGGCCACCGTCTCTCGACTGGAAGTCAACATATTGTAAGAGATGGAAGAGAAATATTGGGCTATTGCCTGATACTATAACTATTGGAGGTTACTATCTGATACTAGACCAACTGGAAGCTGCCAGCTTATACTGGACCAACTAGAGGCTATTAGCTGATACTATGCAAATTGGAGGCTACTATCTACAGGTATATGTAAATGTACATCCTCCTCCTGGGATACCACATTTGGTGTGACCTGTTGGAGAAAGATGACTTTGGAGTGGAGGCATACCTGGACAAGCAGGCAGCTCGAGCCTTCCCACCTCCACGACCCCGACTTATCACAGTCATACTATACATCTCCCATATGATCAAATGGGTAGAGTGGATGGGGTTGATGGAATACCCCCGCCCATTCCGATTCTGTCAGCAAGCTATGGAGACGGACATTGCAGCGGGACTTGGAGCAAACCTGGATTTGGTCACCGATGAGAAACTGTACGAGATGAGACGGGATATTACTTCGAAGGTGCCCACTATAAGGATGTGATCATCTGGCGTGGTTTTTTGTTCGTGATCGATGTAATACTTCTTGGATGGACCGTGAGCGCTGGGCCTGGGATAACGGATCTAGCCGGACTGTTGGGTACCTTTATTTGTCAATGCAAAATGTGCCATTTGAAGACGTTCATGGTAAATAATTTGCTGGCTTGTATATCTTGGGAGTTGAAGCTGGGCTATTTGCTCGGTATCAAGATCAATCGGTGACGCATTGTGTTCCCAAATACGAGTGCGCGGAATGCGCGGAAACTCGGATGTAGTTCAGCGACGCGTGAGAGAGAGTACAGATGAATACTGCGGCGACGATTTTACATCATCACCACCAGCATCATCACCATCATCAGTTTCTCCAATAGTCTCCAAGCTGACCCGAGACATTGAATGTATCCATGTACATGTACCGTCGCGTCGCCTACATGCAGTCACCTGACGCGGCTCGTCAAATCACAATCCATCTTCTGTCCTCTCCCCTCTTCTACCCTGATTTTTTAGTTTCATCTAACAACCTCTTATCATCATCGTCTCATCGCAAAAGCGCGTCTTTATAATCCGTTAAATCAAGTCTATTAACGTTGCGATGCCTCCGCCTCTCTATTTTCCGTGTCCTCATAGTCTATCGTTGTGCACAAAGGCAAACCCGGTCCATCTCATGAGAATAACTCCAATGACCGTGCAAAGCCGACCCGATCCTCTATCCGAGTTTTACCGCCATTTTCTCTGAAATACCCAACCTGCCGAGCCGATAAATTTCCAACAGCATCATTCATTCAATCATTGCGCCCACTTGAGAGCTCCAGGCGCCGACTCATCAGCAACCACGTACTTGCACTTGGTGAAGTTGGTCCAGAGCTGTCCAATGAAGGATCGCTCGTCGCGGTAGTAGAGATCGCCGAGCACAGGCTTAATAGCCTCAGTGGCCTCTCCAGCATAGTAAAAGGGAATGCGCCTAAAGAGAAAATGTCAGTTACTTGCAGCCCCAACCTGAAAGAGCTTTCAATTGCTAACGTACGGGAAAAGGTGGTGAACAACGTGGTGCTCAATGATGCAGTGGAACAGGTGGCGGCCAACAAAGCCAAACTCTCTGTCGACAGTGGCCAGGGCGCCCTTGACAAAGGTCCAGTTCTCGGCCGCATAGTGAGGTACCTCCATGTGAGTGTGGTGGAGATAGGTGATGGCGACTAAATCATTCACTTGGTTAGCAATTCTGTTCGGCATGGAGAGGCGATTTCAAAGACGTACTCAGCCAGTGGTGAACCCAGAAGTAAGGCTGGGCATAAGCCAGCAGCACGGTGCTCGTTCCCACGACGCCAGCGAGCTTGTACAGGGCGAAAAAGGTCAAGCCGAGGCCGACATCGGATAACGCAATCCAGGGAGCCTCGCTACGGCGGAACACGGCGCTGTTTGGCGAGAAGTGGCTCTTGCCGAACATGGTGTTTGCGTTCTTCTGAAGACTACCTCTGCCGGCTGAGATGTTGAACGTGAGGTACACCTGCCAGGCAAAGAGCTGATGAAACATCAGCGTGACGAACTGGTAGGCAGGCGTATCCTCGAGCATCTCAAGGGAAGCCATTGCGCGCTTGAGATAGTCCGACTTGGTCCTCGGAACAAAGGCCATGTCCTTCTCCATGTGGCCGGTGAACATGTGGTGGCGGTGGTGAGAAAACTTCCAGGAGTAGTACGGCACCAGCAGAGCAGAGTGGGAGAAGAAGCCGACAACGTGGTTGAGCCAGCCGTGCTTGGAAAAGGCGCCGTGTCCGGCCTCGTGTCCCAGGATCCAAAGACCAGTGCAGACCAGGCCCTGAACGAAGCCATAGACAATCCAGGCAATGGCCCGGAGAGTGGAATCAGGAATGGTGGGAATGTACGTGATGGCAGCCCAGCCAAGAGCTCCAATCATGACAACATCGCGCACCAGATAGCCCATGGAGATGGCCACGGATGGCTCAAAGCAGTGCTTGGGAATGGCAGCCCGGATGGTGTTGATATCGGGAAACCGACTCTCACCCTCGGGCAGCTTGCTACAACTGGGGGTCAGCACACGACGAGAAATTTTCCAGCCTGGAAAGACTTGATGGATTGAGGCCAACTGACATTGAGGCCACGGCGCCTCCGCGCTTGGTCACTGTCGTGGTGGTAGCCATCTTGAAGGAACAAGGTAAGCCAACAACTCAATGGGAGAGAATTGGGATTGCTGATGCTTGATCCAGAGAGCTGTCAAGTTTCTTTTTAAACCCACCCAGAACCCAGCTTAAGGCAGGAAGAAGGGAAAAGGGTGATCCATAGTCAGGCACGGCATCAAATTTTCCACTCCCCTTAGCTCTCGATCCATATTTTCTGTGGTGTCCCTTATCTGGCTCTATCTCTGTTGGTGGCGGTAACAGGCGTGACTCGCGCCTCTAGCGGCGGCATCGCTGGCGGCCAAGTACCTTGTGCTAACGGCCGCAGACAGGTTTGCCCAGAGCCCACCCGTTTCTGACGCCCAGACCGCTTGCAACTGTTGCCAAAGTGAGCTAATTATAATCTGAAATGAGATCTCTGACGAAGCGAGCCCTGCTGTCCTTTACCGCCAGAGAGCAAGGGTGTGTGGTTGGCCAACATGGAGCCTCAACTACGAGATCAACAATTCTGAGCCCACTAACGCTGCACGTGCCAATGGCCTAAGAGCTTTCGGGGGCGTTTTAGGGGACTATTGTCTTGGGGATCAAAGGGGATTCATGGATTCAAGGGGCACCGCTACGCATTAGTACACGTATTGTTGAGTTCCAAACGGCGTTGTGGGGGTTTATTCAAGGACCCCTGGGTTTAGTCCGCTTTCGGCCTGGACCCTTTTAGGGCTCAATTGGAACCAGGGACTGGGGGGCAGCCACTGGGGCCAGCCACATTGTCATCCAAGGTCAGGGTTCACAACAGCAATCGCCATAATGTGAATCTTCACCTTCCACCATCACATACGACCATAGGTAGTGGAGAACTCGGGGTCCCGTCAAGCTCTTTCCTTGAGTGGAATGTCCTTCATTTTCGACATCCTAAGCCTCTAAAACTGAAGTTACAAAATTCCGTTTTTGGTGGTTAGCCAACAACCCCGCGCTAAAATATTTTACCGTTTACTCCCCCGCCCATCATTAAAAACGGAGCTACAACCGTTTTCTTTTTTCAGCCAACTAAGCCAGTATACTACCCGACATCGGCAAGATCGGTATTACCTTTATTTGGATAACTGACTAAGCTATTAGATTCACCCTCGCCCTTACATCCACCCCACTGCTCTTGAATATATACTGCGTAACATATCCATGGATTCCTATTGAACCGTAATACTCCATATCACAAGCTAAGGTTACCCCCAAATCACAATTACCACACCCACACACTAGGAAGGATATCATGCAAACGAGTTGATGCTCGCTAAGGCGTTCATAGGGGTGAGCAAAGCTGCTGCATTGATCATCAAGGTCTTCCAGTTCGAGGCCACCTAGATAGATCGTGGTCATCCTGTTTGATCAAGGCTTTCCAGATCAATCAATCAATCAAGGTTATCGCTATCTATTATCGCTATCTAAAAGGGGAATTTTATTCTCCCCCTCCGGGGGCGCCTGCAGCAGGCTTTACCTGCGGCGCTGTACCTACGGCGTTTATTGGATATATTAGTGTTTAGTATGTAGAGAAAGCTCCAGCTGCTTTTTTCTATTTTCAAAGGATATATATTACATCAGGTTTCAAAACCATTCAGAGGCACCACATACTTTTTACGATTAGGTGTACTGCCTCACGTAAGATGTAGGCAGTGTAGAGCTCAAAACCACAGGAACATCGTAATACAGCTTTTGCATACACAACAACACCAAAAAACAAAGTAAACTATACATCGCAGGCGGTCGTAAATAGCACAAAAACGCAGATCTAACCAATTGCCAGTCAGTATTTTAGTTTATGGCTAGTGATTGTGGTGGCTTATTGGTTTTTTTCACATTAATAAAGCAAATCTGGAAGCAGCTTTTTACTCAGTTTCCAACTTCGCAAAGCTGCGAAGCAGCTTTGCTCAATAAGTAAATCCATCAACTACCTATCAACCGGTGCCAATTCCTTCGGACATCGCATTTCACCCCTTTCAACTCAATGTAAACGATTCTCATGAGCCGGCTAGTTTATCCAGCTCATCAGCGCCTGGTTGGGTGGCTGGGATGACTTCAATGACTTCCTCAGTCTCAGTCTCGATGTTGGTCTCGAACACGGCTATCGTGGCCAGCCTCGCCGTAGAAGAGGCTGTTGCGGATCTTCGGGGTCGTTCTTTTGTATTTTTCGTAGCTTGCGAATTTGTATGTATATAACTGGGAGCCCCTCGTTGACTGTGACGAAGAAATCACAAAGAATAGTCTGCAGAGAACTACCTTAACGCCAATTCATATTCCGCCGAGGTCGAAGCTTTGAACGGCTTAGAGTAGGTAGGTATCTACCAAAAGAAGTCTAGAAGTCAAGTCTCTCCATTAATAATATATGGAGCTTGGTAAGACTCGAGTCGTCTCATCTACGGCTTCCCTAGGCTGATTCCTACATTGGTCGCAGATCAGGCCGCCTCCTATTTTTGCCATAAGGCATTCTTGGGGTCTAGATCAAATGTACACGTCATTCAGCGGCTGGATAAATGGGGGGAGAGGGGGGAGTAGGTAGGAGGAGAAGGAGTGCCTGAGGTTAGACAGGCAGACATCTCGGCTATAAAATGTCATCCCTTCCCGTCCAAACTGACATCTTTCTTCATTCTTTTCCAATTTCTCGCGACACAATACAATTATGCTGGATGAGCTCAGTACAACTTATGTGGCTACACGTTTATCATACACTAGCAAAGTCCATGACTTAGGACTGAGGTATAGCTCAGTCAGAAGAATACAGGACCTCTACGGTGCAGATCAAGAGTACTGACAACCCGCCGACGAGCTTAGCGTTCTCAGGAAGTACCTCACCCTAGTCTGTATGATTATACACATAGCCCATAAGTAATTGAGCTCTCACCAGAATCTTTGCTGCGTCAGACTTGAAATACATGGGTTAGTATTTGCGCGCCCCCCTCCCCCCCTGGGTGACTTCCTAAGAAGTCGCCCTGTTTACTTCCTTAGTGTTTGCCCCCTTTTCCCCTCCCCCCCCTGGGTAACTTCCTAGGAAGTCGCCCTGTTTACCTCCTTAGTGTTGCCCCCCTCTCCCCCCCCCTGGGTAACTTCGGAAGTCGACCTCTGTTCCTACTTTTTCCCGAGCTTCCCTTCCTTTCTGAGTTGATCAGTTTCGAGCGTCCTCCCCATCCATTTCGAGCTTCCTCCCTCCCCCCCCCTCGCCCCCCCCTCCTCATTTGCCCCCCCCTCCCCCCCTCCCCCTGGGTGACTTCCCTAATGTCTCAAGTACCTTGACGGAATCTACAAATTTGGTCGCATGTGTACTGTCGTCCTCCTCGTTACCTTTGTCATCTAACACGCCGGGCTCTTTGCCCAATTGTTCTCAAAGGGGACCCAAAAAGTGTGGGAATCACGCGTGGTGTACAATACGGCAACCAGGACGTCAGTTTGGGATAGGGAGAGAAAGGAACGCTACCAAGAGAAGAGATCGCCGCGTTAGATCAACTCATGGTCTTGTTGAAAAGGGAACTCAGTATGGAAATATTCTATGTACAATAATAAAGACACTTCCAATTTTCCAAGACTATCCAAGTGTATACATGCTCTGCAATTCGCTTATAGTGCATTTACAGTATTTGGTCAATTACGAGAAATATTAGAGATTAGAAGTGCTGATGGTAAATTAGATCATACCTGTAGTAGGATTCAGGTACAAAGCGCCTTTGCATTATATCTCTGGCTCTTTGAGGCTGGCAGTCTAACTCCGCTTTCAGATCTTAACCGAAATTTATCCTTCAGAGCACGCGCACAGGCGCGTTTATCCTCCTCGCGTTTAAGATGCGTCGCCAACGCGCGTTTAGGGTGCAAGAAGGATTGCGGGGCATTCGGCAGGCCAATTCGCTGCCCAGAATCTCTTCTCCGCAAACACCACGACGAAAGCAGCAGCGTCGCGTCATCACCTGCAACTATCGCACGGATTATTTAAGGCATACATGCCTCCCGCTTTTTACCACAGTTTATTTGCGCAAGTCGCTATGGGTGATGGACTCAATTATCAATTGGATCAACGATCTCGAGGCAGCATCTGATCCAACGTCTCTTCCCAAGCCAGCTCCCAGTCTTCCCAGTCAAGCAGCTTCCAGAAAACGCAAAACTATATCAAATTATAGTCTCGCCAGCCCTCCACTTAGTTATACAGGGGGCGACGACAATATTATGACATCAACGCCCCAGAAAAGACGTCGAATGCAGAGCCAAGATGGATTACCTGATCCTGATGCAACGCCCCGGCCAGGAGCTCGCAGCATCCCAAGTTCTGCTGCTTCAATCTCGGGTTCTGAAGCCAGTTCTTTATCGAGATCATCATCGGTAAAAGGCCAGATGATGAGATTACGAATGAGCGGCACAGGTGTCGAAACTAAATCACTAAACGAGGATACAGTACCTGCAGTCGCGAAGCCGTTATTTCTTACCATGGCAGAAATCGAACGAGGCCTGAATATTCTGCCAGCTGCCTTAAGAAATATTATCAGGGATGATCAAGGGCTCTCCCAGGATGACTTTGAGAGTCAATGGCAGTATTCTTTCAAGCCTGCCAACAAGCCTGATCATCTACCCGGCCGTATCCCATCTATTGTTCAAATCAAAATCATCTTGGCCAGAACTACTAAGTGTGAGAATGGCAAGCTTGACGAGGCCAGTTGGAATACTATGGTTCATTGGCCCCTGCTTCAACTTATATTTGAGGACGACTTTGGTAAACAGTGCAGCGATTTTAACACTATACCTTGGTAAGACTATTCTTGCTTCCAGTGTATAGGAAGTATTTTTGTTAATTCGATTTATAGTCCTACAGCTCGACCACATCGGGCGTATACACCGGGTTTGTCTTCCGCTAGGATGGTTGATCTCTGCATTTACGCTACACTTAACCAATATCCGGAATTGGACACAGCTATAAATGCATTTACCGATACCACGGCTACCCATTCTGTTAATCACACTGATTATTACGGACTCCAATTTACCCCTCTTATCATAAGTATCGAGACCAAACAGCCCGGCGGTGGGGAATGGGATAGGGCACAGTTACAAATGGGCGTCTGGCATGCTGCGCAGTGGAATTTTCTTCGATCGGGTGTCGAACAGAAGCTTCGAACACAGCGTCCCGCCCAAGATGATGAAACGTTCAAGGCAGAAACGCTTAGTGCTCTATCAAAGCTTGGTTTTATCCCAGGAATTTTTGTGAACGGAAGTCGATGGCATTTAGTGATTTCTACATACGATGACGGAAAAACTACGTTATGGGCAGAGTGGGTATTTGGTGCGACTAAGAGCTTGATGAAAATTTTTGCTGTGATTGCTGGTGTTCGGGAGCTGACAGCTTGGGGGAGAGATCAGTATCTACCATGGTTTAAAGAGAATGTTTTGACGGTTGAGGAGGATAAGCTTGTTTAATATAAATTTAGTCTGCTCCTATGATATCATCTTTACAAGAGAAGTGCCGAATGTGATGATGGGGGGTTTGAGGCTACGACTGCCGCTTGGTGAGGATGACGACCATGACCTTAGTTGTACAGTTTCCAGCTGCGGAGTTCTCCAGACTGCGCCGCTGCACCCAACCCTGTTGGGATAACGACCATGCCCTCAAAGTTCTCCAGACTGCGCCGCTGCACCCAGCCCTGCCAGGATAACGACCATGCCTTCAATTGCACAGCTGCGGAATTCTCTAGACTACGCCGCTGCACCCAGCCCTGCCAGGATAACGACCATGCCCCCAGAGTCTTCCAGACTACGCCGCTGCACCCAGCCCTGCCAGGATAACGACCATGCCTTCAGCCACAACAGTTAATGATTGTCTCTGTGACAAGCCCAAGTTGATGCTTATACAGAGCGCTTTTTGCCCGAGTGATCCAACTCACAAAAGGGCTCTTCTCTCTTTGCGGACCTGGTGTTCGGCCTCGAAGAGCGTGACATCTGAAAGGACGACTTCTTTCCTTTTCGGCAGGTATTATGTTCAAGTCTGGTCTTCGTGACAGCGGCTTCGGGGTCTCTAACGTATCGTATAGAAGGAGTCTCCAGTTTTCGACGTTTATGTTTATGCCCCTGGTCTTGGTCATCATCGTAGTCATCATGATCATCGTAATCATTGCGATTCTTATGTCTAGATCGTTTCCTAGATGTGCCTTTATGCGCAACAAGCTGGGGAGGCAAATTGGTAGACGTTGATTCAAGCGGAGAAGGAATCTCAAGTTTTTGGCGTTTGGAGACACAATGATAACCATCATTCGGTAGAGGTTTCTCAACAGTCGCGCTTCCGTCTATCGCCTGTTGAAAAGATGCGTCAACAACATCTTCATCGTATTGACCTCTCTTTCTAGATTATTTCAGACATTAGTTTGGACTCGTTCCTTGGCAGGCAACTATAACATAGGAAAACGAACCTTTTCCCTTGCGCAGTAGGTATTTTTTTGTTTTGATTCTCTGAGGTGGATGTATCGCTCGCCGAAACATTGGGATTATGGGTCGTGCCATTGGACGTAGGTGTCGTATATCGGGTAAACGTGTAGGTGCCTAGATAAAAAGTTGCACTTGTCGATGGCTGCTCTTCCCTAAGAGCCTCATAATAGAAAAAATCGTCGATCAGTTGCGTCTTGCCTTTGGAATCAGAATCTATCTCGTAGTGATAGGTATCGGCCTTCCCATCAAGAGCGCCATGTATCCTCTCATCATCCATGGGTTGTGATTTTTCGGTAGAGCTCTGTATCTCGTCATTGAGATATGTTCTGCTATTCAGCTGCGCATCTTCTGCAACGTCCGCTTCCCAGCCATAGGTAATACCCTTCAAAAGCCGTAGAAAATCCAGAAGGCAGCCAGTTTGACACACTTCAGATACTGCATTTCGGGCATCTCTACATGGAAAATTCTCATCCATGTATATAACTTGGCTTGCAATCTGAGCTATTTGGGATAATAACTTCTCGCGCCGTTTTGTGTTCCTCTCTGTAAAGATTCGCTCAAACTCGGCTTCCTGGCCACAAGCGAGCTTTGCCACCTCGATGGCATCATCAAAATAATCGCTCTCCCCGAGAATAGGGATTTGTATAGTATTGAATCGCTCGTAATACTCCCCATAGCGGTTCCGCATCCGAGGTTCGACGTTATCAGACCAAGCGTGCAGCTGGTTAGAGCAGAAGGGTGGTCTTTGGGTATCAAATAGCGGCATTGTACGTGATCGGCCGGCTCGGTCGCGGTCGGAATAATTGAGGCAGTCAACTGACGCGTCTTTGCGAATGTGTAAGTGGAAGGTTTTAAGATTACCAGACGAAGCGGGGAAAATCGCCGGGCTTAGGTAGGTAGGTAGTCACATGTATGCACTGCGTTAGTAAGCTTAACCGCGAAACGTGCAAAGTAGGCATCTGAGCTAAATGAAGCATGACTAGTAACTAATGTATATTACACCACTAACTGACTGCAGAGCAAATAAATATAAAATGCATAAAAACACGAAAGTGTAAACTGCTGTTACTAAAAACGCAAGCCGCCTAATTTCTTCGTCAAATCCCCTTCCACAGACTTACCCCTTTCCCCCAGCCTCCTTCTCAGCTCATCAATAGCATCTTCCCCTAGAATATTTTTCTTACGACCATTCTCCATATATGGGTGATCCATTTCTGCCCTGATCATGTTCAAAATCGTATCCGTCTTCTTCATACCCCACGCGTTCCTCAGATCGGAACGAGACCACATTCCCGGTGCAGGATCGCCCGGCATGTTGCCGATGACCATACATACTCGTCCGTCATATGAAACAGACCAAAAGTTAAATGTGTCCATAGACTTCGCTGGGGGGAGCGATTCTAAGGTGCGTCTGTGAAATTGGTTACCATTTGCTTTAATATATCTCTCTTTTAGAGATGGATTAAGCCGGCATGGGACTAAGAACGAATCCCGTAGCTGTTGCATTTCGACAAAGATGGGAGTCTGTGGATCAGTTACTACAAACCAATTCATATAGATACCCTCTATACACATGGTATAACCCGTCCGCGGCTCTTCTATACCATCAACCAGGTCTCCTGGGTGGGTGGGAAGGCGTATCGTCCATGGTCCTTTGTCAACTCGATCATACCATGCTCTTCGTATTGGGTCTGTCTCAAAAGAATTCGGCCCTGTAGGTCGAGGTGGCTCGGATTCCTCTTTTTTAAAACCAGGAATGCCCCCGAGTCCTTGCGAATCGTCATCTTCCTTTTTCAGACTTTTGCCAGGATTATCCCCCTTCTCCTTCTCCTTGTTTGGGTCATCTCCCTTCTCCGTCTCCTTGTTGGGATCATCCCCCTTCTCCTTCTCCTTGTCAGAGTTATCCCCCTTCTCCTTCTCCTTGTTTGGGTCATCTCCCTTCTCATTCTCCTTGTCGGAGTTATCCCCCTTCTCCTTCTCCTTGTCGGAGTCATCTCTTTTCTCCTTCTCCTTGTCAGAGTTATCCCCCTTCTCCTTCTCCTTGTTTGGGTCATCTCCCTTCTCCTTCTCCTTGTTGGAACCATCTTCCTTCTCCCCGGAGGCATCACCCATACTAGTATCACCATCCGTATCTTCTTCTTTTTGCCACAAACGCTGTTCACCCTTTGGGACTACCCATTTTCTAGAGGTGTAGACAGAATCGGCCCACTCTGACGAGACAAGAGTAGCGCCCGTCCGTTTTGCCAGTTCTGGTACACCTTTTCCAGCCCGTGAGCCTGAAATAATAATAGTGGGTGGTTGGTCCTGCTTTTGATCAAAATTTGCCATTATTGTAGCAGTCACCTTTTGACTTTTAAAGGTTTTTATGAAGAAATCCTTAAGAACATTTTGAGAGGCTTTTTGTATAGAGCCGGTTATGAGAATATGATGATTGTCTGGTGTCAAAAGTGTGGTTGCCATGTTTAATTAGAAGTCAGGGTAAAAGGAAAGGTAGAAGGAATAGTAGAAGTAAGAAGTAATATATGTTTTTTATGTATAGTCTGCTGTATTGGATGGATTGCTTTGGATTCTTTTATCTTACTTGTGCTACATCAGGGTATATATACACCAACGAAAACTTACTAAAATACGTCCTATATATACACTAACGAAAGCTCCTGTCTAAAATAGAGAGGTTTACTATAACAGTATTAAAATAGATACATACTCCATTATAGCTTATATTAATCCAAAATATTTATATTAGTACTGGTTTTAGATTTAACGAAATTTTACTAACTAAATTCCCTAGTTTATATTATTAAGCGCTTATTCTTCTTATATTAAAATTAAATATTATTGAACGATCGGATGATATATTAAAAGATATTTGACTAATAAACTAGACCTGAACTGAATAGAAAGTAGACTCAGACACTGTAGAGTATAAGCTGCTCTCGTCTGAATCTCTAGATGACTGTTTTCGCTTTAATTTTATAGCCTCTTCCTCCTGCTTTGCGACCTTAAGTGTAAGTCTGTTATATTTTCTTACTTCTCTGTCCTGCATAACGCTTTGCGGTTGATACTCTGTCTCTACATATCTAATACCCTTACTATCCATACCTTCCACAGCACCTGATCTGACAATAGCTCTGAAATGTTCATCTCCGGACGCTAAATATATCAGTATATCTCTTAATTCGTTGGGGTTTCCTTTACACACCAATAACGGCAAAGCTACCAGCTAACCGACTTCGCTCCTCCCTTAATTTAGAAGTAACCGTGACGTCAAAACTTTTAGTAGAATTCGGATTTAAACATTTCCAATATGCTGATTCTTTAAAAGGTGCGGGTCCGGTTCGATATCGTGGAAACCCACACCATACGACAAAGAGTTCCTTTAGATCAAACTATGTTAGCATGATCTTTATAAGTCAGCGGTAAACTTACATTATTGGGATCCAGGGCTTGCAGTGCCACAAGTTGCTCCTGTGCTAACGCTATTTGCGCGTTGCTTTCAAGAGACCAAAAGAGGATGATTTTCTTGATCGCATCTCTGTACAACTTTTTGCTCAACAATATCTGCCTTTCTTTAGCTAGGTCTGCCTTTTTTTTATTCAGACCTTCAAGCTCTTTTCCTGTTGCGGAAGATATCTCTTTCAGAATAGCCCGATTCTTTTGAGATAGCGCTCCTAGATTCTCTCGTACACGCTCATCGTGGTGCCGCCTTGCGGCTAAGTTAAGCGCCAAGGGGAGAATCGCTGCGATGCCCATGCCCTTGGCTGCGAGAACAGCTGTTTCGTATGTTTGAAGTTCATAGTTGATACCATAAGGCCCATCGAGGAGAATTGTTTGCCCTTCTCTAAGTTGTGAGATGGCTTTTGCATGATTCCCACGTCGTGATAGTAGAAATGTAAGCTCCGTAATAGCTCCATAAGAGCTCTCCGGTGGATACCAGAACGCCATGGCAGTATAGCTTTGAAGGATGTCATACTTAAGCCAGAATGCGGGAAAGAATATGTAAAAGTAGCAGCCAGGTTGTAGTTTGATTGGATGCATAAGTCGAACTGTAAGCTGAATTGCATCTGCGTCGCTAGACCTTTGGATAATAGTACCAGAGTGGCCAGACCAGAGCACTCTTAGAATACGAAAGATTGTTGTGAGCAACCAAAACCCACAGGAAGAGCCCACAAGCATTCTAGCGATAGTAGAAGAAGTTTGCAGCACATGCCAAAATATAACTGCAACTGAACCCATGGCGATGATTCGGTGTGCCCAGAGAAACCATCTCCCAAAAAGTCTCCTGATCACATGAACAGGCATACAGAAAGCTCCCAACAAGAGACTAAAACCCTGGATGAGAATAGTCAGCATTTCTGACTGGCCATTAAATGTTTCAACTTACAATCCATCCAGAAAGTAAGATATGGTTAGATGTCTTTTGCTCGGCTTGCTTCTGGATCAATGAGATGCTTGAATGCATAACTGCTTCAATAGTTGCAATCACTCCAATCCATGCATGAGCAAGATAATATGACTGTCTCGATATGTTTAAAGCATCAATGATTGGAGCCCGACCCCCCATACAAAGAGGAGCAAGATTTACAATGCTTGCTAGAGCCACTCGTGTTTGTATCAAATTCCATTCCGGAAGTGGATATATTGGCATCAAAATGAGTAGAATATTGCATAACAAAAAGCTTAAAAGAAGTATTGTCTGAAAACGTGTTATAAGTAATCCCCATCGTGGACGAAAAAGCCTAGGGTATAGAATGTATTTTAAGAAAAAAATTCTTGGGTTGGGGATGAGATTTTTAACAGTCCAAACAATTAAAGAAACGATAATAAAGCCAAAAAAAACAATGAGGTACCAAAGGTTTCGATCAAGTTCCATTTTGATGTGAAGAAAAAGTCGAGAGCTGCTTGTGATACTTCGGAGGGGAGGGGGAGGGGAATGTAGAGCGGGTTTGTTGGTTTTTAAACAATGGGCTAAGACTAAGTTTAGTACAGGTAACCGCTGCGGAATTGCTACAGGTAATTAATTTTAGAAGCGCGCTTCACTGTTGCATATGATCGTCTTAAGTTAGTACGGCGTTTAATATTGAGTTAGCTTAATTCCAAAATTAATCCCAGAAGTTGCTTTGACGCGGTGGCATCCGAAACGGGCCCGGATTAGTGGGCCTCCGGCGGCTACGCGCTCGGAGATGTGGAGAAAATAGCGAAGTGTCGAACAGCTCAATATTTACAAGACGGCGCCTACCGTCCTCAGAAAAAAACCTTCAAATAGAGCCATAAGTCAAATCTCTAGTTTTTGTTTCATCACCTTTCAATCTCATCAAGAAAGCGCAAATCAAATTATCGCTACTTCATCTACTATGGCTCGCCGCCGTTCACGCACCAACAAAGATCCCACCCGGGGCATGAGAAACCGTCAACGTGGTTTATCCAGAAAAGCGCATTTCTTCTACGAAGAATATAATGCAGACGTTCTGGTAGTTATTCGCCGACCAGATGGTCAATACACAGGCTATCAATCTAAGCCTGGATTACTGCGACGATTCCAATCTGTCCCAGATGGTCAATTATCAGGCCCATCGCAATTCATGCAGGCCCAAGAATCGGATAGCGACGATACATCACAGCGATACTCAAGGCGCTCTAGCTCTTTTGTATCCGCTACAAGCTCTGATTCGGCAAATACGCCAAGCTTGAGCAGTAGTAATAGCTCACTATCATCCCACGAGGCACCTTCACCCGTCGACATACCTCAACCAGCCCCAACACCACCGCCAACTGAGGTGCCTATGAGCATTTTACCGTCAATAGAGACTCCTCCCGTTGATGCAGACACGTTTCTATCTTTCCTGAATGATGAAACATCACTTAGTGACAATGAGATCACTGAGCTACTCTGGTCAAATATTATTGACTCTACTGAGAGTGCTGAGTTCAACAACGAATTACCTCGTATCATTCAACCAAGTCCCGTATCTACCCGTCAACGCGAGGCTATGTTATCACTTATAAAGCGATACTTTTAGTCTTTTCGCATCGCTCCTGTCGGGAATTCTGCTTTTTATTTGTCTTTTGTTTGCTTTATGTTTACTTACGTTATTTGTCTACATACTTTTTAAATAAAACTTAATAAATTTACGAGGATGAGATGATATAGTTACATATAATAAATTAAAATACTGTCCAGTCATCTCTTACAACGTCATTTGTAATGTCTCAACTAATGTATCTATCTCCATATCTACCAAGTCATTACTTCCTGTGTGTATAATGCTGCTTGAGAAGGATGATTTGCATCGTCTGCTTCCAAACGGAGTGTCTAAGCCCTGGTCGGATATCAACTTATACAGCGGATAAGGACAGTTGCTGATATTATGTCTATTCCCATCAATGCCATCTACCTGAATGGAGATGGTGGCAGCTGAGGATGTAGCGCTCAGTTTAAGCCGTCGAGAAAATGGTTGCGAATTGCGACAGCTCTCTATTAATGATTTCGTGCAAAGAAGAGCTTTTCTCGCTCTTGGCTCACTCGCTTGATAGTAAACGCACACGTGATTTCTGTGGAGCTTTGACAGTAAATCTAAAAGTCCATGACTAGGCGGGACGCGGCAACGTATAACAATATGGCAAATATCCGGAGATGTATAAAAGCGAGGTAATGTTTCAAGCTCGATAAAAAACAAACAACTGAGAAGCTTAGCGGAGGCAAATTCGATATAGGATCTGACACCAATGCTTCCGTTACATCGTACAGAGATATCAGGAATCATTGAGCTGTCTTTATTAGTGCTGGAGAGATGCAATTCCGTGTCATTTTTTCTCTGCCCCGTAATCCTTAAATTAGTTGAGCACCTTAATTTTTCCAGATGCCATTGCAAATCTTTGCCAAAAGTAATCCTCTTTTTATTGTATTTTAGTTTTCTGAGATATGGAATACGGTTTTTGCATTCTGAAAACGTCCATTTTTCTATAAGAAGGGCAATAATAAAATATAAGCCTATATTTCTCCGATTAGTTTATCGACGTCTCCTTTTCTACATGGAAAGCCTTACCAAGTTCCTTGCCCGCAGCACTGTCAAAATGCTCCCAGAAAGGCATTGAGTTTAGACTAATCAGCCGCTGAATTTGTTTGAGAAATTGCCATATCATTGTACAGTTTGTACCGCTGACTTTAAGAACTCTAAGGCCCGCGGTTGGTGGCCTCATTATATAAAGACTCTGGTTCTGTCTTTCGCATAACAGGCATTTATCTATGTTAAACCTCCAGAATTCATGTTCTTGCCCTATTTGCGCAATGCATTGGTTGCACAGACGATGTTGACAGTCTAACGCAAAGACTGACTCATGAACGAGACAGATAGAACATGCACGTCGAGTATATATATTAGAGATGTTAGTATATGATCGAATGTAGTTAATATGTTTTTGCATGAAGTCTTCTTTGTTATTTGAAGCCAATCTCTTGAACCTTATTTTGACTACTTGGCTGAGATTTAGAATGCCTAATTCCCGTTCACAGCCTTTCATTGTCTCGTAGTAAAGTTTGTCATAAACTACATCGGGAATGAAAGCTATAAATCTTTAGTCTAGTTAAGATGCCACTAATATAAACGCTTACTTACCCGGCATATCTTGGGGAAACGCGTTCATAACGAGAGCAGATGCAATAACCTGGGCGTGATCTACATCTTGCCGTCCACAAGCCCGTAAGAAATCGGATATATTCTCCCCCGCTTTTCCAGGTAATGGGTATGAGATTCTCGTCGCGATGATTAGATCAAAAGGGAGAGATGGTTTCATAGCATGCCGCGCAATTGCTGATCGGAATAAATACTTCCACTGTGTCGCCGAAAACTCCAGACCTATGCTCCGACGGTGCCACGATTTGGCTCTCATATTTGAGCATAGGTAAGTATATACCTCGTCCCGTCCCTTGATCTTGATGTCAAAGCACTGGCGGCTAAAGTGCATTACCTCTGTTAAAGTATATGTAGCGTGAGGCTGCGACTTGCGCAATGTAGATAGCATAGCGGTTGCGATATTCAACCATAAATTGTTTTCTTTGATTGAAGCTTCGTCAATGACCAAGAAGACATTGGCCTTAGTAGGATAAGCTGCATCCAACGCCCTGTACATCCAACGACAAAGAACGTCAATGGCATTGATGAAGCTTCCAACATCCGATATAAAAATCAGGGTCAAGTCGCAGAAGTATAAAGCTATATCGCCATAAAGGCTCCCCATGACAGACTCGACTTGCGATATATAATTTTTTAGAGGGTGATTTATGCAGTGGCCAAATTGAGGTTCTTCAGTTTGAGGCGCTACCCCGCTTGGTGGTAGGTGCAACTCGCAATCAAGCAGATATAGATCATTCCAACTCGGCCACTGTGATAGGGACAGAGAATAATCTTCCGTAACATAATGTATTGAAGCTGCCGATAGAAATTGCCTTTTTGCTTGTCCACCTATTGCCATTACTACAGTGGGCACTTCTTGGTCCATTTGATCCAAGATCTTATATGCATTTAAATTTTCTTGCAGATAAGCTCCGACCGCTCCAGTTCGAAATTGAAGGAGAGCCATTTGAATGGAAGCATAAGATAGCTGATGCTGTATAGAATTGTGGGAAGACTTCTATTTTTGAGATTTAGAGAAGAGATTCTTGCGTTGTCCGCGATTCTATCTTTTATTAAGGGAAGTACTAAGATTAAGATTGGTCTAAATTTGAGTGGGTTAAAAATAATCCTTCTTGACAAATTGCAGAAATATTTCTCTTCGACAATTATATAAACATGGGTTTAAGGAGAATCACTACTGGTAACAAGGAAAATGACAATGGATGCAAAATATATCGAAGGCGTCGTTCGGGTGCCGCTGTCGCAGTTTGTTTCTGAAGATGACCGCCGTGCAGCCAGTGGCATTCTTATCTCCGGGTTTGAAGGCGTACTCCAGAACCCAAAGCACCAACTGACCGGGTACATCGACCAGAGAATCCAAGCTAGATTGCTAAATATTCTCAAATTAAATGCCGCCGAATTCAGAAGAATCTCTAATTCAGAGGCCATCTGCAGCATTGCGGGTCGAGATATCTGCTGCGTGGTGAATGGTGGTGTTTTGCAAGCTGCAA
The DNA here is from genome assembly GCA_035079535.1 of Trichoderma endophyticum. Taxonomy (NCBI): domain Eukaryota; kingdom Fungi; phylum Ascomycota; class Sordariomycetes; order Hypocreales; family Hypocreaceae; genus Trichoderma; species Trichoderma endophyticum. The sequence goes on from JAPMIQ010000004.1 coordinate 280,572, forward strand.
AAGAATTGCATGGAACGGATGAATCGTTTGAGTGCACAGTGCACATGTGCTGCCTTCCGCCGCGTTAGTATATATCAATATTTTTCCATATATGAATACCATACTAAGTCGACTATTAGCGCAATCTAAAAAAATATCTGACGGGGACATTTTCCAAAATGTTCGTTACTTTGCAACACAACGGCGTTATGATATTGCGCAACAATGGATAAATATACTATCTTCACCTAAAAGACGGCATTTAACGTTTATTTTTGATCGCCCAGTTATTATGGACTCACTAGATCGACTACTGTGCTATCCAGGACTGTGGGCTGGCCTTCAATTAGGAAATTGGGCGAAGCATCTCGCCGCACATGTGGACAAATGCATTGTGAACTACCTAGAATATATTAATTCCTCGTATGAGCGAATATTCAGTGGACATGAAGAGTCGAAACATCTACTAGACGAATCAACTGTTTATCAGCTTCAGAATTTGACTCCGTCATGGTGCAATAACGATCGGCTTTATATCCAGGAGGCATTTCGAAAGAAAATTATATTTAAATCTATCGAGTCTGAAGAGATATTAACAAGGCTGGAGCAAAACCTCCTTTCCTTCCCAGGAATCATTCCGAGCATACAAACATTTCATCAGAATATGAAGTATCTTACGATTGGTGTTAAAATTTTGGAGAAGTATGTTGAGGTAAAACCGCCAGCGGGAAAAAAAAGCGACATAACAAGGACAAAGCCAGATTTGTTCGATAATTTGAGTCGAGATTGGTTTGTTGATAAGGCTGCGAAAAGTTTGCAAACTGATCATGAAAAGTTCATCGCCCCGGCTGTGGTAAACGCACACGGGTCTGTCGCACAGTTGCTTGTAGCGGCACTTCGTTATTTTCCGCTACTCTCTTCGGAGGGACCGCTCCAAGATTTTCGCGGTGAATGTGAAGCCCCGCTCGTCTCTAGCGACTATGTCAAGTTGCTTTGCCAAACAGCGTCACAGTTGGGCTTTGATAATGAGAAAATCAGAAAACACGCCGGAGACGTTCAGATCAATTATCGCCAATACGAAAAGCCTTTTGCCAGAATGAGATGGCGCTCCGGCAAGCCGCCCTTCTATTCATTTACGTTACTTTATAACCAGTCTTTTATGCTGCGTCTGTTCGGGAAGCCGTTTGGGCCATCTACTGTTCCAAGTCCCTTGTGCATTCAGAGCAACATTTTACGCTCCTTTTTCGGTTTCTATGGCGAGGCTAAAGCCCTAGAGATTACAACTCCAGAAGTGCAAGACTTAAATGTCGAAATGGATGATGTAGAGGAAGTTGTTCAACCGCGAACAATCCTAGATGCTCAAAAGACAATAGCACGACAACTAGCAGCAAGCCGACCAAGGGCGCGACCAAAGGCAACAGCTCGACCAAACATAACAATAGGACAAAACTCCATCACGAAGAGTGGGAGAAAGAGGCGCCAGACCCAGGGACCAATTTCTCGACTGGGTCAGACGGACCCGATGGATGAGGACGAGGAGACGGACCCGATGGATGAGAACGAAGAGTCAGACCGAGGAAAGGACCAAACGACTGAAGAAACTCGGCGCCAGCAGAATACAGAAGATGATCTTCCCCTCCCTCACGTGGCAACCCCTCGAATACGACCCTTGGACTTTGACGACGAAGATCACGATAATAATGATGTTGGCAAAGACCCGAAATTTCGTATATTCAAGGCTCCAATCCCTATACCAAAGAGATCCAAGATTAATGTTAACAACAACTACGTTTTCACGCCGAAATTTAATGATCTCAATTTTGGGCCGACGGCTGATAAATTCGAAAACAGGGCGCCCACCGAAATGCTAAACCAGCCGCCAGATAACCAGCGCACAAATGCAAACACATTTAATAGTATATCTCAACCGTCTTTAAACCCCAATCTAGTGGAGGCGCCTACGCAGATCAACATGGAAAACACATCACATGAAATTAGCAGGCCAGCAGCAGAAATAGTTGTCAGCCGGGAAAGTTCTCCAGATATTCCGCAAATTACGACAAACAGAATAGAGCCACTTGTGCCTGAAGAAGAAGATAGTGACATAGAATAAATATAGGGCGGTTGTACGCTGCTAATTGAGCATTTGCTTACATTTTTTTATATCCAATTTCTAACGGGAATCTTCTCTACCTACGTGTACCTAGTAGGAGACAGATGATACACTATACTTGTGATAGTACGTTTATACCTGTATGTAGGTATATGCACATACTGTTGATGGATAAACATTAGATTGCGCTACATATGTGTACTCAAACAGTTGATGATCAATACATTAATGAACATGGACATCTATACGTACCAGACATGCAAGAATGAGTCTGGTACATGTATTGAATCAAGTCCATGTCATCCACTAAATTAAGTCCTCCCATCCACCAAATCAAGTCCTCCCATCTACTAAATCAAGTCCTCCCATCCACTAAATCAAGTCCTCCCATCCACTAAATCAAGTCCCCTCATCGACCAAATCAGACCTTCTCATCTGTTAAACCAAACCTGACCATCCCCCAAATCCAGCGTTTCATCTACTAACTTAAGCACTGATGTCCCCTCATCCACGAAAATTAATCCCCCACATCCATTAAATTCAAAGAGCGTCATCCACTAGATTAAGCCCCCTCATCCATTAAATTAAGTCCCTGAGCCACTAAATCCAACTTGAAATCAGTTACGCAGGCCTGATTACTGCCATATCTTGCTCAAATATATAGTCATTTGAAAGCATGGACTTTTTTGGTAAAAATAACGTGCAAGCTCGTAATGCATGATTTGCCACTTCCTTAATTCTTGCGTTCGTAACCGAAAAGTCCCTTCTACAATAGATATCAGAAGTCAACCGGCATATACAGACGGATATTAGGTACTCACATCATCATTTCTGCCTTGTCATTATATGCGGCTGCAATAAAAATGGAGCCGCTGATGAGGTCTGCCCACCGTTTAGCGATTCTCACACGGTTTTGCACTTTCTGGCGCAAAGCTTTTGGCGAGAAAGGTTCAGTCTGAGCCTTAACGTAGAGATCGATTAATGTACTGGCATTGCCTTGGCCGACACCTCTGCGTAGCCTTCCCCTTCGTGCGATGATTGATTTAAGCGAAATCAAGATTCGAGTTAGTTGAACATATGCCAGTCTCGATCTCCAGACGCAGTCTCCACTGTGAAGAATCGCATCATCGACTATTGCAAAAGCAGAGGTGATAATTGAATCGCCGATAGCTACATTTCCAGGTATAAAAGTCTTTCTTGTTAACCAGGACCAAAAGTGGTGAATTTCCTGGCAGTGCGTCTCAAATAATGGCAACGCATCCTGTCGTATTATAGATGCGAGTAAATTTAGATCAATATCTAATGCCGTACCATTCATGAACTGGTTCGTGGCGCTATCTGTTTGTTGTAACGAACGATCTTCATACACCGACACCTCCTCGTCTATTTCCATTTCTATGGGCAGCTCTTGCAGGGACATGTTTTATAATCTTGAACTTTTTTTCCAGCTAGTTACTTGAGATACTACAAAATTACAGACACGCGCTGGTATTTATAGAGATATTTCGGTTTTTATTTAAATCCCAGCTGTACTTATAACTGTAGGCCTCTTTGTGGTTGTCTAAATAAGCACCCAGCGTGCGGGGCTTACAGCCTCAGTACGAATTTTAATCCCGACGCGCAACTTATTAAATGCACTGCACACGCAGTTCCAGGTTCGTATGCATAGTACACAGAATTGAGAAAGCTACAAGTTTTTCTATAACACGATCAGCGAAAAGAAAATGACTTGCCAGCAGTAGGAGATGCTTCTCTTTACATGAGTTGATACCGCCATTGCTAATGAGACAAGGTGTTACGAGCTATTCCTTCCATTTACAGGAGAGGACCAAGCCAGAATCCAATCCAGCCATCCTGATTGTGCTCATGAACAACATAAACAAGATATCCAAAAACGACGAAAGAGCAAATTGGCAAGATTTTGGAAGCGACGGAAAACACTTCTTCAGAAAGCACACGAACTTCATAAAGACTGCGATGTTGACGTCTATCTCGTGGTACGAAGCAGATGGAATAATCAGATGTGGCAATATTCTAATGGATATATTCCGCCGCCACCTTCAAGGCTCGTAAGTGTATTCAACATTTACTACAGAAGAGACGACAAACTAAATACATGATATAAAGAACACTGTATATCCTGTCCCAATTATTACATGCCCAGCAATAATGGAGGCACAGAAGCAAAAGGCTACTGTGATTCCTCCTCATCTTCTTGGTCATTAGTTGAATCCGGATCTTCTTGGTCCTTAATTGAACCCGGATCTTCCATTGCCTTCGGGGTTTTAGGGCTATCGAGAGGGAAAGAAATCGTGGAAGCCTTAGAAGAGGTGCTCTGCGAGGGCGTTGGCTAGTTATGTATTAGACATGAAATAAAGATAAGACAATGGGTTCCATACCTCGTTCATCTTAGACTGTTTTAGTTGGTAGATCTCTGCGCACATCTTGTGCATCTCTTCTCGGATATGTCGCGACTCCTTTCGGATCTCCGTTTGAGCACGAATCTGAGCTAAGCGAGCTTCATCTCGAATTAAACGAGCTTCTTCTCGGGCAAGACGAGCCTCTTCTCGAGCTAGAAAAGCCTCGTGAAGAGTCTGGGGAATCTCGTCGCAATGCTCACATGTCTCGCGGGACTCGTGCGTGACACGAGTCATGGGGCGTGGCTCCAGCCTCAGCGCCAATGGCCGTAGCTGCCCTATGCGGGTGTCCTCACTACCACGAGTGCCCTCATTACCCCGAGTGTCCTCACTACCACGAGTGCCCTCACTACCACGAGTGCCCTCACTACCACGAGTGCCCTCACTACCACGAGTGCCCTCACTACCACGAGTGCCCGCATTACCGCGGGTACCCTCTCTACCGCGGGTGTCCTCACTACCGCGTGGTGAGCCATCTTCAGGGCGAAGACTTGGGAGCTTGTTGTGGGAAGACATAATAGTGATGATGATGTAAAGTGTAGAACATATATGGTGTTTGGATGGATTTAGATATGCAATATTACACGGGCAAACGAGTCATATTTATACTTCAAATACAATGGAGATGACAGCTAGATATGCTCAATATAAAGAACAAAACACACAGCCCGCATAACCATTACAACCTGGGCTCCTGTCTTGATTCTGCTTCACTTATCCCCAACTAGGCCGCTAGTGTAAGAAAAACGGTGATGGTGGAGACCAATGTCACTGTATTCGTCAACAATCCGCTTGTGGCAGCTGCAGAACTAGTGATCTTGGGATCATGAGTGGGTAGAACTGTGCGTATTGGTCTTGGGCGAATTGTTGGCTTTGACGAGAGCAGCGCGATACCTGAACTGGGACGCCATGCATGTGTTGTTGGTTGAGTTCCTGCAGCAGTGGTGGAATTTTGCGACGCTGTGTAAGGGCACCCTGGAAGTGCAGTGGACCATCGAGAGCCTTCACTAGGGTTATCCACTGTGACAGGGAGACCGGTGTTATGTGCGGCTGAAAAATGCAACGAGCACCTGGCTGTCCAATCGCCTACTCCATCCGTACTGCTGGACATCGCCGTGCGATTGTAGCACGAGACTTGAGCAATACATTGCCTTCGGTATGCAAATTAGCGATGAAGAGTAACCTGAGGAACCTAGACTTTTGTTCCCACCAAGTAGGTATGACTCGTCCTGTTTCCACAGAACCCGAGCACTGCAAATCGGCGCTACAGTCGACGATTGGCGCGATAGGTTGTCTCCATCTCATTAGCCGCCAGAATGCGCGGGACTGCTTAGTGTAGGATTGAGGCTCACATCATGGATACATTAGCTTGGCTGCAGGTAGCTTCAAATGCCAAAGCAGGTGACGAAAAGGACAGAAGTTGAGCGTGAAGCGGGTGGAACAGGGCAATTATGGGTACAAAGCAAGAGATGAGACGCATTTTGCCTCGTCGTGGGTGGATATACAACAGCTGTGTAATTGGTGCTTTATCAGGTCGGGTATGTTCCGGTTTGCGTGGTCCACTGGTGTAAGAATACATAGAGCGATGGGATACCGGTGTTTAAGTACAGGTGTAAACTAAGAGGTTAGTAGGTAATGTATCCAATGTGTGTACTTATTATAACCGGTGCGTGTACTTATTATAGCCGTTGAATTCTAGTCCAGGGCGTTTTTAGTCCCAGTCAACTGTAGATCACGTTTACAGCACCCTGGTAGACCATCGGTGTTCATGTTGTTTATTTAAAATACTATTTCACCATCTTCAGTCTGAGTTCAAAACGGCAGCAGAAAGTCAGATCTCGCAAACAACACAGATAACAATCTACTTTATTATTTTACCCAAGATGACGCTGTATGCTTCAGATACTACTCCTCCGAACGCCGCCTGTGAATCGTCCTCTAGTAGGGGAGATTACGCTGATCTGGAATCTATCCTTCATTTCAATTCAACTTCAAGCCCCCCCGCAGCAGTGCTAGAGCCACCTACTGCCTTGGACATGGAGCATCCTCTGTTCAAGAATGATGAGCAATCAGTTTTCGGCGATTACAGTTCTTTCTTTTACCAAAATGATGCATTTGGGCACACTGCACCCTATGCAAACATGGCAGCAAACGATGACACGAGGTGGTGATGCATCCATGCAATAGAGTGGCTTCAGTGGCTAACATTCATTACAGGCTACTTCAGGGGATGTCAGCCCGGGTTAGTAGCCTCGAGGCCGCCGTTGCAGGTGGAAACGCAAAAATTGCGCATCTCGACAATAGAATTATGGGATTGGTACACAAGGCTCAAGAAATCGAAAAAGCTATCGATGAGCTTAGCCAGACTATGAAAGGATTCTTGGTCGCATTCGTGACCAAATTTGTCGGCAACCAGACGAGTGAAAGGGACGGGGGGGTTTGAGTGCCATAGTGGGCTTCATCTTCCTGTTTTAAGTACAGGTATCTACATAGGCATATACCTATGTATTAATATTAAGCTTGTTCCCTTTATTCTATACATAAATACTTTAAACTGTTGAGCTCCCACTTCTTTTTTTTATCATCACGGTGAAATCTCTCTCAAAAAAAAATGTCCAAGCATCAGAAAGACCTCCCGCCAATTCCGCTAGAGTCTCCAAAAGCGGCTACTTACATGTACACCAGCCCTCGTCATCATAAGCAGCGGCCATCGCAGACATCAGAGCACTACCAAGCTGTACTAAAAGAGCAAAACCGCAGGCTGCAGGAGCAGAAAGAGAAACTCCACCAAACCATAGTTCAGCAAGACGAAAAAATCGGGCATCTCCAAAATAAAATTAAGGAGTATCAACATTACATCCAAAAACAGAATGAAAATTTTATTCACGTAACTCGAACAGTTTGTTCTGCCTTTGAGAGCTACCGTGAGAGGGCCATAGCAATGCCGGCGGAGGATCTTACTCCGAGCCCCATCGACCAAGTCATTGGGGCGTACGCTGCGTTTAGTGATAGCGAAGGGGATTTCTTCTAGTGCGCCACAACGCAACATCCAGCTGGATCACCAAAAGACCTGTAGCCGCCGGCCCCTGCAAGCCATTGTTCAACACTCTCCATTTACTGCGCTAATGGTGACGAATTCATGCTGCCTGCGGAGGGGCGTCGGCCATTAGAACTCCGCCGCCGGCGCATGTGTACAGGACCAACACCGGATGTGGGGCAGCCGGCGCAGACGGAGGTTGTGGAGGGCTGGAAAGCGTTGGTCGCCGAGGTGTGGAGATGGATGGAGACTGTGTTGGTCGGGATCCCGTAGCTAATACAAATGGATTGAAAAATCATCCCATTTCATCTCGTATATCATGTCTCCGTCATTCATGTGGAGCCTCCGCGTCCGGACAACTCATCAAGCCGGGCGGCTACGCGTCGGCGTTTCAGTCGGAGTGGGTTGTTGGATCTTTTGCTCAGCACCTCGAAAACAAGACGGAGGACTAGAATAAAGCCGGATGTAAAAGAAGATAAGTCCATGAGGACTAAATATAAATGATAAAAATCACTCGGCTTAAGTACCTAGTACTAAAGCAAATACATGTTTGTTGTATATAAGTAGCAGTCAGTGCAGGGTATCTTCATGAGTAGCTTGGCCAAGACATCTACATACTTTGCCTTAAAATTACGTCAGAAAATACAAACCCTCCTCCAAACGAAAGATGGCACCTTTGATTTGCAGAGTTGTTGACATTTTTGATGCCGGCGTCAAAGGCGTGCGCGTATTCCTCGACTGTCGCGACAGATTTTACAAATGCGTGGCGAGGTTGGACGCCGTGACGGGAGAGGATGGATGGATTTGCGAGTGGCTTCCTACAACGCCGCCGCCAGACGCCAGTATTGAGCCGCAAATTATGGATACCGCGGACTTTCCCGGGGTATCTATGACCTTCATTTCCCCCTATCGAGCTACGCTGCCCTGGTTGAGCTTTCGTGCGGATCTCTACCTTGCAGGGATGGCTTGCCATGGGATTGTTCTTCGCCTGGAGGATAACCCCCAGCTAGAGTACCTAACGCACTCGGCCACAGGCCCCACACAGCGTCAGCCGGGTATACTTCCGCAGAGCCGAAGCCTTCGGAGCCCATCGCCTTTTCAATTGCCGCCTGCTCTCTCAACTCCTCCTAGCAGCAATGTGGCAGAAATTGGCGACTTGGAAGTGACAAGAGAAATAGCCGCCGAAAATCTTACCAACCGGAAAAGGAAGTTAAAAACGGCGGATGAGGATGAGTTTGGAGTCGCACGAAGGCGATTGGTTTAATACTTACATGTACTTTCTCATAATGCTCCAGCAATAAATCACTTATAAATTCCGTGTTTGCATCTTGTTTTACTTCTGTGTACATACCTTCTTCTCTCTATCAAACTACCTCGTATTTTATTTTCAGCAGAAGCAATTATGGCATCTTTTCCTCAAGGCATTTCTGGCGGGCATTGTCGGCCAGCTTCTGCGCATGCTAATACGGGCCAACTTCTCTCGTGGCAGCACCCCCGCGCAAGACAAACCGTTATCATGCAAGCTAGCAACGAAGCCATCTCACCACATTCGAATGCCCACCAACATTGCAAACAAAGAGCCGATGTGCTCTACCAGATTATTATAAGGCAAGAGTGTCAGGCGCAGCGTTTTGAGCAGCAATTGGCACAATGGGAAGCAAAATGTCAACAACTTACTCATGAGATTCTCTCCCTGAAACACATGGTGCGCCCATTTGCTTCTCGTACTTCTTTCTCGGTCTAATATAAGTCTAGATGTATTCAGGTACACCACAGAACGCCAGGCTTCCTCCCATCAATATGCCACAAGGTGGCTCTACTTGGTCGCAGGGAAGGGTGCAGCGTGAAGGGTCATTTCAAGGAAGGCGAGAAGATGCATGCGTTCAGACTTCACATAAGCCGGTGGAAGAAAACTGGCGCCAGGGACACCCTTCTTCCACCGAGGGGGAGCAGGCAGAGAGTGACAACTAGTCCTTAATTCGATGTGTAACAAAATAGTCTAAGAGCTGCATCAATACATCATTGTTTGATTCTAAGTTGGACCTTGTAATGGAGATTTCGGTGATTGTCGGTGTTCTCCGATGTAGAACAACGGTTAGCGGCAAGGTGTTCAGGTGACAAAAGTGCTCTGCAGCAAGGTTAAAGACCTAGCGATGTGATCCAAAGCGCTTCTCCGCTTCAAATGCTACAGTGAGATCCTGCTCCACACACCAGTCCAGCATTGCCTCCCACTCCGTGTCAAAGAGGGTGTGCTAATTCGTTACCGACGGGACGGATCGCCCCTGCGCGAACATGCAGCTAACTCAGCGATTCATCAGTTCAGTCCTGTCCATGACTCGTTACGCCATGGTGATTCCTTATAGGCTACGACTCCTCGTACGCGCGAACGCTAGTGAGTAGAACCTTGACCATTTGTATGCATGTTGGTCCTTAGTATCATTGCAATGTCACTGAGAGCTTTTCAAACACCGGAATGATTTCCTATTGAGTTCAGTTGCGGGCCTGGATAATTCCACATTCTGTGTGTACGAGTACGGCCACGCCTGTAAAGCGCGCGATTCCCTTGATGCGAACCCACCAATAGGCTAACTACCCGCTGTAGATCCACGTAACATTGGATAGCGCTGGAGCTCCACGGACATGCCACTTCGTGTAGGCATCTATTCAAGCTAACCCACGGGGGCTTCCGCGTTGAAGAACCACTCGGCATGTGGGTATGTATGCTCAAAGCCCGCATATCTTCAGCCAAATTTGCCGCATTTTACGAGATTACATTTTTAGTGCCTGCAGTAATCACGCCATTTTCTCGGGGAGAAGGGGGGGTTAATCATGATGTGCTGGTTGCATTTCCAAAGGCTGCATGTTGAAAACTCAGTAGTACCTAGTAGTTTGCGTCGGTGCTTGTACATTTACAGTGGGTGATAACTTGCAGCTCGTAGAATGAGTAAACAGGTACATGCGCGTACGTAGATAATATTTTCGGGGTTAACATCAAAACAAATCCGATTGCTGCTAAAGAATGACTACAGGTACTATGGATAAGCAAGTTGGTCCAGCCAACGAAAATCGCAAAGTTCAGAAGCTCAGTCCCCTAAAATCCGAGTCGGGCCTTCTAGAGGGCCCACGACCACGGCGTTGCATCTTTGAAGAAACAGCTTGCAGTACCCGACCTCGCCACTGTTTGCATTTCCCATCCACGTTCCATTACGTTCCTTCCCACCGCGCTACGGTAGGCTCTCGAACAAAGCTCATCCGGGCCATTTAGATTGACTGCAATCATATTCCCCAGGCGGCGACGAGCAGACATAGGCAACTCTCGCCCGGAGCCCGCAAATGTGACGTTGGATTCCCGATGAAAGCGCTCCAGCAAGCTCGAACAACCAAGAATGCGCCCATCATTCTCCAGCCATGAGAGACTCTCGATGTTTTCTTCTCTCTTATCAAGCCAGTCATTTAGAATAGAATAGCAGTATTCTGGAATATACTTGCGATACATATTGCCGAAAAACCCCACATGCGCGTCGTCGTCGGTTAGAGTTCGAATTACAGCGCTGGAGCCTTTACCGTCGATAAGTTCGAATCCTCTCGTCTTGTATTTCTGTATCGCCTTCAAGATTGCAGGGTCATTCTTGGAATGTCTCCAAACTGTTGCTTTCTTCGTGCTGGTTTGGTTATAGTATAGGTGGCCCGCGCACCAACCTCCGATAAAACACTGGACATGGCTGGCGTAGAAATCCCCAATGAAAGACATGCAGCTTTTTATTTCATTGTAGCGAGAGCAAATTATAAGTTGAACTTTTTCAGATCCCTTCGAAGTGGCGATTGTACCGTTGAGAATACTGAATGGCCTCCCAAAAGGATCTTGGTACGGAGTTTTATCACCTTCGCAAGGCAACACTTGCAGAATCGGGACGAAGTGAATATTTCTCTCGGTGTCCAGTATCATTTCGAGCGAACTGGCGTCCGTGAGATCAAGTTCCCCTCGGGCAACCTTGTATGCTTGAGCAACTTCGTAGAGCTCATTTCCAAGAATACGAGAAGCTGACTCTTTTGCGAGCCCAGTGACCCATGTGACCAAGCTTTCCAACATCGCTCGGGTTATGGTGGCTTTCCCATGGCTGAACAACTCTGAAGCAATGTTGCTTGCACCCGTATTCCAACTGACACCGCAGATTTGGAGGGCGTTCACCATGTCGGCCACCGACTCTTTATATGCTGGGACATAAAAGTCCCAATCTGATTCAGGGCCAACCGATCCAGGGATGAAGTATTCCAGAGCCCTAGAGCCACTTAAGATACACCCGGAATCGAACATGGCTGCCATTAGAGTGACTGGATAGTCGAACGTCTGTTGAAAATATAACACCGGGTCGACTCGTTGACTAAGGCAGTCGAGCAGGATCTTGCTATGAGCAAAGTGGTTTCTCAGGCTTAAGGCATCAGTGACGCTGAGCTTGTTCATAATATCCGCTAGTGTGGCAGTCATGGTGATTCTTCTTTTGTTATTGCGATGTGTGAGTTGAATTGGATGAATGTTTCTGATGTGTGAGTTGAATTGGATGAATGTTTCTGATGTGTGAGTTGAGTTGGATGAATGTTTCTGATGTGTGAAAATGGAATTAATGCCATGGGAAATATACCATCTCTTATACGTAGGTGTTTTTGGCCCCCCTATTACATTGGGATTAAAAATAAACACCAAGAGTACGTGTACGTACATGTAGGCAGACGACCTTCACTAGGTAGGCGGTTACTGGTAGCATGAGGAAAGTTTTGCCTCAATCCGTGCAACGATACGGGGACTAAAATAAGCCATGCTACGGTTCTTACCAGTAACTCGTGTGTCTGCAGCAGCGCTACTGGTAGCTTAGGGAGCCTGACGGACCCATGCCCATGCGCGCTGGATGGCCTTACTGGTAATGCCAGCCACTTGATACTGGTATTAAAATTGAGACCCAAGCGAAGTACTGGTACTAAACTTATTACGCTACTGGTATACTATGGGTACTGGTATTAAATGGTATGCAGATACTGGTACAATTGGGTTACTGGTACTAAATTTCATCATAGTACTGGTATACTACGCCTACCGGTAATTAATTAAATAAGTTACTAGTACCTGCTCTGATTAAATACTGGTAAATCACGTCTACATAAGTCGCGTTACTGGTACTTAACTTAGCCTTTCGTTTTAATACTGGTACTCGGTGCGGTAAACTCGGCGTGGCCCTTTTGGGGTTCTTACGAGTTACTGGTATTCAGCATGGCTAGTTCAAGTTTACCAGTACTCGCTCTTGGGCAAATTGAGAGACATCCGCCCTGCTATTGCAGCTACTAGTAGACCGGACTCTTTTTTGGCGTATGCATTTGTTATGGATGCGCAGTTACTAGTACACGCAACTTCTGAACTTGCTTGCTATTGATCATTGGTGTGCCCCTCCCCCATTTCTACGCATTTCAGAATAGTGGAGGGTTTTTTTTTAGACCAAATGTACTGGTATTACAGGGCATCCACGAGTACTGTACACACCGCCTGCTGTCCATAGAATCACATCTACCGCCCACCAAATGCCCATGCCGCCCAAAGTCAAAAGCTTTGCATACCCTAGATATGTGCGACCTGCATAGAATTGATCCAATCCCCAAGGGCCGCAATACACTGCCAGACGAATTGCCGTGCGCTCTTGCTTGTGACAATGCGTATTCGAATTTTCGGAAGTCCATGCAAGGCGCTGGCTCTCTAAATAAGGGAGCGATTAGCATGCACCTAAGGTTCAATGTCGTTAGTTGGTAATGAGCTCACTGTAATGCAAATAAGTTATTGTAACGCAGAGCCAAATTGAGAATAGATAACATAGAATCAACGGGCGTAGATGCTTGCACCGTATCACTGCTCTACCGATTGCATAAAGGTTCGCAGTAGCTGTCGAGAAATCCATTTGATAGAACTATTTACTACACTGTGCATCAAAGCGTCCAAATGTTCGATTCCCTCATATATGTACGAGCTATTAACGCTGCATTTAATAGAGAGTACTAGTCTAGATACCCACCTACATACCGTAGTGTGGACTAATACTAGACTCACCAGCACTTAGTCCACGTCCTCACATGTACCTACATACCTATATAAGAAGCTTCACCAGCTTCAAAATAAATTGAATCAAGCAACCGAAAATACTCTCAGCAATATCTGCTCACGATTATTAATTAATTAACCAAAGACTATCATCTCTTCAGTAATGGCTCTTGGAAACATTACCGTTATTTATATAGCATTATGTATCTTTTGTACAGTTGAGCTAAGCCTTTTGCTATATTTATACTTTTCATCATCATATTGTAGGCTTATGAGAAAAGAAAGTATTATTACTCGTTCTAATTGCTTTACAGGGTTTCTTTACTTCGGAGAATCTGGGCAGATAATAATCCCATTAACCATCCTGAGTTCGGTACTGAGTTTACTGGCGACTGCGTATTTAGCAACTACATCACTCTATATTACGCGCTTTTACAATGCTCTGGCTGCGTTTGCCTTATGCATCATCACTACGGCAATCTGGTTGGCAATCTTTATCGTCATAGTTTACCATGTTGGCTTTAATCAATGTGGTTCATGGCTTCGCACATACTGCCAGTCTATAACGGCAGCAGAAGCGTTCATCTGTATCATTTTAGTTACGTTTATGATACTGACAGTGCTCAAGGGCTTGTCTATTTTCAGACGCCCTATACGTGCTATACCACTACCTTGATAATTTGTCAGTGCCAAGGGAAGAGTATAATGGGATGGCCAAAAGAAAGTTCAATTCCTATTTCTCTAGCAACAGCTCTTTGTAATTACAAATTTTGTCGTTTATTCACTAGCCTTTGACTTTGCCGTGGCTTGCCCCCTTCCTCATATTGCACATTCATTTGTCGTTCAATTTGTTCTCTGTATTTTGCGTCTCCTTCCAGGGGCTTCAAGCATAATACCATCAGTCCAAGCCATTCTCAATCTACTTATAACCTCACATCTGAATTTTTTCGAACTTGTGTATGAGCTTTTGAAATGGGTTGCAGGTAGGTTTAGCATGCGACTCTGCGCATGCTTAATCACCATTAATCCGCAGCTATGGCTATCCTTTTGCTGCATTGCTTCCTAGTACTGGTTAACGTCATCCATGAATCGAACCGATGCTGCTTACTTTTTCTTCGAACTTTAAATGAGAGAAAACTATTTCTTTCTTGCATGCTTCCTAAATACTAATTAGTTATTACGCCAATGTAGTATTTCTGGACATTAGTATACCTCAACATCTTTATAACTTCCCCTTAGAGAATTATAATGATATATGCAGCCTTCTCTATCATTTATCTCAAGAAGGGTAAAGTGGTTGTCATTTAACAACAGGGGAAAGAGGCACACTAGCGTGGATGCACCCAGTTCTGCACGCCATTTCGATACTTGAGCGGCAGCGCATTCGAAAGGGCGTCTCAGTGGTATATGGGTATTCGGCGTTTGGTGGATAGGAATTGACTTCCAAACGCGCACGAAATTCATCTTAACTGATAGATGTAAACAAGCAACGACGATATCGCCATTGAGCCAAGTATCTGGCCTTAGAGTAAGAAGTGATTCTTTGTCAAAAGTGTGCCCCGTACCTCCGATAACCAGACGATCGCCCGTGGATAATCGTATAACTTCCTCGTAGAACGCATCTAGTTCAGGATCGGTGGACTCTTCATTATCGACAGCAAAACAATTGCTTCGTAGATACTTGTCGAACTGTTGTTTGTTGGTTCTCTTCTCCTTGAAGAGATTGACCACCTGCTCTTCAAGGCCCTTAAATATGATCATCTTACCCTGATCTTCTTGCAGCTCCGTAATAAGCAGATCCAGCTCTTGGTTTGGAGTTTTTACAAGTGTCCTGCTTCGTAATTAGCCATATGCCGTATATGTGCCAGATATTACACACCATAGATCAAAGAACAATATACCAAATCCGAGTGCCAGCACCAGTCGATACCACTTTCTTCCACGCGTCAAGTATGTGCCAATATTCTTTCTTAGTTGAATCCGACGGGCTTCCTGAGAGCCTTCAGCTAGCGTATGGCGAATTAGTTCGCTTGTGACCGACTTGGATGCTTCCTTGACCGCTGCTTCCGGCGATGTGCCTTTCGATGTTTTCTTCAGTGATTCCGTTGATTGAATCCGTTCGACTGTCAGGTTCACTTGTGATTCATGCCATTTCGCGAATCTCATTGCCGCTATTGCGTATTTGATGCTTCCCCAGTCCATGATGCCCCGTGCCGATTCTATCTCCGAGAGAAGTTTCAAGCCAGATTCCCACTCCCCTTCATTCTCGACATCTTGGAGCAAGTTGATGACTTCTACTTCAGTTTTGTCTGGGGCTTTGACGGAAAAAAACTTTTCAACTTTCTGACGAGCCTCTTGAGTAAACTCCTTGAGAGGTCGATAGAACGCCTGGTTTTTGCCTTCCGAATCCTTCGTCGTATCTTCTGTAAGAGCATTGTTGGATGAAATTGGTATGCTCGGAGAAGAAGGTTCCAGTCCTTCTTCGCGAGCAAGCGTCCCAGAAACCACAATATCTTCTTGAACGATCCTATCCCTTTTTGGCATTATGGTGTTGACTGATGCAATAGAAGATTGATTCCTCTGTCTCAAAGAAATGGTGCGAGTTGTCGTTGGAGATGTGGTAGTTGGAGTTGTTGGAGACGTGGTAGTTGGAGGTTGATTCTCCATGACGACGTCTTGATCTTTCTGTACATGGAATCTGGCTGTCGTGTACCTCCCCGGCCGCTCGTCATTCGTCGTGCCTTCGGGGGATTCAATGAGCTGTAGATTGTTTATCGTATGGCTGGTAGATGAGCCTTCATCTCTTTGGTACACATCTTTACATGTATTGTAAATAATGCCAACGAAATCCACCATAGCCATCTTATTGGCAGGTGGTTCCCGGAGTAGGATTGACCTAAGATCCTGTAACAACAAAGGTAGCATGCCAGGAGGCATCTTCCTAATGCTGTGAACCAGTTCGATAAGCATTGTTGAGATTTGTTTATATTCCAGAGCGCCTTTGGAGTCTTGCCCACGGCTATTTCCAGATGTTGGTGCACCATTCTCGTCATAGGTTGGGGTTGGTTCATAATTTTCCTGTAAACAAAGCCCGACGTCCCCCAAAGAGGACTGGAGACCATTATCCGATTTAAAAGGGACCACAGACATGGTGAGAAAAGAGATTCTGTGAGAAAAGAGATGCTGTGAGAAAAGAGATACTGTGAGAAAGGATATGCTGTGAGAAAAGAGATGCTATACGTCCAGGGAGTTATAGAGAGAAGGAAACCAGCTGGCTCCCTTGGGGGAAGAACGGGTTCTTATACTTCTTGGATGCCTCACATTTAACACTTGGAGAACATCTTGTGCTTAAGATAGGCGTTACTATTCCAGTTTAGCGTATCTACTGGCTGTGACTTCCCAGGAAGTCGCGCTGTTTACCTCCTCAGTGTTTGCCCACCCCCCCTGGATGACTCCCAGGAAGTCGCCCTCTTTACCTCCTCAGTGTTTGCCCCCCCTCTCCCCCCCTGGGTGACTTCCCAGGAAGAAAATCAGTGGCTTTGATTACGCGCCAGGCCGATCACACCTTCCGAAGAAGTTCGGTTTCATAAATGCAGATGCAGTCTTCAGTCACGATGTCCCACCACGGGCTGTTAGTCTTGCTTCGCCACCATGGCAGCTCTGACTTCCTAGGAAGTCGTGTAATCTAGCCAAACTGTGGATCGACTTGATTCCATAATTCTGCTTCTCAATCTTGACAACGTGTACCAGGAAGCATTGGACACAGAATCAGCAGATCATTATCGTGCCGTATACGTAGCCAATGTAAACCTACCGTGACACAAGTAATCAGTTGGTCAGCAGATCTCTTCAACCAACTCAATAATGGCACCATTTCTATTGGTAATTGATGGAGCTCGAGAAGGCCCGGGGCGCCTCATCTTTGACCCCCTTAGGCTGATTCCTTAGCTGGCCGCAGATTGGGACGCCCCTGTCATGCAGTAAAAGGCAGACTTGCGTACTCTGTGTCTTAAAATAACATAAGATAGAGTCTAGACCAATATACACGTCATCCAGTAGCCGGCGGCTAGCTACACGGAAAGAAGTGGAGGAAGAGGGGGAGCGGAATGAGTGATCTTGAGCTATATAAGGTGCCACCTTGGCTATTGACGTTAACCATTCTCCATCATCTTCGGCTCTCCCATCGAATCTACCAATTTCCTTTTACCACTTATACGTACATCTCTTGCTATGTATCCTAGGTTTTATAAAGCCGACAGAATACAGTTGGGTCGCCACTACATCTGGCCAGATGACAGAAAGAGAGAATTTTCTCGTTCGACAGAGCCAAGGCGTTACTATTTGGGTATCCCTCGTACAAGCAGAGAACTTGAACTATTACTAGGTATGACCTCTATTTCTAAATAGTACTACGAAGAAGCACTGACACTCAGCACACCCGTTTAGGAAACGCGAAAAAAAACACGCGTGTTTCTGAAGAAGATGATCCTGAAGCAATATTAGAGTGTAAGTTTTTACATGTGATTGAGTACAGCTTAGTGTGGGACTTACAATTATTTCTGCTAGGCACCCGAGAAGAATGGGAGTTATCGACCGAAATACCGCTTAAAGAAGAGCAACTTTCCGGCGAAAAGGCCGCTACACCTACAACAATCCGTTCTACTGAGGGAGAAGAGGAGGAATACAGTGGATTTAGTGAAGATCCAAAAGCAATTCAACCACCACCAGAATGTAAGTTTCTCTGTGCAAAGTAAGGAGAGATAGATACTAATATTTATTATAGATAAGGGGGATGAAATCACTGATGCAGGGCTCTTTGTTCAAAAAGAGAATGATAGTACAGAGAGAGTACTGCAGGAGGAAGAGGAAGAAGGCAGTACACATGGTTCTGATACCGACGCAACTGAAATTCTATCGGAATCCGACCTGGATAAGTGGTTTAAGCATAAGAAGTTTACGCGTGCTTCAGAAAGACAAATGAGGAGCTTGGACGATGACCGAAATCGAAAGAGGAGCTTGGATGATAATTCAGAGAGGGAGAGAAAGAAAAAGCGAATTGGCTGAGGTTTTTAGTATCAGTACCAGTCAGGCCCATCAATAAAATACAATTTTTTACACTTCTAAATTTTCCCATGACTCGGAAACAGCGTGCAAGTAGAGGAAGGAGATGTAAGATAGAAGAGGTGCAGTATCAACTTTAAATTTTGTTTAATAAAGACTTGGATTACTTGGTAGAATAATGGAGGAAGGTGAAGGATCTCAGTCACCTAAGAGTTGTGAATTCGGTGACGTATAAGATCAAGATTTCCTTTTCTAACAGTCTGAAGATACTTGAAGACGTAAAACAAAATGTTTTATCACGAACTGAGATGTTATTCCGTCTGAGGATGTAGCTCTGGTATTTTGAAGGGTGGGTTGACGCCTCTTGAAACGTTCATTATTCTTAATCTTCTGATAAAGCCTCCCCCAATATATGAACTTATTAGTGGCAAGATGAAAGCAACGAGAACAATTGAAGTTTGGACACTTGACTCTTGTAAGACTATTAGTATATATTTTATTATATTATTAAGAGCAAATTACCTCTGTTTTTCCTTTCGTAGAATCTGTCCATATTTTGGGCTTCCTACGCAGGCATTGTTGAATGTGATTGCGGCAGAAAATAAATTCCGAAGCTCGCAGCTATCGAAGGACGGATCCTTTTTTTCAAAGAAAAAAGTAGTAAGTCTGCGCAAGTTTTTGACTTCACTATTTCAAGATATTAGATACTTTTGTAAAATAGTACACGTAAACCTACTCTGGAAAGAAAAACTTTCTAGTATCGTCAGGGAGACACCATGCACTAGTTCTACCATATTCAAGTAAAGTGTCTCTGTACTTCTTAAAATCAGAGAGTTTGATGTTATCCTCAGGAGAAATAAAATAAGAAAGCGGTTCACAAAGTTGAACACATAAAGAAAGATGAATAATATAAGCCATAGCCTTCTTTTGACACTCATATGTATCACGAAGTAAAAGCAAGTGACTTGCTTCTAGTTCCCAAGGTACTGGTAAAGTGGGAGACATTACAGTCTGATAATTTTCGGTGGGCGTATTTAAAAAGATGAGCAAGGACTAGAGCTTAGGTAGAGGCATAGATTCTCTAACCTGAGAGGACTATGTCATATATAGGTGGTTATTTTAGACTTGTAGAGCTTAGGAGAGGAAGATTATCTTCGTTTGTAAAAACTCTAGTCTCCGTTCTGCCGAGGTGCTATCTTCGGACTTTACGGCATGTTTGAGCACACGTCTAACACCCTCATTGACCGGCAATGAGCGCATTACTGATACGATATGTGGCTCTTTTCGTTATTGTTACCAGTGATGACGTAGAAGCTATTGCCACAGTGGGTGGGTGAAGTCGAAACTTCGTGTAATAAGGGAGCAAGCAGTCTATTTATGATCTACCAGTTGGGTATCCTCCCCGGGGGATCATGGAGGTGAAGCATTTTAAGAAGATTGAATTTGAGATATAATCGCATATACTAATTTGCATTTCTATTATAAGAGCTATTACTTTGTAACCCCCTTGACCGCGACTACTTTAGCATGTAATTTGGCTGCTGTCACTCGTAATTTAGCATTGTCATGAAGCATTCGGGATACTAGTCGCCCAATCCCATCATCTGCCTCTTTCAGCTGCTTTCTATACTCGGCGACTGACTTTATCCAAGATTGCATCAGAGCACGGTCAGGGCCATCTTCATGCGCTCGTCCAATATGCCAATCTGTAGTTTTTTCCGGACGGCATTTCCCGAGCACGTAGAGCATTGTAACACCTAGCGCCCAGATATCTCCTGGAAAACCACGGATTGGACAATGCCGGCCTTTCTCATTCACATGCAAATATTCTGGGGGAAGGTACCAAGGCGTTCCACCGGATCGTACCATACCGTGAAAATCTTCTTTTGACATCCCAAAATCAAGAAGTACAGCACCTCGAGGTTCCGAATATGCAATGTTTGCCGGTTTGATGTCGTGATGAACAATGTTTTGTTTTGTCAAATAAAGGAGCGCGGAGGCCATATCCTGAAGAATTCTCTTGGTGCTATTCGCATCAAACGGCGGTTGAATTTGTTTCTTATCACCAAGTGATAGGGGGAGATACTCTTGGTATAGCGCATGTAGACGACCATCATAATCTATAAGTTTCACAATGTTTGGCTGTGGGAATGTTAGAAAAAAAAAGTAAAGAACTAGAAGAAGAAGAGAAAGTGCTCACATGGTTCAACCTCTCTAATGATGTCTTCTCTTGCTTCCACAGTGATGCATTTGTAAAAACACTCGAGGTATTATTGCGGAGGACTTTCGCAGCTATTAATTTTCCGGGCATTGTCGAAAGCTCACAAGAAAAAACATGTGCCCTTTTAGAGTTGAAAATTTCATGCTTTCTTTGTAAGTGATATGCTTCTTCCTCGGTTTGAGATTTGACAACGACTGTGTGTCCATCTTGAAGATCCATTATTGTAGCAATGGCCTTATCGACGATCTTCCGAGTAATAGTGCGAGTATAGGTAGTAGCCCCGATTTGCATTGGAAGCACACTTGCGGTATGACTGATGACATATGTTCCCAAACCCTCATTCTTAAGTCGCTTGGTTGCCCTGTCACGTCTGACATGGTCGACAGCTTCTCGTTTCATTGACATACTGTTCGCATCGCAGATAGAGATGTTGAAATGCCGTTTGAGTAACAAAATGTCAATACTGGTGCGGATTGTATCACCCTCCATTAAAATGCTCCAGACACCGGGTTTCATCGTTTGACGTTGCTGGGAAATTAGAGGTATTTTAGTGTTGGATCCAGCAAGAAAATATTCGAATTTGCTAGCGGTAGTTATTTCCACAACACAATCATCACTCTGAGGATTATAAATGATGTGAAATTGATCTCGAATAAAGCACGAAGACCAGTGATAATACGGAAGAGAAAAGGTATAACCAATATCTTCCTTGCCTTGGATAACGGCAAAAAAGTCTTTGCTATCCAGCCTCTTCTTGAGAGGAATAACATATTTTCCTTCTGGATATTCGGTGGCAGCACGAGGATATGCAATAACTAGCCGGACATCTGGTTTCGAAAGCGGTGCTTCGGCAAGGGCTGTACTTATCGTCTGAGCGTTCTTGGCTTTCAGTTCCCTCTTTGCTTCTAGACTTTCTTTTATTTTCGACATTTCTTTCAAAGCTTTAGCGACGTGTGAGCTGATCTGGACTGTGGTGTTATTAGAATGAGCTGCATGAGCCTCTGATAGTCCGCCAGAAGCTTCTAGTCGTCCTTTTATTTGCAGCATTTCTTTCAAAGCTGCCTCCACGTGCGATTCGATCTTGGTTTCAGAATAATCTTCAAGAGTTGCGAGTTCCTGCGTTTTACCGCGCGATTCGATCTGGGTCGTAGAGACTCGCTGCGTTGGTGTCGCGGGCTGAGAAATTCTGGTTTCCTTCTTCACTTCCAGCAGCATCTTTGCTTTCTGCGCTTCCACAGCTGCACCTAAAGAGTCAATTAATTGGTCCATCGCTTAGCTATGCGCGATTCGATTTTGAAGGCGAGGCAGTGATAAGAGAATATGATGTTGTTGTCGCTTTTACTAGGCCGTGGAAGAAATGTTGATGTAACAGTGGAAGGAATTTCTTCGTGTAGTGAGTGTATAAGTGGTGTAGAGATAGACATGGGAATTGGTTATCTTGCTAGGTCGCACTGCTGTCTTATATAACTGCAGCTGTGGTATGAGAGGTTAATCCTTGTAATATTACCTACCCCTACATACTACCACATCGGCTAACATACATTCAGACTAAGACAAACTAGCTTACTATAATGCCGCGTTATGCAGAGGCTGCAGATGGAATAAATCGTGCATTAAACATGCTTCTTCATCCTTAGTGAATCTAGTGCCGCAACAGTTGGTTGTAACTCAAACGAGATAATGAAATACATTCTATACCAAATACACCGTGCTAGAACGTACATAACCTAGAATAAGAACCATGGCGCCTATAAGTAAACCCGATGCAGCATTACTCTCAAGGCAAATCCTCTTTACTCTTGAAAAGCCAGAGTAGGTAAAGATCACACTCCCCTCCCATGAAAAGACCAAGTTGCTTCTGTGGTAAATGTAATTTTTTCCCAAAAACTAACTGATGAGTCTTCTTCCCATCATATATGTCGCAACCCGAACATTCAGAAAGTGGTATTATATCTCCAGAATAGGAAAGCCTTATTTTTGCTTGGGTTGAAGCTATTTTGATAATGGAAATGTTGAAGTACTAGAAAATGTTAGTCCTAACTATAACAGACATCTTTGTAAACGGGCAATCTCAGGCTTGATAATACCTACCGTTTGTGTCAAAGGTGTTGTCAAGCTTATCAAGGTGTCATCCAAGCATTGCTGCATGTGAACCTTTTTACTTCGCATCTGCTCCCATTGAATGTTCGGATCTGTTATAATGCGGGATATCTTTTGGAAAACTGGAAGAAGTATATCATCGAGCTCTTGCACGTAGATCTGTTCTTTGTTTGTGTTATCCATAGTGAATGTCGGGTATTCGGGTCTTAGCGCTGCTGGTAGAAGGTATTTCGCAGAATGTATGTCGCAGATCGGATGTGCAGAAATATGTTGCAGAGAGTGTGTGTTTCGGAGGGTGTGTTCGGGAGACTGTGTTCGAGAGAGTGTGTTCGAGAGAGTGTATTTGAGAGAGTATGTTTCGGAGAGTGTGTTTCGGAGAGTATATATATTACGGGACGCGTTCAAAGCTATTATATTTTCTTTGGCCAGGTGGAGAGCTGATGTTTGATGTCACTCGGGGGTCACCTGACTTATTCCACAGAGTGGCGAGCACAAACGCCAACCTTTTGCACTGCCTTGCTGCCTTACTGCCTTACTGCCTTGCTGCCTTGCCGCCTTGCCCCGCTTTGCTTTAATCCCCCTACCAGCTGCTGGATTACACCAACCCTCGAGGTCTTGAACGTTGATCCATACACACAATTCTCTAGCCTTCCTTTGTAGCATTCGGTAGCTTCAATCATCGATTTCTACATTCCTTGTCAGCTTGTATTAAGTCAATTGTGCCTTCCGGGACTGGCCATCTCCCTGGGCCGCCTAGTCTGACATAGTGTCTCAGTAAACAGAGAATACAGTCTCGTGATTTTTCAAGAATTATTTATTAGACTCTAAGTTACAATACCGGGACGTGCTCTATCTGATAATGTGCTCTGGTAATAGACTCTGATAAATATCCTGCCCATTGGTATCTGGTAAAGGGTTCTCATGCATATTAGTAAACGGCCTAATATCAACAAGGTTATCATCCCAAATTATATTGTCAAGGAAGTTAATGTAGGAAACTTCGTCATCCCAGTTCACGTCGGCAAGGGGATCCGCAGGCAAACATTGTTGTGCATTGGGGTCGGGGACCGAGTTAGAATCTTCAGAATTTAGAGAAAGTCCGTTGTTCGACTGCATGGTGTGTGGACCAGAGATGGGGTTTGCGATTGTTTCCTCGGAGCTAACTTCGTTTTGATCCATGGATTTAGCAACCTGAAATAATACATGAAGCCTGTCTTCTCTGGGCGCATGCTCTGACGCTACCGTACCATTGTTCGCTTCAACATTATATGGTGCTGATTCCGATGTGCTCGTGCTGTCCAGGTCAGACCCTTCGCGCGCACGTTTTGGCGCTCTCGTGCTGTCCAAATCAGAGTCTTCATGTGCCCGTTTTGTGCTCGAGCGTTTCAATGCGATCGTGCTGTCCGAATTGGCTTCTTTGCTCGATCGTTCTGGCGCTACCGGGCTGCTGTTGTTCACTTGATCATCGGACTGCGCTTGTGGTTTCAGATTTCCAATAAATGCCTGGCGATATTGAAGAAGAGATTTTGCCGCCAGTTTAGCTCCAGATTGTTCCGAAATCTTCGTAATATTCCGCAACGGCAATTCCTCGAGAGCTTTCTTCTTCATATTATAGTAGTATGATCGTTTAGAATCCCACCTTGTATAGAGCATTAGTAATAATCACAGCTTTCAAATTGAGATTAAGAACTTACATCTTATCACTAAGATCTAAGAATAAAAAACCATAGTCGATGTCATTAAAATTAATGTCATCAAATTCGAAAGTTGGGAAACTTGCACCTCCAGATAAGGTGTAGCAAAACTTTACCAGGCTTCGCCCAAAGGAAATAAGTGCGCGCTGTTTGGGCTCCTGCTTTATTGGTATTCCAATCTTTGCAAGAAATTTCTGGACATCGGGAAGTTGAATGCGATCCGATATAAAGTCTCGTTTGAACCTGAAGTAGGCTATCACAGAATCCAGCCGGCGAATTAATTTCAAGGCTTCAATATTCGCTGTGTGATCTGCCGCGTGCTCATAAAAAGATTTGACACGCTCATCAACTGTTGTTTCTGGAAGCTGTAGCTCCGGTATTGCTGGAGGATTGAAGAACATGTGCGGGTTCCCAGTCCATGATTTCAGTTCTTCATTCTTTTCAAGCATCTTCGTTATAAGTTCGTCGTTTATTAACTGAGAGTGTTCGATGCTCTTGTAAGTGCGTCTTCTTTTCGTAGGAATAGAAGCGTCTCGTGCCCCGGATGCATCTTGGGACGTAGCTTCGGTCGTGGAGGAATCAGCTTGGGATGTAGCTTCGGTCGTGGAGGAATCAGCTTGGGATGTAGCTTCGGTCGTGGAGGAATCAGCTTGGGATGTAGCTTCGGTCGTGGAGGAATCAGCTTGGGATGTAGCTTCGGTCGTGGAGGAATCAGCTTGAGTTGTAGCTTCCGTCGTCGACGAATTTTTTGCCAGAATTAATTCCTCGGGAGGCGCAATTGTCTGCAAATTTTCACACCATTGTAGTTCATTTCGGGGAAGCTGTTTGCCAAAGTTTCTTATGGCCCGAAGGGTAATATAATAAGCAGGCAGTAATGGAGTTAAAAGTTTCAAGTTTTTTTCTGGACAATACTCCAGAAGTTGAAGAATTTTCGTAAGAGTGTTTGTTAGTTCTGCTCGGGTGGGAGAAGCTTTGGTCGCCATTTTAGCAGGTGAAATGGAAAAGTGAGAGTTGGGGAGCCAACAGGGACGCCTTGAGTAGCTGGGAGTTTGACTATTAAGCATCCTTTCCCCTTAGGTCAGGTGAAAGTGCGGGGTTACTATTGAGAATACGATTTGATTGGCTTTTGCATAAATGATAGCCCCGCTGTACGTTAGACTGGCGTACAGCGGGGCTAAGGTTTTAGAATAGACTGTTTTAATTGGCTATTGCTTAGGCGTTGAGAAAGCAACGTAATTGGCCTTTGATGAATGATAGCCCCGCTGTACGCTAGACTGGCGTACAGCGGGGCTAAGGTTTTAGAATAGACTGTTTTAATTGGCTATTGCTTAGGCGTTGAGAAAGCAACGTAATTGGCCCTTGATGAATGATAGCCCCGCTGTACGTTAGACTGGCGTACGGCGGGGCTAGGTATGTATACGAGGGAGCCTAAGTAAAGATCGCATACAAGCTATAGTGGCAGACCGGCGGTGTTTTACAGTATGCAAGAGCTGGTCTTTACCTCGGGGCACACCAACATAATCAAGATTGCGTCCTGATGTTCTCGCGCGTTATGATAAAAGGCTGCCTTTTGCCTACGTCTTCATCATCATCTTCCGCCCTTATTGTAGAAGTTGTTACTCACCATGTCATACTCCAACACGCCTGGAACTAATTTTATCCGCTATGTACTGCCTAGGTTCCCTGTAATGCCGCCGCATGCTGTATATAACCTTATTCAGTATGATGATTACTTCAGATACTTGATTACACTCTTGAACGAGCTTTTCATTATTCCAGTACAGATATATGCCGGTTCTTTTGGCCTCTCTACGATCGCATTAGAAACGTTGGAATCTCGACTGGTCAAAGACTGTTATCTGGCAATCCTTACTGAACTACGGCTTCGTATTCTTACCGGTATTTACTTTCTTCAGCGGCGTTCTGTAGTGGAAGGACGGCCACACATAGAACGGGCGATTGCATTAGTACAAGAACATAAAAGAAGGTATTGTTTATCTTGCCCTTATCCAAAACTGGGTTGCTTACTTTATCACAAGCTTTTATACTAGTGCACATGGCGAGTTTCGAATGGCACATCTAGCCCTCCTCCGGACATGCATGTATGTTATAATATCTTATACCTTCGGATAGTGTTAATGATTGGTCATAGAGAATATGACATAGAATATCCCAAAGCATTGGCTCCATGGAAGCAAGTGAACCACATTTCTACAAATGGACTGAATAGGTGTCTTCAACTCCTTCCTCAGGACATGATTCACAGCATAAAACAATGCATGAAGATTTTGATCATGTTTCAGCGAAGAGACGAGTTCAGAGAAATCTGTTTTTTACGATTGCATTCCCTAAGTATAGAAGATATCCGAGAGCAACTATATGAGCAGCTTTACCGCACCAGACACTGGAACGACAGTATTTTACATCCAGGCAGTTGCATCTATAACATTAGCCAGCTTTCGGATATGCACGCGGAAATAGAGCTCTTGTGGCCTTTATTCGAGGCCGTCAGTGCATCCCCCAATGCCAACAAAGAAATACGAAATCTTCACTACTTGCTCAACAAAATTATCAGCTATATTAATCAGAGTCAGTTGGCCTATATTCCGGATCGATTGCAAAGATATGTACAGTAAGTTATTAACATCATTTAATATTTCTAGTTTGTTAATCCTTCCAGGGAATATGACTACCTTGGTTCCATTTTACATGCTTTCGATCTAGTAGGACCTGTTATGTTCTATGAAATCACTCGCTTACATGTCTTCGATGTAGCGATGATGGTGTATAAGTTTGTATTGTTTACGCATTCTGTAAGAATGATGGCCGATTCATCGAATGTTATTACCAAGTGGAATGAGATTTGCCAGAAGCATGAAAGCTTGACGACTTTTGTATGGACTATTAGGCAACAGCAATAGAGTTGAGATTCTTAGTTACAGACATCAGTGCAGTTCAATCAGTAGTACTGCACGATACCGCATACTACACGTGTATAGACGTGGGCAGCTGATAGGTAAATTTGTATATCTCGGTTGTAGATAGCTTTCCAAAGTACATACGCCAGTTAGTCTCTGTCTTATCGCTTCTCCGTTGCCAGCATTCGAATTAGTCATAATTATTTTACTCGCATTAGTATATATAGCTACATTCATCCCTACCTTTATTAATACTACAGCAACCTAATTGACTTCTTCAATTTCATCAACTCAATTCAAGGCCAAAATGTCCCCAAAATTCACCACTGGTGGCACATCTGTTGTACTCGCAGAAAAGACATCAAACAAAATTGCCGGAATAGAGGATGACATCAAGATCCAAGAAGAGGTTTCCGAAATCTTAAGAAAGGCTTGGGCAGCTGTGGCATTTATTCCCGAGTATGGGCCCGAAGCCCGTTCGGCCGTGCTCGGCATCCTAGAAGGGCTTCAAGAAAAGTCTTCTGACATACTTGGACTCAAATACCAGCAGCTTGTGTGTTACAAATACAGACTGTTTTGTTATTATGCTAAACTGTGAATAGGTTGAGGAAATGAAAGCTGAAAGCAAAGATGAGAACGAATCCGAGTATAGGATAGACGAAGATGAAAGCATAGACGACAACGAATCCGGGAATTGGAAAGAGAACACCGTTGAGAAGGAAAATGAAGAGGAGGAGAGACACGGGCGCCATGAAGGCCAGAATGAAGAAGGGGAGAGACATGGGCCGCATGAAAGCCAGAATGAAGATGGGCATATTCCTCTTGTGATCCATATTTTCTCTTTCAACTCTAAGTACTCTTTTTGTTCTGTTTTCTCTCTCGTAGCTTTCTATTCTATTATCTCTCTTATAGGTTACTCTCTGAACTTTTCTCTGCTGCATCTCACCCTGCCGCAATTCTCGCTATATCCTAGGCCTTAGATAATTGATGTACTCTCTATTTATTTTAATGAGTCGTGGCTCCAGTATTATTGAAGGCCTAGTCTTCCAACGCCAAGCGATGCATATGCCAACAACCACCAAGTTACTCTCTAGCTCCTTTCTTGATGCCCGATATTCAAATTCCCCCCAATGTGACCAACCCTGATAACATACCACTAGAGGGGTCTCATTTGATTCCCTCTGATTTAAAAAAGTATAAGTAACTACTTCTTTTCTATGCTTTCTGAAGATAAAGACTCCCAACTCAACCTCCAGAACTTCAGCCAGTTAATTTCAGCCAAACCATTCCCTTAATAGTCTCGATCTACAATGACTTCAATGCTTGGAATCGCAGATATAGATCGACTATTTGAAAGGGCTTGCCTGTCAAAACCTCAACGCGTGCCCAAAATCCCAGCAGTTGTCCAAAACAATACCTTGGCGGTTCCTACTAAAGACTGTGTCCCAGTAGATGACGCTGAAGATAACACCGATATCCCAGCAGACGAGACTAAAGACAACGCTAAAGACAACGCCGATATCCCAGCAGACGAGACTGAAGACAACGCTGAAGACAACGCCGATGTCCCAGCAGACGAGGCTAAAGATGACGCTGATATCCCAGTAGACGAGACTGAAGATAACGCTGAAGATAACGCCGATGTCCCAGCAGACGAGACTGAAGACAACGCCGATGTCCCAGCAGACGAGGCTGAAGATGACGCCGATATCCCAGCAGACGAGACTGAAGACAATGCTGAAGATAACGCCGATGTCCCAGCAGACGAGGCTGAAGATGACGCCGATATCCCAGCAGACGAGACTGAAGACAACGCTGAAGACAACGCCGATGTCCCAGCAGACGAGACTGAAGACAACGCTGAAGATAACGCCGATGTCCCAGCAGACGAGGCTGAAGATGACGCCGAAGACAACGCCGATGTCCCAGCAGACGAGACTAAAGATGACTCCGAAGACAACGCCGATGTCCCAGCAGACGAGGCTGAAGATGACGCTGAAGACAACGCCGATGTCCCAGCAGACGAGGCTGAAGATGACGCCGAAGACAACGCCGATGTCCCAGCAGACGAGACTGAAGATGACTCCGAAGACAACGCCGATGTCCCAGCAGACGAGACTGAAGATGACGCCGAAGATAATATCTCGGCAGACAATGCCGAAGACGATGCTAAAGACAATGCTGGAGACAATGTTGAAGACAACGTCCCATCAGACAATACCGAAGACAACGCCAAAGACGATGCTGAAGACAACGCCAAAGACGATGCTGAAGACAACGCCAAAGACGATGCTGAAGACAACGCCAAAGACGATGCTGAAGACAACGCCAAAGACGATGCTGAAGACAACGTCCCAGTAGACAATACCGAAGACAACGTCCCGGCAGACAATACCAAGGACAACGCCAAAGACGATGCTGGAGACAACGCCGAAGATGATGTCTCGGTAGCTATTGCCAATAATACCTCAGGAGTTACTATTGGCAATATCCCAGCGAGTAACCTAGCCATCATCGCTGAAGGCCATATCCCAGATATTCAAGATGCCAATGCTAATGCCAAAGATGGTTCGTCGGACGGTGACCACGTTGCCAGCGGCAGAGTTTCTCGTACGTCCCACGCATAACAGTTCATAATACTAACCATGATAAAGACTAAAGGCTAATGGAATGTTGACTAGAACGGCGTGCCATCGCTCTCGAGTTCTCTGAAGACGCTATGTGTCCCAATACACCGTTAACCTCGACAACCACTTCAGAGTCTCTTATCAATGACCTTAAGCAAGCGCCCGCCGAGAAGAATCAGCTCCAGAAGAGATCTGAGAGAAACGAGAGAAAGATAACGAGTCTTCAACCTCGTGGGCATGCAATTTATTTTTCAAAGGCAAAAGAAGCCAAGGAGCCAGAACTAGTTTTCCTCCAGAACGAAGTCCAGCCAACATACACCAACGATATCCCAGGCGCACTAAAAGCTCTCTCTAGAGGTCCCATCCCAGCACTCCCTACCATCAAAGATGTCCCACGGGTCATTATCAACGATAGCCCAGCAGTTGCTACGCCAGCGGTTACCACAGCAGCCGCTCCCAAAAAAAATGCCTTGAAAACGTTACAACGACAAGGCATGAAATTCCACCAGATTACGCGCCTGGATTACGTCCAACCGCTCAAATATGGAATCCAAATTTCGACGGATTTCCACCTGGTGCTGGAAAATGAAGTTGCCTCTAGAGAGCTTTTTTCCTCAGCCTTGAGGGATTTAATGGCTAAAGAAAAAATCTCGCATAAAGATATAGAGATTCTGCTGCAGAGAAATGACGATGCTCTCAGCGTTTCTAAGAAAAACGAACAGATCTGTAGACATAATGTACGTCACATTTGGATATACCTCTTTAACATGCTAATATTTTCATAGCATTCTGTAGCCGGGAATGCGCATATGGTAGAGATATTGGAAGACGGGTACCATAACATGGAGGGAAATCTTGTCTGGCCTGGGATGTCGATTTACCTTGTTGTTTCCTTGGCTTTGTTGTGTCTGTACTTGATGTGTCGTGCACCTCAGTAGCGAGAACTAAATACTATATCATATTAGGTTGTGTTGCTATAACGTATATTGTAAATCTTAGTGACTTACAGATAATAACGTTACTCTCACAAAGCTAGGGGTGTCAGAGTTTACACATTACATAACTGGCCTAACCGTGGTTACATTAAGGCTCTGTGGTAGAAAAGTCACGCTACGAAACAGGATCGTGAACAGGAAGCTATCCGGACTACAAATAGATCGGCTTCCCTCTGTAGTACAACATGCCAACTTCTATAACAACTTTGCCATTTGACTTATGCAATCTTGAAGCTTGATCTAAAATGTTTGCCGGAGAAAGGACCGCTGAGTCCCAATTTGATATTCCTACTCGAACTCTCAAGTTGCTCCTGGAGATCGAAAAACATGATGCCCTTCAATGGAAGATATACAATTATGTCCGAGACGACAAGTCAATTCGAGAAAAAACCTCTAATACGATCTTAATGGAATGCGACTCTCTTCATCAGGAACTCAACGCCACAATTCACGCTAGCGATAAGATTGTTGCTGATATTATCTCCTTAAGACTGAATCCATCAAATGACATCTTTACCCAAATTTTCCTAACCGCAAAAGAGATACTCGATCGTTTGCTTTTGAATCAGGAGCAGCAACTTGTCAATTACCAATACTCTACGAAACATATGGATATCCGCAAAGATCTCCCTTCATTTTGCAGGAATCTCGAAATAAATATTACAATGACTAATAAGATGATTGTAGACCTACGCACTATGGTATGTTGGTCACCATTATAAGAAATACCTTTCAAGAGTGCTTATATTTGTGTAGTTCAATCGAGAACAGCCTGCTATGTTGCCCCGGACTAAGACAATTTATGACGCATTCTTCGATCGCATTAGTCAGTTGGGCTGCAATATTAAACATGACTTGGCTATTATACTTTCGTCTATGACTGGGTGGTATGAGGGCCCTGCGCTACGGATAAATTATAAATAGGCTGCTTATGTAGTAGGATACTATCTTCAGTAAAAACTTTACTCCAACCTTCACGCAAAATGCCCTTCCACAATCCTGAACTCCTCAACCAACTCATCATACACATCTCCACTCTGAAAAGGGTAGTTGGAATACTCGAAACTCTACTCTGGAAAAAACGAGAAGTCTTCAAGGACTTCAGAAATAACTATCTCTTTGAGGATGAGATAGTATTCGAAGACCAATTCAAGGAACTATCTGCTTTATCACATGGCAAAAGAGATCTCGAAATCGCAATGCAAATGCTCGGACATCAGCTTTCGATCCATCAAAAGTTAGTTGGCTTAATTGATAAGCGGCTGAATTTTAGGAATGTGGGCGATTTTTACAATACATTGATTAAGGGAATTGAACGTAATGAGGAATATTCCTCCCGATTACGCGACCATGAAGTTTTTCTTTCGGCATATTTACACATCTCTTCCGTGGCAGGCGTAGTAGCGTTGTCCGGTTCTAAGTTGGAGCAATGGAGTCAGGGGTATACATTCAGCCTTTAGTCAGATTAAGCGCTCCGTTTGATAGCGGACTTCTTTCTTCACACCATAGATAACCACAAAGGCAATCAACTATAAATAAGATGCTTCTACCTAATTGTTTTTACTAAACAATCTCCAAACAATAATAATCCGTCAACATGTCCGCAGGAGAACACATTACTTTGTCCTTGGACCCTATCTCCTCTCGAGCCAATGACGTTATTTCCGGTCTTGTGATTATAGAGGATGCAATTCAATATTTACTTGATGCTAAAAAAGTAATGTATAACACAAATATCGAGGACCACTACAGCAATAAGGTTGACGACCAGCGCCGACAATTACAAGTCGAGCACGAATGTTGGTCTGGAATATTCGACGTTCAATCATCATTATCATATAATGATGCAACATTCCAACGCGCAATGGAAATGTTCAAACATCAACTTTGGGTTCATGAACGTCTATTCGAACGTCTAACAATTGACAATCTCGAAATCGATCTATTGGTAGACCAAATCCGGGAGAGTGAGGGCTATCTTATGAAATTACGTTCTGACGTATGTTATATTCAATTATCTTTTCTAGTGCACTGACTTTTTAAGTAGATTGCTGCTCTCAAATCTTTAGTTAGGGCCTGTGATGATGGCTATGCACTGGTCCATTCAGAAAAGATTGGCGAAATGGAGTACTTGTTCGTGTTTGATCTGGCCAAGCGGGTATCTTATATACAGGAGATGGGGCTAATGTCGATGTGGACATTATATTACTAGTTCCTAGTTCATTCATGTGAATAGAAAGTTTTTGATATACCAATACTTTCATTTCAGTATTGCGTAAGGCCAACGCATTGGAATATAAATAGGCTGCTTTCTCCTTGACCTACTCGCTATAGTAACAACTTCTGCAACAACAACAACAACAAGAGTTACCTATTTTTCAAAATGGACGCTATACCGATGGATATCGAATCCCTTAAGCAAAGCGTACTTCACCATTGTGATAAGCATAAGCACAAAGTCACGCAAATTGTTTTAGACCGGCCCGATCGCCGCGAACATCCCGTGAAGTTCTTCATTATGCACTTTTTCGTCAGGTGGTGGTTTTTGGATCCGCCACATCACACCACGTTGATCACCGTTAGCTACGTAAGTGTTTTGCTCTCCAGTCTTAAGCAGCCTTTTAGAAACCAACTAATCTAGTGTAGACTGGGGGTGTACAAGACGAAGAGTCTTTTATAGAGACCGTTAACTTGGGAGATTTCCTCCGAGATCTTGAAGGCGCCATGGAGGCGCGTCAGATACATTGTCCTGCTCCTAAGTATACGTACGGTACTATTACGACCAGGTTCTTATGGTTTCAAAATTGGTTTCAACAATTGGCTTACAGAGGTGGCCAAATTGAATCAACTACAGGCCGATCAGACAATCGGGGCGGCCAGCTTGATCAAGAAAGTAACTTAGAATACACAACTAGCTAGAATTCCATACTAAAGTTAGATCTACAGCGCTTGTATTCATTTGTTAATTAGCTCAAATACAAGACTCATTTATTACCTAGCTATCAATCCCGGCCCTCCACCCAAAACTCCTCGTCAGCATGAGGATCTGGAGATTCTGCCTTCCAATCACAGTCAGATTCACACGCAACCTATGATAATATGCTTCAGCAATTACTATCTCTATCGCATGACAAAGAAGATTTCGAAATTGCAAAGGGATTCTTCAAAGAAGAAATTTCTACCCATAAGCATTTAATTGACCTGCTTACACCTGACATTTGCGATAATTTCGACGAATTTGTTATAACGATGGAAAATGGAATTGACCGTAATAAGATATATCAAGGAGCATTATGCGATCATGTCATGTCAGTGCTATGGAATATGTAAGAAGAACTCGCAGGAGGGAACAAATGCCTTCTTGTATTGAAGATCTAATCAGGTTGTCCGATTCTAAATTGATACGGGTGTATAGCCAGTCTACTTTGGCTAGTGAGGATTAGATTGATGTAGCTTTGGACATTATGTAGCTAGTTCTATTAGTTTATTTATGCGGCTCGAAAGTTTTTGATTTGCTAATACTTGACTTTAGCATTCCGTGAGGCGGATATCTTGATTATAAGTAGCAGGCTTCCCCTCGTCCTTAGATTTAGTAAAAACAATTGACAATATATAACTCTCTACCTAATATGAACTCTCACACACCTGCCCCATTTTCGGGGCGATTTGGAAGGTCTAACCAACGTGCACGGCCGCGGGATTCCTCCGCAGAGCGCGCGCCTTCTGATGAACATTATAATAAGATTTCCGACGAGGATCGAAAACGCATCGATGACGCTGTAAGTTCGCTACAATCTATCCTAGACCGTCTCAGGTTTCTCACATAGCAATAAACTAGTTCAATGTTGTAGATGAAAGGAAGAATGGGTGGTTGAATAGCTACGGTTTCAAACATGCCCTCGCTGCGCTCGGCTTCGACATGTCTAAACCCGACTATTGTAGGGAGCTAGAAGACTGCGGCAGAGTACCGCTCGACTGGCGAGGCCCTCACGCCTGTCCAGTCAACCGCCTTCTCATCTACCCTGACCAGTTTCGGTTATGTGCTGCAAAGCTCATTGCCCAACAAGACCCGCGTGAGAAGGCTATTAAAGTATTTAACTTGTTCGACTACGACCAGGATGGTATTATTTCAGTTAAAGATATGGAACAATTAGCTCGGGATATCAACGAAGAATGCCCAATGACAGAAGATGAGATTGAAGCTATGATAGATCATCTCGATCATGATGGCAAAGGCGGAGTGAACTTTGAAGAGTTTCTACAGATGATGGAATCACGATAGTTGGACGTTATGCAAAATGGGAAAGATATATTTTCTTAAGTATACTACATTGTGACTGGAGTGCGGCGTAGAGATACTCATTGGAAGTCATACGTAGGACATGTGAGTTGCGAATATGGAGTACTGCATGGTAGTCTCTTGTTGTGGAAGTCGACTTCCTAGGAAGTCGCGTGGATGCTAAGGTGCGCCCACAGCGGGTTGACATTAGCACATGTACGAGTAGTCTTCTCAGGCTGACATAGCCCCCTAGCCAAGCGCCAGCTAGATACTACCCCGGTCCGAATAGCTCTGCTTGTTTTTTTGTAACGAATTACGACCTATTTAATTTTATATAGGAAGCTTTCTCTCCTACTGTATAAGCATAACAAGTGTGCTTTTGCTGCCTCGGGGAATGGAAGGCACTGACTTCCTAGGAAGTCGCATGTCCACGACTCTTTAATCCTTTTTATGGGGAGCACGACTTAAAGTAGGCGTTATGTTAACACTGGCTGACAAGTTTGGATTCGACTTGGTTGCGAGTACTAAGTTATTTGAACTATAAATAGGATAGGCTCTCCCGCGCTTCTTTCCACTCTATAACCTCCTTTTCATTAAACAATTTCTAAACAGTAGCAACCATTTCTCTCAATGTCTACAACAGAACACACTACCTTATTCTCCCTACACGATGCTATCTCTTCCCATACGGATAAAGTTCTTTCTAGTCTTCGCATTATATATAATGCACTTGAATATTTACTAGAGGCTAAAGAACTCATATATAACATAAGTATGAATGAGTGCTGCTCTGAAAATGATTTTTACAACTACCGCGCACAATTGAAAATCCAATTCGAATACTTTAATGGAATATTCCAATCTCAACCCGTACTTGAACATGAAGCATTCGAGCTTGCAATGCTCATGTTTAGCTATCAACTTAATGTTCATGAACATTTATTTAGCTATCTAACACTTGACAATCTCAAACACAATCTATTGGTGAAACAAATCCGAATAAATAATTATTGTCTTGCGAGAATGCATCTTGATGTATGTTATATTTAAATTATCTTTCCAGTGTACTAACCTCTGAAATAGATGACTTCCTTGGCATGTCTAGCCAGAGCTTGTAATACGGAGAATTTACCGGAGGCTCTAACCCAGATTAGACAAGAGGAGTGCTTGGTTGAGGATGTGCCTGATCTTGTAACTGATTTTGGCGATACTGGTATTGATGACGAAGATATTTATGAGATGTACGCGGCCCATGAGATTTATACGGCTAATGAGGCTGTCGAGTTCGATGAGGTTCATGGGGTTTATTATGAGGTTTATGACATCGTCGATGAGATCGATGAGATTGATGATGGGTTTGAGGACGATGGGCCTGTTGAAGTCAATGAGGGTCATGGATTCATTGAGGACGATGATTACAACGCAAGGGCAGAGTAACTGTTGAAGGGTTTATGCAGATGATGGAAGAGGCTGCGGATAGTTAAACACCAGATAGAGCGTATGGAGTACTAAACGGCGTTCTCTTGTTACGGAGATTAACGACTTCTTAGGAAATCACATAGATGCTAAGGTGGCCACAGTAGGTTTATACTAGAGTTTTTACATATATAACCTCCTAGGCAAGCGATAGTACTGTTAGATTGTCAGTGGCTAATCTTAAATAGATAACTTTCTACAACAAGTGTGCTTTTGCTGCTTTGGGAACTGGAAGGCACTGACTTCCTAGGAAGTCGGATGTCCACAATCCTTTTTATGGGGAGCACGACTTAATTTTCAAGGACTGGACTAGCTCACGCCACCTATGGAGACTCCATACTAAATTTAGATCTACGGCGCTTTCATTCACTTGTTGATTGGCTCAAATACGAGACAGATTAGATTGCAGTATTTGTCCTCATGTACATGCTCAAGATGCCACAAACGGCCACGCTCGTCGTTATGAGAAACCCATCAGTCCCGGCCAGACACCCAGAACTCCTCGTCAGCATGAGGATCTGGAGATTCTGCCTTCCAATCACAGTCAGATTCGTCCGTCAATTGATCACAGAGAAGACGTAGCCTCTTTCTCGGGAGAGCGTCAACAACATGTCCCTCTTCTAACTTGGATGCAGGCTCTTCCCTTTTCCTTGTGATGTTTAGTTGCTTGCAATCTTTTCCCTCGTCGCTGACGAGCATTGCTCCTGGGATTTCCCCTCCACCATGGGTCTCTCTTACGTGCGCCAACCAGAAATCTCGACCACCGATCAAACATTCCTTTGTCTGCTCTTTTTGGCGGCATTCTGGACATTGAAATGGGCGAGAGAAATCCTCAGAATGCTTTTTGTTGAGATGCTGTGTGAATCCTCTCGCTGCGAAGATATCCCCGCATAATGGACAATATGCCCTTCTCATAGTATTGGGCTGAACGTTGGGTGCATGTGTCTTGCCATGTATTCGCTCGACGTGGTTGCTCCAAGCACACGGGCTGGCCTCGATCCAGCTCTCGGCCAATCCAAGGTGCATGCATTCCGGACAGGAGAAAGGGTGCTTGAAATCATGGGTTTGCTTAACGTGTCTAGTGAGCGAAGTTTTATTAAAAAATTCACCACAGCCAAAGAGACACCGTGGTTTCTCTGGAGGTTCGAGCTTGAGGAGATTGGAGTCCTCGATCGTAGGGCCAGCATCCTCATTACACTCCGGTGTTTTGCTTCTCAAATACTCCACAAGCTTGTCTGAAAGCGTTGCAGGAGGCATTTGGTTTGTGAGCAGTGAAGAAAGCTTCTCAGCGGCGGCATTGCTGGACTTGAATAGGGTTCGCCGCGGGTTGGTTGCCAGAGGATTATATAAATGTATCGTTGATTTCCCCTGTGCCCGCAATCTGTCGACCTCTGCGAAGTAGTCTCGGCGTTTATCGTGCAGCACAAGTTTCTCCAGGGAGTCGTAGATCTGTTGAATTCGTCCCCAAACCTTCCCTTCCTCCTTGCTATTCAGCCCGTGTTTATTTCGGATGCCAATCAACCCCTGTCTCAAGGTCCTGATATCATTTCGTTCTTCGAACTTGTCACTCTCTTCTTGAGTAAGATAGAGGGGGGCATAAGGGTCCCGTCGCAAGAAGGCATTAGATATAACGGACCATAGGCCATCGTCTTGTTTACCAAGCTCACCGAACGCAATCTCCGACAGTCTCTGTCGTATTAGAACCGGCTGATAGGATCTTTCGAAGACCTCTGTTGAATTGGAAAGTATATAGTTTCGTACGGCTGAGGCCAAGCTCCCTGTGATAGGCAAATAAGACGGTGTCAGTTGGACAAGAGTAAATGAAGATTGCCATTAATATAGACTTACCATCAAGCCGTCCTCCTGCACCAACTCTCAGTGTATAGGGCCGCTTTGTCTCACGAGACCCCGCAACAAAATGCACACGATTCCAAATGTCCAAAAACTGATTATACGATATTGGGACAATCTTGTTTTTCTTTTCGATCACCTCGTCCCTCCAGTTAAGTCGTACGAAATCCACGCCTTCTTCAAGTGGCCCGGGCCGCAGCACCTGGTCGCATGAATGATAGCCAGCTTCGAAGGCGTTATCAGCAATAGCCCTCATCGTAAATAGCGTGACGAGACAAAGTAATTTGTGCGGTACGACTCCCATAGCAAATTTCAGCCTATATTATCATCGTGATGTTAGTTAAGCTGAGATTTAAGTAAGAAGGACGTAGTCTGGGTAACTCTACTTGGAGCGCTGATCTCTTTGAATGCGAACTGCCCTTTGCTTGACATGGTGAATGGTAGTATACACCACTGGCCAAGTCTTCAATGGATCTTTCAAGTCTCTGACCCATGCAAACTCAACATCCTCATACCGGATATTCACCAGACTGCCTGGTCTCCAGCCACCAATGCCACCTAAAAGAGTGGCACAGTGGAATGCAAACCGTATGCTGGGCCTGCACGGTATATGCTTCGCTCTTGTCCAGACTGTGTCGAGGCAGAAGATGACATCGTCTGCTCTCATCTCAGACTTTTCGAAACTCTGCTCGAGAGAGAGGCCGAGTTCAATGGCTAAATGAGGTATCCACTGCATACATCTCAATCTATCAGCGAATCAAAGCCGGACCGGGGAGGGGAAGGGACGAGAGAACAACTGACCCGAGATATGTCATAGGCTTTGCCATTACCATGACCAACGTCGCGGGATGAAGCAAGAAGGCGCCAGGATCCTGCGTTCTTTGGATCCTGTCTTCTCTTCTTATCTAATACCCTGCTGTCGGCTTCATTGACAAGAAGAGTCCACGTGTCTTCAACTGTGCAGGCGCTCTGAATAGTCCGCACTTCTTTGTACTCCTCCGGACCCAAACATGGCCGTTTCGTGATTGAGCCTTCAACATACATTCTTAGAAAAGTTTGGAATATCGACTGTACGTCCTCTCCGACACAAAGGTCAATCCAGAGACCGTTGGGATCTAAGTCCATCTCCTCAGCGAAGCTAAGTTGCCGTTAGTAGTTAGCAATAAAGCTGGGAAGTAGAGCCGTACCGTTGCCAATTCCGCCATATTCTATCACGGCGCTGTTTAGTTTTTGCGGCTAGATTTGAATCCTTGTGAAGTGGCTTCGCCTGGTATTGCTTAAGGGTGGTTAGAGCAAGCTCTTTGTTAAAAGCCCGTTGACGAGGCCGTTCAAAGGGGAGAGGTCCTTGCGGAGAGCCTATCGCATCGTTGGACATAGTTGAGGTTATTGAGACAGCCATAGTAATGCTTTGAATAGTAAACCAACAGCTTAAGTAAAGGCAGAAGAAGTCGACAGAGAGATATTGGAAAG
This sequence comes from Trichoderma endophyticum, assembly GCA_035079535.1. Taxonomy (NCBI): domain Eukaryota; kingdom Fungi; phylum Ascomycota; class Sordariomycetes; order Hypocreales; family Hypocreaceae; genus Trichoderma; species Trichoderma endophyticum. Next base: position 320,889 of record JAPMIQ010000004.1, read on the forward strand.
GGAGGGATAAGGGATGCGAGGAAGGGTTATATACATGCAATAGTTGTGGAAAGGCACGGAAGGTCGTGGCAGCAGACCAACACTTACCTGCTTTATCATCTATTAAAAAAACAAATCCTGTGGGGAGCACGCAAGCTGTCGTCCTAAAATTGAGCCGGAAGGCGCGCGCTTTTCGCGAAACTAAAATAAGAAGATGGGAAAGAGCGACAGGGGGAAAGGGGGCGTGATGCCGGCCCGCCTTTACCCACCTTTCGGCGGTTAAAGTAAAGGAGGAGGTGGGAGGGGGTGGGCGGTTCGTCCACTGCTCTTCGGTATCGGAGACCGAACAAAACGGTAGTGGGGCAGAGAGGGCTCCATCTCTTCCGTAGGAAACGGCACCCGGCCCCAGCAGGCTGAGTCGGTAAAAGTTCGGGTATGTTCCATGACTAGAGTAGGTTCCCCGTCTGCTCCCCCATAGATAAGCCACTAACCGGCAGATTAGTAGTTGAGTGGGTGACCATCAGCGAACACCGGCTGTTGTATGTTTTTCTTTTTGTTTTTTTTTCGGATGTTTTGTTTTGGCATTTTGTTTATCTTTTGTCGAGTTTTTTCCTCTCCGCCGACCCCCACCCGTTACCACTAGCGCGGGGCGCTTTGTGTGGGGGACCAGGCACATGCGATTGTTGGTGGTGCAAAACTCTCGTCTTGAGTCTCAAGTCAGATGGGTAAAGAAAAATAGAAAGAGATGAAGCAATTAAATTTATTATCTTGGAAGTGCTATATAGACGTTCTATTTGGCATTAAGACGAGATGAAGCTGAGACAACGGGTTTAGTAAAAGACTAGTACCCAGCCTTTAGCTCTCAGCTTGAGTCAATTGGCAACACTAGCTGTTATATATTCTTGTTCTCTATCTTCAATTAACAACTTCTTTTATCCAAGCAGATCATAGCGAAATTCTATATAAAGACGAATTACAACATCTCTATGGTTACTAACCCTGTAATTGAACCACGTAATGTTAGTTGAACTCCTATGCATCCTCCTCTAGCTCGCCTCATTATTTACTACATGGACCACCGGATACTACTGCATAGACTCAAACTCCTATCATGCTGAGGTAAATAAAAGCTATGTACCCATCCTTCCGAATGGCACTCCCATTTACACGCCGCCGGCGCTGGCATGTGCTTCCGTCGCTGGTAGCCTTGTTGACTCGTGCTTGTAGCGATCAACTCCCTACGCAAGAGTAACATTAGTTGACTGACATGGTACGGTGGAGCTTGGGAGAGAATAGTTACCTTTAGCAAAGCATAGAGATACGGGACATAGACCACCGCGCTGGCTCTAGTATCTTGCTTTTCGCCTTGACCAGAAGATGTAGAGCTAGCAACCTCACCCTTCTTGACCTTGTGCTTGATCCAGACATTGCCAAGAACAAAGCAAGCAAAAACACTGAGCCCGAGTATCGGCAGAATGGAAATAAAAGCCCATTCAACTCCCTTGCGGCCCGCGTCCCTCACAGCGGCCTGCAAGGCGCTGGGTAGTTTTGTAATCGCGTCCAGCGACTGGCTGTCCTGAGCAATGATGTTCCCAATATCTCCGCTACCGGAGGGTAGGGAAAGAGAAGAAGTGGCTGAAGCAAACTTGGAGTTGAATACGGCGTTCATGATTGTCAACCCTAGAGTGCCTCCAAAAGGCATTGCAAAGCGCATGAGTGACATGGCCGGTGCCAATCGCTCAGGCCACACTCCAGCAACATGCAGAGAAGCAGGCATAAAGCGCGAGCCCGTACCGGCGCCTGTTAAGACCATCATGCCGGAGACGATATTGGGTCGGCTCGCGGAAACGGCCCAGGTCAAGGCGCCTAGTCCGGCGGCTTCCTCGACGGAGCCGAGGAGCAGCGGCCAAAATGTTTGGCCTGGCCATCGGTTACACAAGTACATTGCTGAATAAACGCCAGCTACGTATAGTAAACCATTGTCTTAGTTACAACATAGAGTGATGGAGGCGAATCCTTGGGAAACTGACCTGCAATTCCTGGAATGTAGTATAGTAATTGAATACCTGCGCTGGAAGCGGGTTTGCCCTCGACCAATGTGAAATAGATTCCCACGAAATAAAACACGGCATACATAGCTACAGGGGTGAGAATTAGCCCTCCTTGGCAAAATATGAAGAGAAGAGGGAAAAGAAAATAATACAGAGAGGCTTGAGGAGCACTCGGCAGAAGGGGGATTGATGAACTCACCAGCTCCAGCAGAGAACTGAATCACAGCTATAACGAGTGTATCTTTTCGAGAAAAGAGATCCAAAGGTAGCATAGGTGACTGCTGTGGGAACAGCTGTGCTAGTATCCTACCACTCCCTAAAAGGAATTCGTATAGAACGAAGACGGGCAATAGAGCGCCCCCGACGATAATGGGCGCTAGAACCTGTGCGGAGTCCCATGGGAAAGTACTCCCTCCCCAGGAAGTTCCAAGAATAATTAGGCCAACGGCGAAAATGAATAGAATGACGCCACCGATATCAAGAGTTGCCAATGCCGGGAAGATGGCAGACCAGTTAAAGCCCTTGTGGAAGTAGGTGCCCTCTAGCAGCTCGTCCCGTAGGATGAAGAAGAGAAGGACATGGGACGCGACAGCAATCTGCACAACGTTAGCCGTGATCCAGGAAGAAGGAGAAAGTATCCATGAGCAAAGTTTACTGCTTACTGGGATGGCAATTACAAAGACATATCTCCAGTTTGCCTGGAAAGTTACTTTGTTTTAGCAATGTTCCCAAGCGTAGTTGACATTGGAGGGCTATTATATCACATACGTCTGTCAAATACCTGCGAAACAAGAACATGTCAGCTTTTGAACTGGAGATTTATATACTAGCATCACGACAACGGGTGATGATGGCTTGCCAGGCCGCAGGAAGCGAGGAAGCAGACCAGTCACTTACCCACCAATCAGCGGACCTATAGCATACGTACTACCAGACACGATGGTAAAAAGAGTGTTGTTCTTTGCGTTCTCTTCCAGCGAGACTTTATCAGCTAAAATGACAAGAATGATGCTGTTCAAGCCAGCCGAGGACAGCCCCTGCAACGCGCGGCCCAGTAGGAGCATGCCCCAAGACTGAGCAGCGGCGCAGAGCACACTGCCAATCACTGTAAAGAATATGGCCACTTGTAACGAAATGTGTCGACCAAAGACATCCGCGAACTGGCCATAGAAGGGGATGAACGCCGTCGAAGTGAGGGTGTAGGCAGTGACTATCCAATTGAGCTGGTCGAACTTGTCTGCAAAGCGCAATTGTATTAGAATGAGACAATGACAACAGCAGTTATAGGGACGACAGAAAGGTTGTGATATGATTCTGGCGATGCTGGTTGGGCACTTCACTCACCGAAATGGGACGCGATAAACGGCAATGCTGTCGCGACGACGGTCAAGTCCAATGATGCTAAGAAATACGGCAGCACCAAACCCGCAATCAGCTTAATCCGGTATTTTGTGTTACTTCGCCCGGGCTTCTTCGCGCAAGTGCAGGCCTGGTTTGGTTGACCAGAGGCGTGTCGGCTCTCCGCATCCAGGGGCTCCATCATGAATGCGCCAGTCGAGTCGCCGACGTCCCTCCTGGGGATATCGTGTTGGGGACACCGTTTGGAGTCGTTTTCTATTAGAGACTGAGAAGGGTGATCCGTTGTTTCTTGGGGGGATACTTGATCATAGGTATGGTGGTCTTCGCGGCTGTGAGCTTGCTCGCGGTGGTAGTCGTATTGGTGCTCTGGTGGCATTTCTTCCATGGTAATCATGGTCGAGCGAAGTTTGACTGCTCTTTGAGATGTAAAAGATGGAATTTTGTAGGCTGCAAAACGTCACTGATGAGAAATTTAGTCTTAAAGAACATCGTTTGGATGCAGTGTAATGTAATGCGCGAGTGCGATATAGAGCAACACTTGTATACATTTATATAGACAAGTCGACGATATTTTTCGTGATGCGTAGCCTGTCATTTCAACTGGATATACATATACGAATGAATACGATATAATTTGATAGATGATGCTTGGAGAGCTTTGCTCGAATCGAATCACTTGCTCAAATCGTCTGCTCGAATCATTAGCTCGAATCGCTTGCTCAAAACAGAAATTTGATCAGAGCAGTAGTGAAGATCTTCGATCCACATAGCTTAATCAACGCAAGCACTGCCGCGCATACATCTTCAAGGCACAGACTGCTTGGGGGGGAAACGTATACGTTGTAATAATAATAAGGTTCTCTCGTAAGATTAAATCCCCGGATAGTCCAGAAACATCGCCAAACCATCGTCTCGCATGTTCTCGCGATCGTTTTAATAAAGAAGCACAGACCAGCTCTCACAATGCTTCCGTTTTAGGAGCAGCGTCGTGTGTCCTTACGCGTACGTATCATGAATGCTTTGCCGGCGGCACCAAGATCGCGGTGGTTTTAATTCCCCTTCATAGCCCACAAGCATCATGAACGTTTAATAATAGCTTGATGCTGGTCGTCCCGAAACTGCCACACTTACAGTGACCCAGCTGCCAGCTATTTTTGATAGAAGAAATAAGCACAGAGTGTACAGCCGCTTTGAATTGACATCAGCCCAGCTCTCAGAATGCTTCCGTTTTAGGCCTGGTAGATCTACAGAGAATACGAGTAAGGATTGAGTTGTGTGTACGTGTGTGCAGCACGGAGTAAGCCCTAAGGCTTCCAAATCTTTGTTCTACGGGAACCCGGCTTGAACGCCAGATGAACTCATCTAGCCGTCCCTGACTACAAGGATAATGGGCGGGAACGCTTGTCCTGATTGCTAAGAATTGCGGTTCCACAGAGTCCAACGATGAGCGTTTGGGAATCATGGACAATGCATTCCTGCAGGTTAAATGAGTTGAGGACTAAGCCCGTTTGCTAGAATCAGTTGCTACATTGGCATTCGGTTCATCTAGAGGCCTTCTGGGATATAGATCAGTCAGCCTTATATGTGCTTAAGCTACAGTCGTGCTAGGTTTGTCGGCAGTTCTAAAGGAGATATAAATTCTCAACAGCACCCCGTACATTTTTAGCAACGGTTGATCAGTATATATGTTAGACTATTTCATCACACAGTCTGAAAGAAACAACGCCAAGAACAATCTGATCAAATCGCATCATGTCTCTTACAAAGCTTAGCCTCGCTTTACAGCTACTGGTGCTGACAGGTGCCGCTGCCAGCCAGCCAGCTCTCCGTCACCCACCAGCTCCACCGCTGAGATTTCTATATCACCTCAATAGCACCCTTGGAGAACCGGTCTCTTTTGGCCCCGGCCCAAGCGGTACCAAGATGTCTATCCCTATTCTAGGCGGGACTGTTGAGGGCCCTAACATCCGCGGTACGTTTTGCAATGTCGACATCCGTGCCTTGGCCATTCAACATACTAACTATATTCATTTTTATCAGGCGAAGTTATGAACGTCGGGGCAGATTGGGGCACCATTGACGCGAACGGTACATTTAGGGCCGATGCTCGCTATCAGTTGCGTACCAATGATAGCGCAGACATCTTTATACATGTTACCGGCCCAACACAGCCAAACGGACAGGTCTTGAACCACATCACGTTTGAGACTGGCAGCGACAAATACTTCTGGTTGAACAACATTGTTGCCGTCGGCATATCCACCTTGGGGCAGACCACAGTCGCAGTTGATGTCTGGGAGATGGTCAATGAACATTAGTGGAGTACTCTGGCCCGGAGGATAGAAGCGTGCACTAGGATGTGGCGTGTTGAGCAATCTCTATTGATGTAGCTTATACAGTTTTCTATTTCTGTTTTCCTGTTAATATATCGGTATGTAGTGTCTTTTGGATTTGTGTTCGTTGGAATATTGCATTTTGTACCTTTCTTCTATATATAGCTTTACATGTATTCACCTACCCTAAGAACAACTGTGGTACATATGAAGTAGCTGTATTTATTGTAATTGACTTATTTGTTCATTCTGGTATAGCGCGAATGAAATGAACGATGATTATGTCCGCAGTATGAGCAGCGAAGTTGGGCTTTGATGAATTCATCCACGAGGGCTAGGCCAATAGGGGACTGTACACCGAGAGAATGATAAAGTCGGGACTTCTAAATATTCACAGTTTACGAGGTTTTGTAGGGTCTGCTGGCCCACCAAGTCGGCAACGGGCGCCCTATTGGTATTGCCATGCGGTGATGACCGAATCGGCATCGTGTGAATCCGCTACCCATCCCTTCACATACAACCACAAATAGTGGAAAATTCTGGATCCCACCTGGTCCACTATAGACAGTCTAAAACCACTCCAGGCTTGTATAAGCCGGAAGATTTTTAGTTGGCCTCTGGTGAATTCCGGCTTTTTACAGGCTGTTCTTCTTTATAGGTAGGCATTTTGGTTTGTCTTTTTTGTCTTGGGTGGATTTTTCTCTCCGCTGACCCCCACGTATCGCTTTATATAAGGCGATTTGTGTAAAACTTCAAGCACATACGACCATATCCATTGGAAAATACGGGGTCCCGTCTGCTCCCCCAGAGTCAAGCCAATGAGAGGCAGATTAGTAGTTGAGTGGGTGACCATCAGCGAACACCGGCTGTTGTATGTCTCCTTTTTTGCTTCATTTTTTACCGGCCTCTTCTTTTTCTGCTGGAATACGAAGTGCATATCCCGGCCATGATCCCCGGTCATTTACATGTGATGGGGGCTCGTGCGGCAATACCCATGAGAAAACAAGGTTATCAGTGCTTTATCTGTGCAGATCCAATTGGCATGTGAAATTGCCAGTATCCTGGCAAATTCGGTCATACCGTACTTGGATAAAAGCTCGTCTGCTGGGTTTCCTCCCATGGCTCATCAACTGCTGTTCTCCGTTTCAGCAGGTATGCACTTTTATAGTTGCTTGCATTTGTTGAGGTGCATGTTAAACGAACCGCTGAAATCCTTACTATTGACATACGCGTATCACTCCAATGGCATCTAATGGCACGAGCAGAATGACCTAAGAGGCGTATTGCAATAATATCTAATCACTCTCAATTGTTTCTTGGTGCTACTGCCTTGAGCCACTGAAACGACAAACCATTAATAAATACTCCCTCCACTTAAAAGTTTACTTGTACTATATCTATCCTAAGCTCTCAGAATACAATTTTTGTTTCTTTATTCGCAGCAATAAAGCCGTTCATATTGTTGAGGATAGCAATCTCTAGCAGTCTTCAGCTCCCTCCAGCCTCTCCTATCCACGTTAAAGTTTCGTATTAGAATATTAACATCATCACCGATCGATGCCAAATAGTACTAGGTATACATGTTGTGTACGTGAGCTTTGTAGCATAAACATTGTTTTGCAGGACCTATTTTATTTTTTGGCAGATGGGAGGCTGGACATGTCCCCGTTCACGTACATTTCGTTAAAACTGACGTTACTAGCTGCTTGCTTGGAGATCTCGCAGAGCGTCTTACTCAATCCCATAACCATAGGATAATTTTGTTGATAATAGAGTGGCCTGTATTTTAATGTACACCGTCCAATCTTTCGAGCCATCGCTAATCATCGACATTCAAGTCCGAGCTGCTCGCATAAATAGAGGAATATTTTATCTGTGGGTGTCGGTTTACACATCTAGTTTCCTACTCCCGTTATAACTTCTGAGTAGGGAATTTTATGATAACTATACCGTTAGATATATTTATAAATGCCATCAAAGAATCTAATATAGCAAATTTTAGCCCACAGTTATGGCGGAGTAGCCACTCATGCTTGATATGTACAGGAGCCCAAAGTACATACATGTAATATTTAACCTCGTAAACGGTACTGAGTTGGTCACTACAATGCTGCTCGGACCCTCGGCTCCTGATAGCGGAGACTTTGTACAGTAGCTTGCACCCGTACAGTAGAGGAAGAAATCAGGGGTGACAGGAGTTCGCTTAGAAATAGATGATCCTGCTGGTTAATCGCTTTGGCATTACGCATTTCATTCATTCATTCAATATATTCAATGCTGCACAATTAAACCACCTTCCCGCGGTTGTGATTCTGCAGATTGTTGAACTAGTATCGGCGGATAATGTTATAGTGCCCGTCTGGAGATATCGCTGCTTTAACCGCGAGCGTGCGAACGAATGAATCCAAAATGCTCGTCGTTACAGTTTCTATTCTTTTAGGCAAACGGTAGTTATGAATCGTGTGCGGTGCCGTTATTCCCGTAGCTATACACTATTGAAGATAATGTGTTGGTTCTGATAGTCTTGTGACACCCCGCTCATTCGATAGGATTACACGGAACTTTTGTCTCCTCATTGTATTCACGGGCCATGATCGGCACGGCTGGCCACTGTCACATAGTGTTGGACACAAGAAGAAGGTTCAAGCAAAGCCCAAATTCCCATAGGTAGCAAACTCCGACGGGACGTTATGATTCTACTTGAAACAGGAGGTGTTAGTGATGTCAATATGATTGTAATGGGATTAAATGAGGCGAGTGTGCTTCTGCAAGGCCTTCGGACAGACCACTACAATCGAAGTATAAATAGCGGTGTTGATATCAAGTCAGGGACCACGGATTTTTGTTCTTTAACTAATTCTACTTTTCAATAATCAAGTCTAAATCTACTACTTACTCAATATGCATATTTCTATTAGCCTCGTTGCAATTCCCTCCATGCTCTTTGGGACAATTGCAGCGGTCGCCTTGGGAACTCCTACTGATCCTAATATTCCCCAAGGAGTAGTTGAACGAGCCCATGAGACTTGCTTTTATGTCACCATCAAACCCGGTGATACTGTGAGTAAGACAATAATAATACAAACAAGCATCAGCTAACTCAAATACAGTACGAATGTGGCCTAAATCAAGAGAGCTGTAATGGAGGTGCCCCTTGTGTGGTTCCTTGCTGTACTGTGGTTGAATAGTACGACTGTTCTCATGTTGTGTCACAACCCAACTCATATGGTCGCAACAATAGGCCTACAAGGTAGGTAGGCACGGTCGGATAACGAGCTCAGCAAGCTTGTACTTTATAGCTTGTCTCACGAGCCATACGAGCCCAGATTCAACTGGGTGTATAAGTTTCGTTCGTACACTCATTCAGAATAGTTAGATAGTCAGTTGTGAATACATACTAATTGCAACGCTTGAATCTACTGGATACTCTCTACTAGTATCGTGACTACTCATTTTTTACATTGCCCGTTTAATCCAGACGGGCTTATCCGTCAACATAATCTCAGTATAACGGTTGGTCCCCTGTGAATCTCTTCTATTACTAATATATAGGAGACCGGCGTGTCACATGCTGTGGATATCAAACGGCTATTTATGCCGCAGAAAACATATGACGCAGTATTCTTCCATATTTTATAACATATTATAAATCTGAATTCACAAATATTCCTTGGCCATACTACATTTGTGTTAGTTAATCAACGTTACACAAAGTTTCCTGCTAATTTCTACATATTGGAAGCCCTTTTCTGAATGCCTGTTCATAAATTATTGAAAAATATCCTATGATTTAGAATTATTTCTGTTTCATCGTACAGTGTAAGAGTGGGTGGCATTTACAAAAAATTACCACACTTACAGTAAGCTAGCTACCAGCTATTTTTAATAAAGGAAATAAGTATAAAGTATACAGTTACTTTAAGTAACATTAACCCAGCTTTTAAAATGCTTCCGTTTTAGGCCTAGTAAATCTACAGAGAGTATAAGTAAAGATTAAGTTGCGTATACGTGTGTGCAGCAAGGAGTAAGCCCTGAGGCTTATGTTATAGTACTTTACATATTATATGGCAAATTCTTGTAATATTATAGGGGCATTTACTACCTCTATTCTCGCCGTCTTCTAAAGAGTCCAGATGTATTATGAATTGGGCTAAATGTCTACGTTAGACAAACTGCCCTCCAAGGCAACTCTCCTTCCTCAAAAAATTGCGGATAATTTTGATCCATATAATAATGTTGGTCCACCACCAGCGCACCTATTCGGGTTCCTATGTCCCCGCTTTGCCATTCAACCACCAAGAGGAATCTCCGGTGAGAAAGTGACGTGCCTCTATAATCTCCAAGAAGTAAACAGCTCCAAGAACGATCATCTAAATGGCCGAGCAGCGTCTTTGGTGTCCACAGTGGTACAGCCATCCTCTTTAGACACAATCTGTGTACCCCAACAGTCCAGTAAGCCCAGTCGTCAGGGTCAGGAATATTTTCAGCTTCTTCCATGACTTCGTCACCATATTCTTCTATGACTTCATCATCAGAATCTACTCCCAAATATTTCTTTCTTATATTAAACTTAAACATTGATGAGGGGACCTCCCGAGCTTCAAACCGAAAGGACACCACTTCATCCAGTTGGTAGTCTGCAGCGTCCAATCCGCCATACAACAAGTGCTGGGCCGTCGAAGAGACCTGGCCGTTGCGAAATTCCAATTTGAGATCTCGTAATAGCGGTGACGCCCCCTTGTGTGCAGAAAACGGAAATGCTAGCCACCTTGCGCTGCCTGCCCAGCCAGCCCACGTCCAAGATGGAAAACACAGTCGACGCCGTGTCGTGGATCTGCCCGAATGATACCAGCACAAAGAAGCAAACAGATACATATCGAAAAGAGGAGCGCCCTCGTTCTCAGGGGAGATCACGATAGGCAAACCGCTAATGTGGAATATCGGGGGCGAGGCTCTCTGCATGAGACGTGCTATGCCGGTAAAGGCGTCGAGAGAATCTGTGTCGAAACTAAGATTCCTGTTAGTGTACAGCATGACGGCAGTAAACCAGTCCGTGTACCGATGTTGGAGACGTAGTTCTGCATTCATAGACATCCTCCAGTTCGGAGGGCCAGGAAGAAGATATCTGAAAAGTGAAGGACTTGCTCTGCACTTAGGCCAGTCAATTTCTCTCGGCATTGACACGTGCTCGATGCCCCCGGATGCCTCCATCCAGCTGGCGGTATTGCATTCAAAAAACATCTGGTACTCAGTAAAGATTAACCGTCGGCGAGACAAGAGACCCTCCTGAAAAGTCCAGCCCCGTGTCCACCACCGGGACTTTTTCCTCACGTAGCTGACCGGCTCTGGACTGGTAGTCAAGATTGTACAGTTGTCAAGCCGAAGAATTTCTTGCTTAGTACGCGCCCTGTCGCTGACCCCGGGGAGCCCATAGTTTTCATCGTCACCAGCGGCGGCAATGATGGTGACCTGTGCGCCGCGATAGATTTGATCCATAAACTTGATCTGCAGCGCCTTGTCGACAGAATCTTGCTGATTGATGCAATAGCGATCGATCCACAAATAGCGGAATCCAAGCTGAGTTGTGACAAGGATGGCATCCTTCACAGTGTTCGAAATGGATGAAGGGAGTCGGCAATTAAGAGATGGCGAGTTGTAGACTACGCCGGCAGAGATATACGTATCGTTCATCCGGCTCTGTGAGCCCCAGACGTAGCTCAAAGCCACCCACTGCATAGTGGAATCCGCCATAACAATTTCTGAATTATGACAGTCAATGAGCCTCATGTTTGGTATTATTGGGTGGACGGAGTTGCACTCGTGTGAGTGATTTTCTCGACAGTCATTGATCCACGAGCGAGCCTTGAGGTAGTCGAGCCTGTTGGGTATGGGCTGCGGCCGGAACAGTCCCTGCTCGACAGACCCAGGCGGAAAACAAACGACATAGCCTAATTCACCGTCTGAATTGCCTCCACGACTGTGATCGCCATTGCTAGTCCACATGTTTTGCGGTATTGAGAGGAGCAGATGACTATCGCGCGACTCTGGGATCTCTACGCCCAATCCACGGGGGGCCCAGTTGCTGTTCCTGAGATAAGAGAAGGCGTAGAGAGAAAATTTTGTTGACATCCCAGCCTGAGTTGCCGGGTCGGACCAATAATCGTGATACCAGCAGATCGTCGACGAGAGGATCCTACAGAGCGGACATTCCGTATGCAGAGGAGGCACGAAGCGCGAGGCATCTTCATCAAGCAGAACGCCGTCCGTCGCATGATCGTGAAGCGCTTCGGGTGGCACCGCAAGTGCTTTACCAAAGTCGATGCGTCGGCAGGATTCGCATATGAGGGGTATTGGAGCTAGAATAGAATCTTCTGGTGAGGTTGAGGCGAGTAGTTGGCCCGTCATTGTGTGGCGTAGCTGAAGTCGAAATGCTTCAAAGTCAAATAAATGCTCATATTAATTGAGGCATATAGGTATATGCATAGAAGTCAATCAAAACCAGGCTATCATTCCCGAGAGATCTGCTGGACAAAGAGGGGGTTATATTTGGGGCGGATAAGTGCAGTTCGAATATGCAGCCACTTCACCAATCATTGCTGGAGCATTCTAAATTTAATCAACTACAAGAGATCTTTATAATCTATTTACTCAGACTCGTGAATGAGTCTCTCTAAATTATTCTGCCTTGGCTTTCTGCCTTGCCAAATCCTACCTGGATGGTAAACCACATCTATGATAGACGTGCATTGATGCCTGGTGGCCACGAGCCTATAATGGCCACTATATACAACAGTGGACAGGGGCTGTCATCTTCGGCCCGTAGGATTCCAAATCTAAGGCTACGCTGATAAGGGATGGACATGAGGGCATTGTTAAACTGGTTCCTAACCATAGTGCTTATGTTAACATGATACCCTATGAAATATATAACGCTGGAACTGCTCTCCATGCAGCATCAAAGACAGAGCATAAAAATATCGTCAAGTTGCTCTTAAACAGTACACAGATATAAGCATCAATTGGCGATCAAGTATATACGACCATACGTCGCAAAGAATTCAGAGTTACATTAAGTTCTATGGTAAAAAAAAATAGTCCGCTCAAGGGAACGGATTACGACCTTTTTAAAGATTGTCTCTAGATATATCCAACGGGCTCATTATCATAAATCATTTTGGAGTGCAGCTTGGGCATTTGATTATAAGTATATAATCTAAATTATTATAAAAACAAGCATATACAACTATAGGTAGTGGAAAATTCGGGGTCCCGTCAAACACTTCTCTTGAGTATAGTGTCTTCGATGTTTGGCATCCCAAGACTCTAAATCTAGAGTCGCATAACTCCATTTTTGGTAGCTAATCAACTCTGCGCCAAGATGCTCATCACCGTTTAGTCCCGCGGTTTTTTTATTGCACCAAAAGTAAGGGGCCCTTCGCCTGGATCTGTAATTAAGTTATCCTTAACGTAGCCCGGCCCGGTGGTAGGAATTCGACCTTTGCCCTGGCCCGCAGCTAAATCCCCACGGTTCCTTTGCAATTAAGGTAGATACATCTTTAGCGTTTGTTGGATTGACTGGAACCTCCTGTCTTCATTCACCTGTAATATGCATCTACGCGGCGGTGTGGAATGCAAAAACGTCTACATCTATAGCTATAGGTATAATTTATATTAGTTAAACGGAAAGGAGGACTATTTAAATATACACTACTTCGGCAAGTCATTCCCAGGTACAATTAGCACTTTACTATATACAGCCAATTCCAGGATATATATTATTATCATCGGCCACAGTATAGGTGGCTTGGTGATGAAGAAAGCACCTCTACCTTCTAACAGTATGTTAAATATATATACATAAGGCCCTTCACAACATTTTTTCTTTTTCTTTTTTACAATTTCCATATTATGAAAGATGCTAGATAGCCGTTTCCCACATAAACCGTCCTGAGCATTTCAGTGATATAGACGACATAAGCAACACCTCAAAGTCTTTAAAAGTCAGTCAAACTTTCTCAGTCGCATCTCTTTTAGCTGTCAGTCTCTTTAACAACCCCTCCATTTCCTCTCTGATAATCTCTTCCGCCCCAACACGATCCCTCTCCTCCGCCAAATCCAAGGGTATTCTTCCCTGGTAATCTTCGCACAACACATCCGCCCCATGTTTCATCAACAGCCGAACACATTCATCGTGCCCTTTTAAAGCGGCCAGATGCAGAGGTGTCCTTCCATCGGCATCCCTACAATTCACGTCCGCAGAGGCTTCAAGCAGGGCCTCGACAATCTTGGGTTGCGCCAACAAGGCCGCGTAATGCAGAGCACTCCGCCTCTTCTGTAGATACTTTCCATGGACATTGTAGCCAGCTTTGATCAACCCTAGCGCAGTCATGGACGTCTTGTCTCGAATCGCTCGCACAAGTGCCACTCCCTCCTTTTGTGCCCCTTGCTGCAACAAGAAATCCACACACTCCTTATCCGAGTTAGACACGGCAGTGACAAGTGCGGCGGAGACACCATCGAGGCCAATGTTTTTACTTATCAAGAACCGTGATACCTCTATATGCTGGTGCAAAACCGCTCTGTAGAGCATAAAAGCGCCTCTCCCGGTGGGAGCACCCTTGTCAAGCAAGAGACTAATCGCGTCGAGATGCCCACCGGCGCAGGCAGAGCATAGAGCATTGTGTCCTACTTTATCTATTGTCACTAGTGAAAGGTCTAGAAGGAGACTTATGGATTCACAATGTCCCTCACCAGCTGCGCTTATAAAGGCCTCTGCGGCAGCCTCTTGACCTCCGTAATTCTGTTTTGATAGAATGGTGATCAATTCGGTATCATTACGCCTTGCCGCCGTCACGATCGGCTCACTGTATGCACCGACAGCAAAGATTCGATTCGCGTCCGCATTGCACTTGGTCAAATAGTCGATGAGGTTGAGCTTTTTGGAAAGTATCGCGTACCACATTGGATTTACCTTGAGCGAACTTTTTAGAGAAGCCATGCTCCGACCGTCGTTAATACCTGGATACGAGCATTCGTAGAGATACTCGGCAACTTCGAGCCAATCCATTTGACAGGTCACCCATATCGGACTTGACGGTAATTGAGCTGCTGACTCAAGAAGCTCCTTTTGGTTCGAGTTTTCGATAACCTTGCTCATTAGAGCGCTCCACACGTGAAAAGATCTGGAAACTTTGTAGGCTGAGTCCCCCATTTCGCTGCTCTTCTCCAGCATGAAAGCCTTTATCAAGTCGGCTAGAGGACTTTGTAACCGGTACTTGTCGCTCTTCTCAATATGATCAATCACCCAAGTTACAGCATATTCGCTTGGCTGGCCGTAAACATCATCAGATGATACCACTGCAAAGATTTCGAAACTCAAACATTTTAGTTCGTCGTCCTTCATTTTCTCGATCCACTTAGCAACCTTCTTAGCTGTCTTTTCTGGATCTTCTTGGTCATCTTGGCCCGTAGAGGCCTCTTCGTCATTGATTTCATCAGTTTCTTTTGCGTTGTCATCCACTTCATCCTGATGGGGTTCGTCGTCCTTTTCTGCCGTATTCTCGCCTCTCTCCTTCTTCTGCTCATTGGGACCACCATCTACCCGACATTTCTCTTTGATGCTATTCATAACTTTCTCTCGTAACGCTTTCCCTCTGTTTTCAACTTGAGCCAAATTAAGATATCGCAAGCAAGCGGCTGCAATAGCGGCGTGGCTTATCTCAGATTGATAACTATGTATGTCTCGGTTGTGCAGTCGCTCGAAGAACTCTCGAACAGACAAGTGAGCGAAGTCAAACGAGTTCTGGCGAGTGACAACCAGATTTGAGCAGACGTCCAGGACCTCATCGCTAGAAAAGGCAGTTCCGGATTCAGATTTCGACTTTGTGCACGCGAGCACAGCGAGCGCTTCAAGGGAGATGGATTCCTGCGCATACAGCAGCCATTGGAAAGTGAAGTTGGCGAGTTCAAAAGCATGCTCTCCAGACTCTTGGATTTCTTGGTAAATTTCCCAGTACGATCCCTCAAGTGTGTCTGGTAAAGCACCGAGACGCGCCTTCAGATCAGCCGCCACCTTGACCCTTTTTAGCGACTGGATCTGAAGGTCTACCCATCGAAACCTGATGATGGTTGGCTGATCAGAGCAATTCTCATGAAAAAATGTCTTTTAGTAAAGGCTAGCGACTTACATTCCCTTGGCTCCCTCCTGAAGTGTATTAGTAATTTCCTCTCGTAGACTTGGTGTGAGTTTTCCATGCAGTAGTCTTGCAGACGTAAGTTGTGTGTCACTAAGATTCACGCTCAGCTCAGTCTTCAAATAATGTAAGCAAGTCTCGTACATGAATGTTGAAATATCCTCAGCATTGTCATCGGCTTCAATATAAATATTCGGCGTCCCATTTAGATAGAAAGCAATGTCGTAATTGCTTCTGCTTGAGATGAACACTCTGACAAGAGAGTTTGACTCCTGTAAAATACGACTGAGCGCATCTAAGAGTTCCTGTCTGTCCTCTTGATCCACTTCGTCCAGGGCATCTAGAACAAATGTCACAGCGGGATACTCGTCGACAAGCTGGATCAAAACTTCGACACACTCGTCTGATGTCCAAACCTGGTCCTCGAATCCCACAAAGCCTTCGATAGCATCTTCGTAATGTTCTTTCACAGGCGGCAATATCGGATCGCTCGGCGTGAGGCTTGCCAATTGGCGAACAAAACTCGCAAGAATCTTGTCGCATTGTGCTCGGTGTGGCTCGGCCGGATTTCTTAGGCAGTAGAAATAGGCTGTGTGTTCTTTTCCTTTAACCTCGTCCACAACTAGAGACGCCAGTTTGGTCTTTCCTGAGCCAGGAATGCCGTGAAGCCATAGCACAGATGAATTACTTTTCTTTCTCCAGCCGATGAAAGCCGATTTATTTAAAAGCCATCTACCAGAGCCCTCCAAGCGACCTTTGCTGGCAGTTTTGTGGTGCACGCCGTATGGTATGGTGGAAATCGCCTTGAGGATTTGCGTCCGCACCTGCTGCTCAATGCCATCTTGAATCTGCCCAAGACGGCTGTCAATGCGATCGATAGGTTGGTGAAGATCCTTCATGGTATCTCTAAGGGACTGCATTTCCATCTGATCCCGTTCATCCTTATCTTTAAGGTGCTGTTCGATTCCTTGGATGCCATTAATAGCGCTCCCCAAATCGTGAGCTCCTGAAATCTCGGCAAGGCGCCTAAACTTGGCCTGGGCAGATTCGACGGGTTCATATTTAGCCTTCATGTCATTCTTGGAAACGACGACGCTTTTTAGTATTCGTACTACCGTAGTCAGACCATAATAATGCATAATGCTTGCTAGGTATCCCAAGATGGCGGCGTAGAGGTCCGTTATGCATTCCGATAGTTGACCAAACAATTTGCCACTATAATTGCACATGATGAGTCCCTCTATCATCATTTATTCAATTTAAAGTAAGCAGTATACCCACCTTTGTTTTCTCCTTTCTATGAGGTATATCACCTCAATGAGTTGACACTGAGCAATAAGATTGCTGATGTTTTCCAGCGAACTGAGGACATGGCCAAAGATCTCAATGTCGTTTGTGGTGGCTTGCATAATGAGTTTTATAGCTGCCCAGGGTAGTGCTGCATGTATAGGATCATATTGAATTATAACGTCGCCAACAGCCTAGAGAGAAGTCAGCGATGAGCATACATTTATGCGTTAAAAAATCGGTGCTGTTATGCATACTAATAATTTTTGAACCCAATTGCTAAGCTTTTCAAGAATGTCTCTTATAATGATTGTTTGCCCTTTAATTACCAGTTTCCATCTCTTCTTCATGCATTCTTCCTTTCGGTTGTTAGTAGCGGTGAGTACATTAGAGAGGACGGATTTCGGGTTGTCTATGCCGTTTTGTGCAAGCTCAAACTGTGTTTGATCCTCTTCACTTAGCCTCTGCAAGGCCTCTGCCCACCTACTCGCAGACCTACCCTCACTGGCTTCCTTCTCGCCGGATGCGGATAATAAGACAATTTCCCCCATATCCGCTTTGGAATCTCTCTTGCCTTCTGATTCGCTCATCTCCTCTAGTACGCCTGCATTTTATCATAGGGAAGTTGAGACAGCGGAGATGAGATGTTTTGGAAGTTGAGTTGCATCAAGGCGGGGTATTCACGGATTAATTACACCACCAAAGCAACATGAATCCAATCGGTGATAGATCGGCAGAAGGATCCCCTCGTAGCAAGACCGGTGCTGCGTTTTGGTCTTTGAGGAAACAAGACGCACAGGGACCAGCACACCACCCCAATCACATAGAACCATTTTAATGTAGGTACAAAGTATAAGACTAAGTCATAGTATGCTTACTCGGTGGCTCAAGGCCCTTTAATGTTTGGATTCGTTTCTTATCATAAGTAGGATCGCTTTTGCTGATGTTTCGAAGAGATTTTCTCTTACCATCCTCGGAGGCTTAGGGTGAGCTACAGTAGATACTAATGTGCCTAATAATGCAAAGAACCTCTCACCAGCATTGATGGTGATGATAAAATTGCCTTGGTTGAGTGTCGCATTGTCTCTGAGAGTGTTTGCCGAACTGTTTCGAGAATTATCCATGTTGCGCCTGTAAATAGAGTAATGATGGGCCGAGATTCAGTACCTAGGTACCATCAGGCATGAAGATATAGGTGTTGAGTTGTAGCCTAACGCACTCATCCTGACATATGTGATGCGTACATAGGTATGACAGTACCTACAGGTGCTTGTCTCCAGTATTACAGGCATGTTAAATGCATTAGGTACACTTACTTGAGTACATGCACATATCCATGGAGTTACCCAATCACGTCTTACGAAATACAGCACCTGACATTGAACGCAATTGAAGCCTCTTTACTCTCAGTATCTTAGCTGGATGACCAAACCAATTGCGTGAGTAAAAGCAGGGCACTAAAATTTTGAAAGAGATTTTACAACAGCCATGACGCATTGGAATAAATGGAATCAAGAGATGGACTGCCCAAATTTGATAAGTCATGAAGAAATGAAAGTCGCATACAATTAGAGTGTAGATTTCGGCGTTTTGCCAAGGCCTTTAGTAGATGACACATCTTGCTTTCTTCAAGGCTTTAATATGCTATTGCGAACTGCATGGCTCTCATGTCATCGGGATTTGGCATCAAGGTGGCATTCCCCAACTGGTGACCAATCTATCTTGAGCCTGCTCGCCCACGAGAGCCCGTCAAGCAAATCTTGTTACAAGAAACTATTTTCTAGTGCAACAATGTCAAAAGTAATGTGTCTTTGTCAAGATTCATATAGAAAAAAATGTTATTCTACATCAGTTTTATACCTATCAAGCTATCGTCGATGAACAGCAGGTTATTGATTGCCAGATAGAATAGAATAAGCCAACCATGAGCTCCCGTGCTGGGGGCAGCTTAAGGGTATTTGAAGTTGTCGAATGTTCCCATTCGGCAACGGGGGTTCTGAATTACTAACTCTGCTATCTAATCTCTAAATATGTGATGTTCATCATATGGCGTTAAGATATGGGTGAGATATGGTATATGGTGTGATAGGCGATCCCGATCGACTTCATTAACGAGAAGAAATCGAAAGACCCCTAATTGTGTTCACTTTCGCCATTGAAGAGCCGCATACACAGATCATCGGGGATCTCAATGTCCAACTCCGTGTCTCGTATCGCAGGTTCTTTCTCTAATAAGGCTTTGACGAGATCGAAACACTTTGGAGCTTCCTTCTCCTGGTCCTGCCGGTACAAAGCTATTGCTGCTCTATATGCTGGGATAAAGTCATTGAGCTGCCACTTTGGATCCGCTCGAGATGTGATATTGGTGCTGAGAAGTAAATTGAGATTTTCAACATGACGTGTGTTTACAGCCAGCTCTAAGGTGGAGAGTTCTTCGCTCGACCGCAAGTCCATGTCAGCGCCATGATCAAGAAGCAGCTTCAATATGTCAACATTGCACCCTGAGCATTTTAGCGCGAGGTGGAGCGCAGTATCGTTTGTTTCTCCTCGATCATTGATACACTTCTCCGCGCCGCATTCCAGTAGGGCTCTAACGATTCTTTCGCTGAATCGACTGAATCGACGGAGTGTTAGGTGGAGAACTGTATCGCCCTTGTTTGTGGTCTTCGTCGGGTCACCTTTGTGGTTGAGAATTAATTCCACGATGTGGGCAGATTGACTTGATGCTGCCAGGTGCAAGGGAGTCTGGCCGTCCTTTGCAACTGGATTCGGATCTACGCCATCGTCTAGGAGCTTCTTCGCGGCCTTCCAAGCTCTCTGCTGGCTGCAGATGTGGAGTGGCGTCCACCCTTCAGTAAGTGTAGCGATGCTCACGTCGGCTTTCTCCTCGAGGAGTACTTTAAATGCATCCTCGCGGCCGCATTTAGCGGCAAGATGAATGGGGGTCACCAAATCATTGTCCTGGGCATTGATGTCGGAGCCCCCGTCGAGAAGCACCTTGACCGTCGCGTATTCATTGTTCTGTGCTGCGAGGTGAAGAGGAGTTCTGTTTTCGCCATCACGAGCACCCACGTTGGCCTTGAAATCAATCAGCTTTTGAACGCGGTCTACCCATCCATTTTCAGCTGCCAAATGCAAGACGGTGGACCCTTTTCGCGGGAGATTAGCATCTACTCCCGACCGACGGAAGAATAAATCGAGAATCTCTACCGACCTCCCCATCACGGCATCATGGAGTAAATCAGCTTTGAATTTGTGGAAATTGTTTACCGTTGTATGGACCAGGCTCATAAAATACTCAAAGACAGTAAGTGCGGCATTCTTCATAGCCCAAGAGATTACCCCTGATAAATCGACCGAGTCCTCATGATCTTCAATGAATTTCTCAACAGTTGCAAGATGATCTTTGGCTATGGCGTAATGAAACGTGATCGCTCATCGCTGTCTAATTTATGAGGGTCTGCCGCATTTTGATGAAGGCATGCAACCGATTTCCAGCATTCCTGTAGAACAGCACAATGTAGTGGAGTTCGTCCTTCCTTGTCGACAGAGTTGGGATCCGCACCGGCTTTGAGAAGGGCTTCGACGGCCTCGGGGTGTGCAACAGCCATATGGAGTGGCGTTTCTTCCTTCATTGAGCGCGAATGAATATTTGCCTTAAATTCTAGTAAGAGGTTGATCACGCTGATCCTACCCTTCCTCGCTGCGGTATGTAGGGGAGTTTCGCCATTGCAATCCTGAGCTTCGACCTTGGAGTGAGAGAGAAGAAGTAACTCAGCCACTTCAAGCATCCCACTATCACATGCGTGATGTAAAGCCGTCTTTCTACCCTTGTCTGCTTGCCAGACTGAGCCTTCAACTCTCAGGAGGGCACGCACGAGTTCCAGGTGTCCTCCGATGGCTGCCTGGCATATGGGTAAGCGACAGTTCCACATAATAGATGGAGAGACACGCTTCTCCTTCCATAGATATCGAACGATGTTCACATTTCCTGCTTCTGACGCTACTAAGAGCATTCGGATACCGGTATTCTCTTTCGATCTAGACATGAACAAGCGGACTGTTGACAAATGTCCGCCAGCTGCGGCAAGCTCTGCTGCCGAATTGTAATTTTCCGTATCCACACAGTCTTGGAGGAATTCTTTGACAATGGCTGTATGCCCCTGTTCGGCAGCATATTGTAGAGGAGTCTTTCTGGCTGGATATCTCGAATTTATTACCTTTTCAAATAGAGACTCCTTTTTCAGAACATCTATTATTTTAGACGTCATACTAGAGTTTCCAGAACTTGCCGCTATATGCAACGCTGTGCATTTATCGTCGTCGTAAAGATTAAGAAATTCCGAGGATATAAAATCCTCGACTGCGACGACAGACTTGAGGGCTCCATAGTGTAAGGCGGTCTTCCCAGCATCATCTTGTATAGAGATGTTTGCCCCAGATTGGAGTAAGAGCTTGGTAGCTTGTTCGTGGCCCATACTAACAGCCATGATTAAAGGCGTTCGTTGCTTTTTGTCTTGTTTGTCGAGAAGACTGAAAGTCTCTTTGTTTATCAACTTGTGTTCGGTTGCGCATTTACTCAACAGATGGGAAATGATGCTCGTACTCCCACTAGCCGCGGCCATATGAAGAGGTGTCATTCTTTCGTCGTTGGCCTCTGAACCATCTTCTGACAAGCGTAGTAACGCCTCAAATGCCTCCAGATTATCGTCTACAGCTGCGCGATGAAGGAGATACTTGTAGTCATATATTCCTCCATAATCTTGTTGGCTACTGGTCAGGCCTGCATCCAGATGCGTTAACACACTCTAGTTTACAAATTGCCAAAGACGCGAACATGTCGCAACTTCAGTAAATTGAACGGGACGGGAAGACAAACCATTGCTACACTTTTGCTTGAGACCAAAGAGAGTTCTAAGTGTTTCCAGATGGTCGAGTGTGGCGATTTCGTGGACGGTGAAGTTATAAAGCTCCTTTTCTGTGCCCGATTCTATGCCATCCATACCATTGGCGAGTTCTCCTTCAGCCGTTATCTAACGCTCTGTGATTAGCATCGATATGAATCACACTTTTGGTAGTGGTGACTCCTCACCGGCTTGGCAGCGGACTCATCGGATTTCTCAATGAAGTTGGTGATGGGATATTTGACTGCGAACTTGTGGAAATCCTGAGAAATCTGAGATGACGAGCGAAAGAGCCTAAAGAGGATCTCTGGGAGTCTGCTAGGAGATTGAACATCCGTTGCTAGCATTATATTTTTGATGACCCTTTCCCATTCCTTCTTCTCACCATCGCGGTGGGGTGTTGAAAAGAACACCTAAAAAATTGTTACAAATGCGTCTCAGAGGTTTGAGAAGCCGTAGCCCTAGGAAACTTACTAGTCTGTCGACTTGAAACGCAATGTCATTGCACTGGCTGTTTGTCTTTGCAAGAAAAATCGCCTTGGATGCGTCAGAAAGGAATGGATTCTTCTGGATGCGACGTGCGTGTACTCACCTTCTTGATAATGATGCCGCCGAATCCATACCCGACCAAAAGTATCCTACCTCGATCTACATTTTCGCAGATCAATTCGAGAAGAGCTGTTGCCTCTTCCTCAATCAAAGCCATCCAAAATGGATCAGGAGAGACAGTGCTAGCGGACGCTGTATTTTCTATATCGCCCTCATTCAACTTTGGAGTCACCGGAGCATCGCTGCGCGCTCCTTCGGGCATTAGTAAAAGATTAGAATCAACAGATACACAAGTCCCTTTCTCCGGTATTAGGCCTTGCTGTTCACTAATTCCTGTTTCCTTTGGATAACTCGCTATCTTGTCGCCAAAAATAGTGAATGGTAAGAGTTGAACTTCTGGAACGAAATGATGCATCATTTCAGTGACCCGTGTGATTGTATTTTCGGTGTCTAGAAGTTGTTCAATAACACCTGGGAATCCCACTCGGATTATGCTGTGGAAAAGCAAGAGAAAGTTGTTAGCTACCAATTCTACCATACATAGGCATGAGTAAATAGTGAGAAGCATTCATACGTGTATTTCCATCCCTCTTCGCCTGCTCCATTACGCTGCGTCTTAATCGTCATTGCTTTCTTCTGGAAATTGAAGCAATAGAAATAATCGATTTGATCTTTTTCAGAAAGAATAATGCGTCTGCAACTGCACACAAAAAAAAATTTATGAAGAGATCATGAAGTTTATTGTTGATACAGGTCTGAGTGGAATTTTCAAGATTATATATACATCAGAAAACCCACCAAACTAATATTTTTTGTCCGTTTCTCGTTTTTGTTTGATGAAGTTCAATTTATGATTCTTTGTCATGGTCAAAGTCAGGCTGTTCATCTATTCTTTGTTCCTTTGTCAGTTGATTCAATGCGGCCTTCAAAGAAAACCCCTAATAGGCCAATAGGTTCGCAGATCTTCCCGACATGACTGTCAAGGCCAAGATCACTAAGCCCATTCCGACCAGCGGTTCAAGATTCTACGTTTTAGCTTAGGGATTATGCTTGGCAAAAATGTCAGGGAAACAAGAAGGCCCTATTTGGAGACAAAGTTGAATCTGGCGAACAAAGCAAATCCGTGAGGAACGAACGCCACGGAATTCGCGCCTTCCCGACGCCTGATGTCTCGATCGCCCCCCACATTTTCTAAGCAGATGAGATGTTTCAAGACATTCATAGAGAGAGCAACCATCTGCTGAAGCTGACACACAACCCAAGCTTCAAATATGGGCGTCAAGATGGTGTGTGGTTACGCGGATGGCTACGAGGCCAATTGCAATCGTAGTGCAGTAGTCGTTCTTGAACTTGCCGTCGGTGCTGTTAAAAGGGCATATAATCATGATCGAAAAAAAAATACAAAAAAACAAAATAAAATCCAGTGATTTGTTTTGTTTTATCTGAAGGTGAAAAGGAACGCACTTTCGGTGGGAGTGGTGAGAGCCCTGCCACCTTTGTCATGGCGTGGAGGATCTAATACCTTGGAAAAAGAGAAGAAAAAAAGAAATAAAAAAGGATTCTTGTAACTCGAGTTTTGCTTCAGATTGATTACGCAGAAAATCTGAGCTGTCAATTCGTGGGGATCCGAACGGTGCGTTAAAATCCACTTCCTTTCTGCGTTCACTGCACTGTCAATGGACAAGGTAGGGGTCTGCAAGAGCTGGAGCTTTTGAGTTGAGCCACAGAGAGGTAGGCTTGACCATCGTTCGATACAATAGGGCTAAGTGGGACGGAGAACGCCGCCGTAGTGAGATTGACAAGATGTGGCTTGCGTTTGAGATTTCCAACTCCCGCGTTACAGATTAGCCATTGTATGATTGACCATAGTACAGCATGTTCGTGCTTCTGGCTACCCCTTGATCGTTCCAGATTTAACAATGCCATCAGGTTACTAGTTACCACGGAGTAATACCAAGGACATACGTACGAAAGCCGAAGAGAACGCGTGACGATGTCGTCAGCCTCTTGCCAGAAGAAAGATGGATACGTCTAATATGGAGTTTCTCCTTTTGATGAAAGACTGGCACCCCGAATAGAGTCAAGTGGATCGACAAAGAATTTTAGCTGCGCAAGTAAACCGGGACTTTTGCGGGTTTTGTTGTTGAAGAGTAGCCAAAACAGCAGGTCTAGAACAAATCCTTGAATGAGCATTAGTCAGTTGTGCGATGATTGGCCAGACAGCTACTTCAAAATTGAATTACTAATGCGGCCAGCGTCGGTGCAATACAATTTCATGTTTAGAGTCGTAAACAAGCTGGAGACTCAACAGATGAACCCCACCGTATTAGCTGGTACGAGGACCGCCTTTTGCCACTTGGTTTCGGGAAACGCTTGGTGTAATTGACGCCATCGTCATTTTTTTATAGTATATATAGATCTCTGTATGTGTGTGTTAGCTAATTGTCTATAAGTAAATAGGACGCATTTCGGTTTCTTTTAAGAAGCAAATTGGCAGGCTTCATAAAAGACTTCCTCTGCTCTATACTTCAACCACACTTATCCGATACTTTCCAAGAAGAAACATACTCGTATAGCAACATGGCTGACAACAGCTCAGCCATCACGCTCGACATCTTCAGAGGTACACCTGAAGGAGAGTTGGCTGTTGAAACGACGACTCGCGTTCTTGGTTATGGCGAAGTATACATCGAAACAACTCATTCAGGATTGTGCGGTACCGATCTTCACTACCTGAGGCGCGGGCGCATTATCGGCCATGAAGGTGTGGGAGTTGTAAGACAGCTCGGCCCTGGTGTGTCAACAGACATCAAAGTTGGAGACCGCGTCGGATTCGGCTATACACACAAGGTCTGCGGCACCTGTGAATGCTGCTTGAGCGGTGGGTTTTACTCTTCAAAGCACATCCATCGATATCCTCTCGGTTAGTGGACAAGGGCTAACGGCTTGGGTGGAAAAGGGAGGGATCAGTACTGTACTTCACGCGTTGACTTCAACAGAAACGCTGACAAGATGGGTACTATTTCTTCGGGTGTAATCTGGTCAGCCAACATGGTCTTTCCGATCCCAGACGGATATGACTCTGCTGATGCAGCGCCACTTCTCTGCGCAGGCTCTACAGTCTTCACTGTTTTAACCGGCCCTGATGTCAAATCAACGGATCGCATTGGTATCATGGGTATCGGTGGCCTGGGCCACTTAGCCATCAAACTGGCTGCAGCTATGGGCCACGAGGTTGTGGTTCTATCAACCTCTGAATCAAAACGACAGGAAGCACTCGACTACGGAGCGACAGAATTTTACGTCTACGATTCAGAAAAGCCTGCACCACCTGGCTTTAGACCCTTGAACCATTTATTGCTATGCGGAAATACTGGAAGCAAAAACTTTAACAAGTACGTTATCCCATTTCCCACCATCGTACCGCAAACCAACTCATGTACTAACGTAACCGTGACAGCCTAATTGAACTGTTGGCTGTTCATGGCACAATTTATCCATTGACTGTTTCTGCGGAGAATACGCCCATTGATCTGGGAGAGTTGACGGGTCTAGGAGCTTCCATCAGAGGATCATTGACAGCTTCGCGCCGAACTATTTGTGAATTGCTTCGATTCGCTTCTCGGCATGGAATCAAGCCAACAGTCATGACTTTCCCGATGACGGAAGATGGAGTCAAAGAGGCCATTGACACGTTAAAAAATGGGAAGATGAGATACCGAGGAGTGCTCGTCCGATAGATTAGATAACTAGTCAAATTATACCTGAAGCATACTAAAACAAATAATAGACAACCTATATCGAGCTGATCCGCTACGTGGCCAAGCGGCGACCTGCTCATTGCAGAAACTTCGTCCACTGTTTGCTCTATATGTTACCGCATAGGTGAAGATACCAACTTGTAATTATAATTGGCGTCCTCAGCGTAATTGAACGACCTTTAATAAAACTGGCAAAAGGGTATTTGTCAAATTTACATAAATATAATTCGGACTTTTCGAGAAACCGTAGGCGGCCTAGATCTACAGGGTAGAAGTTGCAGCCCGAATTGATCTTGACTGTCGTCGCCAAGGGTGTGGGGGACTCGCTTTTCTTTCTCATAGCTGTGTTTTGACATGCCGTCATAAAGTGATTTTGTTCCACGGCTTATACATATATGACCATACGTAGCGGAGGAGCTCAGGGCCCGTTGGAGCTAGACGGCTCTGTTGTAGAGGAATGAAGAAGGCTACGCAAAAGGTGCAGGCGATGTAAGCAAAGACTGAAAGGCCAGCGCAAAGAGCACATCCCAATTCAGGCACCTAGTGTAATAAGCATGTCCCTATTTAGGCAGTCCTAAGCTTAAGAACCATCCAAGGTGTCTGTGCTATCAAGGTCTCGTTTGTCATCCAGTTCTGCATTTGTCAATCCCTCAGCTCAATGACCCGGCGTATAACCTGGTGTTATGACCTAGTCTGACAGGCAGATCTTATGTAGCGTAAATTCCCACAATCCTCCCCCGTGCGCCCCCATGCTTGCCCCCATGCTCCCCCCAACAAAGGAAGCCTGCAAAATTATAATTACGCCGGATATCCGTTCACGTAGATACAACACTGTTTAGGTTGCGCCGAATTTCCGCCTGGGGACGACACGAAAGTCTTCTAGGCGAGGAAATGAATGTTAGAAAAGAGACAGTTCAAGTTACTAAATAATTCCAACTCTACTGTATATCTCTTTCTCCAACAAATGTATAACTTGTTCGCCCAAATATTGAAGATAGCATCGCGAATGGAAACAATCACCATTGGAGCTCCATAATTGACACTTCTCCATTTAAAGGTGATATAGGTAGTCGCATCTACGGCAACTACGAGAGCGGTGTTATCATCAATTGAGACATGTCACCACCTCTTCCATGGTATTGGAGTTGGCACCAATACCAGATCAATTACTATAACTACTCCCGTAATGACATGTGAAACTACTAAGGCTTGTGGCACTAATCTATGCAAAATTTCATTTCATGTAGCATAACCTGGCAATGTGATGAAGTTTAGGCATCCGGACGCGCGGATTGTCAGACTAACCTTTTCATCCTGGATTCGCGGCCGCCTCAACCCCTACAGCCCTGTCCTCAACACCTTTGCAACCACTTATTGATTGAGCTTCTCAAAATGATTAGTAGTAATTGCAGTTGCATTGTTAATCATCCGATTTCAAATATTATTATCCAAAGCATTGGGTTGATGACTGCCCTGTGTAAATGACTAGGGTACTGCTTTCCACAAACGGAATCCAAGGTAAAACAGGTATTTTTCATCGCATGTCGACAAGCTATAGGTATGTCTCTTTTCAGCGTTTGAAGTAGTTCTTTGACGCCTATTGTATCAAGACGTGAAGACATTGGCAGTATATATTTGAAGCAATGGATGGTTATTTACATACATATGCTATGGGTTGTTTCAGCATAGGTAATTCTCATTCTTTTGGTATTCATTGGCACACAGAGGCAGAGATGGTATCAAGATAATACTTTGCAACTACATAGAAGATTACAGAAATAGAACGATGAGCTGCAGGTAAGCTCGTGATTAATTAGTTGGCAACCCTTACCTGGTTGAGACGATGCGTAATACCCGCTTCAGGGGCTGATACCAAGAATCTCTATTGCCTAGCAGGTATCCAGTCATCAACGTAATGTCCAGTGAATAGACATGCAACAAACAGGAAATATCGATTACGGAACAATATCGTTACCACCAAAACCCCTGCTAGCAGGCATCATATGCTGCAACCGTAGTCCTGCATAGCGGTCGGTGTCTTCAAGATGGACATTGAGATTCTAGGTATATATATATACAGGTTTCTCTGAGTTTTAGCATCAAATACTCAACCAGCATGAATAATTACATCTAAAAAATTCACCACAAGTGCCTGCATCATGCGTTTTCAGCCTCATATTATAGCTCTTGTCTTGGGGACGGTTGTAACATCCATCCCCGTGGCGCCAAACGTTGGGTGCAGCATCAGTCAATATCTTAACGTGCCTACAACTAGTGGCCTTATTACCGGGCATGTTCCATCGAACTCGGACTGTATTGTTGAATTCTTGGGCATCCCTTATGCACAACCACCAGTCGGTCAGTTGCGATTCGAAGCTCCCGTTAAGCTCAACGCTAGTTCAAAGCCTTTCATAGCTTCAAAGTATGCGGCAGATTGTCCTCATCCAAGAAATACAAACCTTTCCGGCTATCCTGGTTTCACTCCACAGGGCCCAAAGTGTGTTGCAGATTTCTTGGTTGATGGTGCCACTCCTCAGAGCGAGGATTGCCTGTGTTTGAATGTTTGGACCAAAGCAACCAATGTCGCCGATGCTTCTAAGCCCGTCTTGGTCTTCTTCTTTGGAGGAGGTGAGTATCTATTCGTAGACGACCCATAGGGGGTGTATGAAATGTAGTGCTAACTGGAGGTAGGATTCAACTTTGGAGGCACTGACACTGCGTTCTACAATGGCAAGCACTTTGCAGACGCGCAGGATGTCGTTGTTACGGTGAACTACCGAATTGACGTCTTCGGCTTCCCTGGAGCCCCAGGCCAGCCTGCCAACCTTGGCCTCCGCGATCAGCGCGTTGGTGTTGAATGGGTTCGCGATAACATTGCCGCATTTGGAGGTAATCCTGAGAAGATTACTATCTTTGGACAGTCCGTTGGAGGTGAGGCAGTTGACTTTTGGGCCTACGCTTATGAGCAAGATCCTATTGTCAGCAGCATCATCGCTCACTCTGGCAATGCTTTCAGTTTCCCTTTTAACACTGCTGCTACCGTTGAAAATAATTGGAAGGCCATTGTCGCAGGAGTGAACTGTACGAATGAGAAAGATCAGCTAGCTTGCGTCAGACAGGTTGATTGGCAAAATATCTTGGCGATTTCGGAAATAATAAGACCTCTTCCAAGCGACAGCTTCTTGAGATCCATCTCTCATTTTACTCCCTTTCCCGATGATGAGATTGTCTTCTCTGACTACATCAACCGAACCACTGCCGGTCACTTCGCCAAGGTACCTATCATGCTTGGAAATACGAACAACGAAGACGGCTTCTATCGTCTCGTTCCATTTGCCCAAACAGGTCTTCTACCCACCTCTCAAGATGTGACCCAGTTTCTTCTCGAGTCTTTCACGTGCCCAGTAACCTTCCAAGCTGCCGCTCGTCGCAGCCATGGGGTTCCAGCATGGACCTTTCAATATATGGCCGATTGGGATAATACTCGTCTATACAGCACGAACGATAGCACTAGTGGAGCTTACCACATGGTCGATTTACACATGATTTTCGGGGCTTCGGAAGATGTTACCGGACTTCCAACGACAACAGACCAAAGAAACCTGACACGAATTATGCAAAAAGCCTGGGCATCCTTTGCTAACGACCCTGTCGACGGCCTTGCCGGACTGGGATGGCCACAGTTTGATCAGAATGAGATTTCGTACATATTGCTTGGCAAAGACAATATTCCTTCAGCCGAGTTCGTAGGCCCCTCGGAATGGAACTCCCCGTGTTCCGCTGTTACCTTTGGTCTTTTCGGAACGTCTACACCAACGCCTTCCCCTTAATCGTTTATTTGGAGACATCTTGAATGACATACCCCCTGGTTGCTTTCAGCGAATAGGGCTCATTTTTTACGGAATGCTTTGTGATTGAATCTGCACTCAGTTTAGTAGCTGTAGTAACAGCTTTGGCTCATAATGTAATAGAGAACTTAGATAATGCATAGTAAGGTACAATACTAGCGTTTACCTACCGGCATTCAACTCCTAATTAGAGCTCCAGATACTTGTGCAAGGATCACCCTCGTCGTCAGGTTGGTTACTTTACGAGAATCTCGTTTAGAATATTTCATCTCCCCGATCTAGCAAATACGACCATGGAATTCGAGGTTCCACCTCGTCCTTTATAAAGTTTTAATGCCTTGTACCGAACTAGGATGTTGATGAGTACAGTAGGTCGGAGATAACCTTGCGACCGCCTATTTTGGCTCTTTTCTGCAATATCTTGGTCTGTATCCAAGTCAGAATGCTTCATTTGGATGTCTAACATAGATCTCAAGTATTACAAACATAAACATCACATATGTTTGTCTACTAATTCATTTTAGGTCATGCCTCCTCTAGTTCAACTTCCCGTATTCAAATATTCCCTAACATCCCATCCCACGGAGGCTTTTCACATACAATCTTGGCTGGTAAATTCCCAACATAGAATCTAAAGCTAGCAAATATCTGACGAAGACGAAGACGCAAGCTTCAACTCGACAACCCCGAAGGCACGCTTCCTGTTACAAAGCTCATTTTTTGTACAAGGCTTCAGGTCTGTACAAGCCTCATTGTCTGCATAAGGCTCATTGTCTGTACGAAACTTATTGTGGGGACAAAGCCTAAAGCCCAGCATCGTATCGGGGTTCTCCTTATTAAATCTTGTAATTAGCTGACCCCAGTCATCCTCCGTTCTCTCTTTGCCTGCCAAGATAGACATAGCAGCGATATCCATTGTCCTGGTGGCAAATGTTAACGTAACAATCATCGTTGCTAAAATGTGAGCATTGACGAACCTTTTTAGTCTCTCAACGACTAGCGGGAACACATGTTGTGTGGGAATGATGTAGTCCATAATGAAAATGCGCGCATCTTTCCCCATGTTCAACACAATGTTTTTTAGAATTGTGATCACGCGGCTGTCAGACCAGTCATGCATAACAAAGCGAAACATGTATATGTCAGCACTGTCTGGCTGATTTATGTCTTCAATGAAATTGTACTTTTCAAAGCTGATAGAGTCAATTATGGCTTTGTCGTGTTCCGCTGTTTCTGAAAGCTGGTCCAGTCCATTATCGATCATTTTTTGAAGGTCTTTCACCACGAATTTCGGAAGGTCTTTTTTGTCTGTGTGTGGGATGGCCTTGGCAATGTTGACGCATACATGGCCCCAGCCACCTCCCATCTAAATTATGAAAGAAACATAATGCTGTTAGCAGGTATTTCGTAGGAAACACGAAGAGGGTAAAGGACCAGTTTCGACCCCCCGTGATATCTGCATGGGGCAAGTAGCATCAATTGAGTATGGATTCAGCTTACATCAACAATTTTGAAGTTTTGCGGCTCAGCACCCTGGCTGGTTATTTTGCTGATTACATTATTGGCTAGTGTATCTTGATCGTGATCTCTTGTAGCCATATTGCGACTCGACATGACAAATGTCAGGTGTTTTAGCATGGCCTCACAAAGTTCCGAATTCTCAGTGTCTACCATGTATCTTAAGTAGTCATAAGCTGTGTCAAAGGCAAGGTTGAAGGCCGTCTCGTAAGGCTCGACAATATCTCCATATCGAAGCAATGCATCGCCAATTCGGAAGGCTGTGTTGAGGAATCTCAGATCCAAACAAATCGTTAGAGTACTCTGCACACTATATGAAGATGAAGAACTCGCTGTTGGCCAAAATGGCGGAACTGGATTGTCTAGAAAAGCTTTTGAAGGTGCAGTATGTGAAACGTTTTTTGTGCCTTCATCGATAGCGAGTATGTGAAACGTAGACGCATGTCGGATTACCCTCGTGACAAAATCTTCAGACATGGTAAATTTTCTGCCCAGTTTCGTAGTGAGGTTTTCAGTGAGCTTATCAGTAATCTCGGAGATCGTCCTGGTTTCGTCACGAGGGATGATTTGTGGTATTGAGAAGTCATTAAGTATTTTCAGCGTTGAAAGTTGATAGGGATACTAAGCCATTGGTTAGCGCTGTTCGAGTTTCTTCTTCATCCATTCCTATTCTTTCTCTCATTGTCTCTCCAGTTTCAGTTACAGGGAAAATGAAGCTGTAGACTGACAGTGAGAGCTGGCCAGACTACCGTACCCGCCGGTCCCAGAACAAGGTCGCGGAGGTCTGCAGTTTTGTTAAGCAGATCTGTGCGGGCATTTTTCTCAACTTCTGACCCATTTACATTTAGACAATCTATGAAAGCTTGCCACGAATCATAGTCTGAAAAAGATGGTTGAAATTTCTGCTTCTTGGCGCATGCGTCAAGAATTTTACATTGGTCGAGTATCTGGTTGCCTAACTCCTCGAAAGTACTCCAGGACATTTTCGCCAGGGGAATAACGATGAAACAAGCAGAGAAAGGCGAGATGCTGGAGAAAAATAATGAAGGCTCTCCGTGCAGCTTCTTATATGGGTGGTAGCGGACTACTAATATGGTGAAATATATTCTGAAGTTACTCGTGCCCAAGGCATTAATGCGTCTGGTGCTGTTGCACACCTTTAGCCCAAATCACTAAGCCTTGCCTCACAATGGCACCTAATGCTAACTTCGTCTTTTATGCTGCAGACTACTAAATGGTGGGGAAAATGACAGTTACTCTTTTGATTCATAGTCGGGTACATGTGCATATATCTGGGATGTATCGATACTAATGTAGCAGAGCGAAGACGCGAGGCACTTGAGATGTGTACCTCATCTAACAGCATGAGTGCTGATCCCATTTAGTCTCCTGTTCCTTCTACCTAGTTCTTACATATTGATCCACTGCTTTGCGTATGCGCCTTTAATCCGTGGAAAACACAAAGAGCCTCACTTCGACACTCTCCCGAGGTCGTGTACCTGTCTCTGAAGTAGCTGGAAGCCTGAATGCCGTATGCGGGCAGCCCACTGCATGCAATGTTAGCTTTTTTTCCTAGGTTTATTTCTTTTCACTTCTGAAGGTGTTTTTTAAACGGGCCAAAGAGAAAGCACGTACGCGTTGCGCTTGCATCGCTTCGATTCTCAAACGAGGCGGAGTCAAATATCTTGAAGATGCAAGCATCCCGGTTCGTCATCTCGCTGAGATAGTAGAAGCGGTACTTTTTATTCCATCGCGCCAAGTAACTTAGTTTCACGAGCTCATCGGTGACAAACTCGAGCTCGACGAGATCGCCCGTAGTTACGGTGCGGGCGTCGCATATTGCAAGCGGCCAGTCCTCAACAACGTCGCTTATGGGTTTCCAGACACTACAACAAATTTGTTAGCATGGCAGCTTAAATCCATTGCCATATAACCCTCTCGTACTTGAAAATCCGGACTCTGTATTTTTTTAGGAGCTCTCCCACTTCCTGCTGGGGCAGATGCAGACGCAGCCGGTCAAGGGCACCTGCGGGGCTTTGATCTTATTGCGAATCAGCTTAACAGGACTTTTCCGCGGCAAAAGATGAGGCTCAAAAAGGTACCTATATGTACGATGTCGGCTGGCTTTATTTTGATCATTCTACCGTCACACACCTGACGCATCACCTCTTGAGAGTCTGCCTTTCGAAGCTATTACATTCATCAAACACTGAAAAATACTTGTTCTTGATGTTTCCAACCTACCCTCCAATCAAACACCTCACATCTCTTGAGAGATTCGGAGATATCGAGCTCCTTCTGGAGCAGGTCCTTTACTTGAGGAAGATAGCGACTCTCAATATCCGCCTCATCAGTCCAATCAATGTCGGACGGAGACCAAGGCAAGAACGTGAAGCCTTGCTCATGTAGCATGAATGTCTCTGTACATCCACGCACGTCTTTGATCAGCTGCTCAGGTCCCGTAACATAGTCAAAGTTTGCATAATGGATCGTCTTTAGAAGTCCCGGGAGAGTGATGTAAGGCCTCTGCGTCTTGGTCCATTGAGAATCATGGAAATAGTTTAGTTTCACCAACTGATCCATTGCTGACGAAGCGATTTTTCTTGTGAATTTGCTTGACTAAGTCTTGATGGAATCCAAATACGCACTTTTAACCATCAGGCCTTTTTGTAAATGGATTTGCTGCAGCCTATCCGGCCCGACCAAGTCACAGAAAAGTTCTTGGCAAGGCTAGCCCACCACACCGGGTTCAACCTCTCAGAAAATATGCACAAATTAACAGTCCTGAGTCGAAACGAACGTATGATGAAGAATCACATCAAATGAAATGGACTTTACCCCGCTGCTTGATTCAGGCATCACCGAAAGCCGTGTCGACGGCTAGTCAAGGTGCATTAGGCGACATGATAAGAGCTCCTTTGCGCACCTTGAGGCTGCTGCTTTGGCCTTGACCATTAACCGAGCCATGCAAACCCTATGATATTGGGCAACAATGGATATCGATTGAACCAATTGGCCGTCATAGAATGCACCATTGATGCCTGAATGCCCAAATTTCGAGAGGTGGGAGAGATCATGGGAACCGCAGCCTGCAGAGCTGAGAAATCACAACTGAGGGGTTATTCCCGCTCTGCTTCCCACGCCTGAGTTACGTGGGGTGATTCCAAGCATTGTTTGCAAAATAATGTATTATCATCTTTTTTCCTATTCTCCTTTCTCCCTCCTCCCCTTCTGTTAAGAAAATCCATCAAAAGATTACAGTGCGTTTGTAAAGTATTCTAGATTATTACTGCTTTCAGACGTAACTGACATGTAAACAGGAGCGCTTAGTACGAAGCGCCAAAAACAAGTAGCAACAATGGACAGCAACACAGAGAAGTCAGATGATAAGAAGTCAGATGATAGAAGTTCTTGGGTCGGAGCTGTCGAAGAGTCGCGTCAGTCAGACAAAAGAGAGCAGCCGTGGAAGGAGGATATGGAACATGACACCCGTCCCAGGAGATACCTCACAGTGGATGAAGTGATTGTGGCCTCTCAGTCCGGATCTACCGCTGTTGAAATTGCCGCTGTTCAGTCTCGTGCTTCCGAACCTTCCACTCCTCGTCGACCAAATCCACCGATACCGACTACTTAGTTAGATTGTCTGTATAACTTGGCGTATAACAGAGCACATGAGGCAGCATGAAGGCTATCATTCTGGAATACTGCACCGGGTATCTAATATTAAATGTTCTATTCAGTATAAGCGTACGAATCAATCGTTCGCAGCCCAGCCAAAAAAAATTAAATAAACTGAAGTGAACGAAACAAGGGCATGATGATCGTAATGCGTGGTTCTTCATAAAGCGTAAGCTTGGATGTGAGGGACAAGGTGGAACAATGAACCGGAAGTCTTCAAAAGCTCAGCTAGATCTTTCGGAGGCAAAAGATCATCTTTGGACCCGAGACGAGACTGAAGATGGCGACACACGTCATTGAGCTGCCTGGTCAGCGTGTTTGCTGGTAGCGACTTCGTCATGACAAGACGGCCAGCTTCAGCGGGGACAATATGGTCGTATATCGCGTCCTCATCCGGCAAGGGGACGTCAAACGGCCAGTATCCTGCATACTTCTCCCAGCGTGCAACCCGTACTTGAGTGGCCTCTTTCAGAAGATTTCGAGCTTCTTCATCTTTCTTTTCGTCCTTCTTTTTATGCAATAGTAGTCTGGCAAGCTGATACTTGGCTCGCGCGCAAGCCTCGTCCGTCCACTGATCGGTTCTCTCCAAGGCTTTTCTCAGGTACGCTCTGTATCAATTAGCGGGTGTGCCATTTCTCCTCATTTGTGTGTAGGAAGTATCATACTCAGCAGCCTCATTGTTGTGCCTCTTTGACTCAAGCATAGCCAGCAAGTAATAGGTATCGAGGGTGCTCCGTCCAGTAGGACCAAAAATATCGGTTCGCATGCTGAGCACCATTTGCAAGGTGGTATAGGCTGAATCGAGATTCCCGCAGAGTATGGCAATGTTTGCGTGGAAAAAATAATATCTAATCATAATAACTTTATAAGTAGGATCCGCCATGAAATTGTCAGGATCCGGCTCCCATCTTTGAGCTTCGTCAAGACGCCCTAGGGCCGCAAGTGCAATATGTTTATTGCGATACGGTTCGTAGCATGCGATTGCGGAATCAGGACCTGATCCGAGTAGTTTTTTCTTGATGGTAATGGCAAGATCGGAATATATGATGACGTCTTCGTAGCACTCATAATCGAGTAGTATTGGCGTCATATTGCCCCAGGCATTGGCGTAGTTCCAGAGGTCGTTTGAGCTTACATCGATCGGGTTGGATTTATTCAGATGCTCTTGACGTAAAGCAACAGTCATAACGTAATGGTGTAGAGTCCTGAGTCGCTCAGAGATTCCGCAAGTATCTCTTACGGCCGCGGCAATTGTATGTATGTCGGCTCTCACAGCCTCGTGACGACCATCAAAGCGTTCACAGACTTTGACACTCGCGTTCGAAGTGTCCAGCGCATCACCAAAAATATTGCGCTCATAGAAATAATTGGAAACATCCGACAAAAGCAAGGCGTAATCGATTGAGCATTCCGGCGGCGCTGGCGAGGCTGCATGCGCACTCATAATGCTCATGACATGCGGAGAGTATTTTTCGCACATTTCCCAAATGTCATTTTGGGGAAACTGAACAGGAGACTGACGAGGAAACATTCGGCGTGTAAGGCTGACGGCCATATTGAATATTGATGCAATCTTCCCCTCTTCTTCATCCATTTTTCGTAGCAGGCTCAGCTGAAGTGATCTATGCATGAGATACAGCTGATCTCTGTCGAGACCTTGACAGTCAATCAAATGTCTGGCCCTTAATTGTCGTATCATTTCACGAAAGCTGCAAAAATCTCAGCGATTTACTCCACACATTGGTAGAATGGAGGGCAGATGTGATCCAATCTTACCTCGCCTCGTCATCAAACTCCAGGAACCCTAATAAACGATCACCGTGATCTGCATCTACCAGTAGCATTTCTCTTGGGACACCCTCAGAACTTAGCATAGACAGTATTTGAGCCAGCATCAGAGAAGGAGCATCAAGCTCTTGTAGAGCGATATCGTGAACGACTTCCATATTTCTTTCATATTGGAGGGGGGTGATCTCCTGATTCAAGATGCGTGCAATTCTTTGTCGATTCTCAAAGAGGTGCAAAAAGGCCTCGAGACTGATATGCGACTGTGCAATGTACCCGGCCACATGCACAATCGACAGCGGATGGCCACCAAGAGCTTCTGAGATTAGGCGCGCATTTTCCATGTCCGTTTGAGATTCATCATCGCCCGCAATCTCGTCGAGAAGGAACCTGGCGCCTTCGGAAGGCTCCAAAGTAGATAGACGGATTTCTGAGCTGACCATGGTGCGTAACCTGGCGAGCTGAGAGGTTACCAATACCGAGCCACTGGCACAAAAGGGCCAGTAACCTTGCAAATCGTCCCATCGATTGGCGTTATCGAAGACAAGAAGCCATCGCTTATCTGTGAAAACTGTTGGCATACGCGAACGATTAAATGGCCATATTTCTTTTCCCAGTTCTAACCTGTAGTCTCCAGCCAGGTCCTCGCAGCCTCGATTGACGCTCGGCTCGTCGCACCCTGGGCATCAGATATTTTCAGGCGCTTCGCAAGTTCGGCCATTCCGTTGGTGAGCTCAGTCTTGGATTCGGCACAAATCCATACTATGTAGTCAAAGTGCCTTCGGTACCGGTGGGTGTATTCGATGGCAAGCTGAGTTTTCCCCATGCCACCACCACCATGGACGACACACGATTTTTGACGGATAGTCTCATCATCTGTCACTTCACAGAGGTTCTGATGAAGTAACGACAATGTGTTTCCCCGAGCTTGAAAGCGCGGATTTCGTTGAAATGGCACAATGTACAACCTCTCGGGCTCCCTGGCAGCGCTACTCGTAATGGGGATCATTGCTTCCACGGTCCGAATTCTACCTCCATATATCAGCTCAGTGTCAACAAGGACTTGCCTTTCCCTGTCAAATTGACCCTGGTGCCGAAGTATATTCGACTTATAGGCCTGGAAGTTACGTTCAAGTGAGAACCAGAATATTCTGAGCAAAGAATCTTGCCCATCCAGTTAGTCATATAAAACAATTAGAATGCGTGACAAGACCTTCGGGAGCTTACATATAGGCCATCTCTTGAAAAAAATGACAGCCTCTATGCAGAAGCCGACGAAATCCGATATCAGAATCCGGAGGCAATTATCGAGCGCCTTCTTTCCTGGGAATAGGGTGCTGTAAGTGGCAAGCTGAGGCATCAACAGCGATATTTCCTCAATCATGTTTGTCACATTCTCCAGCAGCTTTGCATACTTGCTCGCAGCCTGCTTATCCGCATTAGTCAGATCGAATCACGAGGGAGTGTGTGTGGCACCAGCGGCACGTCGTATTGCACTGACATCGAGGACGGCCTGAATGGATCCCCAAACAAGCCCTGCGATTTGCCCGCCTCCTTGCACCATTGTCGTTATCGACCGGACGAAAACCTCAAACTCTTCAAGTATTGGCCCGAGTTTTGTGAGATATCGAGTCAGCGCCTGGTCCCTGTAACGTCCATTCTCCGACTTGAGCCAGTCCTGAAACGACGAGTAGCCCAATTCTTCGACGGCGAGCTGATACCTGCGCCCCAAAAGCCGCCTCCTCTGGGACTGCAGTTCAGTTTCCCAATGCTGCTCAAGTGCGGTGCTCATTGCTGCTGAAGATTGGCGATGGAAGCCGAGTGTGGTGCCACTGAAGGGAGACAGCTGAGTGAAACTGAAACATGTTCAATCATATCGAGTGTTGGGTGGACGGACACCGCGTCTGCTGCGTTTATATTGCCTCCTACATTAATCAGGCTGCACGAAGGCAAAAAGCGGCCTGCATCGCGACGTGGAGCCTTGAATGATTGATTGGTGATGGTGCAGCCACGAGGCACATCTTTCGGATTCGAGCTGGACAGGCCGAAGAGATGAGGAGCGCATATTACGGAGCACAGGCACGGGTATGAATATAAATGCAGCTCTACAATAGGACGTCGTCGAAATGACTTCAGATGTCCCGCATTGGCCTAGTCTTTGGGAGTATTTGAACTTCTGATCTACATTTGCCCAAGTGGGTAGCACGACGATATTTTGGTGTTGCGCTAGCATGGCTGACAGTTATCAGTTGAACAACAGTCTAACCTTATATCCTTTCAGGGTATATCCAAGGTCTATTAAAGATGAAACGAGTACATAATCATTAGACGGCCCAGCGTGCATCCTGTAATAGTCGATCTTTGCTCTAATGGTTGTTATACAACTTCTGTTGGTGGACAAGAGACCTCGATTCGAGAGGCGACGGAATAAGACCCGACAAAATCAACTGATCCATTGCGCTAATCTATAGCCTAGTGTGGGGGTTTATTCGTGTATGTATTCCGAAGACCTAAAAAGATGCTGTGCCACATACATCAACATCACTTATACAACCTGAGACACATCCTATACTTAAACCCTTGAATTCCACTCTGATACATCATCTTTTCTCACTTTATGACGGCTTTGCTAATTACATCATGGCCGGGTTGCCATAAGCACCTAAAACTCAACGCGAATTGATTGACTACCATATCTTGGGAACAGGCGGTCGGCATGCATCCTTGCTTGCTACAGATGCGCGTCCTGGGCTACTTATCCCTTTTTACCGGTACACAAACTTGAAGGAGTTCTTATCCCTTGCTGATACTACTGGGTTTATCATCAGCCCAGCCACCTTTACTTGATGCGGCCAATGTCTGTGTCCCCTCCATCGCCCTCTCGCTCAAACTTTGGACCAAACAAGCATGCGCGGCAAGTGAAATGAAAACAGCTTGAAGCCGGCAAGTCGCGCCGCAATGTACGTCTCAGAGCTCCCTCCAACGGGAAATTTCTCAATTTCTGAGACACCTTCATTCTTACCATGGATAGGCTCCTCAAATCTGCTCTCGAGGCGTTAGGCCCGCTCCTGGTGCAGATTTCCAACATCACTGGCACCCCAGGAATCTCACTCGGTGTTCTGCACCATGGCGAAATCCTCCATACGGCCAGTTACGGACTTCAAGATGTTGAGAACCGCGTTGCGCCCAATGCTGACACAAGCTTCCTCCTCTGCTCCATCACAAAAGCCATTACGGCTTCTATAATTGGCATGATGGTTGAGGAGGGCAAGCTAAATTTTACAACTCAACTGAGACAAATTTTCCCAGAGTACCAACGGGATGACGCCCAGGCCAACATCACCATCGAAGATCTTCTCAGTCATAGGACGGGGCTCGCGCCTTATGATAGCCTTTGGCTCGGCTCGGACAACCGGATCTTTTTGAATCGTTCCGACGCCATCCCAACCTTGAGCTATGTCCCATCTGCAAGTCCACTGCGCACACGGTTTGTATACGACAATATCGGCTACGAGGTTCTTGGCCAAGTCCTCGAGAAGCTGACCGGCTTATCCTACCTGGAGCTACTTCACGAGCGCATCATCGAACCGCTGCACTTGAATAGGACTTTTTTCGCCCAGGAGCCATTCGATAATAACACAGCCAAATCCTACGCAGCTCTAGGGGATGGCTCATATTTTGGCATTCCGCCTTGGGGCCATGGCAAGGACTTGCTTATTGGTGCGGCTGGCGCAATTCGCAGTTCCGTTAGCGATCTGTTGGTGCTATACAAGGCTTTGATTGAGGCAGCCAACTCACAAGTGACCCAAACATCGACGCCAGGTTCTGAGAATCCTTTTAAACAAATGCCGATGCTTTTACAGGGTAAAATAGGCGTCCCTAACCAATCTTTGCGGGAATACAGCTATGCGTCAGGATGGATTCGAGCAGAGCTCCCGGCAATACTCGATTTATTTGCAGATTACGAGCCTCCCATTCTGAATAACGGCTCAGAATCGCGCCTGATGATTTATCATCAGGGCTACATCCCCGGCAATGCCGGCTTTGTAGCGCTATTCCCCGAGACTACAACCGCTGTTGTTTTGCTGGGCAACTCCGCCGGCCTTACTGACGCGATGAAGCTGCTGGGCCAGATCATTGTAGAAACCGTGCTAGGCAACGAGGTCGATGCACCGACATACATTGAAGCAGCCAAGACGGCTTCCACAAACAATGTCATGTTGCCCAATTATGTGTACCAAGATCTACTCGATGGAAAGATGAGTGATCCACCCAAACGAAGCACTTCAGCATATACAGGCCGGTACTACAACGCCATTGAGAACTTTTTCATCGACATCAACGAAGTAGGCGGCAAGCTTCAAGTAGCATACATGGGATCGGATCGCGATACGTTTGACTTGGAGCCTTATCAGACTGACAGTTTTTTCTGGTGGATTGACTACGATGAGACGGTGAAGCGGGCAAGGCTATCAGGATTCCCCAAGGAATACTTCATCTTGAGCTTTGGCTGCCCAACTAAGCCTACGAGGTGGAGTTTCGGCGCCAATGTTAGGATGGGCTGTCTGACTTGGAAACAT
Source organism: Trichoderma endophyticum (assembly GCA_035079535.1). Classification (NCBI taxonomy): domain Eukaryota; kingdom Fungi; phylum Ascomycota; class Sordariomycetes; order Hypocreales; family Hypocreaceae; genus Trichoderma; species Trichoderma endophyticum. The sequence goes on from JAPMIQ010000004.1 coordinate 362,714, forward strand.
GAGTTCCAACTGTCTGGGGACGGAGAGGTCTTCCAAAGGAGGGGAAGCAAAGTATCCAGTGATATGCAGCGTGTCTTGAAGACGTCGATGGAGCTTAAATAACGAAGATCATAATGATCAACTGCCATGTATCGCTTATAAATATTTTTCGTCTTCGTCAAGCTGCCTAATTGTTAGTTATTTCAACCATGGAGCGAAATATTGCAATAACGCCTTCAAGGTAAAAGCTTTTGCCTGTACGAAGTATCTTTCCCCATTCTCCCTCGTATCCCCCCATCTCCCCCACTCCCTGTCACTATTCCTATTTTCTTCAATCCCTTCTCCAGCGCATTCAATAGTCGCAACGTATTGATGCCCAACTGCATGCATGAAGCAAGGTCATCGGCATACAAGAGGGGTCAATCTTGATTGTTCAATAATTCTGAACATTTGGTTAGATAGTCATAGTACCGACTACATGTATCCTGCTCGCCATGATATTTCCAATAACCTGTACAGTCACTTCTGTACATCGCATCAACATAACCTGCATGTATGAAGTGTGTTGTTGATGATTAGATAATATGTGTTACTTAAATTCTTTTGAAACTATGCTTCTCACACATTTTCTGACACGATCCAGCATTTTAGAATAGATAGGTACCCAATACTCTTGTTGACAACCCATCAGGCTCTATCACAGCCCCACCATGAAATCCGCTGAGATTACCCTAAAGACAAAGTAGTTGATAAAATTAGTGAGAATGAAAAAAGATGCGCGGAAATTAAAATACGACTGGCCATAACAGATGATAGTATCAGCAAGCATAAATGTATCCAAACGTACATGCGTATATAATAGGCCATATAACACAAATTTACCATTACGTTAATTCTTTCTTCATGTACTGCGTAGTCTGTGCCAGTTCAGAGTATTGCCTTGTGTCTCGGTAATTGGTAGTCCTGCTTCTTTTATCCGTCACTAACTGTTTGTGCAATTCCTGCAATTTGTACCAAGTCTTGAGGCAAGAAAGAATTACCCGAGACCTTAAGAGAGAACCAATGTCATCTAGCTTTCCATGCGATAAGCTTCTATCGCGCGGTCGAGAGAAGAAAGACGCCATTGGAAAAAAAGAGAAGGAAAACAATACTCACAGAGCACAGAAACACTCATCTACTTTATACGACTTATACTATTACTTTGCTCTACGACAGGTAATATCGCCTACTTGTATCAATCCGCCGCAGTGGTAATACCACCACCATATACGACTATGGGCAGTGGAAAATTCGCGGTCCCATCAAAGATGTTGTCTGAAGTTTAATCGCCTCCAGAAATAGCTGTCAGCGCCGCCATTTTCGGCGGCTGCCACCCTTGTTTGCGAACGCTGATGATCCGACACATGAATCTCGCACAACGCTACTATGGCTTAATGACTATGCCCGACAAATATATGACAGTCCCTTGTGAAGTGCTCGTAGCACTGTGATTGTCAATACGCTACTAATTTATATATATAACACCAACAGGATTAGTGGAGAAATTAAAACAAGACATGAAGCGAGGGAGCCATCAATTAATGTGTATCAACTGCCACCGCGTACATTTACGAAATGCGTATGGCCTACTATAAAGCAATCAGTATTTCTGATATTTTTTTTGAGGGGGTGGGAAAACTTACTGGTTTCTTCGGAAGTAGACTTACAAATATGTTGTAATATATAAAGATGCGGATATAGACCCAATCGATAGTAGAGCGCATGCAATTTATTTCCATAATTATATAAAAAGTGCACTCGCGACTCAAAATTAGAATACATTGTAATAAATCGTGTAACTTATGGTTGGTAAAATTCGTATTCCCAAGAGACAACATGTGAAGCTCCAGAAGCTATTTAAGCTACCTTTTTTATCACGCAACAAGTAGAGGCCTTCGAGTAGATTGAATCCGATTGCTGTATTTTCAAATTGTCTCTGTAACTATTCTAACGAGTGTCGAGAAGCGAAGGTTATATGTTCGAAGTGTATATGTTCTGGTCAACTGAAGTAGTCTGTCCACGGTCGACCTTTCAATAATCGAGTGTTCCATCCGTCACTTAATGCAAAGTTCGGCGTTTTGCATTGCGACCTCAACGTTGATTCTCCTCCTAATCCAACCTGTTCTAGACAGTGACCTCTTTCGTCATGGTTAGGTATAATAGCATGCGAAAGACTGAGCATTCTGCACCGGAACACAGTTTTGGCCTCCATTACTGGACTGTGTCAATGCTCCTCCCTGGCAGTTGCTTTGGCTGTAAAAGATGCATGTGCAGCTGTTTTCGAAGCAATTGACAACGTTTGACCATTGGGCGAAATGATAGTTGTAACAGTTGTCGGGGCCTCCATGTAGTTTGGTTGCCCAGTTCACATTGACTTGACCAGCGTAGTTCTGGCACGCATCGTTATAATAATTGATCTACATTTGTGTCGCAGAAGCAAAAGAGGCGGTAAGAACCGTAAGAAGTGAGGTAGTAGAGAAATGCATGGTCACTGATTGACTGATAGGTGCTGAATAATGAATTGTCGAAGTGATGTGCCGTTTGAATAATAGAGAGAGCTCGCGGTCCAAGGCCAATTTATATCTGGATGAAAGGACGGAGTCTCCAAACACTTCCATATCTAGCAGTTCATTATGTATAATATCCCTGCGCTTACTGCGTCAACTAATGAAAGAAATGTATACATTCTCTCTTGAAACTTTGCCAATTATACGAACTCCTATTGCCATACATCTATAGTATCACATAACTTACGTATATACATGAACTTCTGCGGCGCTAGCATGGCTATACAAGGGGCTCTACGGTGAAGAGCGTACATATATCATGAGACACTCGGTAAGCTTATCATAATACACCTGCGGTAAAGGGAATAGCAGCCATGGCTCTTGTGGTTGTTCGAATTTTCATCTCCACATGTTGAGGTAAAGTAAGAAAGCAGAGAAATTGATTGCGAGATCCATCAGCTGCATATAAATGAAATACGACACCGTCCCAATCCACACGTATGCCATATATTTATTGCTGCATATAGGAAAAGAAAAAGAAAATAAGAGGAAAGAAAACAAACGCTGACCGTAAACCGAAATCTTATCTAAATCTAGAGTTCGGGAGTTCACGATGGCCATACATAAATCCCTGATTGTAAGTACCGGCGTTGAGGTAAAAGCTTGATTGCAGATCTCCTGATTTAGCGGCTGCTTACTCCTGATTGCCTACGCTATCATAAATCTCTTGCCATATGTAGTCTGGCTTACATGTTTAAGCATCAATCGCACAATTTACTGTAACGGGCTAGAGAGCTGCTAAAGGTAAGTGGGACACTTTCAATCAAGACACATCCAGTCGAAATGTGGCGTCCTGATGCTCAATGCAGGTACGTTTAGGTAAGTTCCTGAGGTAATAAGCCAAAATACTTAGATTAATAAGGTAATGATGTTACAGAACACGAGAAATAATTTGAGTGGCTGTAATTACAAGTGCGTAAGAGTGGAATAGAAGACATGGCTTGTACTTAGTCTTGATGTTTTGACGACTAGCTGTTTACACAATCTTAAAGAGCGTATTGATTCGGACTTATATATCCCATTGTTCCTGGGCTTTCGTCCGCTCTTGTTGATTAGTGTTTGTGAGGATGGAGCCACGGGTATTTTCGCGGTTCTTGGAGTACATATCGGTGTGAGAATCGGAGATCCTGGTTCTCTCATCGGCTGCCTTATCTATATTTTCACCGGATATGTACCTACTGCTTTGGGTCAGGTTGTAATAATACGAAGCCAAAAGAATACAATACTATTTCGTAATGACAATTTTTTCATCAGTAATGAATATGCTATATATAGCCTGTGTTATATACTCTGAATTTCCTCGCACGATTTACCATAATCAGCTGTGAAGCTGCTGGGTACTCAGGAGAAGTTTGGGAAGGACCACAATGTTAACAGATTCGACTTATATGCCTAAACAAGCCTCTTATATATCACATACGACCATAGGTAGAGGAGAATTCGGGGTCCCGTCTGCTCCCCCATAGACAAGCCTCTAACCGGCAGATTAGTAGTTGAGTGGGTGACCATCAGCGAACACCGGCTGTTGTATGTTTTTTTTGTCTTTTTTGGTCATTCTTTTCTTATTTTGCCATCTAAGCGCGTTAATCAATCACTTCTTCTGTGACTCAATCAAGTAATTTGAAGAGGTCACAATCCTATGTGAAAGACTACATGTGGGTGGGGCTTACTGCCCTCGATGGCCCCCCCTATTTCGATTCATCCATTGACTCAACAGAGGCATGAAGGTCAACATCCATGTACTAAATCCTTTTGATCTACTAGAGTATTATGTCAAGGCTCTTCTGTCTTAAGTAGATGGCTTTGATAGTGGCTTATCTTGGGTTATATAACGTCTGGTTGTCTGGAAAGCACTGTATGGTAGGCGAGTCACCTAGGGAACTTCTCCTGACACTCTCAGATTTAACAACTGACTTAGCTAAGAACGCTTCTAGATTCTAGTACATATTAATTATAACCTTCTATTTAACAGATACATGATTGTACAGTCATTATATGCCATATATCGCGACTAACACCAACCGCCATTTCTTACCCTATGTCGCCTCACCCCTCTCCATTGTAGCAGCGGCATCAAGGCTAGCACTTTGAATCAGCTGCTCCCAACCCTAAAGTGATGAGATATGAATTCAGCCAGCCGTGAGCTACGAAAACAACCGCCTCGGCAGCCGCGGCCACAGCGCACCGAGTGAAGTTCGTTACCGGAGCTGTCTCCCCTGGTTGGTTCCTATTTCATCCGTCCAACCAGGTCTGTTCCTTTCTCACCCACTTCCCCTCTCGCGCACGGTTACACCATGAAAAGATTCTCACCAGTATTTACATCTTCCGAAGTGACACCGAGCTATGTTGACGTTGCTGTATCCAAACTCGCCCATCAAGGTGTCCATTCCACCACCTCCAACGATCTTGAGGCATTTCAAGGAGTTCCCTATCCTCACATCGAGTCGACATGAATTCACATCCGGTGGGCCAAAGCAGCTCCGTAGACATTGCCACAATCACACAGCAAATATCGTTGATGCAACTGCCAATTAAGATGTACACAAACTTCTTCGGCAGAGAGAGCACATTTGAGGAAATCGACCAAGTCATCGGCCGGGATGGATCAGCAACAGCTTTCCAATCTATAACGCTGTTTGGTCTTGGCGGTATCGGCAAGAGCTCCATTGCGGCACGATATATTGAGAAAAGGATGGAAGGGAAGAAGTATGACGCTGTATTTTGGGTCTATGGTGAGACGGCGGCATCGTTGCGACAGAGCTTCACAGACGTAGCATTGCGGCTCAAGTTGCCTGGAGCACAGCCCAATCTACACAATGAGAACTTGCAACTAGTTCAGAACTGGTTTCAAACGACTGGTACGTCATTAGCCCCTGGTATTTTTTATCTTGGCTAATTTTCTATATGGCAGACTGCAAATGGTTAGTGGTTTACGACAATGTCGAGGATGATAACCTCTTAGAGCCATATTGGCCGGAAAGTAGTCATGGGACAGCTATCATTACCACTCGCAATCATGACTTGATGCACAAATTTGCCACCTCTGGCTTGGAAATAACTTCATGGGATGCAAAGACCGGTTCTGAGTTTCTCTTGTTCTTGTTGAAGGACAACATAGGCCGCGATATACAATCAGAGAGACTCTCGGCAGTTGAACTTGCCGAAAAGCTCGGTGGTCATGCGTTGGGTATCTCTCACATGGCTGGTCTAATTCAACGTAGGTCTTTGACCATTGCCGAATTCATGCGCATCTATTTGAAAGATCCAAAGAGGCTTCATCAATCCGAGTTACAGGCAGTGTGGGATGTATCATTTGGTACTTTGGAAAGAAATAGCCGAGCTTTCCTGGGAGTTGCATCATTCTTGGTCCCAGACAACACGGCGCAGGATCTATTTGAGAACAGACAAGGCCACGATCTCCCAGATGATCTTGAGTTTTTTCTTGATGATTCAAAGTATGTCTGATCTCTTCCTTGAAAGAAGTTCGTCTAACCTCTACTACAGATTCTCTAGAGCGATGGAACCTCTCTTGGCCCTTGCCTTGATAAAATGGGACAAAGACGCTCGTATCTTCTGGTGCCATCGGATGGTGCAGATGCAATTCCGATCTTTCCTATCTCTAGAGGAGCGACAACAAGCATTCGACAATGCAGTGGTGCTAGTATACAACGCCTTTCCCAAACAGTCAGACTCGACAAACAAAAATCAATTGTACCATCAGTGGACTCAGTGCAATCGTTGCTTACAGCAAGTTCTTTGTTTGAAGGACAATTTTAAGGAGGAGCGTAAACACTCGGAGAAATTCAAGGCGTCGTCGTTGTTCTGCGAGCTTTTAACGGATTACCAAAGGTGAGATATTGCCTGCTACAATTTTGGGACAATGTACTAACTCAACATCAGGTATCTCTACGAGATCAATGCATTTAAAGAGCTTGAGGACGTCTGCGAATTAAACCTCTTAGCTGTGGACACCCTCGACGATCAGGAACAAGCTATCGATATCAAGGCCTCGACATTGTCCCACCAAGCCAACATGTATGAAAGCATCGGCAGGGTCGAAGACGCCATCGAACTGAACACCAAGGGCTACAACATGCGCTTAAAAGAAGAACCTCGCAAGGGTGGCCTTCTCGGCGGTTTCGAGCAAAACCTCGGATACAACTATAATACTGCCAACCAGCATGAAACAGCGCTCGTGTGGTTTAAAAAATCACGCGTTACCTGGACCGCGTGGAATGAAAAGGAAGGTAGGGAAGCGGACTGGCCCACAGTCACAAAGAAGAATACCGCGAGGTGTCTAGTGTATCTGGGGAGGTACGAGGAGGCGCAATCATTACTCGATGTTTCAATCAGAGAGTTCAAGCAGGAGAAACCTCTCAACTGGGCTATGCTGGCTTTGTAAGTACCGTCTCTCGTTCTTTCATGCAACATGATTAACGTCTTTCGTAGCGCATACTTTATCCAAGGCATCCTTGAACGACGCAGAAACAGACCAGAAGCTGCTGAGGCAAATTTCATGGAAGCGCAGAATATGTGGTTCAAAGGTGATCAGACGCGCTTTCACCCGTTCAATGCCGGATGAATTTATAAGATGGGCGTGGTTTGCCTAGATCAGGGCAAGGTGGGGACTGCTATGTACGTTTCCATTCCCTCCCTTCTCTCTTCCCTATCCCTCTTCCTTCAATTATCCACTCCATCCATCCATCCATCTCCTGTATTTCAGCTGTATACTCTGTGTTCCTCTGAATTCGTCAATTACCAACATGTGCTGTCTAGTAAACATCTCCGTGACGCCCTGGAAATCACAAAATTCCACAGCGACGCCATGCCTGTTGAGCACGCGCGTGGCCTGTTCAAACTCTCCGAGGCTTTAGTCCAGAACTCGTCTACAAATGAGAACGAGAACGATGGCAGCGAGAAGGAAGCACAGTATGTAAGAGACGAGGCGGAAAAATATTTGCTCAGGCGGGATAAAAGTGCGAAGGAATTTGGGAACGAAGACGCCTATGATAGATGGGTGCCGATTTTCTGGCGATAAGCAGTATATGAGGAAGCCTACATCAGAAAGCAAGGAAGGTTGGAAATACGAATGTGTCTCTTTGGTACACTATGTCTAGCGATTCTCCAACTTTCAGATGCCCCTCTCAGCCCACGACTGGATAATACCCTCGTTAGTCTCCTTGTATACCTTGACTTGAACACTTTCACCCGTGAGAAAGGTATTTGGCTGCACAAACTTCCACTTCATCTTCGGTTTCGACACAACAATCTTGCGCCATTCTTCATACACGCCCTCAACTGCGCACAAAGGCTCGTAGAATTTGCTGCATGCGGATACATCGGCGGTGCAGCGCCAGATGTGTAGCTTGCAGAGATACGAGCCCAGAGATTGTTTACCGTGGGAAAGGAATTTGGACCGGTCAACATCTACTGTGAGACATTGCTGCGTGGGGTTATGCGCGATGGAGATGACTCCGTCCCCGTCTTGTAGGAGGTGTTTAAGAATGGAGAAGTAGGCCTAGGTGAGGGTTAGTTAGATAGGTGTCTGACAGGGAGGTTATTTTATGCATACCTGGTTGTGGACTTGGCCCCAGGATTGGTTTTGGACATTGTAATGCTCGAGCGCTTGCAGACCATTGACACCAATGTTGAGATACGTGGCGTAGAGAACTGCGTTTGATGAGAACTAGTGTCATCTTATGCATATACATTAGGCAGTTTGGACTTTTGTAACGTACGGTCTTCAGCTGTGATGCTACTACTGTCAGAGTAGCCAAAAATGCTCAACAGATGCTTATTGTCCATGAAATAAAACGACATCAAAATTGCACGACATTCTTCAACGGTTTCTGCCAGCTCCCCAAACACACTTCCCCACGTCTGACCGGGTAGATAGTGCGAAGTTACGGCTTCTCCGGTGAGAGGGCTAATTGGAGGATTCTGCTTGTCAAAGTTGTAGGTTCCTGTCGAAGTCTCGCTGAGGAGCTTGCCTGTGCCATGGCCGATCAATTCGTGAATAGCAGTGGCAAGAAATCTCACAATGTGCGTCGTTTCCCTGAAAAACTTGAGCTCGGATGAGTCAACCCAGTAACAGGGAAGGTCAGGGTTGTTGTTGACGCTGAGGCGATTCGCGAGAACAATATTCTTAAAGCCATGGGTCTCTCGGATGTAATTGTACTGTCAAGATTAGCATGTTACCGGATAACAAGAACTAAAAAAAACACACAAACTCACATTCGGGAGGTTGGCAGCTTCGAAGACGATGCTGCCACACACAGCCAGCGCTAGGAAAGTTAGTGTCTCCTTTTCCATTCATAGAGGAGGGCGGAGGTAGAGCAGGTGGGTAGAACAGAAGAAGCAATATCACCGGGTAACTAACCATGGACACTAGTAAAGTCTGGAGCCTCAAATAGACTCTTCTCAAATGGTCCTTTGCCATCATTCACGCCCTCGACCGCCCATGGCAGCTGTCGAATGAATGTAGCTGAGCTATTGACAAAGGCTTTCAATGTCTTGATTTCATCGGCATCGGCAATGCCTATCATAGCCTCCCACTCAGAACGGATCCCAGCCGGGTCGCGGTAAGGCTCGATGAAGCCAAGTATGTTCTCGACTCTGGCTGATACATCTGTCACCCAAACCTTTTGCGATTCTTGGAAAGCTTCTAGGCTGCCAGTGCGAAAGCATTCGATGTAGTGTGTCAAGAACTCGGTCTGTTTATCATTACCTGTATACTTCTTTGCCATTTCCAAGTCAGAGCAGGTCTTGGCTAGTTCTTCCGAGTGATCTCCTCGGACAAGGAAGATACCGTCTGCCAATTCGTTGTCTCCATTCCTGGGTAGGTGAGTTTCTGCAGAAGCTTGCAACACCTGCAACACAGGCTTGCCATCCTTGAGCACTTTTCGAACGCGAGTATTCTCTGGGCCGATCGACCTTTTGTTCATCATATCCTTGACCTTCGCGATGTCATCCCTGGTAATGGGCTCCTCGGTAGGGTAGTAGCCCGACTGCGCATTCTTGCCAGGGTATCCGAGGCTGAATGGCGGAACTGCCAACAAAGGGTCGATGATCTTGTCCAGCCCAGCTTTCGTCTTTAGAGAAATTCCAGCAAGCTTCCCCAGAGCTTCTGCTGACAGGTCAGGGACGAACTTCTGGTCACCTTCTCCCTAATTAATCGTTCATCGTCAGCACCAGCAGACCCAGAAAGATTATAAAGACGCAGAAAACGGCGTATTGAACTCTTGACTTACATAAAAATTGCCCAAGTTGCAAAGGAACATGGCAGCATACTCGAGAAATGAAGTCAGCTCTTCAGGAGCGATGTTGCACCGCGCTACCAAGGTGTCCCATTTCCCGCCACAGGCCTCGTAGAGATCCATGATGAAGTCGAATATGTCAGTGCTTTCTGGTGACACTTGCCGCATGATGATCCTGCTTCCATGCCATGCTGCTCGTGCAAGGTGGTGGGCATACAACTTGTCTCGCTCGTCGAGGGCATCGAATATGGTCTTGATCTTAAGCTGATGGATTGTAGCGCCGAGAGGCGGAGTATGGGAGCTCTCGGCCGAAGACATGGAGATGTTTGACGGAGAAGAGGCGTGGCAAAACAGTGATGAAGCTGAGCAGGATGTCTTCAGAGCTTCGGAATGAGGGGAGCTGTGATGCCTATTATTAGGTAGGGACGTGCATACCGGTCTAGGAATAATCGTGATCCGGCATGGTCCAGGCTTTTCAACCCAATTCACATATGGCCTCTGTAGAGGTTGGTGCGAGCACGACTTAGAGATTGACCTGGCTCAACTCGTGTCCTTCATACTTTATTTCTCATCTATAAGTAGGTACATGTACGAGGGAAGACCAATTTCTAGACGGTGTTGGTATAAGAGATTCTCACTGGGAACCTATAGCTCAATAACTTAACCCAACTACCCAGGCAGGATCGTTCTGGCAGGCTATGAAAGGCGGCGACAATCCTCGAAAACGAATTGCACATTTCTTTTTACCCAGTATCGAAAGATCACTCAATGAACAACATAGCATAAAAGCAAAGAACCTTCACAGCAAAAGACGAATCAACGGCCGAGCAAAGTCGCAAAACAGCCACGATGGCTCCAGGTGATGAGAAACCGACTGCAAACACAATAGCTATAAGAATAAATATAAAAATGTAATAAAGTAACTTTGTTCGGAATGGAAGGGCAGAAGATAGAGTTTTGGGGTGGAAGTTGACGTTCGTCGTGATTGGGTATGTTGTAAATTCATGGCACGAACACCACTATACGACGATCGCTGTCCTAGCTTTGTTTGCGCTTATTACACGTTTACAGCAAAACGGCACTCGTTTTCACTCGTACGACAATTCCAAGGTTCACTCAACACAATACGTGGACGCATCACTAAGTAGTGCGGCAATTTTTGATCCTACAATGGCTTGATATGGTCTAGATCACTGCTCTCTGAGGCAGCAATGGCGATCCTTTTGGGAGCACATCGTGACTAATTCGCCACCGTTATACGATAGACCAGCGGGAGCAATTGAATCCTTTGACTCTGTCCTAAGCGCTTCGGGGTGCGGTCTGTCACACAGCCCCTCTAGCAAGCATTAATTGTGGTAAATGAGATCTAACCTATTCCGTTTATACGGAGTATTCGCTCCATACATGCGACCGTTACCTATTCACGGTGATTATCCTCCCACCTTCTTCCCTTGCTTGGAATTGTACAAGCAATCCGTCGGATTCCTTCTCCATAGCCGTCTCGCTCTCGTCAGCGCCATCGATAATAGGTCGTTGATCAAACCCGTGAAAAAAGACCGCCAGGATATTGTTCGTCCACGGCACTAGGCCTGCCTTTCTCGTTCTCATCATAACTATCACCAAAAACACCAAAGAAGCCACCAGCTCGAATGCAGGTAGAATAAGCCATTCCCAAGTCACAACAGCATGGCTAATTGGAGAGAATGCTTTACCATGTGTAGGTGATGGCTGGTAGGACGCACTTCGAAGGCTGAGAGATAGACTGTTGGCCAAATTGTCCATCAAGTCAGGAAACCCCGTCTCTGAGCTGTTCATGGCTAATCGCACCATCCGCATGAGATCCGAAGAAGTGGCAAACTCGAGTGAGTCGACATCGGCCGAATATGCACTTCCCTCAAGTAGAGAGTTGAGCCAGTCGGCTGTCGAATCCTTCGAAATACCTAAAACACGGAACTCGTTCGAGTGAGGTGGACGAAATGTGTAATGTTCATACTGAGGAAGTGTCCCCTGTGTTTCGTTTGTCCATGTTGAAGTGACCGTCTCGCGTAATGTGCCGTTCACGAAGACGGCGCTCATGTTTCGAACACAAAACTGCAACATGCACTCAAAGGCCACCGGTGCCGCATACATGTCCCCTACCATCTCATCAGGGTCGAATTTTGTCTGATCTGGTTGCTCGGGAATTGTGCCAGGAGCAGCGGCGACAGCGAAAGCGCTCAACAGCACTGACCCATTATGTGGAAATGCAACCGAGTCCCATCCCTCTGTCCCACCTCTCGCAGCAATCGTCGTGGTCACATTGACAACTCCGTTTGTGATGGAGAAATCGACTTGGTTGTTCATTTCCCCTGGTTGAATGCCTGTTAGCCCAAAGCCATTCGGCAAAGTATATACGTTTGTCTCATAAGCTTCGTCAGCGAGTTTATGAGGAACGATGCGTATTTTGCCTCTTTTCAGTTGCCGTGTTAGGTTTTTGCAAGTATTGCAGAACCCCAACGTCTGGTAAGAGCTCCATGTGCAATTACCAGTGCTGCAAGCTGCCGTCGCGGTAAAGTTCGTACCAGGGGGGTTGAAGAAGGCTAGGTAGGGGGCCGAAGTGAGCACCGAGTCGACTCCTTGTATGGTCCCTCCGCTATCAATGGGTGCCGAACCGACACCGTTCATATACTGCGCAATAGGCATCAGTGCATTCCCACCAGACGCTGTGTAGATCGTATCGTAGTTCAGCGCCTGTTGAGCGAAGGTGCCGATGCCTAGGGCGACTATGGTGATGAAAGCTCCCAGGGCAGCAACTAGACTACGAGAGAAAAGGTAAGAAACTGCAGTCGTGGTCAAGCGAACCCATATGTATACGGATATCACACTCACCCCCCTCTGCGACTAACAATGAGCACTACGCTCCCCCAAGCGCCTCTGCTTGCTTCATCAATGGTGTGAAAATCAGCCAACGGTGTCTTTTGCAGCGCATTTAACCACTTTAGCTGCCCAACACCAGAGCCATAAGATATCTCCAAGAAAAACTCGCACAGTGTCGACAAGATTTGAACAATAGCATTAGGAGTGATACCGAATTTCAGCTGCGGCAGGGGATGGCCATCAAAGACCCTCAAGGCTATGACAAGGGCAATGAAGCAGCTGGCACTGGCGATCCAACTTGAGACTTCTACCTTCCAGGCTATTGAATGCCATCTCGAGCGTAGATGCTGACGCCGACTTGGCGGCTGCACTCGTGGTGTTGGAGCTTTGTCTGGCGGTGGTATTGGGGAGGTAGGGCGATGGTCGGGGTTAGGAGGGGATTCCTCATGGTCGTCTCTAAGAAGGTGTTCACGGTCATGCTCGGCAGATTGACCTTCTAAATCTCGTAGTTCATGGTTCTCGGCCATGTTTTGCATGTGAATGCTATGCAGTTCTTGCTGCACCCACCAACCTAACTGAGCAACGAACGTGATACAACAAGGAGATGAATGCGAATGGAACAGAGATTAGCGTTTCTACGGGTCTTGGCGCTTCATTTATTAATAGTTAATACCGAGCTGAGGTACTCCTACATCTGATAACTCAGCCGTTGATCACCGCGGATAATGCGCAGTCCATAGCACGAAGGATTGGGACTAACTTCAACACAGGCTAAGCTGAGTAGAAAACAGGTATTTGAGAGGTACTTCTGGACGAGAATAAATTGCCTGCGCTTAACTCGCGACTTAGCGCGTTTCTCTTTACCTGCAACGCAACCCTGTTCTACTGTATTAGTCTTTAGAGGATCCGAGCAACCGCGGTCTCTCTACTAATTGCACAGGAGTCGATGATTGGTGCGAGATTCACGCTTCTCAATGCTACTAATCCCCTCATGGCCTGACCTAAAAGTCCCGGGGGTAATAAAGAGCTCCGAGGCGTCTGTTCTCCATTTTATACGGAAGGATTCGCGAGCTGGGAGTTACACGAAACAGAAGCGCCCGCCCAACGCCCGTCTGTCTCAACGGTGGATGAAAAGCAGGAGCTCAGGTTCGCTAGAATTGTTACTCCATTATTTCCGTCGCGGCTCGCGGCTCGCGGCTCGGCACGAAATTCCCCCCGCTTTACCAAGCTCAGCTCTCACATCGGAAGACAAACCCGGACAGATCAAGCCACCAACGATAACACATTGCATGTCCAACAAGGGGCACTGGTGGTTATGTTTTCCTATTCTCATCGAATCTATCGGATTACCTGCTCACGATTCGGGGTGTCACGATCGGTTCCGCTGTTGTAGGTTGCTGAAAGATTAAAGATACGCCATGGTGCATGCTTGGCTACTGCATAGCTAGCGTTTGGGTTTGGCCATCTCTTGGTCATCGGTGGGGTAAACCTGCTCTATTCGCGAGTCACTCTCTCTGTGGTACAGAAACATAAACAAAAGAATTTTCAAGCTTCAAGCTATAGAAGATTTAGAAATTGTAGCTATTTGCTAGAGGCTGAAACTTGGTGGTAGCAGAGATTTATTGTTGAACTCGCCTTGATGCGGATTCAAACAGCGCCTTCCCTAAGGTGTTTGCGCCCGAAGCTCTGAATAGGTAGACATGACAAGGTACTTGCAATATCTCGTCAGGATGTTATCCGAAACTTAAGCATTCGAAATTGGGATATTGATGACGGAATGAAAAAATGAAATTAGATTTTACACATAGTGGGTGGTAGTTTTGGTTGAAGCCATCTTAGAAGTTGCTAAACGGGGTTACTTGCGAGCTTGAATTGATGCTGACTGGGAGGGCGCGTACATTCACTTTGTCAGTTGGGCTGATAGCGCCTATCTGATGTTACAGAGGCATCCGACAAGGCATTATTGGTGACATGATCTTCAAGCAGGCTCTAGCCAATCAAGTAGATTAGCCGCACCCCCTTCAACATTTTATCACATCGTAATGGCAAAGTTGGGGACAACCTTCTGGGGCTGTGTCTATCACGTCTGCCTAGGAGATCATGCAGAGTAGTATATCTTATTTAATGTGACTCGTTAACCGTAGGAAATACATTCTCTTTCATTTCAATATCTTAGAGGAGCTGCCAAACAAACTTGGCCAACCTTCACAATGCCCGCGCAAAATACGAACAGTACCGGGAACTTAGAACTGCTCTATCAGCAATTACCATTAGATGAGCTTCAAATACGCCTCTTAAGACTAGAGCCGAAGGCAGGGTCAACACAGATTCAAGCGACGCTTATCAAACGCAACTTACTAGACATTAAGAGAGGGGGTCCCTTTTTCGAGGCTTTATCATATACCTGGGGCCCGCCTACAGTCACCAAGGATATCGTTATCAATGGAATCGCGTTTCCAGTTACCACAAACCTATACGCCTTCTTAGAGAATTACCAGGAGGCAAATCAGGGTGTTGACCTATGGATAGATGCAATATGTGTCAATCAAAGCGACTTATTGGAGAAAAACCACCAGATTCCAATGATGAACCTGATATACGCAGCTGCCAGAGCACTGATTATCTGGCTTGGGGAACCTTCATCCGACAGCGACCTGGCAATGGATTGGATCAACCGTCTTGGCAGTGCTTCTCCATATGACAAGATGCCTAACATTCCCAACCATGCCTGGCAAGCTATGCAGAGCCTACTTGAACGCCCTTGGTGGATGCGTATCTGGATAGTGCAAGAGCTGACTGCGGGTGCAATGGGACTAAAGTTGGAGAACGCCTCGATTCTCTGCGGTCATATCCGCATTTCGTGGATGTCCGTAGTAATTGCGGCTGCTCGTATGAAAGCTTACCAAGATGATAAAAGACAAGCTTTCCCAATCATCACAGAGATTTTAGAGCTCGATAGCTTGCGAGATAGTGCCGGATACTATTTTACGAACGAGCCAACGTACAAGTCTCTTTTTGACTTGATTTGCCGTTACAGGCACTTCCTAGCCACAAACAGGCGAGACAAGATATATGCAATCTGGAACATGTTTTCACGAGTACCTTCAAAACGACTACCGACAAGATATGATCAGTCCGTAGAGGACGTATACGTCGACTTCGCTGCAGAATTGCTATCAGGTGACACAGGTTTGGAAGTTCTCCGCCATTGTGTGAATGGTAGTGCAGACATACCATCTTGGGCTCCAGACTGGTCTGCTTCACCTGGTGCGCTATCACTGCCTCTTAGAAATATTCAACGGTATTTCGACGTTCCCTGGTGGGCAGAGCCCGTTTTTGAAAAGCCCAGGGCTCGTTTTGGCACTGATGAAACCAGAGAGACACAAGCTAGATTCTGCGTGAATCCTCTAGTAAGCAGCGCCGAGGAAGAAATATTGAGAGAACGCCGAATAAAACGATTAGAAATCGCTGCCAACGGTTGTGCAGTTATCAAAAGTCTAGATGACATTCCGGACCATTTTACTTTCCACAAACAATGCCCGGATGCTGTCAAAGAACAGATTAAGGCACTACTGCATCGCAATGATTTCGTCCTTGCAATTGGAAATGAAACCCCCAATATACCGGAAAACCCAGACGCAATACAGCAAGGTGAGCTTATCACTGAGCGCCAGATGAAGAAATGGCTTCTTCAAGAGCTCCGACACTCTACGGCAAAGCCATTGTATGCAACCGCCACGTCGGTCAATGCCAGCTTCAAGATCAACAGGGACGAAAAGTGTTTGCAAATCAAGGGAGTATTGTGGGATGAACTCGAAGTGTGTCACGATAGCTTTGTTGAAGATATCGACAAAAATTTGGCTGATGCGACCCATTTTATGGTTGCAGTTGGTTGCTGCAAACACCTCGCCGTGTCCAACAAAAGCGCAGCAAACAAGTATCCCACTGCAGCCGAGTTGTTGGAAGCATTCTGGTCTACATTGTTTGTGGGACAAGCAATCCAAGATGAAGGCAAAGATGAAACCAAGTATCATCTACGCTATGAGGACTGGCTCCCAGAAATCCCAAAGTCATGGGTATCAGGCCAGCCTCCTATAACAGCTAAAACCACGGGATTGATTGACATTGCAGAGATGAATGAAGTTATCGAGCGGCCGACTTCTATTTTCAACAAGGAAAAAGAAAGAGGTGGTGGTTCTCGATTTGAGCACCGACTTGCTTCTCAGCTCAGGGAGCAGGTATTTCCACCTCACAACGACGAATACGTTGCGCTCTTTGGTCAACTTGCTTCAGCGTGGCACCAGCAGCCATACGACTTATATCATCGGCCATTTGATTTGCTAAACGTAATTCCTGATCCATATTGGGAATCCAGACGCCACAAGGACGAACTCGCCAAGCACCAAGCAAAACACAGGCGGTCAAGAGGAATCAAATCGTATCCTGAGGCTATCAAAGATCCTTCTGATCAAGACTTCTTGCGTCGGGCGTGCGATGAGGTGGAAGAGACTCTGAAAAATGAACCAAGCCTTGTGCCACAAAATACTCTGCATGCAGGTATCGAAAAGTATGCTTTGGGACGAAAATTCTTCATTACTAAGAAGGGCTACTTTGGCTTGGGCCCTCAGAAATCAGAGCCTGGGGATAGGGTAGCTGTGCTTTTCGGCTCCGGTGTACCCTTTGTGCTTCGGAAGTGTGTATCTGCTACGGGAAAGCGGGCTTGGAAGATTGTGGGTGAGTGTTATGTGCACGGGATAATGCAGGGTGAGGTTATTCAGAAGTGGAATCTTGGCTCGGCTGAGGCACGAATGCTTCTTTTGATATGATGTATACATTGATTGCAGAATTTGGTTCTTGACGTTTAGTTATGTACATCTATATACTACCGCGGAAGACTTCGTGCGACTAGTCTAAGATGATACAATGCTTATTTTCCTACTAGAATTGACACATGACCCGTCCATCAAGTTCTCAGATCCAGTTGCTCAACCGTCTCGACACAGTTTAGAATGAAAATTTCATGTTGAGAAGCTCTTCAGTCCATTTCCACAGCTTATTGGCCTCGACTTCGCTGGATGCCCAAGGTCTGACAGTATGAACATAAGGGTCTGCGACCTGACAATCTGCGAGGTACGCTCCAGTATATTCTTTCACGTAAGGATTAGCTTATGCGCAACACTATGGGATTAAGTAGTAGACATGCTTACCCGAAAGGTCTGGATCAAATGAAGCATAGACACTCGTTGCGATACCTGCTTCTTTACTTCGGTACTTTGGCCATCCATTCGCGGCTTCTTCATTACCCAGTTCAAAGTCAATTTTGTCTAAGGAATGGGTCAGTAAGCAGGGATTACTTATGAATAATATAGTACATTGGAAACTCACGGATGTCTCCAAATTCGCCTGCCCAGTCAACGTGTCCTCCTAATGGTGTCATTATTACACCAGGGTCGAGGCCGAATACTTGTGCTCTCTTTCCTAGTAATTTACCAAGATAGAGAGCATACAGGTGAACTGCTGTTTTTGATTGACCGTATGCACGCCATCTGTTGTAAGTTTCACCACCCTGTACGATATCATAATAGAATTCGTCAGCCGATATTTTCTTTGTAAGATAATGAATGCAAAATCGCTTACCTTGAAGTTGTGATCATTCCAGCGAATCGGACCCCAGCGATGACCATCGCTACCAAGAAGCACAACCCTAGGGTCCTGCGACTTGAGAATCTTCGGTAAAATGGTGTTTGTAAAGACCCAAGTAGCCAGATAATTAATGCCCAATTGTCTCTCAAAGCCATCTATTGTCACGCCATGGGTCGTACCCATGATGGCGGCGTTGTGGCAGAACACGTCGATATATGGCACATCATCCCAAGTGTTAACGCTTTCAGCTGCCTTTTTGACTGCAGAGAGAGATTCAAGATTCAGTTCAAGAAACTTGGTGGCTATTTTGGAGTCGATCTTGGCGATAGCATCGGACATGTATTTGACTTTGTCGGCACTGCGACCCGCAAGGATCAAAATCTTGGGCTGAAACTTAGCAATAGCTAAGCAATACTCCTCTCCAAGACTTCCTTGAGATGTTCCAGTAACAAGAATGATCTTGTCCTTTATTTTGTCTGCGTACGTCGCAGCTAGTTGGTGTCCGGAGACGGAATCGCCATTTGCAGGAGGAGCCATGATCGAACGTTTAGTTCTGAACGAGATTATGTCGAATGAGTGACTGGAGAAAGACAGTAAACATACTTCAACAAGTTCATGTTATTTAAACTTAATATAAGTCTCTAATTCACAAACTTTCACTCACGATACACATTCAACTCTTCATCGTACAGTATACCTGGATGGGACCCTTCAACACGCCACCACTTCATCGCCGCGGAGCTGTTGTGTCAGTCCCCACCAAGATGCCTGTTTCTCGGAGAATACCTTAACTACGTATATGCAGTCAGTTCTTCCATCTAGATCGATGAATTGAAAAGCAGTGCGATTTATAATACTCGGCCTTGAATTGCTCCGTCAAGATCATGATCACTGCGCTTTTATTCATGGCCCAGACGCATCCAAAGCCCTAAGCGCATGTTGGGACATTTGCTACTATAGTATCTCCGCTTATCTCCATCAAGATGATGGACCTCAGTGATATACTCCGTATGTCTCTTAGTAATAATGAGTCTGGGATAATTATCTCAATATCCACGTTCAGTGTATTTGTAATTACTTTTATGTATTCTGTTTTATTTATGACTGTACTTCCGCTAGGGGCTCTAGTCTACATATACCGGAAATGGTATACCCAGTTCATCTGCCTTGAGAGAAAGTGCAATGAACCGAGAATAATACCTCGCATGACCCAGCGCTCCACCAAGATACCACATACCAGGCTCTAGAATCATCGTTAGTCTATAGATAGTTGGAGAGACAATTCCAGGTTAGGACTTACGCTGTAGTACGCGAAAAGCTCCAAGCACTTCGCCTTCTTCGTTAATGCCAAAACAGTCACCGGCACAATCCGCCACGGCTTTTCCAAAAATGCGCTCAACATCATTTCGCAAATTGCCATTAAAGCCTGTAGCAAGCACAATAATATCTGTATCAATCTTCGTGCCGTCCGTGAAAAGTAGGCCAGACGAAGTATACCTTTCCACCAACGCATCTGACTTGACTTTAATCTGAGTCAAATATGATATCAGCATTAGCCGTGTAATTTGTGAGCGGCGGATGAATAATTTTGGGAACTGAAGATGGTGGAGATTCTTACATGGCCTTTGCTGATTTTGGCTGATGTGCCGACGTCGATGTAGTGGCCTCCTAATTTAATGTTGATTGCTTCTTGAATATCCCCGTAAGGATCCACCTTGAAGCCAGCATTCTCAAGAGCTTCCCATCTTTCTGGCTCTGCTCTCGCCATAGCATGGAACGATTTGGCGGAGAGGAGTCGACTGATTGAAACGGGATTGCTAAACATCGTTCGATCGCTCATTTCTGTTGGTATGTTTTCATTATACAGCACTGGCGAGAAGTAGAAACTACCGTTAGTTCGTTATTTGTAGCACATCTCCAAGCTTTGCTTACCGTGATATCGACTCGCGATGTATTCGACCGGGAGCACAACTGGTGCCATGTTAGATAAGGATGTCGCTTTGAATGCATGCGAGTCTCACAGGTACGGCTACGCTGAATCATTGTTACCTCCATTCCCTCTTCAAGCATATCATCAGCAACGTCATGGGCTACAATGTCAGCGCGAGTATTGTAGTTTTTTCTGAGGTTCAGTTACCTGTATTTGCTGTGCCGACAACTATTCCACGCTTTCCTCTCCACCCTTCCGCTGACTTGTAGTTCTGAGAATGCATTATGATGCCGCTAAATTTATCCTGGGTTCTGTTGTCAATATATCAAGACGCTGTTTACATCTCACATCGTGTCCTAGTATCTTCTTCAAACAAAGTTTGCTCGCTTACCTTGTCTGGCCACGCCGGTATTAAAGGAACTTGCGATCCGGCTCCTGTAGCAAACACAACATGTTTCGCAGTTATTTTTGAGATAATTCCATTCTTTTTAATGGTGAGAGTATAAAGCCGCTGATCTTTATCCCAGCTTCCTGATACCAATGTTGTCGAAAGCCAGATATTCTGATTGCGGTGCTCAGTTAGAAGCGTAAAAATTGCAACTAAGCGAAGTGAAATTTGGTAAACTTACGATTCCATATTTCTCAGCCCATTTTTTATGACCAGCGGCCAATTGATCTTTGCCGAGATATTCCCCCAGCTCAGAACCAAACGTACGGTCAAATGGGAGGTGTGCTGTTCCACTGTTAGTCCGTTGGGTCCATATTGCTTGAGTGTCTTACTATTTACAATATGCTCGAACTGTGTGAACTAAAGATGAGGTTAGCTATGATGCCACTAGTCATAGGAGTAAATGAAGTTTGTTTCGGATGTGAGTTGTACGTTTGGCAGAGTTGTATCTTAAGCCCCAAGCTGCGCCAACCTCTTCATTCCTCTCTAATATAACGTAGGACACTCCCAGTGCTTGGAGCCGGCCGCCGGTACTGAGCCCACTTTGGCCGCCACCAACAACTACTGCATGAAAATGAGGATCCTTCATTGATGAAGTAATTTTGTGTCCTACTTGTATGTGGCCGTTAGCCAGCGGCATACAAGGCGCGAGAGAATCGACGTTTCCATGGCCAGAGATCTGCTCGAGGATTGTGCGTAATACCCAGATTTTCCATTCTCCACTGCTGGTTGGGACCAAGTGTATGATCGCTGAGCAGTCTGTTGCAGGATATTTGGTCTGGAAGGAAAGCCGACACTCAATCCAAGAGGTCTCTTCATCCAACCTAAGGACTTTGGCGGAGCCCGGAACGACTTTGGCGCGGGACCCAATGCCGCGACTTTTACTTAAGATGCTCCAAACAGTAGCAATTGTGTTGCCAGAATAGAATGTGCGCATCGTGCCAGTAAGGCCGTAGGTATCACGCCACAACGCATCGTCCGTGAAGTTATCTGCGCTTAGTCGAGAGAACTTATCAGCAATGGCATTTGGCCCTACTTGGAGATCGACGTCATCTGGAATCCGGGCCTGAGGTAGTTTCCCTGGAAGACGTTCCAAGAGACTTGTCGAAGATGGTTGGTCATTAGATGAAATCGCCATTTTTTATTTGCGATCAAAACTTCAATGTTACTATGGAAAACAGCACGACTGTAAAATAGTCCAGAAATCTAATGCATCTCTATGTACATATACTGCGTGTTTTATATAAAAACCATCACGCTCAGTTAGAGAAGGATAATTTGATGCAAATCCTTGAGATACATTTATCGCTGTTCGGCGAACGTTGGCTCGGAGATAATGTGTCGGAGATGGTGTGTAAGTGGTAAACACAGCGGCTCGGTCGATAAATACGCTCCGGGCGAGCTGCACCAAATTTTCCATCCGTAGACTCTCTTCGTTCTTCAAAGAAACAGTATCAGGAAACATTGCCAAATTTGTTTTGGCTGAAGAGTCGCCCGCTCTTACTGCAGCGATTGCCGGTGTTCGTCATCTGGGTGCCGATCTTACTCTCTGGAGAGCCTCAGAGGTTCCACAAGACAGAATTTATTTTCCTCGGCAGTTCTAGAGAATTTTCATCTTCCAAATCCTAAACCATATACCAAATATTCTCTCCAGTCTAAACGGTCCATATGAGTTCCCAGCTCGCTCTTTATCACCACGAGTGTGGAACAGCTGAGGTCAGGGAGTGCAAAATACCGGAGCCTGCCAGCAGCGAGGTTCTCGTCAAAGTTGCCGCCGTAGCCCTGAGTCCAATTGATTGGAAGATACTTTATGGATCAAAGCCTTCGGTTCCAACCATCCTTGGTTGTGACTTTGCTGGCACCGTGACTTGTGTTGGCGATGCCGTGACAAAGCTCGAGATTGGCGAACGTGTCATCGGCTTTGTAGCAGGAGGTTAGATCAAACAACCATTCCAAGCCCCAGGCCCAGTATACAATCCAACTGAGGCTAAACCCCCGGAAGCTTCTGCTAACCGATTGGGTTGTTGAAAAGGCAATCCTCTGAGGCCAACGGATGGTGCATTTGCCCAGTATATTGCTGCTCCAGCCCATATGATTCTTCGCCTACCCGATAATATGTCCTTCGAAGACGGCGCATCACTACCATCTCCTCTATTTGTTGGTGGACTTTCTCTATATAAATGCATGTCAATACCATATCCACCATTTCTCGGTGATAAAGCCATCAAAGAGCCCCTAGCACCCAATGAGAGTAAACTCAAGGAAGTCTTAATCTATGGGGGCGGCACGGCTACCGGGTCAATGCAAATTCAATTGGCCAAGCTGTAAGTACCGACTAAATTAACGATCTTGGTTGAGATTTACTCAACGCACTAATGGATTTCTGACACGCAAATAAAAACAAGATCGGGGCTAACTGTATACACCGTCTGTTCTCAAGAGAGCTTCGAGTTGGTGAAGAGATGTGGTGCTGATTATGTTTTCTATCATGTGAGTTCTTATAACAACTCCTGTGTATACCTGTAACTTTGGTCTATTATTATCCAGTACTTTCTTAGTCCCTGGAAACTACAACTAAATGTGCAAACATACAGGACGATCCGACTACTTTGCCGCTTTTGCGTAGCGCTACGCAAGGCAAAATAGAAGCGTCAGTCGATTGTATCGCGACAGAGTACTCTGCCGCTATTTGCGCCACCAACATGGAAATTTCTGGAGGCAAGTACATAAGCTTTACTGCGCAGAAATGGATCAACGATCCACGTATAACGGTTGTCAGGATTTTCGGCTTCACAATGATGAATAGAGAATTCCTCTTCGAATCGAAAGGGATTCGAGCAGATATTAACCACGACGATGTAAACTTCGCAGTTAATTTTTCTCCGCTTGCAGAGCAGCTCATAACAACTGGCGCAATTAAACATGGGGCTATAGAAGTACGCCCTGGGGGCTTGAACGGAATATGCTCTGGACTAGACGACTTGAAATCAGGTATTGTGCACAGGAAAAAGATAGTCTACCGCATTGAACAAACTACGTCCGGACAAAGTAGTTAATAAATGCTCAAAAGCTGTCATACTAGCTTCTATACGTTAGTGACCTCTACAGCTCGTATAAGGCGTCTAAGAGTGGAAGCAAATGCCCGTGAGATATCCCAAAAGCGCATATTTTGCAATATCCGGACAGTTTCTTGAAGCACCTGCACTCGACTCTCTGCCGCGCTCAGATTTGGCACGCCATACATTCCGAGTTGGATGTTCCCGCCACCCTCTTGAACCCACTGAAGGATTTCTGAGATCCAAGTTGCCACATTATCAGGCGATGGTTTGTCCAGCAGGAGAATGGTATGGTCCGTTTCCGCTTCAGAACCAATATTCTCACTACTACCTCCGCGGATGCCATCTCCAAGCGGAGAAGACAACAGCGTAGCGGAACACCACAATACAGAGCCGGCGTAGAAAACGTAAAAAGACTCGTAAGGAGTGTTGAACGGAAAGTCCCGACAAATCGCTATGATTTGCGAGCTATGGTATATAACCTTGCGTACTCGTGCTGGATCTTCTTCTCCCCATCTGGCCATGCGTTCACGAGCCGGCTTGTTAAGGCCCGCACTGCGAAGTAGAGCTGGTAGCCAGTCCATCAAGTCGCTCGCGGCATATAAATACGATGTGTGGATAATGAGGGCTCTTTGAACAACATGAACAAAGCCGCGATCTCCTGCTGATGTTGAGTATTTCACTGCATGAGGTGAAACCAGAAAATCCCCCATCTTGTCCGTAAGTGTCATTTTATGCTGGGCAATGGGCAAATAATCAGGCACCACTTCCATGAGGGGGGACACTTGTAACTCTTTAAGTGACCAAACAAAGCGAGCTAGCATCACCACAATGACGTGGATATGCTGTGTATCGGTCAATCGAACACTGTCCATCAGACTTGGGTCAAAACAGCTACGAGCTGCAAGCCGAAAGCCAATCGATTCTGGATCTGTCCTCCACGGACGTAGGGCTATCCAAGAGTAGGCTGATGGAGCTTCCCAGTAGTCTGCGTCTTCAGGAAGCGAGAGCGTCAGGTCGCCCGTGCTGAAAGCCGGACGTTGATTGTGGAGAACGCTTACCAGGGCATCGAATTCCTGTGGAAAGATGTTAGAAAAGATTCCGAGGCTAATTAAATGCTTGAGGCTTGGGAAATTACGCATACGTAGATGGCCCATCCCAGTCTCTTACGTCGCTCAGTAGCAATCCAGGACATCCACCGAGCCTCTGTATCTTCGTTATGAGTCAAAGAGGTCTGCCGTGGTGCGTCATGAAATAAGCCAATCTGTTTCGCTGTTTGAACTAACGACCATCTCAAGCTCTCGCTATAATTGAATAGGACTTTATCGCCACTGCAATATCCGTAGATGCCCTGGAGTAGCTGTGCTGCCATGAAAGGCTCCGAGCGTGCGACTCGTGGTTCGCGTTCGCCCTGAAAGCTTTATTAGCGGAAGGGCTATCTTCCATCAAACAACCTTTATTATGGTGACAAACCGTCGAAAGTAAGAGGCGGCGATTCAATTTGGCAATAACATTAGCAAAGGATGCTGCCCCGGTAAGATTGGTGAATCGTGCGCCTATACTGGCGATTGCAAGAACAAGCGTATCTGGTGCAGTTGTTGGGTCAAAAGTGGGCTTATGAATGAAGTTCAGAACCTCCAGAGTTCATTAATATCACTTTTATCAGATTTTGAGAAAGAGGACTGCAGCAGGAGGCAACCGTTCTTACTTACCGGCCGGAAATTGGCAAAGAAGAGATCAATGCAGTGGTCTAATTTTTCTCTACTTGGGAAATCAGAAAAAGAAACAGCAGCCCAGAGTGGCTCTTCAAGGCAAGCCTTGGCTGATCGTCGGATACGATCTCGATCTTCCTCGGCAAGATGCCGAATTTGAGAGTACGATCCCGTTTTGGACAGATCAGTACGTTGGCCACCAAGGCTTGGAATATCCAGAGATCTCTCGAAAGGCTCATGTGGGTCGAGGAGCCAGGCTTCCTGCTGGGCATTAGGTTCCTTGTACTTAGAGGCAGGTTCTTGGGCGGTATTTTGATAACTCTGGTACATTGACCAGAACAGTGGCGAAGTTGCGTGGTCAAGTAGCATGCGGTCAGGAGAGAAATTAAGAGCGTTGAAGTCCATCCTGTCCCCAGCATCTCGAAGAATCCAATCAAAATGTGTATCTTCGTAATTGGGAATGAAACTATCCGCCAGAAGAACATTATGAGTCCCTCCAGTGGGATACGACCCAAGATTCTCCGTAGGAAAAGATGTGAGAGGCGTCAGATCCTGGGTGTCCGATTCAACGGAACCAGATTGTGGTTCCTGGTCAGTATCTTCAGTTGATCCTCCATCGATTGGTTGTTTCTTTCCATAGTCAATCATAAGTGATGTTCCGGAATGTGGAGTCGACTTCTCAATAGACTGAGAATCACCACTCCGATGCTTCTCAGCATCGGCAGTATACACGCAGGAGACTTCTCGTTCGGCGCATGCGAGACACTGTGGACGATGACCAGAGCATCTGATTTTTGACCTAAAAGGGTATGTTTAACTTCTTTTCTTCAAATAATTCTTCACTAACTCTACCTTTGACAGCGATCGCATGACTTTCTTCGTGCCTTGGGCCCTCTCTCGTGCATCCTCATGTGCCGGCCTAGACTATCTCTATTGTGGATACATGTATCAGCGTTAATATCTCTTTATGTCTTCAAGTGCATATAAGAAATCATGCATACTTGCGCCGGAATTCTCTGCCACAGATTTGACACAAATTCATAGTGTTTCGTACTAGGAATACAGCAAGGGAGATAGGCTAATGGCGCTAACAAGCTTGCAGCATAAAGTGTGATGTCTATTTCAGTAAGGGTTCGGCACTTCACTGATACTGAGTAAGAAGAGCTAACTGTCATCCCAATAAGGGTGAGTATGCGATTATGATAGAGGCTTGTCAGATTCAAAATACGGTAGGCGGGAATGGCGGAGCTAAGCACGATCGATGAAGTATTTCTTCCTAATTCCGGACTTGTTTTCACGCCGGATCTTGCTCGGAGCGAGGTCCAGATCCAAGCCGAATCCCCGCAATCTATAAGCAAGTCGGAGCAACTCTATTCACGCCGCCGCTATTTGCTGTCTCCCCTCAGTCCACAAGAACGGCAGAGTGAATCTACGCACCGCTTTGAGATAGGCATGCTACAACAGCCCCTCTCTTTGCTCAGTGAGAGAGATCAATTCGCTAAATTCGCCTAACTACCAATCTTTGTTCAACCCAACGGATGAAGTCATAGTCTGTAAAGTTACCCACGTAGTATGTAGCTTATTCAGTCGAGAACTAAGCAGACGCGTCCCCGTTATTTACAAAGACACTTCCTCCGCAATAAATCGAAATGCGTCACGTACAAGCTCAAATAACGGGTCGTCCTTTGCCAGCTTTGCGTCAAAGTTATGGCCCTGGCCCTCTGCAATCACGAGCTTTGACTTTACATTTTTGGCTAGCAATTCCTTGTGAGCCATTGTAGAAAATTTGGCATCACACATCTTGTCTTCTGAACCGTGCACCAAGCATGTTGGTGGGAAAGCACTTGAGAATAACTTTGCAGGATCAACACGTGCATAGTTGCCGTCTTGCACAATAGCCGAAAGCCATGTCCCGTTTCTAAAATGAGAGAGAAGCCAAGCGTTCCTCGGCTTGGAAGAGTCAGGCTCGGGAGGCAAATCACCTTGAGCCTTCTTGAACAGCGAAGGTGCCGATATGACAGTCCCTTCTTCATTGATCTTGTCTAGGAATTCCTGTGGATATTTGGGAAGCTTGGAAAATGCAGGCATTGGCGACTGCCAGAAAGCGTCCTCAAAATACATTGCTGAGTAGAATGCCAATATTGCTTTGGGAGGATTCTTTGCCGCACCCTAAAGTCGGAATGTTATTAGCACTTCTCTTTACCATTAACTTACTGCGAAAGCAATCATTTCCTGAGATAAACATAGAAAAAGACGTAATCTTGAAAATTTTATCAGCACTCACAAGATGCAATGCCATAGTTCCTCCCGCAGACAGTCCTATAGCAGCAACTCTGCCACCATCAGCAATAATACTGATGCTAGATAACAGCCTGGGAAGGTCATTTTGTACCCATTCATAACAGCTGTATGCATCAGTGATTGGACCTTCATATAGCCATACGGATGGACAGTGGCGGTAGTTGGGCACCACCACAACAAAGCCAAGCTCTAACACAAGAGTCTCGATCTCGTTTTTGGACACAAGTTCTTTTGATCCAACAACGAAGCCACCGCCATAGAACATGATTGCTGCATCGAATTTAGTGTTCAGAACTTCTTCATTGATAAAGACGACAGGCATACCGATAGGCTGCGCGCCACCGACTGGTGCTGTCGCAGAAGATGCATAGTAAACATCTGCCGTCAGATGAGACCCTCCTTCGAGGCTTCGATACGTGTATTCTTTTGATTCCATGGCCATGTGTAATACTCTAAGAAAATAGACTCTAACAAAGGTAAAACCAGGCTGCTTTCAATCTAGATCATTGATGGAATCACAGGATGAGAAAGCTGTCAGCATCGAATGACCTAAGAGACTTTGGCATAAACATGCGTGCAATCTCTCTTTTGCAAATGCTGAGAATTCTACGATTCGCGCGATGGCACAGCCACCTCGATTCCGAATAACAATCAAATATCGGCTATGTAGTAATAAAGAATATGATAGAAGAAGGAAGTATAACAGCCTCAATGATCAGACGTAACATCAAGTGTGGTGCGTCGGAGATCGTGTGGCGGGTCCTCGCAATTGCTACCACAGCAACTCCGAGACGAGATCCGGCAGATGCGCGCAAGTCTCAGACCACGGAGACGACGTCAATCGATGATTATCTGCCGGCTTAATAGCCGTCTCTACGTAAGGAGATCTCTAAGTCAAATCGACCAGGCACATATATATTGTGAAATAGTAGGGTTACTCGAACCCCAGTCTTTAAATTCTTCACTGTGATATCAGCATTACAACAATTTTAGAACAAGAGCTAATCATGGATCCAAGCAGTACTCAGATTCTGCTAATTACTAAGCTCAGAGCTGCTCTCAAAGGTTCATTCGCTCTGACGCCTGACTCAGAAGGCTACGAAGCAAGCTTACACAGATGGTCTGAAGCTGCTGAAAAGAGAGCGGTAAGTCATCAATTGATCTGTAGAACAAACATAACGCTAACATTGAATCTTTGGCTAAGGCAGTTGTAGTGCAAGCAGGATCTGCTGAAGATGTATCTACAGCGTTACTATTCGCACAGGAACATGGCCTAGAGGTTGCAGTTCTTGGTGGAGGACATTCAACTTCTGGATCGTCTTCGACTGAGGGTGGTCTTCTTATTGACCTCACTAAAATGCGTCAAGTAACGGTCAATCCCTCTGCAAAGACGATCAAAGCTCAAGGAGGAACCATATGGGAAGACGTCGATTTAGCTGCGGCCCAGTATGGTCTTGCTACCGTTGGTGGAACCGTCAATCACACTGGAGTTGGCGGCCTCACATTGGGCGGAGGATATGGCTGGCTGAGCGGCAAATACGGTCTAACAATTGATAACTTGGTTGAAGCTGAAATTGTTCTCGCCGATGGTCGAATCATGACAACGTCTGAAAAGGAAAACCCCGATCTCTTTTGGGCCATTCGTGGAGCTGGCCAAAGTTTTGGTGTTGCAACTAGCTTCACTTTCCGTGGCTACGAGCAAAATAATCCCATATGGGGAGGTCTGTTAGCCTTCGACACCTCTGTTTTGGATCAAGTGATTGATTTCGCCAACAAACTCGTTGAAACGACAGAAGGCCAGAGTGCGATGGTGGTGGGAATTGGTGCGCCTGCTCCGACTCACGAAGTTCGTATCCTAACAATCCTCTTCTACGACGGCAATGAAGAGGAAGCAAGAGCATACTATGAGGCTTTATTCAAGCTCGGCCCTGTTGTAGACAGGACATCGGAAATGACATATAAGCAAGTCAACAGCATGCTTAATGGGGTATCGACACATGGCGACCGTAAGACGCAAAAGGGCTCTGCATTTACTGTTCCGCTGCCTACGGCTCTGGCACAAGCTCTGGTTCAAGACTATGCCAAATTTATCAACGAAGTGCCAGATGCTAAAAAGACCATTATCTTGATGGAGTATTTTAGCCAAAGAATGGTGAACAAAGTGGCTCAGACAGCCATGTCCTTTGCCAATCGTGGGTCCCATTATAACATTCTCTTTAGCACACGATGGACAGGAGCGCAGAACGACGCGATCTGTCGGCAATGGACTCATAATATGGGCCGTAAAGTCACTAATGAGCTCATCAAGACTAAAAACAATGAAGGTGTTGGCGAATATGGGAATTATGACGGTACGTGAACAAAGACGCTCATTGAGATGACGTTTTGTATGACTAACTCGAATTTCTGTCGAACAGGTGTTTCTTCTTCATCGGCTCAAGATATCTTTGGAGTCAATTACGAAAGAATTCTGGAGTTAAAGAAGATGTACGATCCCAAAAACATCTTTGCCAAAGGGGCAGGTAAATTTAGCTTTTGAAACAACGCTTTGATGAATGGAGACGTGCCGCGTTCCTGTTGCATTCGGTATTTAAGCCATCACAAACAATCATTTGTATATTTATTGTGCACAATGCCACTCTACTACTGGTCTGGGGGAAAAAATTAAAGTGACAATAAAAACAGAACGTCTCTTCGTCACCTCCAATGAAAAAGCAGTACCGTTGTTACTTCTTAGAAAGAACAGAATTGAAGCGGGTTGTTTGGATACAGTCCTTTAAACACCGCTACCGTGGGCTAACTTCTATCTAAGGGGCTACTCAAGGTTCAGCTTCTTCCAGCCTTGTCATGCTTGGTTCCTAAAATGAAACCGCATGATATTATACAGGATTATTACAAATCTACATTTGCTCGTCTAGGAGTCAATATTTGATCAACTCTGCCAGGCGCAACAACGAGAGCCGTAAGCCAACTCTCATGGGTCGGATTTCGATCTCATAATATTTGCAAGGGCCAACAAGAGCCAAGGAATAATTAATGGACCCTCTTAGGCAGGCAACACTGCTGGCGCTCATTTTCCAGTCCCAATTTGCACCACTGGGGGGCTTTTCGTATCCGTTACCGTGAATTCTTTGACTTAAAACACTAAGCATTTAGGCTTGTTCCAAGGTCCAAACAGGCACACCAGGCAGCAACGGGTTATTAGCACGAGAATAGCACCAAATCATCATAATCACATGACTGCGCGATAGGCTATTTAGTACGATGAACAAGATGTTAGTTCAGCTTCGCGTTTGTGAGCTGAAGTCCATGTTAATTCAAGATGTCGCGCCTTTCAGCTCTTCCGCAGGAGTTGACTATCCAGATCTTCCAACTTCTCGAAGTCGGTGACAAAGTGCGTCTCAGTGCAACTTGCAGACAATACCGAGCTCAATTGGCGCCAGAAATCTTTAAAACAATTCGCCTCACCAACAATGAGAGGATTGCACAGTCCGTACTGAGCGCCATCGAGGCTTATGGCGAGTACACAACTCGTATTGAGTTTACAGCTCACTGCGGTCCCAATGACGAGTTAACGACACCTGCTCTCACGCCAGCCGCAGCCAAGGTCATCCAAGGTCATCTCACTCCCAATCTACGCACCTTCAGTCTCACGTCTGACTTTGACTTTGACGACGGCGAAGAGTGGGATTCGGAGCATCCAGATGCCGGGATGGGAATGTCAATATATATATTCGAAGGCGTGGAAACTGAAGAACACATCCGAGAGAGGGAAGAGACATGGCAGTGGCGGGCCCTCATGAACGAGACTTGGAGGGCCCTGGCAGCCAATATCCACGTGAGGGAGCTTATCGTAGATGAGTTAATTCCCAAGAGAACATCGAATTTCCTAACAGAAGAGTTTCGTCAATTTCTCTCTCGTTTAGAGACTGCATCCTTTAAGATATTCGGCACGGATAACGGCGGAGGGTGGAAGACCAATACAGTGTGGGGTTATGTTGACTTCCTTGAGAAAATGGATACTACTTTTTTTCACCACATGACGGGACTCAAACACCTTGCTATCCATGCGACAGATCCTCTCGGCCATCAACCGGTTCGCACCATCCAGCTTTCGCTTATGCCCGACGATCTTCCACTATTGGAATCGTTGAAGCTAACGAGGTGCTTCGTTGGCCCGGAGCTGGTCTCGTTTATAGGCGGTCATCTAAATGTTCTCAAGTCTCTCGATGTCAAGGAATGTGTTGCTGGGGGTGACCATCCCTACATGGAAGAAGCCTACACTTGGGCCAGTTTTTTTGATGCGGTATACGAGGCAAAACCCGCGCTTAGCGAGTTAATTGCTGGCGATGGTGATAATGTACCACTCACGAGGGACGAGAAATATAGCCCCGATTATCACTTTGAGGACGAACCTGAAGATATCCAGGATATTCGCCGAAAGCTTAAGGCCGACCCAAGGCTGCGATTGTTTGGATATGGGACGGTGGACGACAAGTATGGCATGTTCTTTTTAGATGAGGACACGAATGAGGGGGAGTTTAAAAAAGGAGACGACCAGAGAGCATTTGATCGACTCATGGGCCTTGTAAACGAGAACGCTGCAAAGTCAAAGCAATGATCTTGGTTTACGAGTCATTCTCTTGATGTAAAAGATACTCTAGTGTACATACTGAGTGGCGCTTTGGATACCGAGTCATATAAAATTTCGGAATAGAGTAAGAAGCATCAGCTGCAAAGTTTATGAGGGGCATCAGTTATTGATCCCACCAAGTCCAATCAATGATGAAGAGGCATTAATTTCCATTTTCGGTATTTTTCGGTTTGCTTTTCAGACTTAACATAGCCAGCTACTGAAGACATCAAGCCAGCGCCTAGACCACAATATAGAGTGTCACATGATTTACACTGTAATAACAGAGTCAAGTCACCAATTATCACAAATAATATTAATCAGGGTCAAATAAGACTTTATTTTTACTCTTCAACTATAGTGACTCATCCTTGCATTTCTTCACCTGGTCTCCAACACGAGTTTGCTTCTGAAGAGGCATATGGAACCAATGCTCTTCAAAATCCGCCTCTTGCCCAGCGTGTGATATTTCTCTGCCAAGGTTTGATAGAGTCAAACGGCTCCAAAATTTATTCGTAGTTGACAGTCACCGAGCTGCCAGAGACACTTGTTCCAGTTATGATGTTTCCTCTCGAATCCTCAAGGTCAATAATAACCGCAGACCCGCTGCCTGGTGAAACAGTTGCTCCATTGATGAGGGCGCTTGCTCCGGTGAAGGTAACAGATCCAAAGTCAGCAAATGGAACCAATGAGCTGCCGGAGGTGAAGTCCTCGACAATCCATTCAGCGCTTGTACCGGGCAAGGGCGAGCTTTCCCTGGAAAAGGTATGGGATACAGTCTTTCCACCGCTCGACAACGTCGTGACTCCGCTGTTAGTGCCAGTCTTGGTGGCAGTAACAGTAACAGTATCTCCAGCACTGACAGAAATTCCCGAGTATTCGACCAATGAAGCGGGGAGATACTCATACCAGGCTTCGTACAAGTATTCACCACCCTCGACGCACCAGAGGACGCCAGTCTGGATAAGATCGGCATCAGAGTAGCCATCAATTCCTACCCATGCAGCACCACAGTATTCAGTGCGAGAGCTGCCGCCAGCTGGGATGCTGGGCTGGGGAATAGTGAAGGTGCCGGTGACCTCGGTAATGCCTGAGGTTGTAATAGCGGCGCCTGCCCAGTTGGTAGACTCGACGTCGGCAGTTCCATTGCCAATGTTCGAGCCGGCTTGGAATCTATTAGAACGACGAGCAGCGGCCCTAGCGCGGATAGAATCCATAGCCGCCTGCTTGCGAGCGGCAAGAGGAGATGCCAAGGCGGCTGTGGCCACCAGAAGGACGTTTGCGACTAAAGTGACGGACTTCATCTTGAATGGCTGTGAATGAGGTTGGTTGATAAACTCAGGCCAAGAAAGGTTGTGCAAGGTATGTTATGAGTCGAGGCGTCTGTAGATGATAGACTGTTGTCTAAATTGTTTCTATCAGTGCTTGGATCTGAATTAGACAGGTTTCACCAGGGACTTTATATACTTGCAATCTCTAGGTCTTCGGTATACATTGCACCGACTCATCCATAGATAACCCTCATTTTTGCGAATAATGACTCGAAGACGCAATCGTGGGGGATTGTCAAAATAGGAATGTATGATTTGCCTTTAAGCGGGAGGCCATTTATCTAAACTTCAAGATATCATTCTCACAGCTACATGTCATTAGCTGCTGGCCCGAATCAGGAGTAGACTGCTCCTTTTTTTTAATAAAAAAGAAATGAAAAGAAGAAATTATTATTATCATGAGACTCACGAGTGCGCCGTTCTATAACCTGCCTATTATAGAGAACACCACCGATGAGAGTGCATTGAATGGTGTGGTCAATAGTAGAAGCATCATGAAGAAATAGAGACGCCAAGATTGAGGTTCGGCTAGGCTTGCCGGCGAGGGTTACAGGAATATACGTTTTGGTACTTAACTTGGTCCCGAACTTGGTGGAGAAATTAGTCCTTGATCATAATATATAGAAACACGATCATGGGGTTTCTTAACTGGCATGCAATTTTGTAAACAATTCCTTTATTTGCTTTATATGGTCTTAGTACAGGTTAGTGTCTGGTATGTATATTACCGACTGTAGGCTCATCTATGCTACATAAAGCGCCCATATATATCGTTTGTTCATCTAATGAGCAACTGGATCAAGACGTGCTCTTTTGTCATTTTAACGCAATCGGTAGTAGCTTCAACCACCATTAGGATCCCTCAGGAGTCAACTAGTTCTATCTCAACTCTTCATCAAGTAAAGCCGCGTAACGGCGGGTGAAGTAAAGTGCAGCTTCCTATTTTGCTTCTTTGATAAGAAAAATATCAACGCTAATTCCAAATTCTCTTGAGGGGTAGTTACTGCAGTTGGTCTCTCGCGTAGCAGCATTGAATACCCCTGCAACCGCTCTATATACTGATATTTTATGTCTTCTTTGGTAAAGGTTGAGAACAACTCATCTTTGCATGTCACTTTAACAAGCTAACGCCACTATAAAGCTGAGTAACGCCATCACAAGGTGGGGTAAATAGCTATGAGAAGCGTGGATGATGTTATGTAGTAACAACGGCTCGGAAATAACATGGTGCAATGCTACCCCATAATCAACTTCAACCCGGTACACACATCTCTTTCAACATGCATGTGATACCAATCGTAATTACCATCTCCCATAGCTAGCAGCAGGCTCCTTCCTGTTACACTCCCAAGCCGATCCATCTGCATATGGATGCTTGCATGGGGGTTTGAGGAACGGAGAAATAACTAGGACAGTAGGATGGGTCAAAGAAGGGTTAAGTCTCCTATCTCCTATTCCCGTTGTTCGAATGCTTCATGCCGATGCTAGACGAGACTTTGATGTGCATGTATAGCTTATATACTGAGTTTTGATGAAAACGAATAGTCGATATAATAGTCGCATTCTTTAACCAATATTAGACTCCATGTCGCCACTTTTCTGCATTGTTGCATCTGCTGTTGATCATATTTCCCTTCCCTGAACAAGTCAGATTTTCATCTATAAAAATAAGTTTATCCTAGCCACCTTTGTCTTCTAACGTGTTCTCCTTCTCTCGGCTGAGAGTGAAACCTTGTTCCCATTGTGTTGCAGATTGTACTTGAGGGCTATCTGAGAACCCTGGTCTCCTCCCTTGTCTAGATCATCCACCCTTGCAGTGGACTGCGGCAAGTTGGAGATCTTGTCTGCATCGGGCGACCGTGGGTCGGCATGTTAGTCCGCAATGGACATCTCCAACGGATCAGTCGGCATTCTTCAAGAGCAACATGAATCGGGACCTAGGGTCCCATTCCCCGCGATGAAGCCATCTAAGCGAAGCAAATGAGCAAATATTCGCTTCAGGCGAGCTTTGAGAGGCGCACCAATGACCTTCTTTTTCTTTGAGGAAACCTGAAGACGAACCGCCTCATGCTGCCATTTAAATTCCTAACATGATCTTTGGCAAACGTTCAACTGTCCCGGGAGCTTGGGTATGAGTCTTTCTTGTGAAGCCTTATTGAATACGTCGGTCAAGGTGGCACTCTCCGTGGGCGCCACAGCCTGCTTTAACCAGTGGCTTGTTAGATATCGGTAAAGCTCTGGAACTCCTCGCTTGTGCTTGGAATGCTACCTTAGAGGTAAGGTGTGCTACTGGTGCGGAATTTCTCAAATACATAAAGCAGACTCGAGCGGCAACTCGACCAGCCAATAGGCAGGGTTATCCACCTTTAGATGATAGCATTTCATCTGCATGAATCGATCGTTTTTTGATGGTGTAGTTGTATGGGTGCCGCTTGATTCAGTTCGCTACATGGATCATGTGCCAGTCAATGGCATTAGCAGTGTTCAATCTTGCACATATGAACTTTTTTGTCAATGTGACCTTTCACTAAAAAAGAGAGAAAGAGAGATAGAGTATTCGCCAAAGACAAGTTTGCCATTGAAATGGCTTTCTTCTGTGACATGACGAAGTCTGTGTGTCAGTCACACTTACCGCAGGTGATGCTCATGGAGAAGCTCGCCGCATCGAGCCTTTCCACATAATTTCTAGGCTGCTGATGGTTGTTTCTCATATCACGATATGGTCATTGTTGTTCACACCACAATCGCCAAGGAAATCTTTGATGTCTTGAGATTGACTTGCCTGAGGGGAAGATCGCAGATCCCGTTAGCCGTGTTGGCTGCAGTAGAAGGTGGTGCGTCCGCACTTTAGAAATTGGACCAGTCACCTTCTCTCGCATCAGATCTTTCTCTTGAGTATGCGCTATTTCTTAAGTGGGTTTATGATAGTGAATAGAAGGGAAAATGAGTTGTTCATTGAAGTAAGAAACAGACTGGTGAGAGCTCGCAACCATCAAACGTATTAGGATCTCAATTATTGTTCTTGTTTATTGGCATGAAGCATGGCCTGGTCAAGTGAGCGGCCAGCTTTCTGGCTGGCTTGCCTAGGTAGCCTGCTGGATACACTAGCAGGGAATGCTACCCTAGCAGATGATTTGGCCGTAGATAAATAGGCAATATTGTATTTCGCAGGATCTCTAAGCCTGTGCTGGTTCAAGTACAAGGTACCTACATATTTCACGAAAAAGTGTAAGGAGTATTATTACGAAATTCTCTGAACGGAGCGCTGAAAACAGTAAATCACAGGGGATGGGATTCTTGGCATTGTATAGATTTGCATCGACAATGGCCCATTGTCTTTGAGTGCATGCATATCCAGAACTCTGTACCTAGTTAGGCAACGCGGGTCATCTTCGATAAGCTGAAATGCACCTTCAATGCATGCGGGGCATCAATTCAGCTGCCAACACATTTCAGCTGCCTACTTTCAACCAAACATCAAATTCCTTCGATTCACAGTCCATTATGTTTGGTCAACTCAAGGTCAGTATGCTTTATTCCAGTCAATAGTGCGGCAACGGGCTGTTGATTCCGCACTTGGCAGCCACGAGCTGGCGCCACAGAAGCAGTATTAATTTAAGCATCTATAAATATATATCAGCTTCACAGCGACAAAAGCCTTCTTTTTTTAAACTAAAACTGTCCAATTCAAAACCAAACTACTAAACTGCAGCCTGTTTTGGCCGATGTTAGTCCTCCTTTGCCATTCGCGTGTATTCGTTGCGCTGATTTGATGTAGTAGACGCAATGACTACCGTCGATTCCACCGCCAACGAGACCTCAGCCTGGAAGTTACGGCTTCGAGGTGCTCAGGCTAAGGCCAAGGCTAAGGCCCAAGAATCTCACGACAGCGTTAACATTACGGCGTACTTGGCCAACCATGAGTCCTTTGGCATTGACTATCAAAGTCTTCACAGCGCTGAAGATAGTGTTGAGGAAATAAAACAGCATGCGGGGAAGCTAAAGGAACATTTGATATTACTCCGTGCAAACTCTACCTCTGATGACAAATTTGAACCTATCACCAGGGCGCTCATTGATGATCATCGAAATCTAAGTGGCGATGTCAAGGCCGTCACGGATAAGCTTCAGGACGACAAAATGGACAAGCAAACGGCCATGGAGAAGATGAGAGAAGCTCGCCAGCGAGCAAAGAAGCAGTCTATCGATAGTATCGATAGATCATATGATAACGCTGTTGAAATTACTGACCATCAACCAGAGGATCAACAAGAGACGGTAGCTGATGCATGGGTACTCATCTACGACCAGTTTCTAAAATTCACTGATAAAATTTTCAATCTTTTTTTGGACATGCATAACGCTATTTCGCAGTGGCCTGGAGATGTCTGGGAAAAGGTCAAAGAGGCGTGGAATACGATGAAGGGGGTGTTCGTGGAGATATGGCAATGGTTCAATGACTTATTTGGTTACGCGTTGTAGAGGTTGCTATTCACAATATCGCCTGGCAGAAGCAGTGAGAGAACAGAGCAAAAGGTATAAGATAACTCTCAGGTAAATCTATTCATTCTCTATACAGTACAGAATTCCAGTGGGAGAAAGGTCAAAGTCTATTTATATATAAATGTGATATTTATTGAACTTATGTCACGTAATTCTTCAATAATCCCATTCCTTCATGAGTGGATTAGCTTCAATTTCATTGTCAAAGTTGGGGAGGTTTCCTGAATGACACCACGGCTTAATGGTCATCTCCTTGCGAATAGTCCCAGAGAAAAACGTAGACCACTTCAATCGGGGGTGAGCTTCGTTGATCTCAGCGACTGTCGTATGATGCAACAACTTCTCAAAGTTTTTGACATATGGGTGAACGCTTGTGTTATCGTACGTTGTGGCAAGCTGAATTAGCTGGCCGAGA
This sequence comes from Trichoderma endophyticum, assembly GCA_035079535.1. Classification (NCBI taxonomy): domain Eukaryota; kingdom Fungi; phylum Ascomycota; class Sordariomycetes; order Hypocreales; family Hypocreaceae; genus Trichoderma; species Trichoderma endophyticum. The sequence goes on from JAPMIQ010000004.1 coordinate 401,383, forward strand.
TACGCAATCTCTCCATGAATGCCCATATCCTCATGCCGAATAATGGCTTCCGAAACAGCCTCTGCCTGGTCCTTGGCAGCTCCAAAATCTTTGAGAACCTGCAGGGCCTTAATGCCACCATAGATGTCAAAAGACATTCTAGTGGCAGTCAAGAATTCCTCCGCAGTCCCAATATCGTGGAGTAGACAAGTAAGAGCCCAAGTGACAGGGTTAATCCCAGCAGCTTGCTTTGGAAAATACTGTTTGGTGATGGCCATTCCTTCAAAAGACGTATTAGCACGCAACCAATATACCGGAACAGATACTTCATTGACATAGATTACACACCAAAGTAATACACTCTCATAGAATGATTGAAAGTCTGAGGGTGAAGATTTGCCTTGACATAATCGACCGTCTTTGCCACTACTTGGTCGCTGGATGGAAATCCGAGCTCACTGATGGAAAGAGGCAATGGTTCAATGGTGGATAGCTTATCACCAAAGAGAGTTCCAGCGTGCCTGGGAACGCTAGTCCAGCCATTGGAAGCAACCTCGTCTTGACACATATTCGAGACCTGGTATGAGTTGTGTGAAACTGAAAAGAGACAAGAAGTTGTTTAACTGTGATGAAGGGGAGGGAATGTCTAGGAGGCAGAGGCGAGCAGTTTGCTACTTTATAGTTTCTCTTTATCATCCCTACACCATTCCTGGATATATCAAGACCCGATTTACAACTCCTTATCAGACAATTTATAATTTGCTCATAATCTCTTCGTGAAAAGACTCATGCCGTGCGGGTGTAAGGAGAATGCAGCTCGCTCTGAAGAACTTCATGTACGACCGATATCGCTCCACTTCCTATTCCGGTAGTTATTTTACGTGGGGCAAGTCAGATACGACCTTGAGTGGTGGCGGAAGATAATAAACTACGTCACGGGACCGACTGAAGCTGACTCGCTCGATAAAGCCAAGGCGTCTTACATCTTCTACCGATGTTTTATTAGCAGAAGAACTCCGATATAAAGCGCAATATTATTTAGCCAAGAGTAGCGCCACTACTACGTTTGAGGTTGTGCTGCTACAGGCATGTGTAGCTTTCTGAGCGAAACAGACAAATGCAGCTAAATGAAACCGAGGTTGCCATTGTTCATTCACCATTGGTTATTCATATCCGGTGAGATCCAGCTTTTCTGCTATTATTACTATTATTACTCTTACTATGAATGTGTTATTCTAGGTATAGTGCGCTTATCGAATCCTTCAATTACTCTGGTCGCTCGATTTCCTTCTCCCAGCAAGGCGACTCGTATTGTATACCGGAACGCGAAAGGGCAAAACGTCTCGACAAAGCTCATGACCCAACATATAAAAGCCAGCCAGGGATGCAATAAATCCGAATGCGCCCCCTGCTTTCATAAGGCCGGTACTGGTCGCGACATTACCATCTGCCCTAACAAAGTGCGCTATGCAGTTGAAAATATATGAGAGCTCCAATCCACCATATATAATAATATTAGGGCCACCGCTATATCAAATTTAGCAGTGGTTCATAGGTGTTTGTTGGACAGGCTCTTACGTTGGCAAAGATGCAATGAAAAAGAAGAGATTTAGTATACACCACACTATGCGAATATCAGATTCTCAGTCAGCGCGCTCCTTGAGATAGGAATATGACTTACCAAGTTGGTAAATCCCAAACGCATTGTAATACTCAGCTGTCTGGCCTTGATATGACTCGAAAATGCCCATTGAAGGTAATATCAACGCTCCGTAACCGCCGTAGTATAGCCCTATCCGAAAGTGTCAGGCGTTAATCTCAGTAAGCCACGAAAGCTCCAAGGGGACGCGTTTACCAAAAGCTGCCAAAACTGTGTATTCGAACGTGTTCCCCCTGACCATTTCCCACTGCGCCGAGATCAGGAGCCCAAGTCCAGCGAGAAAACAGAGGTTTGCTACAAAGACGGATTGGTTTGACACTCCACGGAAGCCCATGGCAGACAGTGACAACGCCATTAATGTAGCTGCAAAACTGCCAAAACCCAGTGCACTCTATAGTATATATTAGCGGTCTCTCATAACCTTTTGTTGAAAGAATCTTATAATTTGAAAGTCGGTGGTCCCTACTGGATTGGCAAGGTCCCTCTGTCTAACGACAGGCAACCCAGTCGGCTTAATGTCGCTCTCTTGAATTGAATTCATTACAAAATTTACAAAAGCTGTTGCTCAGGAATACGTTTCACACGGTGGCAATGTAAGTTCTCTTAATTCTTGACAAACTGATGATTAAATATAAGTGGGAAGCGAATCTATTACGTTTCGCGGTCGCACTGATTGGAGCCGCGGAAGGTCATCCAAATAGCCTTATTTTTATTAAAGTAAATGCCGAGTTATGGCCTATATGCGGCTACATACACACCAGCCCCGCTGTCAAGGGCATCAAACCGAGCAATGGAATAGAAGCGCCGCCCGCCGTTGTGGTCTGATCAATTGTCACAGAATCGGATACAGAGCCATCCGTACCACACAGATGGCAAACTGGGCTCGCTGAGACTAACTCAACATAGACGGCTAAGCCCGTCTCCATTCCCCAACTTTTCCTTTGTAGGGCATAGCTTACCCGGAATGTTGGCGGGACTTAATGTGATCTATCCGAGTTCTGGGTTGCCCTTCACAAGCCGAGCGCAGTGGTTGTGCCCGAGAAAGGAAAAGGTTCTCCTCTATTCTTCAGGGCTCAGTTCACGATAGATCGCAGAAACCAAGTTGGCAACATTTTTCGCATCACCATTCCACCTCGCGTGGTGCTAAGAGCAACATTTCTCATGCCCCCGACTTCGGCCACACCGGATCCTCCGTGTTTTCCCTCATCCCCATCATTCCGCTCGTCAGGGGTGTTCCATAAAATACAATTACGTACGGGCCATGGACACTTCGTGCTACACATGCCGCCGTCGCCGCATAGAATGCCGCATGGATCAGCCGCCGTGCAGGAAATGCACCCAAGCTGGACTAGAATGTACCCAGACCAGACCCTTACGATGGGCGAAAGGTGCTACATATCGGACCAAGAAGACAGAAACGACGGCCGCAAATAAACCCGTTATATCCAAGAAAATAGCTCTTTTCGGACCGAGGTTGGCTGCAAGAGATGTATCACACGTACAAACCGCCACACTTCCCGGGTCTGTACCTGTTACCAATGTCGGAGACAGAGGTGAGATATCACAAGCTACAATTAAACGTCCCATTTATAAGAGTAATAAGTCTCTCTCACTACACTAGTCCTATTTCTGACAGACGTTTTGCGCACATAATAGGATACTACTTTCGGCCAACTCCCATCACACAGTTAGATGACCCTCTTTTATCTAACCTTGATGACACTACTCGGTATTACTTAGATTATTGTACGTATAAATTTCTCAGAACTACACGTAAGTTGAACCTAGACAATATTTGACCATGGTTTAGACAGCAGATGCGTTTGCAAGCTCTTTATTATGTATGACAGTACCGTGAACCCGTTAAGAAACGTAATAGGAGCTGCTTTCGACAATCCACTGTTACTGTCTTCTATTATTGCACTCTCATCACGTCACAGGGCAAACTCAAAGCTCTCATATTCCCAGGGTAGGTTGGTGACCTCGTCCACAATTCTAACAGACACCGATCACACCGCTCTCCGCTTCAAACACAAGACATTGCGAGGGCTTTCGGATGCTGTAAATGATCCTCAGCTACGAACACTGGACGCGACGATTACGAGCGCCTTTCTGTTGCTATTTCTTGATCTCCTAGAATCGGGGAGTGGCACCTGGAATATACATCTGGAAGGTGTAAAGAAATTAATCACCCAGATTGACACCCACACCAGGCCAAAAGGAATTGTACAAGAAAATTTTGGTACATATCTTATAAGTATACGAGAGTTCGTCTCTCGACAGATTTACGTGTACGTTAGCTCAGTATAGGCACTGTTGCCACCTTATTACTGCTAACCGCCTCCCATCAGGATTGAGAACCTCGGACCAACATACGCGAATCCCGAAATATTGTCACATACAACTATCCCTTCACAAGAAGCAAAACAGCCGCTACAGCAAAAGTTAGAACATTCGTACTTGGGATGTCCCGAGTATATCTTAGACGCTCTTGGGGCATTTTCTTCCTGTCGAGATTTCCTCTTGTCCTCACAGCCGAGAAGCGAGGCTGACCTTGAAATACGTATTCATAGAGTAGATGACGTGTTTAGATCTATGGAGAGCTTTGACTGTGATTCTTGGGCGGCAACACTACCACGACTGCCTTCAACTTCAGTGCAGATTCAAGAGCTATCCAAGTTAGCAGAGTCTTATAAACTTGGGGCTCAGATATATGGCAGACGCATTCTTGACGCTCTCATTGGGATGGAAACCTCCCAAGATCATCTCGTGCACCGGCTTATTGGCGTCATTCATGAGTTAGAGGGTGACACCAACTTGTTCAAATGCATACTCTGGCCAATGGTCATTGCAGGATTGGAATCCCGCGAACAAGTGCACAGAGAGTTTATATCAGGTTGCTTGGAGAAATTTTGGCTTGAAACACGATGCTTGAATGTGGTGAATACCGGCACTATACTAAGTAGGTTGTGGCAGTGGGAAGAACGGGAGGACTCGACCTCTAGGCATTGGATATTCAGAATTGGTCAATTAGGGGGAGATTGGCTTCTTGTATAAAGAGTCAAGTGCTCTTTATAGATTAATTCGATCCAAGGGGCAGTTTCAATATGTTGCTTACTACTAAAAATGTTTATGCCTTTGTCATCAAATTTAGAATAACTTCCCAAACAGAGGACAGAAAAGTAGCGACTGAGAAAATTTCGAACACCCACGAGTTGGATCATACGCCTACAGAAGGAGTAACTACTATTTCTACATTTGCCTACTAACTGCTACTATGTCTATATTCCTCTAGTAACTGTTACTATAGTTATATCGTAAAATTCAGGTGCTTGCAGAATAGGTATCCCCCTACAAAAGCACCACTCGATTTGATTAGGTGCTCATATTGCTTTACCTATTCATATTGCCGTCTCGCTTTTCTGACCTCCGCTTGCCTCTGTTCTGTTGCGCTTCAAGCAAATGATAGACATATATACAAAGTAATTTTATTAGCCAAGATGCTCGTTGATTGGTTGGAATGACATACTCCGCACTCTCAGCGGCATCCCGCAAACCAATTGGATGCCTAATATTATCACTCGACGGAAATGCATCTCATCTCTCGCTTCCACCTAATGCATGCTGTCAGAACATAATTCATTAAAGAGTACCGCAACATCTTCATAGATGTTTATTTGAAATGAACATCGAGGGAAACAGCTTTGGCGACAACGCCACCATCCACCAAGGGAATGTGTATCACTATTCTTCCGAAGGCGCAAGCGACCGCTGCTTGGCAGATTTGCGATCAACAGACCCCCGCGACGACAAGGTCCGGATTGAGCAAACCAAGGGTGGCCTCTTGAGAGAGTTATACCACTGGATCCTTGAAAATGACAAGTTCAAGCTGTGGTATGACGATGACGATACACAAGGCCAGCTGTTGTGGATCACGGGTGATCCGGGGGAGGGAAAGACTATGTTGGCATGTGGTATCATCGACGAGTTGGCAGATCAAACGAGAATTCAAAATCCAGAGTCAAAGACGGTGCTATCCTACTTCTTCTGCCAAGGTACCGACTCGCGCATCAACTCTGCCGTAACCGTGCTGCGCGGCCTTCTATACCTTATTATTCACCAGCAGCCGTCACTCATCTCACATATTAGGACCAAATACGATATTGCAGGCAAGAGCCTCTTCGAAGATGTGAATGCTTGGACAGCGCTATCGCAGATTTTTATAAATGTTCTGCAAGATGCGAGTATAGATAACACCATATTAATCATCGATGCGTTAGACGAATGCGAGGTAGATCAAGCAAAGCTCCTGGATTTTATTCTTCAGCACTCATCATTGCCCCAAGTTAAATGGATCATTACCAGTCGTAATGGGCCTCTTATTGAGAAGAAACAAAGTGTCTGTAGCTCACGGGCTTTGCTTAGCCTAGAGTTAAAGGACAATGAGGCCTACATATCTGATGCCGTTGATACTTACATAAAGTATAGCGTCTCACGGCTGGACTTGGCGCAGGATGACAAAGATGGCCTTGAGAGGGCAATGCGCGAGAAAGTTAACGGGACGTTCTTATGGGTATCGCTTGTTATGAAAGAACTTGAACAGGCGGAAAGCTGGGACGCTCTGCAGGTCATCGGTGAAATCCCATCGGATTTGAAAGAAGTTTATGCCCGCATGTTGGGGCAAATTCTGCAGCTGAAGAGAGGGAACCACAGGTACTGCATGCAATTGCTTTCAACAGCGTGCGCAACATATCGCCCACTCAGTCTCTCAGAGCTAGGGTTTCTCTCGGACTTACCGCGTGGGATATCTGAGAAGCCAGGGGCCGTCCGAAGAGTTGTAACCATGTGCGGCTCATTTCTTACGATACGAGACGAGAATGTCTACCTGGTTCACCAATCTGCCAAGGACTATCTGTCCACTGACGCTCTGCAGACTATTTTCCCCAATGGAGTAGAGAAAATTCATCATTTTCTCTTTTCCAGGTCGCTCCAGGGCATGTCTCAGATCCTAAGGCGCGACGTATGGGATTTGAAGGCCCCCGGAGTTCTTATTGATGAAATTATGGCTCCAGAGCCCGACCCTTTAGCCACGACACGTTACTCTTGTGTCTACTGGGCCGACCACTTCTGTGATGGCATTTCCGAAAATTGGGCTCAAATCAATGACCTTGAAGACGATGGAATCATACATCAATTCTTGAACAAGCATTATCTGTATTGGCTAGAAGCTCTGAGCTTGCAGCGCAGTATATCTTACGGTGTAGTAGCACTCAATAAGCTCGAAACACTACTGGTAAGTGCACACACTGTCACATCTAACATTTGTGTGCTGGAGACTTACAATTAGTGGGCAAAAGACGGGAAAAAAGCGTCTTATGCAATCATCGGAGATGATAAGAGATGCTCGTCGCTTCATCCTTACGTATAGGAAAATGATTGAGATTGCACCGTTACAGCTTTACGCATCCGCACTCCTATTTAGTCCTACCGAAAGCCGAATAAGACGGCTATTCAGTGAGGAAGAGCCAACATGGCTTGTATCGAAACCAATAATGGATGCAAAATGGGGCCCTTGCATCCAAACGCTGGAGGGCCATGAGGATACGTTAACAAGTGTTGTATGCTCAACGGATGGCCAGCGACTTGCCACAGCCTCGCGGGATAGAACGGTCAAAATCTGGGATTACCATACCGGGGGATGTCTCTTGACTCTAAAAGGCCACCACAAAACAGTTGGGTCGGTTGCCTTTTCGGCAGACTGCCAAAAAGTTGTCTCGTCTTCAAGTGACGGCACAGTCAAGATATGGGATGCGAGGCTCGGAAATTGTCTCCAGACACTCAGATGCCAGAGCTACAAATGGTCTTGGGCTACGCTGTCACAAGATGGCAAACTAGCCGCTACAATCTCGGAGACGGACGATCTCATTATCTGGAACTTAGCAGGTGCTTTTTCGCATATTCTCGATGTACCTATTCATGGTTTCTTGATTGCTGCTGTATTTTCAGCGGATAGCCGGCAATTTGCCCTCGTTCACTCAAACGAGGTTCATTTATGGAATATAGCGACAAATTCGCACTTTCAGACTCTTCGAGGTCGTTTTGTTGCTGCAGACGACACGGCTGCTTTCTCACCGAACGGCCAACTATTTGCTTCATATGTCTACGAAAAGGAAATTAAAATATGGAGTATTGAGACGGGAGAATGCATCAAAGTATTACCAAGGAGTGGAGCTGCGATGGCGGTAGTCTTCTCGCCAGACGGCCTACGAATTGCGTCTGCCTTGGGCGATAGAACTATTAAAATTTGGGACACAGCTACGGGAAATTGCCTACAGACAATACACGGTCTGAATCACACGCTTTTGTCAGTCGCATTTTCTACAAATGGCCGGGAACTAGCATCAGCTTCAAGCGAGGGGGTAGCCAGAATCTGGAATTTAGATACAGGCCATACCTCTCTGATACCCGATATCCCTAATCGCGGAATCGACCAAGTTATCTTCTCCAAAGATAACAGCTTGATCGAATCGATATCGTATGGTGAGGTTAATATCTGGAACACATTAGATGGCACTTGTTCCCAAACCCTCCCCACCGAAGGAACGATGTTCTCGGAAGATGGACAGCGGCTCGCCTTCATTGGAGAGGATCATACAATCTATATGACAAATGAAGATCTTACACGGTACATTGAGATACCAAAGGGATATGCCGAACAACTTAGAGATATTACCTTCACTTCAGATGGTCGCTATTTTGTTACCATGGGAGATGAAATGGTCAAGATCTGGGAGCCGACCACAGGAGAGTGTCTCCAGACCATTCATGATAATTGGCCAATAGTACTTATGGCATGCTCGCAAGATAGTCAAAGAATCGCAATCGGAGTCGCAACAATGCCCTGGACGCATAGCTCTCAACTAGTGAAGATATGGGACCTAACAACAAAGAAGCGCTTTCAAACTTTGAACACGCCCAATTGCAGCCTAATATTCTTCTCTCCAGATGGAAGGCTTCTTGGTACGGTAACAAAGAGTTACAGACACCCTGGCATGATGCAGCAAGTGAAGAGCTGGGATGTTTCTGAGGGCGTATGTCTACAGACATTCCAGGAACTAGAGGGAAACATGAAGCTATGCGCCTTCTCACCAAATAACCAGCTATTGGTGTCATACTCGAGGGGCATGCTGGACACCACCACTGGATCCAAGAAGACTTTGAACATGATCAAAATCTGGGACGCGGCCTCAGGTGCCTGCTTATTAACACTGGATGTTGGTCCGCCGATTAACAGCCTTTCCTTCGATCCATTAAGCAATTCCCGTATCCATACTAATATTGGAGTTATGGATTTGAGCTCTGGTAGCTCTGAGATGAATAGCACGATATCACCTAGAGAACTTGTCCACCATGGCTATGGTATAAGCCTTGATGGTATGTGGATTGTAAATGGCGAGGAGCGGCTGCTTTTGTTGCCTCCCGATTACCGAAACAAAGCAACGGCAGTACGGGGAATGCAGATAGCTATCGGTGCGGTCACACGCGAGTCGAATCGTCTATTTCTGATGGGCTTCATCAATGAACAGACTTGTAATTAAGGGGGTAGCTCTCCTCTTTCACAATCGTTAGTACATGTAAGCTACCTGAGCAACAGTTTTGCACGGCTACTGTCCCTCCCCTGTGCAACTCCTTCAAATGCCCCTATACGCAAAAAAGAGTGTCGATAAAGATGAAATCCAAACTCGCCGCTTTTCTCTTCTTCGTGTTTCTCTTCTCTTTCCTCGTCTATATCCTTCTTATTAGCGCCATAGGTATCGCAAATTTGGCGGAGTCGCTCTCCTAATCTGCGTCCCGTCGCCGTTAATGCTAATGCCAAAGTCATTCCTCTTCTAGTCCACAAGGTGTTTGTATCATTTATCATTCTGATTGGCAAATCACTCGTTTCCTTTATCAAAATGAGACCGCAGTGAGTTCCAAGGTATAGAAATCTCACGTCCAATAGTTCTGGTGTGTTTCCCGGGGTGGTTTTAAGATGAGAAGGTGGGATAGCGGCAAGGCTATCTAGGTATGTTTTTGCCCCACGAGGAATATTTGCCCATGGTAAATAGTTGTCGTATCCGCCGTAATAACTTGCAGAGATTTGTAGGCGCATCGTATCAACCTTTTTAATGATCCCTTCAAGATAAATCGAACCGTCCATTCGGAATTCCTTGACGTCGACAGAACCGTCCATATAGCCAGTTAGAAACTTAACCTTTCCATCCACAGAAGCCCAAGACCACGAAGGCGCTCGTCGTCGCGTGTTATCCTGTTTCACGTACTCATACTTTCCATTTTCAATTCGGCCAAGATGACGCCATAGGAGCGACGGTATTATGCTGTTTTTAAATGCTCCAAAATAGTACTCATCTCGAGGAGTACTACCCAGCCGCGCAAGTCCTGCTATTGCAGGCAACTTATCAGAGACAAAAGTAAAGCTCTTTAAGCTATACTCTTCAACAATATCATTCCAACTATAACGCAGTTGACCTGGCTCTTCCCTTTTAATTGATGATTTTTGGACTGCTATACTGTCCGAGGCGCATTCTCTTCTGCTGCAACTTTGACACTTCCAAGAGAGCTCTTCGCTCCCAAATGAGACGCATCGTAGGGAAAGCAGCGCTTCTTGAAAAGCCCATCCACGTTGGTCTAACGGCTCATTTATCGGCAACGTAATGTTGGCATTTTGGCCAAGATATACCAGCCTAGATTGATGTCGGTCGATGGGAATTCTGCAACAAGGACCTACTGGGGGCGTTCGATGATTGAAAAGCCCTTGGTATGCATCACATGCCCCGGTGGCTTTGACCGTGAAAAAAGCCCCTCGGAAGACTTTGTCCATACTCCTCCCTTCTCGTTCCCAATCTTTGATTGCCTTGTAATCTTGACCCTGTATGATGCAGAGAGAGTCTACCCATATATAACGAACATCTAATCGTCTTGCTAATGTGATGGCGTCATAGACGGTTTGCGGCAGGTTTATTAGCGGAATGCCTTGTTTGAGCTTTTCCATATTCGAACTTTTTAATGTAAAGAATGGTCTTTTACCCCAGCAGTAACTGAGAGCGATGTACTTTCCGGTCTGACCCTCGGTTGTTGTGACCAATAGAGGCTGCTGAGAGCCATCCGGTGGCCCAACATCCACTACTCTCCTAGGTAAAGGAGAGTTTTCGTTAACTGGACACCTCTCATGATGATTCATTAGGCAGTCTGATAGCCAATTGGAGACCAGATCAAAGCAGCGATTCGATCCGGAATATGACTCTGCTCTCCTCCACTTGATGGTGCAATCAGAGCTCGAGAATAAATCTGCACAAGTTAAACTCAACACATATCTACCAAAAATGGCCATACTACATACCAGGATCAAGATCAGCATATACGGTGATATAGCCACGGACCAGCCAAGGCTTCTCGTCCGGTGGGCCAAGATACCAACGTCCATCTCCTTCAGGACACCACATGAAATCGGAGCGCCTTTTTTCTTCTGTCACAACCACGTATATCTTTTCCAATAATTGATGATCTGGTGGATATCTGTACAGAGTGACACTGCAGGAACTCATAGACTGAAGCTTGTGCATATCTGATCTTAGTGACGACAAGATAAGAGAACATAAATCGCACGAAGTAGCGCCATTGGCGTTCATATTACCTAAAAGACTCGTAATGTCTGAATAGAGCACGTGGCCTTCGGCGGTAATATCGCCCAGACAAAGATTCCGACAATTAGCACATCGTCGGAGGGAAACGTCAGACAGCTCAGCCGCATCTTTACTACCATTTTCCTTTCTCTTAAGAGTAGAAGACATAATATATCCCGGACAAGTACTCCGTAAAGAAGAGAGGTATTACACAATGCTTTCGTCCGGGGGAAGGAAGTAGACATTTGTGCAGGTCAAGCTATACGCTACAATTGTATTGAGGTGCTCAATATTTTGAGGCTGTGTCGAACGATTGCTGCCTAAATACCCCGTCTCACCGTTTATGTACAGTAAACCTTGGTGTAAGCCTTGGTTCTAGCGAACCGCCTAAGTGGACGATAATCGTGCTGTAACAATGAGGGGCCTGACGCGGATTCCTCCATCCCATACAAATTTACTGTTAATGCACCAGTTTGTATGTACGGCAATACCGGTGCCGCCGGTATATATAATAGTACACATCCTTGAAAAAAAAAAACATGCACGCATACACCTTCTGAAATAACCACCTCCTGGCTTTGCTGCAAGCATTGCTTTGCCCTAGGTGTTAGCTGGCATTGTTTTGTTTCATCGCCACGGCTATCGCCCATACTGGATTACCTTCCATTCAACATGTGGGAGTAAGAATTTTATGCAAGGTCTGGCATGCTGAAATTCTTCCTTGGTATGTTACGCGACACCGCGAAACTTAGGTACAGAAAGCTCCCGACCTATTCAGGTTGCATGCTTATAACCTGGTAGAAGAAGTAAACAAGCACATACGACCATAGGTAGAGGAAAACTCGGGGTCCCGTCTGCTCCCCCATAGATAAGCCTCTAACCGGCAGATTAGTAGTTGAGTGGGTGACCATCAGCGAACACCGGCTGTTGTATGTTTTTTCGTTTTCTTTTTTGCTCGTTTTTTTGTGTTCTCTATGAGATAGTTGTGTTGCTAGAATTTGTCGAGTTGTGGTGTGGTCCATTTCCAAGGAAGATCACGGGTAAATGCCACCAACGGCTGAGTGCTGGGCCAATGGCGTGGCTTCAATCCTACATGCAGGATTGCTTATTAAAAGCCTTAATCGCCGATTATCAAATGTTCAGCCGCTGGGTCAACATGGAATTCAATCAGGGTTTTACATGATCCAATATCGGGAACCAGTCGTTATAATACGTGTGCTAAACCCCAGCTCTACAAAGGGATCCAATGTGCATGTCCAATCCGTTAGCCGCCAGAAATTTGATGGTAGAGACAGCCATAAATCCCACGCGGTTGGGCTTGCCAGCGCCGGTCACAATGGCGAGCGTTCTCTGGAGAGACTTGCTGGAAACAGACTGGTATTAGGCCTTGTTGACTTGATTGGCCAAGTCTGGAGTGTTGTTATGTTCTGCACTGTGACCACGACGATTCCAGATTTGTGTGGTCTTTTTTATTGATGAATGATGACAATCCAGAGTTGCGCGCCACGGATGCTGCGGCCTTCCAAGCTTTTTCTTCCAAGTATACCAGTTCTTCTTCATTTTTTAACTTCATCTTGTTAAAGAAGCCATTAAAGATGATGAAAGTAACTACGTATCTGAGCATTACCAACATGTAGGGTATGATGAGGATGTCATGTAGGTCCAGCTCATGTCAGAAATGCCATTACATAGCAGAAAGACCTTGCCATCTTAACGCCTCGCAGCTAAGAGATTGTTACCCTTTTGGAGCAGGCTGACCGCCCCTTTAGTTTGGCGGTGACGATGTCATTGGTCACCCGCATTCTCCTTCAATAACTTCTCTTGGGTTGTTCCTTGCTCTCCGCTGCTTACCGGTAACTCCTGGTTAAGATGATCGCATCAACACCAGCGCAGATCCCGTTAGTCTGTCAGACCAGCCTCTGGGCCTCCACTCATGCAACCCAAAAAGGAATATGATCTCGTAGAATGGTCCAAGCTTAAAGCAGAATGGACGGGTCTATTATGTAAGGATGGCTTCCACGAATAGGCAGTTGCGGAGGCGGAATATGCATGTTCAAGATTACATACCCTGGTCTTTGTGTGGAAAGTATTGAGGCTGCATAATGTCATGGTAGCTGCGTGCCCAATTATGGGTTAGCACTTCAGCCTCTATTACGTTAAACCAAATTGCTGGTATCTGTAAGAGATCCTTGATTGTGGGTTAAGGTTGAATTGTCATCGCGCGCGGCTTCTGTGCCTGAGCCAAAAGTACGCCCACCCTAAAGCCGAGACTTATTTGGTTATGGCATTAGCCTGCTTACTGGGCTTCTTAGTTCCATCTGATAAACACAGGAACAATACCAAGCTGATCAAGCATCCTCAACATGACCTTCTGCAAAGTCGGATTTACCTCTGGAGTATGGACTTACCGTTACGATACGGAGATAAGGGGGAAGTCAGGAGCATGTAGATCAATCAGCAGCGGAAATTGTAACTTGAAGCATACGCTGAAGGAGCTTCGAACAGTGAAGTTGGCTGTAACAGTCCATAGTAAGCTGAAGAATCCAACCAGCTAGTGTCCGGCTGTCGATCCATATTGCTTGTATTTGTGGTATTATAAAAGGAGATGACTCCTCCATTCTGTTCGCCTTTGCTATATCTCAACTTCAGCATAATTTGAATATTCGTTTAACCTCATCAACCACAATCATGAAGATTTCTCTGCTCTTTCCCGGTATTGCCCTGGGGGCTGCACTCAACTCCTATCCCGGTGCTAATCCTCCCATCGACACTCGTTCTCTAGATGAGATCTATCGAGCTGCTCAGAAAGAGACTGGCGAATTGCTTGTGTTCTGGGGTGGAGACTGTATGTGCTGTGATTCTGCATCTTATATCCAAGTTTGGTAACTAACGCCATTACAGCTCTCGACCAGGCTGCAGGCACTATCCAAGCATTCAACGCCCGATTCCCAAAGATCAAACTGAATTTGCAGGTTGAATTGTCCAAGTACATTGATAGCCGTATCGACCGGCAGTATCAAAAGAATCAGCATGATGGAGCCGACATTGCCATACTTCAGCAGCTGAATGACTTTGACCGCTGGAATCGCGATGGCAGACTTTTGCCTTACAAGCCTGCCTCGTGGAACAACATCTATCCTGACGTTAAGGATCCTAATGGTGGATTCTTGTCTATCCTATTCTGTAAGTTCTTGGAACATAGAAGACCCGAACCGTGACTGGCTGCTCACAAGTCATAGATCAATTTGGCCAGTTCGTATACAACAAGGACAGACTTCACGCCAATGATGTGCCCTCTACCTTTGAAGAGTTGCTCCAACCGCGCTGGAAGAATAAGCTAATTCTGGCTTACCCTAATGATGACGATGCGATCAACTATCTCTTCACTTTGGCCATCAACAAATACGGCTGGCAATGGTTCGAGAAGCTCGTCGCCGACCAAGGCGTACAGTGGAGGCGTGGCACTGGCGCTGTATTGGAATATCTCACCACGGGAAATACCAGCGCAGTGCTCAGCTTCACCACCAACATTATAGATCAGACCAACCTGGCGGCCAAAGCGCCCACTGATACTCGCCTTGCCTGGCCCCAGGCCGCTGCCATTTTCAAGACGACGCCGAGACCGGAAAGTTCGAAGCTTTTCATGTCGTGGATCATGGACACTGAGTTCCAGCAATCTCTAGCCAACAGCTCGGTCCTTTACACTACTCGGATGGATATCAACGACACCAAAGGCAATATCTTCCGGGATGCTACGGTGCCACCTACGCAGTTCTCCAAATGGATTGTCAATCGTGAGGTTGTGGAGTGGTGGCGCTTCCAATATGAGTCGTCCATTGGTCTTCCGCAGGGTGTCGACCCGGTCTTGGTTGGACCTTGAAGCGGCGTATGCAGATATTGTATAGCTATTTGAGATCCTGAGGAGACATGTTGTTTTTCAATTCTTAATATTCGAGACGTTGAGTTTTTAAATATATTTGTCTAATCTGCTATAAAGAATTTCCATGAGCGATATCCTGTATCAGCTCGTTGGCAGAAGACGACATTAGAACATCAATCCAGACCATCTCCTGAGTAATATGAACTAAGTTTCCCACTGAGGTATTGGTTATCATCATGGTGTGTTTAATCTCACTGATATATAAGTCCCTCAAGTTACGTTCTTCCAGTAACGCACCAGTAATTAATACCCATACTTTGAGGTCGAAGAAGTCTGGTTCCACGTAGCGTATATTGGCAGCAATAAATTGCACAAGCCGCGCTTGCAATCCAGCCCTCTCAACAGTAAAGAAGCTCAATCTTTCTTTCAAGACAGACATGATAGTCAGACATGTAAGTCGAACTAACTCTCTAGCAACGAGGTCGCTACGGTTAGCGTGGTTCATATAATCGTCTGGTAATCTCGGCATTGATAGTAGAAAGTGTAGAGCCGGGCTAATCATGAGAAGCCCCTCAATGTCCTTTTTCCAGAAGGTGCTGGATCTACTTTTCTCTTTTATGATTCCCGACATGTGTGACATCTTCATCATGGCTTCTCCTGCCTCAACCAGGTCAGATTTCTGCACCAACCGCAAGAGCAAGGCTCGTAGCCTCGGAGGTGTCGATAGGATATCTCCATTAGGGCTTGGAATTCCAAGGTTTGCGTATAAGGGAAACCGCGGGCAGGAGTCGAAGACTATAGCCCCGACCAAGTCGTAGCTGCAGCACTGCAGTTAGAAAGGCAACTCTATCTTTAGGAGCGACCACTACTCACAGTAGTATCAGTAAAAGTATTTGGTAAGACAAGTCACAGAGTCCTCCACGAGTATTCAAGATGAGGCATAGTCCATCCATGTGAACTTTCCAGCTTGCCCAGTCGCATTGTCTCATCTAGTTATCGTCAGCTAAAGACTTTTGATCGGAGTAGGAGAGAAGCATACGTTGAGACAAACATGACCTAAAACATTCGCTAATATCCCCTGGCCTTTTACGGCGTTTTCGTCATCGAGACGCTGCCGCAGCTGCACTATGGACTGTGAATAGTGCCTCATGGCTTCTGGAGTCTTGGCCACAATATTATTTGTTCTTAGCCTCTCCCATAGGTTGGCGTTGTTGCCGAGGATAACTTCAAAAGCTCCAGGGTCCATTAATGACACCTCAAACCACGTAGCGCGAAAAGGGATATAGACATCCGTTACTTCGTTGGCTAAGACAGGGAGGGTTAGCAGCTACGTTTGGAAGACGCAAGATCTAGATCTTACCAAAGCGGACCAGTTCCAGCATACGCGTGTCGCCTGGCACGGGGAAGCTTCCGAGTGGCGGCAATGACCGGCCGGGAGAGCTGTTGTCGGATCCGGGGCGTATACTCGGAGAATTCTCTCGTCTTGATTCTCTCGCCCGCCGTTGTTGGTTGCCGCCCCGCATGACAAAGCGGCGGATGTCCGTCATCTGAGTGCGAACATCACTAGGGTGTGAGATGTTTACAAAATGGATTTCTCCAGACCTTAAAGTCCCGGTAGCACCTCCACGTCGTGATCCCCTGGCTGTATCTCGTCCGGACATGGATTCAGAGACCTTGCCAGCCTCGTCGCGTAAGCTGTCATTTTCGCCTTCGGATGCCATTGCGTGTTGCAGATGTCACTGGTGTTAATGACAAGAAGCCAGAGTTGCCGCGATCGGCCCCACTGTGAGAACCTTTTCTTTCTTATATGCTCTCTCGCATAGAGTCCAGTGATGACAATTTGCATAGCCCTTTGAGTATGGGCAGTTTCACCAATCCCGGGAATAATGTCATGGGTGAGCTCATGGGCTAGGCGTAGCGCGGTTATTTGTCATCAAAGAAACCTTTGAACTTTGAACATTGGCCATGAAAGTAATACGAAGCCGCCACTAGTAATCCTTACAAATAAGCCACTGCCAACTCAACTTTAACCTGGTTTTACTCAGCGTCAGAGGCACCAACGAGACGGGACACGATCTCCAGCTCGTGCCTCAGGAAGAGACAACCCGGGAAGCTTCAGCAGACGCCAGCGACAAGTGGTCGAGGCTCACGCTTTCGGTGGCCGCTGGCAGCGACTCGCCCCGCTGGTTCAGCACTTCGACTTTTACATACGAGGCTAACCAAGCCCCAAGCCCGGAGAAGATCACAGAAGGCAAGGCTTATCTTGAGACGAGTTCGGCCGTGGTCGGGAAGCTCCTGACTCCCAATGGCAAGCGGGACAATCCCACAACATACGACTTTACAGCCACGGCGCCAGCCAAACCCAGCACGGGCAGCTATGCTGTGTTCAAGCCGGGCGAGTCCTTTGTAATTTCCATGGTAGGTATCGTCAATAAGACGGGAGAGTCGGTGTTACAGCTCATTGAGTCGCGGCCTGGCGTGTTGGGCTGCGTTCAGAAGCACACATGGAAGAGAGTTGAGTAATTACAGTAATAGACTGCTTGTTTCATTATTCATCGATAGAACCGACTCAGGCATGTAATTGAAGGTTTTATCTTACAGGCAGCCAAAGGCCTTCACGTAGTGTTGTTACTTACATGCTGTGTACATGCATGCACCCGCCCAAAAACCCCCACCACACCACACACAGCCTGCATGAAGCTACAGGCACTCAAACTTGAGCAAACTCGCATCCGCATACACACACAGATATATAAAAAAAGAGAAGAAGTAATAAAAAAAATATAAAAACATACAACAGCCGGTGTTCGCTGATGGTCACCCACTCAACTACTAATCTGCCGGTTAGAGGCTTGTCTATGGGGGAGCAGACGGGACCCCGAATTCTCCTCTACCTATGGTCGTATGTATCAGTGGTGATGGTGAAGCGACTTATATTCACAGCATCTGCTATGATTTTGAAGGCGATGGCCGAGTTATGGCTTTTCCTTTCCGCCCACTTTGTGTTGTCTATATACCTGTAACTAGGACTCCAGGCTTTCAAGGCCATAGTAACTGCTTCTCCCATTGATCTCCCTCTCCAAGTTCATAGCGGAGCCGATGGTGTAAGCGATCCGGAGAACCTTGCCAAAACTCCATCACTTGGGGCGCCACAGCGTAGACTTTCCATCCTGATGCTGCTACCCCTTCGGCCTCTTCAGAAAACGCATGCTTCTTTTCTTTCACCGCCTCCAAGAGCTCATCTCTGCTTGCGAGCATAGCGCTCTGCTTGGATGCAACGGCACTCACCTTGGAGTCGCGTGGCCGGTCGGCAAAATCCTTGGCACACTCGTCTTCTGGAAGCTGTTGTGCTCTGCCTCGGAGCCGGATCTGTCGAGCTTGCTCCTTCCAATAGAATGTCAATGCGACTTGGGAATTGTTTGCAATCTGTTCGCCCTTGGGGCTCGCGGCCTTGATTGCGAAATGCCATCCGCGAGAGTCGACGTCTTTCAGGATCAGCACCCGGGCGTCTGGCGCACTATCCTTGCTGACAGTCGACAGGACCATGGCGTGTGGTTCAACGACGCCGTAGGCGATGGCATTCGATAGCCATTGCTCAAATGCCTCGTGGGGAGTTGCCGGAAAAGATTCGAACCCTGGGGGATCCGTCGGGCTGCCCTTGAGCACGTTAAGCGCTCGAAGTTGTTTTCTCACGGAGTTGTGAGATTCGGTCATTTTGTTTTGTTTTGTTTTGTCTTCAAGGCAGATTTGATGGTACGAGTCACAGTTTGCTGGTGAGAAGCTTATAATTAGGTATGTATAGACCTCTGCTATTTCGCCGAGTGACTCACATTGCAACTTTAGTAGCTAGCGGCAATCGCACCAAGACTACATGTATGTGGGCGGAGAATCTAGGATTACCCTGAGGGGATTAACTCAAATAATTGACGAGAATGAGGGGATTGTAAATTGAACTTCTTATGATACTATGAAGGGGCATATTTTCCAAAAGTGGGAAAATTAATCGTCTCGAAAATGTCGTGACTTTTCCTGAAGCAGCTTAATGATAGCCTCGTTCCCATTCCTGGCGGCTAATAATAGTGGCGTCTGACTGTCTTTATCTGCTGCGTCAACGTCAACGCCAGCTGCGAGCAGCAATCTAATGACAGTCTCGCAATCACGTTTGACAGCGTGCATCTCGACAATACGTCGCCGCCAAAAATCGGCTGTGGCCTTGTCGAATAACTTCACCGCTGTCTGTGTATCTTGACAGTCGTCTTCCTGTCTGACCGCGTAGCCTTGCTCTTGTCTGGCCGTTCGCATTCTCTTCCTGCCCATCTCATCGAGCATCACGAGCTGCATGATGAAGTCTTCAACAAGAGGATCATCTTCAAGAATGTAGTGCCCCTCGATGGATACCGCATAAGATAGCGGTGTCCGACCACTGTCGTCCCTTGAGTCGGCATCGATTTTACCCGTTTCGAGGAGCAGCCCGACGATGGCACCGTTTCCGTCCCCAGCGGCCCATGAAAGTAATGTTCGGCTATTTTTATCTTTCAACCCAAGATCAATTTTATCTGTCTGGAGCAGTAGTTGGACAATAGCCTGGTGGTCTTTTCTGGTGGCCCACCATAACGGTGTCCAGCCATGCTTGTCTTTTGCATTAATATCGGCGCCAGCCGCGAGTAACAGATGGGCGGCGGCCTCGTAACCAATCCTAGCAGCCCATAATAGCGGTGTTCGGCTGTCCTTGTCCCTTGCGTCAACATCAGCGCCAGCCGTGAGCAGCGTTCTGATGATGATAGCCTCGCAACCTTCCATGGCGGCCCACCATAACGGTGTCCAGCCATTCTTGTCTTTGACATGAACATTGGCGCCAGCCGCGAGCAGCAAATGGATGGCGGCCTCGTAACCAATCTTCGCGGCCCATGATAACGCCGTTAGACCATCCTCGTCCTTCGCGTGGGTATCAGCGCCAGCTGTGAGCAGCAGTTTGATAACAGCTTCGTGCTCTTTATTGTCGACATGGAAAATGAGTGCCCGGCTAATATAATCTCTCGACTCGACATTGGTGTTATCCATCTGGAGCAGCACTTTGGCAATAGCCTCGTTGTTACCCCTGGTGGCCCACCCTAGCAGCGTTTGACCATGCTTATCCTTTATGTTGATATTGGCTCCAGCCGCGAGCAGTAGCTTGATGACATCTTCGTGCTCATTCTTGGCGGCCCACCACAGCGGCGTCCAGCCATTTTTGTCTTCCGATTCTATATTGGCCTTGTCCGAAGAGGGAAGGTAAAACTCGACCATTGTCTGGTCGCCAAGCTCTGCGAGATGTGAGAGAATACCTCTTTGTCTTGAGAAGCTAAAGCTGGGTCCAGAGTTGGGCCATTTGTTTCCACTCTGGCAATACCGCTCATAAAGGTTGTGAATTGGAGACGTTGGGCATTTGCGTTCCACCTGTGTTTTTAAAAACGTCTGCATTGCTTCATCACTGTTGGTAAATAGCGCTGCAAAAAACTGTGGCCCATAACGCTCATTTTCCACTTCAAAGCAGGATAGACAAGATGGGTGGCTTTGAATGAGATTGCCCATGTTATTTTCCGCCAATATATATAAGATACTGGCATTCTCAGTATGTCGGCGAACTTGGTGCTTTTCCAGAAGATTGGCCAATTTTATCCAGTTGGCGAGCTGGAAGGTCGTCAAAAAACCCATCTGGCTGATTCCGCTGCCTTGTGCAGCATTGGCATGGTAGAAAATGTTCCGTATGGCATAGCTTAGAAATGGAAATGCTTTTTCTGCTTGTTGGCGGAGTTCTGTAGCTTCCTTGGACGATGCTTTTGGAAGCGAATTGTGAACTTCCAACTTAGTATAGACATCCATGCTTATGTAGTTGAGACAGCAATGCTTAAGCCTGTTGTGACTTTCTGCTTGAAAATTGTTTCCGAAATCCGGCCAGACTTCTTCTAACCCATTTTCTTTAAGAAGGAAATCTTTTACTGATTCATGAATGAACTGGACTGTTGGCTTATTAGACTTTGTGACTTCAACTAACCCTTCAGAGCAACTAATAATGAACTTCCGTAGAGTAGATTCCGTCATGCTGTCCGGACTCCAATCGTGTAAAGCCTCTGGTTCGACGCCTGAGAGGATGGCAAAGTACAGCTGCTCCGGCTTTAACGGCTGTCTTGAGAAGAGTACCCACTGGATACATAAAAGGACTTGCTCTTTATTAGCGCAAGCGCGCGTAAGAATGCCATGAAATAACTTGTGCACTTCTTCCGGGATGTCACGGAGCTTTTCTCGAAGATTATAGATGCGATCACCATCATGCTCCATATTCAACATCTCCACCACAAGAATAACCCATAAGAAGACTCCGGATGCCCTTTTTTGGAGATCAATGTAAATCTCTTCGGCAACCTGATTTTGTGGAATCTTCAACTTGTCGTTTAGGTAGTAGTTTATATCCAAGTTATGTCCTTCTTGTTCTTCAAGAACCAATGTGAGTCCGTTTGTAAGGGTTATATGGGGGTAATGCCTACTTGAAAAGCACATTTGGAACCTGATACCGGCTGATGTAGTCCGTCTACCCATTTGTTCAAAAAAGGATAGCATATCTCGAATCTGGCCTTCGTCACATTCATCCAAGGCATCTACAAAGCATGCCAGGGAGGATTTTCCAAGGCTTAGTATAGCTTGTTCAAGTAGGAATCTTAGCGACTCAACGGTCCATTGGTAGGGTTTGCATCGTAAAGAGTTGAAGACGTTTTGGAGTGCTGGAGCTTGTTCAAGAAGTTGAAGCAGCATCGATCGGTACATGCCAACTGCAGACTTCCCTAGGTCATCCCCTCGTGCATTAAAGAAGAAGGAGACGGTGAAAGTTTTCCCCATCGTTTTGCAAGCGTTATTCAAAGCGAAATTCATCAAGGTGGACTTTCCGGCGCCAGGCTTCCCCTTAATCCACAAAAGACCATGATGCTTGTCAAGCTTGCTAGGATCAAGCCAATCAAGATATTCGGGGTTATTGAGCAACCATTCACACGTGTTGGCGTGAGCTCTCTTGATGGTCATACGGCGAGAATCCATTTGATCGAATCGCAATGAGTTTAATATTTCGTATCTTTGCTCTTTACTAAGCAACTGGGTCTCCCCTCTAGGTTGCGTTAAGCTTGCATCTGCCACTCTGTGCAGAGCGGCAGCGTTTGATCCAAGAGCTACATTCAATTATTAGAAGCTCGCTCCTCAGTTGACAGTCGCTCGATGTTGACTTACCATTAAAATGGAGTTCTGTTGTCCTCGCATCGATCTCTACCTGGTTTAGAGGAGTATTATTACTATCCACCTTCCTCCTCTTCTCTGGGCGTGCCATGGTTTCTTGATCGGTTATAGATTTAGCATTCATCACTTCCATTATTCAGGAACTTTGGATACTGGTATGCAACACGTCGGAAGTAGGATTTTCAAGACGATGGAGTTGAATTCCTAAGTCCTTCTGAGTCGCATGGGTCAATCGGCGATGGCCTCAATATACTAAAAGGGGATCAAAGGCCTGATATCGTCGACAAGCAGGAGGTTTGGGTGTTGGCTAGTCGAGAATTGAAAAAGAAGGAACAAGGGAAAAGAAAACAAATCCCTTGGGCTTCACTAACTCATCGCCATACCTAATGCGGGTGAAATAAGCAGACGGGCCAACGCCTGAGGCAGCATCAAGTGCATCCATTTGGCTGGTTGGATCACCAACAAAAGGGAGCGGGGTATGGCGCAATCTGATTGTAGGCAACGATGCAACAGTTGACAACAGGTTTGTGCCTGACCTGCCGGTTGAATTGCTTGTGAAAACGGAACCGTGTGGTTCTAGAAATAGAATCCAAGACTCCAATAATGGTAGACTCTAAACCTTGATAAAGAACTTGACGAGACCCCGAATTTTCCACTACCTATGGTTGTATGTGTTTGATGAAGACTTTGTTTGACTTATAACCTTGGATGCGTGGTTCGGTGGGTCACAGTCACTCTGTGCAAAGGATGGAATACGATACACGGCGTGACTGGCTATAACCCCACTAGACCTTATCACTAACAACAGCTAACGCAAAGCTCAAAAGCATTCGTGTCAGTTATAGCAACAAGTGCAGTAATACGATACACTATAGAATGGGCGATGTTGATATTGAAGACTAGGCTTGAAGATATACAGGGTATGGCTATCGGTTCTGCAGAGAAATTTTGGTCCTTTGTGTTGAATAGCTACTCTCTTTAGCTGCGTGGCTGGTTATACTGACAGATTTACACAGCCCACCAAACTGAGTGGCAGCACGTCTAGCTGACGATCTCTTTCGGTAGTATTTAAGAAAGGCCAGACAAGGCACAGATGTCAAACTGGCGATGAATTATACATAGATCGCAAATAACCGTGTCGTTCGGAATAAACAAGCAGTCTGCGTAATTTTTCGGGGTTTAGAGATGAACAAGTTCAGTCTTGAAGTCAACGCAAGAAGAGAACCTAGCTCTTAGGCGAGCCGGATAGGAATACCCTCATGCCCTACAAGAGGCTTCCTTAGATACTACACTCGGTGGCAACCCTCCTGTTAAAACATATTACATCTTTCGAGCTCCGGTGGCTATAGGTACTATACATTCGTTGCGCGGCTGTAGCACCTGATATTGCGGTCATTAGAAATGCTCGAGTTGTCTAAAAACCCTGCAGCCAATCGACATATTCAACAGTGGATTTGGATGCTCAGCTACTATTCGCGTATCTACGAATCCCGTGACCTTCTCAGCCTCACATTACTCAATAAGTACAGCCCGTCATCTTCAAATTTCTTTAATATTGACATACCTGTAACCAACCGCGCCGAACAAAGTCTCGAAAGCGATGGATGGTCGCACAATTTCCGGCAACACATTCGGCCCCCGTGCCACTATCTTTCAAGGCAATTTTACATTCACCGAGCCACTTCCGACCACGGACAATACGGCCTATGCCGACGGACTGCCCCGCGCTTCCCCAGGGATCATTCCCCAGCTGAGCGTTGTCAGAAACGTGGAGATTCAGCAGGACCCGGCTCGGAAGGCGAGGGAAATAAAGATTCTGAAAAGACTGTATAAATTACCATACGAAGATCGAAAAAATCGAAATCCAGATCGGGCTCGAGGAACCTGTGGGTGGTTCGTAGCCCACAACCTCTTTCAGGAGTGGCAGGAAAGCAAACGGTCAACAACGCTTTGGGTATCTGCAGATCCCGGATGTGGAAAGTCGGTCCTAGCAAAGCACCTAATTGATTCTGTCCTGCAGAGCACCACATCCAGAACGACATGCTATTTCTTTTTTAAGGATGACTTCGAAGATCAACAAAATGTTATTAATGCTCTTTGCTGCATTCTACACCAACTCTTCATGCAGAAACGTGTTCTACTCTCCGAAGCTATTCTCGAACAGTTCGAAATCTATAAGAAAGAGATTACTGGCTCATTTGGGAAACTTTGGAACGCCCTTCTCAGTGTTGCTGAGGATAGGAACGCTGGCGAAATCGTATGCGTTCTAGACGCAATCGATGAATGCGAAGATCACGGCAGAGCTCAGCTCGCTCGAGCATTACAGACACTCTATAATACAGGAAGAAGCTTTAATTTAAAGTTTCTCTTAACCAGCCGGCCCTATGTTAGTATTCGACACGGTTTTCAGCCACTGGATATCCCAGATTTAGCTGTTATTCATCTAAGCGGGGAGAACGATGCTGAGGTTAAAAAGATATCCCGAGAGATCGATACTTTCGTTCGGGCGAGAGTACGGGTTATTGGAGAAAAGCTTAAGCTTCAAGACGAAGAGCAAGATCTTTTATTGCGAAAGCTTATGCGGGTTCCTAACCGAACGTATCTATGGGTGCATCTCACACTACACTTGATTGAGCACGACCTTGACCTCGACATAACTGGAATACTCAGAACTACTTCTCATCTTCCAAACACGATTGAAGAGGCATACGAAAGGATTCTATCCAGGAGCCGCAATTTGAAGAAGGCTAAGAAGCTGCTGCATATTGTGGTTGTAGCCGCGCGGCCCTTAACTCTGAATGAGATGAACCTAGCGTTGACGTTGAGAAGCCACCATCAGTCGTATAGCGACCTTCACTTTACATCAGAAGAGCGATTCCGAGAGAATGTGCGAAATCTCTGCGGCCTCTTCGTATCGGTCATTAACTCAAAGATCTACTTGCTTCATCAAACTGCGAAGGAGTTTTTGGTCCAATATAATCCAGCGAATGTTTCTAGACCTATGGGTGTAAATCCCGAATGGAAACACTCGCTGTGGCCGCAAGAATCTCATCGTATTCTCGCTAAGATCTGCATTCGGCACCTACTCTTCGCAGAATTTGAGACCCAATCTCCTGATGAACAGGAAAGAATTTCTCAGTATGCTGACAATCACGTCTTCCTGGACTACTCTGCGAAACATTGGACCACTCACTTCCGCAAATCGCGTCTCGAAGTTAAAAATTCACATAGTCAGTCAATACAAAGGCTCTGGGATGGGGCCTCAAATAGTTGCTTGACTTGGCTCAAGATCTATTGGAGTAGCACGAATACAAATTTCCCACAGGGTTTCACTGCCATCATGATTGCCTCCTATTTCGGGCTCACGACAGTGATGAGGCTTCTGCTTACATCAGATACCACTGACCTAAATTCTAAAGATCGGACATATAAGCGGTCAGCGCTGTCTTGGGCTGCAGGAAACGGCTATCAAGTCGCTGTAAAGCTTCTCATCAAGGGCATTAGGAGGCGCTGGAAGGGCATTAAGCTGCCATTTAGGGATGGAGCACAAGTGGATTCGGCGGACAAGCATAACCTAACACCACTATCCCACGCCGTTTTAAATGGGCACGTTGCCGCCGCTGAACAATTACTTAAGGCAGGGGCCCGTGTTGACAAAAGGGACAAAATTGGAGGGAGGCCACTATCTTATGCCGTTTGTAACAGACATGGTGGCATGGTTGATATGTTTTTAAAGAGAGGAACTAATGTCAATTCGGAGGACGACATGAGCGTGGCGCTACTTTTGTCTGCTTCAGAGAAGGGCCATGAGGGTATCGTTAAGCTCCTGCTTCATAGAGGCAGAGTTGATCCTAACTCGGAGGATGAAAATGGCAACACGCCATTGTATCTGGCCGTTAGGAATTATCATAAACCTATCATTAAACTCTTACTTCAAAAATCAGGAGACAAGGTTACTATTACAGAAAAACTCATGTCTACTGTTGCCGCAAGATCGGACAAGAAAGTAATGGAATTATTCCTTGACTGGCGAGGAGACGATATTACTATTACGGAGCAGGTCCTTAACGCAGCGGTAGCAAATCGGTGGAATGGTAAAGAAGTGATGGAATTGCTTCTTAACCGGCGAGGAGACGACATTACTATTACAGAGGAGGTCCTTAAGGCTGCGGCAAGAAATGGCTGCAGTAAGGAAGTAATGGCATTACTTCTTAACCGGCGAGGAGATAATATTACTATTACAGAGGAGGTCCTTAAGGCTGCAGCGGCAAATTGGTGGAACGGTAAGGAAGTAATGGCATACCTTCTTGACCGGCGAGGAGACGACATTACTATTACAGAGGAGGTCCTTAAGGCTGCGGCAAGAAACAGGGGGGAAGCTAAAGAAATAATAGCATTACTACTTAAGCAGCGAGGAGATCATATTTCTATTACAGAGGAGGCCGTTAAGGCTGCGGTAATATATAATTAAGATAGAGTTCTTAATCTTTCATTTACGTAAATGATATTTATCTTTATCAGAATCCTACGTATAAGTAAAGTCAATTTAGTTATTATTACCACTATCAAGACTTGGCCCGTTATAGTCGACTCTTTCTAGCTATAGCTAGCTTGCTAGTCTGGCTAGGTGATTATTCTTTAGTATGTTCTCTTTTGTTATTGTGGCAAGGTCTGGTACTTTAATAGCTCTATGGCTGTGGAAGGGTTTAGAGAGAAATTTTCCTTGACTTGCTTGCTACTCCGTACGCATAATTGCCGCTTTCTGCTAGTTGTAGCACTGCGCGCAGTCCTGTGTTTGGTTGAGATTTTCGACCATAATTAAGTTAAATTTGCTAATAGCTCAATGTTGGCTATGGCCAGGATCAACGATAACATACATCTCATACTAAGCATGCGATACTTCAGGCAGATTCCCAGGGTATCAGCTTAAAAGGCTGACATGCACAAAGCAAGCGGTGAAACAGTGAGTATGTAGGTTTCATATTGACGGAACGGGAGGCAGATGTGACAAGGTTGCAAAGATATCTCGGAGAAGGAGTCAAATTGAGACCGTTAAAAATGATATGGTTATTTGATGTTACGATAGATGAGCATCTAGACTGTTGGTTCAATTGCTTCTGAAAACATAACTATGTGATTCCAAAAATGGCAGCACCTAAACTTCAATAAAAAACTTGACGAGACCTCGAATTCTCCACTACCTATGGTCGTATGTGTTTGGATGAGGAACTAGATTTCTCTATCAACTTGTGGTTGTATGAAGGATGCACACTCTGTATCGGCGGCGCCACAGACGTCCTTCAGAGGCAACTGAATTAATTTTCAGGCTTCAAAATAAAACCGTTGTGAATGGTAGTATTTTGACTGCACCGATCCTCAGTATTAATAGATTCAGCATCGCTTGCTGCTTGAGAGGAAGCCCGCCTTGTGAGAAAGCGGGTCTTCTCTCGATGCCTCAATGATTTGGAAACTTCCATATTATAAGTTGAAGATGGACGCTAATACGTAGCTGAAGCTACAGGACCTTACCAACAATTGACGACGGACACGGATTTTCACAGTAGTTGTCGAATCCTTCTGAAAAAATGTTGATGAGAGACCAAAATGACTACTCTTGGTAGAGATTTTATATATTAGCTAGCCTATTAGTGGATGTACATGATACTACGCCATCCTCCGTAACCTGAAATTGCTTAAACTGCCAGTTGCACTCTGATTCTCAATGTGTACGTCAGAACGGTATATATTATATTTTATCCTAGGCACATACATTGAACTAGACGGGAGGTCCTCGTGTTGGCTTGTGCTAAGCATTGGATACTTGCTCTCCAATAGAGCAAGATTCCGGTCATTTATTCAAGGTGTTCGCATGATACATACGACCTCTAAGCTTTCCACTATGTAGTATTATCCGCGCTCCATAACCGTATTACTCCATCATCTAAGCCCGATGCTATAAGCGACGAGTCATGTGAGAAGGTCACCGAGTTAACGTAATCATCATGACCATGAAGCGTTTGCACACAAGTGCCCGTAGCAAAATCCCATAACCGGACTGTTTTATCGCGTGAACCTGATGCTATAAGCGATGAGTCGTGCGAGAAGATCACCGAGTTAACGTAATCATCATGACCATGAAGCGTTTGCACACAAGTGCCCGTAGTAAAATCCCATAACCGGACTGTTGTATCGCGTGAACCTGATGCTATAAGCGATGAGTTGTGCGAGAAGATCACTGAGTTAACCCAGTCATCATGACCTTGAAGCATTTGCACACAAGTGCCTATAGTGGAATCCCATAGCCGGATTGTTCTATCACCTGAACCTGATGCTAAAAGCGACGAGTCGTGTGAGAAGGCCACTGACCGAACCCCATTACTATGGCCTTCGAGCTTCTGAATACATTCGCCTGTATTAGTACGCCATAGCCGGATTGTTCTATCACTTGAACCTGACGCTATAAGCAATGAGTCGTACGAGAAGGCTACTGACCAAACCCAATCACTATGGCCTTCAAGCTTCTGAATACATTCGCCTGTATTAGTACGCCATAGCCGGATTGTTTTATCATGTGAACCTGACGCTATAAGTAATGAGTCGTGCGAGAAGGTTACCGACCAAATAGCATAACTATGGCCTTTAAGCTTCTGAATACACACGCCTGTATTAGTACGCCATAGCCGGATTGTTCTATCCGCTGAACCTGACGCTATAAGTGATGAATCGTGCGAGAAGGTTACTGAATAAACAATGCTCTTGCACCGAAGCTGTTTAATACACTTGACCGTATTAATACTCCATTGCTGAGCGATCTTCTCATCAGACACCATCTGACTTTGGTAAGGTTTCGTATCGGATACATCCATTGCGTTGGCTTCGTAATCAGATCTCGCCTCATTTATGCTTCCAAACGAAAGAGAGCCATCCATTTGCTTCAATTTCTCCAGCTCTCTTTCTATTGAAATGACCGATTCGTCTTCACTAGAGGTTGAAGTTGCCGAACTATCTGCGAAATACGCATTTTGCTGAAAGTAATCAGAGGCATCGGCTTTCTTCGCCTGGGCTTCTTGGGCTCCCTCAAGGCTTTCATTCAGTAGATTATTGTTTATAAGCCAGCTGTCAACTTTGAACTTGCTCCGGCTCATTATTCTGTCAGCCTCCTCGCCGTTGCCATCTGCCCATGGCAATGATCTCAGCGAGAAAGAGTGGACATCTTTGGCAATATGATCGAGGAGAACATCTTCATCCACTTTGCCTCCTTGATCTTCCACCCAATTGCAGAGTGGGCATGTTTCGATGCTCATCGGCATTGTCCGCTTGGAAATGTCGACCAATAGCGGAATATCGTCTTGTGGTATGGATGTTGCGTGCGTTTCGATAATGTGTTCTCGAAAGGCATTCTCCTTGTGAAACCTTCTACCGTCTCGACAGGAAAAACAGATCCAGTGCTCAGAACTATGGTGTTCGTTGAGGAGATGGGTTCGCCAGTTCTCTTTTGTGGCAAAGAGAGTCTCGGGTTTAATGCAATCGGGTAGTATGCAAGTGTATGGGCTTAGGTCATGAGCAAGGTGTTTTCTGTCTCGAGTCAGAATAGAGTACAATCAACACTTCAGGTGAAACGACTTACTTCCACTTTTGACCTTCTAAAAAGACCCTAGGAAGTGCCTGGCAACAACATGGGCACTTGAATATCAACACCTCCTCCCCCACCTTGGGGGGGTGAGGATATTTGAGTGAGCGGACTGTCGTCGACATGACCGTCGATGCGGCTGGCGCTGATTTATGCATCTGCTGCAGAGCCAGGACATTACTGACTGCTGATGCGCTGGTGCCTGTCCTTACTGTCGGATTTACTGGCGCGTTCTCTCCTCGATCTGGTTGTTTCTCTTGGATAGGCAGTGGTACTGAGGTTACAGCTACCTTGACGGGCTCTTTAGAAGCATCCGGAGGTGTTTCGGTCGCTTCTATAGGCTGTATGTGAGATTGGTTCTGTAAAATACCTGACCCTAGTTTTTCAGCATGTCGTTGCGCATATAAGAATCGGTTTCGACGCTTCAGATTGCACCTAACCAGGCGTTGCTGAATCTCGCTCAGTCTCGCAGGATCGGTTTGCTCCTTTAAAATGCTGGGATTATTCAGATCGAATGAATGGAATGGCCCACCGGAAGACTCAGGATGGGCAAGCAGAATTGTAACGAGATGTGTTTGCAAGTCGCTGTGGTCATCCGGTTTGAACCGTTGATCTGCTTTCTGCAGCCGCGAACGTCTACCTGATCTTCGCACTGCGAGAGCGATTCGGGCAAGCTGATCAAGCATCAGCTCTATAGCTTTCATTTGTTTGCGTAATGGGCTACTTGAAGCGAGCAATCTTAATTCTACCTCCAACTCTTCGTCGGTGGATTCGTCCGACCAAACAGGTGACGATCGACCTGTTTGTGCTCCCGCAACGGTTTGCTCGTCTGTATGTCCCACATCTTGGTTGATAATCTTAGAGAGGGCTAAGGCAAGTTTGTACCTGAAATTAGTGGCCACCTCGTCGACAGGATGATGATTCGTCTCTCACCTAACGCTTTGCACCGATTGACAGCCTCAGTGAGGTGATTCAAGAGGGTCAGTATGACCTCTCGCGCCTGAGGCTCAAGGGCGAGTCTGGAGTCCAGAGAAGCTCTCTTTTGCGCAGATGCTCCTGTACCCGAGACCCAGAGGTTAAAGTCGGCCAAGCGGTTTTCAGCCCATTCATCCTTTCCCAGTGACTCGACGGCCAAGCAGTCCGTGAAGCTCTGCAAACATGCTGCACTTGCTTGATAAATTGTCTTGTCCATTTTTTCAGATGCACTTCAGAGACTCTAGGATTAAAAAGATGTAAAAAGAAAATAACTCCATTGTTACACGTCTTCTCTTGTTCCGCTTGTGGATGGAGGGGAGATGGGACTTCACGTGGTGCCATTGGAAGCCATTGGTTGGAACCCCGCGTCTTATGCGTAGAAATTGATTACGCAAAGGCTGAGAGATGCATACCTCTATTTCAGATATGTTTATCATGAGGAGAGGGGGCTCTGATGATGCATTAATAACACATTTCGATCTTTGCTTCATCGCGAGGGCAAGCCCAGAATTTTATATAAATAAGTTCCTCGCGTCGTGACGACTTCGATTCACGGCATGGCCCAGCAGCCTACTTATTTCCTTTCACCCAGCTTTCGTTTCAAGCCCGGTACGGGTCCGATAGCCTTGGGCAGTATCATTGCAGACCCGCTGCGGCCGCATCGAGCGCTGACTACCGTCGGGGAGGAGACGTTGAAGACAGATTATCCGCGAGTTGAAACCATTGCCGATCAGGACCGTAGTACAGTTCGGAGTGCTAGTTGTGATTTTTCGATGGCGATATGGTCTCAATTCCTGCAGACCATCTCCGCGAAAGTATCTGGTGGGCGGAGTGTCAACATGCAAACAACCTACACAATGAGGGCTCTTGAAACGACTTATTTTGTCACCGACCCTAGTATGGAAGTAATCGAGGCACGCCTCAAGGCCCCGCGTGTCCAAGCAGTTATCAAGGCCAGTAATATACCTGGCTTCCGGCATCCGGTTTACATGGTCACTGGCCTGATGGTCGCCAAGGGCTTTGCCGCTGTTCAGGAAAAGGCAAGGACCAAGGCCGGCGAGGTGAGCGCCATTGGAGCTATCCTCACGCCTGCAGGTGACGTAGGGCTCGGGGCAGGCACCACCAGCTCCTCTACCGCTGGACAGGGCGACACATGGAAGACGATAGATGATATTATATTTGCATATCAACTTCTTAAGATCGAGGTCAAAGGTTGGAGGGGGACAAGAGTCGAATATGATGAATTTAGACACAATGCGGCGTATCTCAGCAAAGACGATTCGGAATCCTGTTCCGAATCTGATGGAGAGGATGCAGACGACGAAATTAAGGGACAAGTTACAGTGTGTGCAGCGGGAGTAAACAATTTATCACCTTCAAGCCTTGGGGGAATTGAGATTGAGCAGGTGGAACTTAAAGAAGGCGAGCACAGGATAACATGCATATCAGCGGTTGACGTGTAGGGACAACTGGCAGATGGCCATACACACCGGCTTGATAGGCATACGCACAGCATGGAATGACTGATGTTATCTTTTTTTTTTTTTGGTCTAATTTCTTAAGTTATTCATAATGTCCTAAACATCTGCTACTGCCGCCGCAATCTTTATCCATCGTTCATCCTCTGATTTATCCAGTAGTTGCCATGGTGTCAGATACAAAGAGTGCTGATACAGGGTCTCAGTAGAGAGAGCTTTGAACAAGGCTAGCATTCCTCGATGTGTATGTATCTTCCTCTTCACGTTCAGCAATATGAAATCCGAAGAAGCACCGACTTCTATTCTGTTGATGTATCCTATTAAAAGGGCTGCTGTCGCTGCCGCTATTGCGGTCGCAGCAGAGGTGCCAGTCTGACACTTTTTGCCGCTATAGTCGCTCAACCATGCGCCCGGAACCTTTAAGCCTAGGGTTCCAAATGTAACGGTGTCGTTATCGTTCCGAGGTGGGTTAAAGCCTTGATATTGACCATCCGCATTGGTGGCGCGGATAGATATCACCGAGTCATGACGAGCAGGAAACATTTCCACCTGGTTTGACCCAGAGTTTGAAGCAGCTGCGAAGAAGAGTATGGATCCGTGACTGTCATTTAACGCATCAAGTATAGCATCGCTGATACACTGCTTCTCCTCAGTGTATCCGAATGACATTGTGATTATGTCGGCCTTCCACTCCTTACTCGCCCAGGCGATGGCCTGAAGTCGTGTTAGCACATTGTTACTCACTTGCTGCAAAACGACTTTACCTTTGCAACATTTTCGCTTGCGGTCGAGAGTTCAGTGGCATCTGCTGCGACACGTGCTATATATACATCGGCATCTATCGCAATGTCCATGATAAGAGAGATCAGATGGGTTCCATGCCCGTGTTTATCCACCGGCTCCTCAGACCCATCAACATAGTCTTTCCATCCTTTGAGACGAGAAATATTGGATGGAAGGTGAAAGAATGGGGAGTCATCGTCGCAACCAGTGTCCAGAATAGCAATCCGAACACGTCTGGTGGAATGTCCTGGGGGAGCTGCCAGGATCCCGCTCAGCTTTTGCATGCGCGAGAGCCACTTCATGGCCTCTTTCTCATCCTTATCATCTTTTGCGCGGGTTTTCTTAGTTTTCTTGTTATCTTGTTGCCCCCAAAGGCCGTCATTAGAAGAATTTTGTTTGGCCTGCTGAACAACCGGTTTTTTGATGGAAGTATTCAGAGGGTCAATTCTATTGTTGGTTAGTTGTTCCATCCACTTCGTCCCTTCTAGGAGGTCTTTCAGTCGAGAGACGACCTTTTTATACAACACATCCCTTCGCTGTCTTAGGCCTTGCTGAGTTTCTTCTGCCTCTCCATAAAGACTAAACATTTTGGGATCCAAGCAGTCTTTGACAGCATCACGGTAGTCAGAGAACTCCAAGTTCTCCCAGAGTTTCCCGTCATTCAGGAACCGAAGAGCCTGCATCAAATATTGATTGGTGGTAGCCGCTAATGACTGTGCTTGGTGCTCGCGATCTTGCTTAGGAAGTGGTGACCCAATGCCAATTTCGACCAGCATAATCCCCAACGTGCGGATCCTTGGGTAATAATGTATCTCACCTTCCACGGTGCTATACTCGTTGACACTGGGATCGTCGTTGTCGAATTGAACCGAGAGATAAGGCTTGGATGGGAATAAGAGACCTTGATTACCAGGAGGGTCATCTTTACTCTCCCAAATGAATTGGATAGTCTCACTCGTCCATGTAGTTGTCATCCAATCGGTGTCGTAGTACTGCCAGACGGAGTGGGCAAGTATATATGCGAGCACAGTTTTCATCTTGGCTGAAAGATGATAGTTTTCGAGAATATTGGCGAGTGAGATGCCTGGAAGGTGCTGAACCATTTGCTTCAGTAAAGATGGTCTATACTTCTGAAGGTTTTCGTCTTGGACTGCCAAACGGACGCGGGAGCTAGTATCCAACTTTATGAGCCTACAAAATTCCCCTTGGCCAACAACCCCAATAGCATCTTCTGCGCGTGGAAGTCGTCGGGGATCTTCATCGCTCTTGGAGAATCGTGTGCTTTTAGCTGGTCTGCTTGAACTCTTTTGGCTCTTTGTGGGCCTGCATTTATTCGTCAGCTTCGATGATAAGACTTTCAACTGCACCTCCCCACCCAATAAAAAAAAGGATAAAGAATAAGAAAGTATCTTACTGTGAAACGAGCAGCTCTACATCTTGCCAGCGGTTGAATTGCTCTCCCCATTTAGTACTGCATGAAAAGAGCATGTCAAACTGAACTTGCCCGTAGTCGTTTGTGTTTTGCAGCACTGGCTGCAACATCAATCTCGCCAAGTGACTAAAGCCTCTCTGGGTTGAACCATCACATGTGCAATACATATGCTTTCGTAGGACATGAAAAGCATTTGCGTGGATTTCACGAGGATGAGGATCCACCGGTCTATCCTTTCGAGGCTTCGTGAACACCTCTTCATCGACCTCACGCCCCATTTCGTTTGCTCGCAGTACGATTCTTCTTAGGCGGCATATAGACTCTGTACCATTTATATCATTTGATACGAGGTTTCGAATTCCTTGTTCGATTTTCCCCTTGACTATTCTATATTCTCGCGAGCCTTCTTGCTTCTCTGCGACGGCTTCCAATATTGGATATCTGTACGTTCGGTCCAGGTCTTTTGGGAGCCGATTTGGCCACTAACAACAGGTTAGGCGCTGCTTCGACTAGTGGGCTTCTAGACTGACGCTACATATCCTCTCAACATGCCCGACCAACTTGAAGATGTGCGACTTCAGTTCATCGTAGTCGTTTGGATCAATAGAGCCGAGATGATCAACCACCAGCCACAGTTCCGTTCCAAGAGAAGCGCATGTCGGGTTCCTGAGAGAAATTCCTAAATTGATGGCAATTTTTGCAACCTGACTTATGGCGGTCTGTGCAAAGTCTAGCAAGTCCTTGTTAGACATTGCGGATCCTAGAAGATGAGAGTTGACGATTTCGAATTGTCAGCTCCTGGCAAAATCTGGAAGAAAACAGGCTCGACACCATAACGAATTGCTACTCGGTATAGGCTGGAAAATTCTAGACCCGGAGCGGGGTTGGGCTGGCATCTAATAAGCCCAGCCTCCAAGGCTGTTAAGCCCCAAATCCTCGTTGACAAGAGTGATTGATGATAGTTTTCTGTAAAATACATGCTCCAGGTAGCTAATATAGCCCCTTGCGTTGTGTGTTGAAATAACATCCAAGTCCATAATACCTCTGCATGTTGGTTTCCACACGCTGAACTTGCCAGCACTGAAGGTTGGATTGTCTGAGGTTCACCGGGTGTTGCCTATCTGGGAGGCCTGTTGTTGCGACTATAATTGTTGGGTTGTGCCATATAAATATAGATATATAATATATAATAGCCCCCATGGCGCACAGCTCTTACAGACGCTTATGGGGCCAATTACCAGCTTGTGATGAACTGGGTTCCTTTTATAATTTAGGGTTAGCTGTTCCCAATGCTCAAAGCCTTGAACTAGCAGTACTGGTTTTACGTGCCAGTGTCTCGGAGGCCATAAGAGGTTGGTCGTGACAGGTTAGTGTGTGTTTACAATGCGCTCCCGGGGTTAACAGCTGGGCTCTAACAGATCATGGGTCAGGCTCGCTGATTCCGTCCACTGAGCGAACATTGTCACAACAGCCCCATGTTCAACAGCGGAAACGTGTCGGCCCTCGAATGGCTTGGCAGCGTCGAGCCTTTCGATACACGAGAAACGGTCTGATATATGAAAGAGCCTCCAGCCGCGCGGTCACCGAGTTCTGTGGTCAACCTCGACGCCAACATCGACTGCCAAACACACATCATGGCCACAAACGACGCCTCTGCCTGTGAGGGCCCAGTTTGGCAGACAATCTCAGTCAACAAGGATAACATGACAGCGCTACAGACGATCGATGCGCCGCCATGGGTCTCGGCCCCTCAGTTCCGCGGCACCATGGCTATCCTCCAGAGCTGCATCCTGACGCTGGTGGCCTGCATCTATACGGCCATCCACCTCAATGTTCCCGTAAAGGTCGACCGGTTGAGCCTGCTGCGGACCAAGGTCTGGTGGGTTCTCATCGCTCTCTTCGCGCCCGAGATAGTCTTGTTCAGCGCCGCGAGCCAGTTCCGTGACGCCTGGAAGTTCCGCAGCGCCATTCGCGCGCTCCAGGACGAAAGCAAAACAGTAGATAAGGAGGTTTGGTCCACGAGCAACAGTCATGGTGGGCTTTAGTTGACATTACCAGTTCAAATTTACCCTCTCTTACGCCTTCTTCGTGGTCATGGGTGGAGTCCACATCGAACGATCAAGAATCGCCCGGTTCCTCTCCCGGCAAGGAATCGACAGTAGATTCACTTTGGACGGGACAGCGAGTGATGTCAGGGATGAACTGCTCTTTTCAGAAGACTCTCGCGCCACCCTTCCACTGACGCCGCAGGGGGTACTCGATCTCTGCAAGTACGGCTGTTGGGTTTACGTCTCAAAGACGAAGATAGACGCTCGAAGCAAGGCCGACCAGATCCAAAAGGCCCTCGTCTTGTTGCAAGTGTCTTGGATGGTGCTCCAGTGCATCGCCAGACGGGCATATGGTCTCCCCCTGGCACTGCTGGAGGTTCACATCATGGTTCACGTCGTTTGTGCCGTCATTCTTTACCTTTTCTGGTTCGAGGTAAGATGCTGTCATGAATGGGATGTGACACTCAAGCGCGTAGAGTTGCGGCTCTGCAATTTCGATCTCGTCTGCTGCTGACATGATTTCCCCAGAAACCGCTGGATGTCCGCGCTCCTGAAATCGTGTATGATCCGTCCTGGGACTCGGCGCTCGCCTTGGTGGTCCAAAAGACCATGTACGACGATCAACTGAGGGGATTGGGGAGATACCATATCCCCGAAGGTGTGCAGCTGGTTATGCCCACAGGCATGAGCCCCGGTCTGAACGGTGCCGTGCGTGCTATAAGAGACCGGGCCCGCGCTTTGGGACAGCAGCTTAACAGCCCTATTATGACGCTGGCGGTTTCAGCAGAGGACGAGGAACTCTCCCCCGAAGCACTGAATCGGTTTCGGGCCATCAACGACCTGTTCGAGTCCGTCCGTGGCAAGTCCACCAATGATGACGACGTCGACTTATGCCAATGGATCTTCGGCATCCCCTCGAACAATATACACAACAAGGAACATGGCTTCACGAGACAGGCCAAAAACCTCAGTTTTGCCTTTTTTGAACTCTCCATCGACCTACAGGAGCTCTTCCAAGTCACGCAGCGGGCTCCTGGCTTGCTGGTCCTCGCCTTGGCCATGCCATTAGCATACGGCGGCATCCACCTGTCCGTCTGGAACTTTGAGTTTCCGAGCGGCACCGAAAGGCTCCTCTGGAGGATTGCTAGCATTGGGATTGGAGCCACCTCACCTGTCTTGTTTGCTGTTGGATTGAGTATGAAGATCTTGCTCGAGCTTGTCAAGATTCTGGTAGAAACTGTCAGTGGTCGACGACAATCCCGGAAGCAGTGGAGGGAGGTGGGTGAAAGCATCTACCCATTCATGGGGGCCTTGGCTGTTCTCTTCTACGCGCTAGCGAGGGTTTACATTGTAGTAGAGTCGTTTGTTAGCCTCCGTCATGTGCCTATTGGCGTATACTTGACGCCGCCATGGCTTCAGATGATACCACATGTCTGAGCAGCCACCTCGACAAGTACGCATAATATCGAGTCGATTCGTTATACCAGCGGAACATCGAGTTGATTGCTTTAGTCTCCTCGTTGGGATGGGTATGTCGCCAGTCAGGTCCTTCGTCAACTTGAACCAGCCGTCGCTGCATTCCAGGAGCCGCATGGTTCCGGGCTCTTACATGAACCTACTGAAACTTGGGCAAAACTCACATCCGCACACACACTTACACGCATAAAAAAAGAGAAGAAGAAGCAAAAAAACAAAAACATACAACAGCCGGTGTTCGCTGATGGTCACCCACTCAACTACTAATCTGCCGGTTAGAGGCTTATCTATGGGGGAGCAGACGGGACCCCGAGTTTTCCTCTACCTATGGTCGTATGTACTAGATATGGTGATGGATCAATTGATAAGGAGGTTGGTGTTGAAGCTGCAAGACCAAAAAGCACCTACCCAGCCAGCTACGACTTTGCTGGGTTGTTTATGGGGTAGCTGATATATGGCCAACTAGGATTGGATCCTCCACTGATAAACCCGCCTTGTTTCCACTTGAAATTAGTGCTTACCGGCCGGAAACTCTGCATACCTACCTATATATAACAGCCATGTACTCGTATTGCTCTCAGTCGCTATTAGTGACGAGAAACGACCACTTGTTCACGCGCCTTTCTGAGCTCTGACCGTTTTTATCAAGCCATACTCGTATTTCTTCAAGATTTTATAGTTTTATCTTAAAGATTCAGGTATGGAATCTTCGTCACCAACTGCTACGGATGCCGATAAGCAAGAAGTTGTCAACCTATGCGTTCGAATTCTCGAGACCTTAAAGCTGGGCGGTGCAGCAGGACGAGAGCAATTTCTGGCTACTCTTGCCCCATATGGAACTGCGTGCCACGCTCGAGCTATGGTAGGGACTTGTTTCACTTCGTAATGACATTGCGAGACCATCTCCCCGAAACTACAATA
This sequence comes from Trichoderma endophyticum, assembly GCA_035079535.1. NCBI lineage: Eukaryota > Fungi > Ascomycota > Sordariomycetes > Hypocreales > Hypocreaceae > Trichoderma > Trichoderma endophyticum. The sequence continues at coordinate 440,588 of JAPMIQ010000004.1, forward strand.
TACATGTACTCACAACCGTAAATGCAACAGGTAAACAAGGGCTTTGAACATGAGCAATTCCCGCACGGTTTTGCAAACCGCATGCCGTGGGACTCGATCAAGGATGGCGAGCTTGAAGAAGGGCTTGATGGCACGCCTACAGTGTTGATTGACCGCGACCTTGCTATGGTTTGGACGCCCTACTGGTTCACGCGCAATGGTGCTCTCACCCACCTAGGGACTAATTGCTTTACTCTTATTAAAGCGGCCTGGGATGAAAGCTTGCCGCAGAAGGTGGAGTGGAAGATTTGCGGCCTGACTGACACTGCTCGACCTCCAACAGAGGAAGATAGGAAACGACTTGGGAAAGAGTAGGGAGAATCAGTAATTCAAGCCCATTCAAATGCATGTAATTGTGATAGGCATGGGCTTCCCATTTGAAACACATTTTCCCAGCTCAGATAGTTAAACCCCATAGTTACAATTCCGAGTTGGAGTCGCAATTACCCGGACCTGGGGTCTGTTGCGTACATATGTACGAAACCTAGGTACATGTAAGTTGGGCTGAAGCGCCCAGCATCTCATAATAACCATCATTCAGGGTCTTGACGCCTGTATCTCTAAAGAGAGCCCTCAACGACTACCAAGGAGCGGGGCTCAAGACCTCCTTTGTGGGTATAAACGCCTTGCAAGTCTCCGACGGAGCGCCGAATAATCCATTCATCGGCTCGAATCTCCGGATCATTCGTCTCACTGACAGGCTGCCTGTCAATTAGACCACCTTTCAGCCTTCTGAGGACAACACTATCCTCTGGCCGTGAAAAGTACACAAGGCTGTGTCTGCTTAGGCCATCCTGGGGTGGCAACGGAGGAACAACGCGATGTATGTTTGATCGCAGCAGGCCAGCCGTAAACTTGACGAGCGCATCGCCGAGATTCACCACAGCTGAGCCGGGTATGGGCCGAACGTAAACCCAGTCTTCTGTGTCCGGCAGGCGGATCTGCAGCCCAGCTAACCAATTGAACAAAATAGTGAGCGTTCCAAAGTCTGTATGCTCACTCCGGCGGGCAGCTTCTTCCGAGTATGGCTGTATTCCGCTTTTATTGAATCGAATGTGATCACCAGACCGCTCGGTTATGCGATGGAGTCTGGCAATCGTGCCAGAAGGTACTTGGAGATGCCTCTCGAGATGTACAATTAAGAGGTCGATAACCGCTCGGCAACTATAGACATACTCGCGAAGCAACTCCCAGTGTTGCTTTATCAGATCGGGACACGGCAGCGGCTCGCAATTCCCAATAATGTCATCTTTGCGCATCTGAATTGCGGTCAGTGCCATTTTCTAGGACGCTAATAGACTTGAGCATCTTACATTATATAGCTCGTTCCGATCACGCGTGCCGTCTTCTCTTATGGGGCCTATCTCGCCATGACGATAGCCGAAGAAAGGATGCAACTTTTCACGGGCAAATTGATCCTTTTCTGCGAATGGCAAATCATCAAACTTCTTTTGTAGAGCATGGAGCTCCTCTGCTAGCAAAACCATCTTTTCGCCTAAAGAAGAACCATCCATTTTTAAGTAGAAGAAACCCAACTCTTTTGACGCTTTGAAAAGAGCTTCTGAGGCGGCAACATTATCTGCTTCCAACTCGGCAAGTGAGATGGAGACCAGGGGGGCAGTTACCACGCCATCAGGGAAGGGCGGGTACAGATGATGCGATGTAGTTGGGGCCATTGCGATGTCGTTTTCGATGGTTGCTGTAAACGGTGCTCTTTGTTGACGAAGATATGGTTGAGTGTATTGTGCGATATAGGAAGCTGAAAGTTGCATCCACCAGAATTAAATACCAGCGGGCGCCTAAATTAGTTCCTTCTTACCTCGGCATCTCAATTCCGTTCATACCACTGCGCTGCTCTATAGGCTGATATTCATCCCCGAGAATCAGTCCGATTGTGATCGAGCTATTGACCCCGCTCGGTATATTCTCCATGTCTAAGAGTACAGACGATCTACCCCAGATCTGTTCTTAGTGTAGAGTCGCACATGTGGTAACTCGGCAACTCGGGCTAACCCCAATAACGCCCATCGTTGACAACAGCCAGGTCTACGCTTTGGGGATTACAATCTATACTAACCTATAGTTGCTGGTTCGTTACAGTTTATTTTACTGTATATGGTATCTCTTTTAAGGATAATCTAGTTACCAGGGAGACATGGATTACTTGATCTAATGGCTTACAGCGCCTACTCCAGAGGCTACGCCAGGCCACCAAGTGCATGTAGTTAACATTTACTAAATCCTTTTGAACAACCTCCCTACCATGCTCATTAATATCCAGAGAATGCTTTTTCACCACATTTTTTTCACGTCTTGCTTCAAGATTGATTTCATACTCATTATGGCATACTGTATGTAGTCATTGCTTGGTTGGTACCAATTTTTGTATAAGTGCGCAAAACCACAGCTAGGTAAAAGAATCCAATTTTATGTCTAACCCATTAGCTTCTAATAACCCAATGTTAGAATGCATCCCATCTGAAGGAATACATCCTCTCTCCCTTTTATTAATTTACAAGCCTCCCCAGTCAAATAATCGCGCTGAAGTAGCCAGATCCAGCTTATTTCCCCAATATTCCACCCCTTCATGCTCATACCCATCCGGCATATGGCCAACTATGTTGAAGTATTTTCGCAGAGCCTCCGTTTTCTGCGCCTTTCCAGAGGCTGTATGCGGGACCTGCTCTCCGTCTGGGATGATCCGAAGCAACGTTGGTAGTTTGTAAGAAACAACTCCAGCGCTAGCGAGATCTTCACGAATAGCCCGAAGGGTGATGTTGTGTGCTTCTTCGTCGGTATCCTGCTTGCAAAGTCGAACAAGCGCGGCGGCTAATCCGCCAGCATGGTGATCTCGCACTGGAAGGACGTGAGCTTCACATATATATGGAAGGTCTACCAGACGCTGCTCAAGCTCCAGGACAGATATCGTGTACTCGTGAAAACGCAGCCCTAAACGTTCATCGTTAGTCCAGTAGGCCCTAGTGAACTCCTTGAAATGAGGTGGGAAACACACAATCGCATGACATCCTGCCGTCAAAATAATAATCCTCGCCAACGCGGTGAGCACGATCTCCCGTTTTGTAGAACCCATCGTCGTCGAAGCAAGCACTGGTTGCCTTTTCATCGTCGAAATATCTGCAAGTAAGAGTAAGAAACTACCCGTCAAAAGTATTTTGAACATGTTAAAATACTCACCCAATGAACATGGTTGGACTTTTGACCAAGATCTCTCCATGATCTTCTTCTGAAAGCTTTACCGTAACGCCCGGAAAGGGTCTTCCAACGTAACCCTGCATAACAATTAGAACAAGCACATGGTAAGGATATTCAAGCCAAAATACGCACCTCGGAAATAGCTGAACCCTCCGGAGTCGCCATAACACCTCCACCCATCTCCGTTATCCCATATCCATTCCTGAGCACTGCACCAGCCAAATCTGTAAAGAGTTGTGCAGTAGAAGGATTAAGCATAGAACCGCTTGTAAACACAGACTTTAGGCTTCGACATCCATTGACATACGCCTCGCGATCTTCGGAAGGAAGATGACGGATGTTATTGTGGTAATACTCGACCAGTCTTCTCAGCAGCGTCGGTGACACGCTCATGTCTGTAATTTTACCTCCTCGTAGGATTTCCCAAAAGTCTGCTGGCTCAGATTCGGCTTTCATCATATGCAGGTTTTCGCCATTGAGCACACTATCTATGAGCCCCGTGCCTCCTACCCAGTGGACAGGGCAGGACGCTAAATAGACAACTTCCTGAGGTGAAGGAGCTTCTGTGAAGTGGAACATTTGACGTGGGAGAAAAACGCCTTTTGGCAATCCAGTGGTTCCCGACGTAAAGAGAACAAGACAGCCACTGGCTGGTGAGAATGTCAACCCTTTGTCAATTTCCCAGGCAATTGGCTCCGTATTCGACTCAGACTGTGCCCTTGACAATTGTATTAAGTTCAACATTTGGCCATCCTGGTTTTGTGCATGGTCTCTAAACTTGACGGCCATGTCAAGAGTGTTTGACTCTGCGAGAATGCATGTTGCTTTGGTCTTCTTCAAAAAGAAGCTTGCTTCTTCAGCACTGCAGGCGGTGGCTAGTTCATCCGTTTAGTAACCACTAACAGCTTTTCCATGTCTCTTTGACTTACATAGAGGTATGCACACGCCTCCTAGGGCAACAATAGCCAAAAAGCTTATTATAAAGTTGTATCCGCTGAAGGCGAGAAAAGCTATAGATGAGGCGTCTTTGCGAAGAAGGCCATTCTCGTCGAATGAAGACGTCGGAAGCTGCTTTTGGAGTACACGACGAACATGGATGATGTCGCGGATCAAATCATTATAATTAGCATCCACACCGTAGTCGTCATGAAACTGCAAATCTGGCCTTTCAATGGAAAGTTGGAGAAGTCTAGTGAATATGGCATCGTTCGGGAATTTCTCGATAACCGCGGCGACGTCGTTCTGAAGTGCCGGTTCTTTGGATGGCCGGCGCCTGAAGATTGCGTAGAGTCCGGATAGAGCTATGGACCCAATTCCGCCCAGTGAATAGGCAAGAGAAAACATTGTGTCGTTTAATAACGGCCAAAGGCGATTGAGAAGCCACCCGAGCAAGCTTGATCGAGAAAACACCAGCCTGGAATACTATGCACCTTAAATAGCACAAAGGCTGGTGGCGATAGCAGAAACTAGACCCAACAAACGAGTGACAGCGGTAAGGATCACTAAAAGCGGCATGCGACCCTTGAAAAGACGGCAAACATGATATCGGCCGCTCAAGAATTCCCTTACCAAGAATTGGGATTGTCCATTACGGAGTCGTGTTAGCAAGCGACTTAGCGCTACGTGAAGGGAGAGCCGATGGCATGGTTTTAGCTTCATCTATCACCGTATACCGAGATTGAATCTTTTGGCGCCATGCATGTCTCAGAAGGCTCCAGTCCCCAAATCCTGGAGCTGCCTTCAGTTTGTGGCCGGTGGCTGCCTGGGGTGAAACCTGTCTAAGACTGCGGCTGAAGGATCCCTGCGAGCAACGTCGTACATTGGCACAATTGGGTGACAGTGATATCAATGTTTCACTACGGCCTGCCTAGACGATGAGCAGTTTGTGATGTGTCGTTCACATTGGTTCATGTTAGTTTCTGTGATTTGCTAAGATTTACTACCGTACCCTGGTCTTCTGAATGCCTAGCGGAGAACCGCCAACAGGCAACTGGCACAATATAATGCATCCAATCATGTATAGTATATTCAATACGGGTGAAACAGATGTGCAACATGATCAAGAGATATAGACATATCCATGTCAAATGATGTAAATGTGTACCGTGATGCCTAATTTGCATATTTCATCAATGAATTAAATCATTGTTACTCATTGCGATTCAACGGTTTAAAAAAAATCATAATTTATCGAGTATTCAATAATTCAATATAGGCTAAGATGACACTGAAGTCAGTCTCCCTACATCTCTGCGCTGGTGTGATCCCTCCTACCTGCGGCCTTGTTTGCCTTTGAGGAATCTCGAGCAGCATTTCGCGTGACAAATCCAGCTGTTAGGAAAGCCAATACGCAAACCAATTCGGGGATCAGTGATAAGAGGACACGAATTGTCAAAGAGCCTGTAACAGGGTTCAGAGTCTCGTCCTGTGTGACCAGCGCAACGAGGGTGTAAATAACCCGAATGCCACTGAAAACATCTGATACGAGAACAGACCAGAGAAGCTATCGCTGGTCTAGTCAACTAGGATATTTGCATATACGTTCATGAGAAACACTTACCCTAGTTCCTGCAACAGTAGAAGTTTTTGGCTTTTGAGATTTTGCTGGATGAGCGAGTGCCCATACTGATACAATGGCAACAATCGCCCAGGAGAGAGTCAAAAGAGCTATGCCAGCTTTCACCAAAGAATCATCGGTGGAAACATCTGAGGGTTTGACGTTGCTGGAATCCAGATTCGACACCCCAATAGCTAGAATAGCAACACCAGTAGTAGCAATGCCGTGAAACAACAGCACAACAGTCCATTCCACCTTTTTATCCAAAGCGTCGCAGTAATAAGTCCTCCTGTTCATGTTCATTAGTATACACCTATAATATCCTTGGAAATGGAACATTACGCTTCTTTGAGAATGCCAGATGCAGCAAGGAGAAGAGGAGATAGACCAATGCTTGATATAATGCCTGCTGTAGTACTGCCAGACAGATCCAGAGCACCTCCAATGATACGGAGCGTACAGAATATGAGAAGGTAAGCCCATCCAAGCAATCCAGCGCGACCATGTTTGAACAGGATGTATATGTTCGGAATGCTAAGAGTAGCGTAGATGGCTAGCTCGGCGGTCGATGTCGCAGTCATTGTGCGTAACTTGGGTTCTTTCCGTCTGAGCGTCTTCTAGTGCTTGGCAAGGATATAGCGAGTTCGATTTCGGTCGAGATTGGACTATGATTGGGATGCTGTCTATTGGCTTCTATCGCTCCGTTGCTAAAAAAGTAAAGAGCTCGGTTCTTCCAGAGAGACAATCGTAATGAGTATTGCTATTTTCACCGTAACGTATTGCTATTTTTACCGTAGTGCTTTACATCATAAGCTAGATTTACCCCCTTGATTGCAATTGCTACACCTGTATACTAAAATACAGTGTAGTACACTGGGAAGGAAGATTATTATATAAAAATTTATATTATAACACTTAAGATTATTAATCTGACCTAATTTGTTTAGGGATGACGATTCCGACCCTTTTAATTAAGATAAACACACTTTTTATAGCCTAGCTAGTTTATTTTTATCGTTATCCTTTATTTGGGTAGCTGGGATGACGATAACGTCCTTGGCCTCAGACTCTGTTACGGCCTCTGTTTTGTTATCTGTATTAAGGGCAGCAGCAGCGGCTATTGCAGCTAGCTTTGTCGTAGCAGAGGCGCCGGCTCGTTTTTGAGACTGTTCTTTTGTAGTTCTAGTGACCTGCGTATTTGGCTGTGATTGGGAACCTTGGGCCGACTGTGACGAAGTTGCCTGGGTGCGGCTGCGGCTGCGGCTCTGGGATGACCTTTGCGAGCCTTGGACTTTAAATTGAGAGAGATTGCGGCGCATGCTTGGCTTTAATTGGCGCTGCGACTGCGAATTCTGCTGCGGCCGCTGCCGCTGCGTTGACTGTGTTGTCTGCTTTTGCTGGGTATTATCTTCGCCGTCGTCGGCGGCCCTTAGTGCTGACGGTATAGGTATTTTGTCGTTGTTTGGTAGGCGAGGGCGGCTACGGAGGTTCTGGACGATGTCGGGATTGCGGATTTGAAGCAGGGGCTCGTTGATATTCTAGCATTACATAGTTAGTAGCTTTTTTATAGAAAAACTAGGGAAAACGTACCAGAGGCTTGACTAGCCACTATTGCGGGTGGATATTGTTACGGCTTAAGGCCTCGCCGTCGTTAAGCTTCTTTGAGATTGTGTGGCTGTAAGGAAGGCTATATTGCTGTATGAAGCTGCTGGTGTAAGGCTGCCGCGGCTGAGGGTTAGGGTTTGATGATATTGCGGCTATGGCTTTGCGATGCTGCTGTGTGAGGAGATTGACGGTGACGTAGGTGATGGTTAAAGGGATGTTGCTTAACTAGCTTTGCTGAATAAAGTGATGCCGCTGCTGTATCTGTATCTTGGCTGCGGCCTGGATGTAGTCTCTTTTCTTTTTTTCTAGTATTAAAGAGATAGCGTTGTGTAGATGAAGAAGATTGCTAGTGCCTGTGATGAGGAAGGATTTTACGTTTTTGTGTGCTGTTTCCACAGGGCTGTTGACTTGTTGGCTGAAGTTGCGATATTTTTTGATGAAGCAGCGTGCCTACTGCTTGCGGTACGGTATATATTCCTTTGAAATATACTTTAGGATGTGGTTTTGCGTTGAATCGTATGTGAGCCTTATCTTATGCCATTCCTTTTCGAAATCTTCCTCGTCTTCGGTGTAGATAACTCGCTTTCAGGCGTTGAATATTCCTTTGTAAGTTAGAGGGTCGGCGGTAGGCAGCGAGGCGGCGGTATTGCCATTTTCAGCGGCCTTTTGCTTAGTAGCGCGGGCGGCGAGGTTATTGTTGCCGTTAGCAGCGGCCTCTGGCTCGTCGGCGGCCTCGGACTCGTTGTTATTGTTGTCGCCGCCCTTCTACGTCGATTGGATTTGTGCCCTGACGTTGGCGTTGATGTGATACATACACAGTTGTTGCTGGGAGTTAGGGAAGACCGATTTGAGGGTATTCTTTAAGGCTAACTCCTTGTTTGTGATTATTACGGCCGGCGCCGGTATATGAAGGTTTTGACGAAGGTTTTTAAGCCGTTGATAAAGCTATAGGAAGCTGTTTTCCTTTTCTGTATTGATAAGGCTAAATGCGAAGTTGGCTACTGACTTCTGGTCCGTGACGCTTATGACCTTGAAGAGATATATGTGGAAGCGGTTTGTTTTGTATGTGTTATCTAGGCCGAGGACTTTAGGGAACTGGCGCTACATCTTCTCTGACTAAGGATAGGTCTACAGGACGCCTTGGACTTTGTTGTTGGTATTAAGTTTGATATAGTGACGAAGGTTGTAATTTTAAAGTTGTTTAATTTAGGCCTGGGTTGCCGATAAGCCGTTGAGTCCCGCGATTCTGATCTTCTGTTTATTGTTATAGATGTTTTTTTGACGGAAGAAGGTAGGCTCGGCGGTGGTAGCGCTAGAATCTCTTATGACCTTTATTATCTCGCGGGTAGGAAGGGCCTGGTGTTTGGTTAAGTTTTTCTCCTGCTGCTGCTGGGCTAGAGTGCGTTGGTGATGTATATTGTGTGCTGATGGGTTGCTAGAGGGAGGATGATTGTGTTTGGTAAAGGTAATGCGATATGATTACTTTTAGTTGGTGCGCTTTGTCGCTGATGCTGTGATTTTATAGAGGTATCCCGTTGTTTGAGTCGATGATCGTCGAATTCTAGTACTTTTGGAAGCTTTGCTGCTGGTGCAGTTGTAGACGAGGGTGCGATAGGTGAGGACTCTTTCGCCGTTGATGATCTGAGGGTTGGAACTTTGCTTAGTCCGAAGAGCGGTGCCTTCCTTGCGGTGGAAGGCCTGTAAGAAGGCTAGGAGATCTTTATATGAGTTATAGAGCGCTGATGGCGGCGGGACTTCGAAGTGATACTCTGGGGCTGCTGCGGCCTCTGCTTTTTCTGCTGCCTCTGCGATTTTTTTAATCTCTAAGGCCTTTGACGCGGTTTCCGCGGTCTTTGCGGTTTCTGCAGTTTCTGCGGTCTTTTTGATTTGCCACAGGGACCCCGTTGTGTAGATAGGCGCCTGCGATGGCCTCTTTGTGTATGGAGGCGGCGGCGTCTCCTTATACTTGCCTCCAACCCGATGGAACGGGCCTTTATTGTTAAATTGATGGTGTTGCGGCCAGTTTATGTCGTTAAAGTTGTTGTTATTGAAGTTAAAGTCGTTGAAGTTGTTAACTTTAGCAGCCGCGGCCTCTGCTGGCGCCGCTGCCTCTGACGCTGGCGGTGCGTTTGATGAGAAGAAGGTATTGATCTTATTGAGGCTGGCGCTAATTGATATCTCTGATGATAGGGGAGGATTGAGAATACGGCCGCCGAGGACGGTATCGTTATTGGGAAGGGGAGGTATTGCGATATTCGACTTTGCGATGTTTAACTTCGTAGTTACGGTCTTGCGTAAAGTTGTAAAGTATGGGATGTGCCAGGGCGCTGTACTGTAATTAGGTGTGGATTGATGGGACCGGTGGTGTGTGTGTATTACTTTTAGTACGGGTACGGGCTACTACGGTGAAAATAGCAATACGTTATGGTGAAAATAGCAATACTTATCGTAATTAATGCGTATAAAAATGGGCACAAAGGCTGATGAACAGAAGATTAGAAAACTTTCAATGGAATGATATAGAAGAAGATGAAAACTCACGGCGTGTAAGTCTAGCGATGTTTTGCGCAAGCAGTAATTTGTTTACGGCCTTAAGAGGCAGTTGGGTGTAAGAGCAAGCCGGCAACACCAAACCATCCAGCGTCCAAGCCCTTATATGTCTCTTCATCTCTCGAGGCCTCCCGTCGTTCAACTGATAGTATTTCCATCGTTTATAAAATTTTATAATGCAGGTATAGAATCAGGATCAATTCAAAAGCTCCTTTTTAGAAAAGAATGGCGCGGCCTGCAACGCAACCGATCAGCGGCAAGCATCCGAAAAGTGGAACCTAAACGATACCGAGGAACGAGACCGAAGAACGAGCTAACCGTCAATTGTAACTAGGGTCAGGAGGAGTGGCGGTGCGAGAAGAAGTGAATGGGTTGAGTTGAATGGTTTTATAGAAAAGTTAAATAAAAGAGTAGAGATAACCCTAGTTCTCTAGTTGCTCCATCATATGCATATATGTAACGCAGTCCATGCTCAATTATCCAATTCTGAGTAGTGTCTATGTTGACCAGCCCTGTCTAAAGCCATCCAAAGGGCAAGGCAACAATAATAATTCTTTCTTGTTGATTCATATTATATGCATTAAACATTGATTCTTTTCTTCTCTTATATGCCCCGTCAGATTGAATGCCGCGACATGTTTCGTCCACGAAAAACATCACTTCTCATCATCGCCCCCGGCGGATGCTCGACCACGATCGCGGAGTATTTTCAGCGGCCACTCCATCATACCAAGCCATTCACTACCAAGATTGGCTTTGACGGCCTCAATCTCCTTTTCTGGACAGTTACCCACCCACCACAGTCCGTCGAGGGTATATAGCAAAGCAAAATAGTGCGCGAGGATAACCATGGCTCGTGGGCTTAGCATATCGAGCAGAGTGAGGAAACGGTCGTGCAAGATGATGGGAAAAATTGCAAGTCGTCGAGATATTTTCGGATGCTCTTCTCCAGCTTCCTTTGCTGCCGCGACCGACCCTATGTACGCAACCGCGGTTGCGTATGCCTCATAGTCAAGGTCATCCAGAGGCGTGTTGGCATTTGCAGGTAGCAAGTGAGCAAATTTCGCACGATTCGCTTCCGAATAAATGGTATCTGGATCAACAAAAGGAGAAGCCCCCTTGGCTATGATACTGAGAGATGAATCAGAGTCTTCACCCATCATGTCTAGCCCGAGCGCAACAACATTTCTAACTCCTCTGCACATCTGAAGCCATGCTGTCGGTGGCTTATACGGCATGTTGGGGTGGATCGGTTGCATCCAACGTTCTCTGAGGCTAGCGAAAGCATCAAAAATGAGAATAATGGAAGTGAAGCCGGCCGCATTAGCAGTTCGGTGATCCATAGAGCCAAGTGCTTTGCGGTGGTGTCGCAGGGTCGCCTCAAAATATCTTGCCCTGTACGCAAAAAGCTCGACCTCTGGAATGCCGATTTGAGAGTTGCTAAAGACCATATATAAGAGAGAGATGGAAAAGATGGCGGTGAGTAAAGGCTCATAGTCAAGAGCAATCTTGGGGACATCACGAGACCAAATTTTGAGGTTTTGAGGATCGTAGCACCCTGGGAGCGTTTGACAGACCTCGGTAGTCCACAAGTGAAGCAGTCGAAGTTCGAGATAGCGGCGATCGCGGCTTTCTGTCGATATGAGAGGCATCAACTCCTCAGGGCGTATGCTGTTGTGGGCAGCGGCTTGGCCCGCTGCTGTCCCTGCCTGGTATAATACTGAATCGAGGACATTGGTGGTATCTGGCCTCAAAGACTTGCAACGGTCTGTTCTGTCGTAAAAACATTCTACCTCATGGCGGACACAGCAACCCTGGGTCTCATTGTTAGAGTTTATAACACATGTAGAATGTACGCGTATAAAACTGAATTGGGGCATGTACGAACACACTTTGGTTTAGCCTCATCGCACTGTATTTATACAAAGAGTATGGGTCAGCTGTTTTATTATCAAAGTTAAAAGCAAGCTGAAGAAGTATCAAGTTACGTTACCTTGACGCGGCGAGCTCTGCAGCGAGCACAGCCAGTCTTGGATTTGGTATGATAAAGTCGAGGAGGCATAGCGATGATGTGTATCCCGTGGGACTTCCATCAACTCGTCACAATAAACAATTATGAATGTTTGTTATAATTCTCGTAACATCTATGCGTTTTGCTCTTTGATTAAGTAAAAAGACAATGATAGAACCCAAGTGCTGGCTTGAGATGTTGCAAAGTTGAAAAGTGTTGCGGTTGCAGGTTAGCAGCGAAGGCATCTCCATAAATTCTCAGCAACGGCGCCTTAAATCACGTGGGGCTATGAGAGGCTGCCCAGAGGATTCTTTGGACGGTATAAATCATGGTTCAGCATTAATTTGTGATAAACAATTAAAGACATATAGAATGTCTTGATTGCTGATTTTCACCTCTACGTATCTATTTTTCAATGTTCTATACCTTGTAGTGGGCTTCGAACTGGATGACCAAAGTTCTCATGGTTCTACTGCAGTCAACCACACCTCGCCTTCTATATGGAACATTGAGTTGCACAAAAAGCAATTAAATGCCATAGCATCCTATATTCAGCCTTTCACAGGCATCGATCTTTTGGCCATAGTAAAACGATCCTGGAGTCTGCACCATACGACAATGCGGTTTTAGTAGTTTTATGGTAGGGTCGGATTTATGATACGTACGTAGGTACTATAGGTGCATAGAGGTGCATATAACTTCCAAGTAGGCCCTATCAGAGTCATACACAAAGTCGGTCCTTGTACGCAGATTCTCCAGATACGTCTGATATTTTCGAAGCTGCTACTGGTTGTAAGCAGAACTTGCCACAGTGATAATTGAGAGCATAGATGCCACAGGACGAGAGGCCGTTCTCACCTAGGCTGCCCAAAGGAGAGATGCATGGAGCATCATCCCCCATCTCTGTACTGCATTCACCCATCCTCTTCAAATTCATTACTTGTCTCATAGTGAAAATGCATGCTCACATTGTCTTTAAGTATCATTCATTTACACAATTGTTCCATGTAACATAGAATTCGTTTGTAGTCTCGGTACAATGCAATCACGCCAGCCGGCAAACGGCCGCACAGGTTAATCCAGCCGCCGTGCAAAGGGACCTGCCTTCAAGCTCAGATCAGGTACTTTCTTCCTTCTACTGCCACTGCCACTTGCATTTTGTTTTTCTCAACTTCATCATCCTCCAAATGCCCCCAAAATGCAGAATTTCCGGTGAGTCATCTCGATCGATAGTGTACCCCCAATGAAACCATTGCGTCAATTCCCCCTAGATACATTTGCTCAGCTTCTTCTATTCTTATTTCCTATCGTCCGTGTTTCTCCTCGAGATCGTGCAAGTGGCACGTCCTATAGAGACACCGTTTGCTAATTCGATTCTATCTAGGTATCCTAATGACAATTTGGTGCGTCCTCGATCCCCGGCCATCATGCGGTCAATCCACTGACTCTTTGCCGCTCCAGTTCCCCGGATCTCGGTCTGAGGACACAATCACCATCCTCCGAGCTGATTACGAAAGCCTCGTTAGGACCGCTCAGAATCATGGTATGTATCCTCGGTCTTCTACAGTCTAAAATGGCATCTGCTAATTATCACAATCCACTTCGGCAGCCGAACTCTGCCGCTGCCTTCTCAATGCTCAGATTGAAGATGCTGGAGTCGTCCAGGTCAGTAATCACATCATCATCATCTCCATCAATTCACTGTTCTAACTCCATCTCCAGGCTCTCAACGCATGCGTAAGCTCGCAGGCAACCCAATACCCAAACACCGTGCCAAAGAAGCACGTGTACAACGCAAATGCTCTGAGTTTCGAGCCCTCCTCCCACGAATTCGACACGAGTTCCATGACAACATCCACCAGCTCTTTGGTCGCCCACGCCGCCCAACATGGCATCTACCCTTTCCCTCCACCCCAATCGCTCATACGCAGCCAATGCAGAAGCGACATTGGGAGCAACGTGACGTACGACTCCTTCGAGACTTCCAGCGTGGGATTGGATGATAACTATGACGATAACGAGGTAGACAGCGATGTGCTTGACCACACACCCACCAGCCTCAACTTCCCCCAAGAGCCATCGTTTCGTTCCGTTCAGCTGCTCAACGTCCCCGAGGATACAACCCTCGCCGACATCGCCGCCGTAGTTCGAGGCGGCATTCTGTTTGAAATCTCCCTCATGCGTCGTTCTTCAACTGCAGTTGTCACTTTTGCAGAGACCAGAGACGCCGAGGCCTACTACACCCACGTACGCAACAACTACCTATACATGAAAAACAGAAAGGTGAGCAAACCTCCCCAAACCCAGACTCACACAAGCTTCCATCCATGATGTAGCCCTAACTTGAATCTCCAGATCGATATCCGCTGGTCAGATCGCTTCCAAGTTCTCCATGACCACTTCGCCAAACGCATCGCAAACGGCGCAACCCGCAACCTCGTCCTAAGAAACTGTAACGCCTCCCACTCAGAAGCCTCCATCCGCCACGATCTCGACCACATTCACGGCCTCGAAATCGTTTCCATCACCTTCTACGGCGGCACGTGCCGCATCAGCACCAATTCCGTCCCGAGCGCCATGTACGCGCGAACCTGCATGATGAGCCGGCTGTAAGCAATTTCCTCCCCCTTGCCTTAGAATAGTCTTTCCCTCCTTCTCCTTGCCTTATAATCTCATTCCAACTAACTTTTCCATTCTACTTGCAGCAAGTACAAGAGTTCCCGCCTCGAGTGGGATGCTGACGAATGTGCCCAGCCGTTGCGCCAAGTGCCCGTTATGCCTCGTCTAAAGACACCGTCTCTCGCCGCCCCAGTGCGTCGATCCGTTTCCTCGGGCAATCGCTTCCAGATCCTCGCCGCTGAAGAATAAGGCAAGCTACATTTCTATGGTTACTCATTGATACTAGTGTAACATTGCATTACTGGCGAATTTTTGAAAGCAGTGGATTTTATTATTTGGCAACGGCTTCTACCCGAGAGGGATGTTTAGCCTAGATACCTTATTCAGAGGCCATTTATATCACTGCCCTGTTTTGCTGACGGTAAAGAAGCGTCAAGATAGATTAATAATTCAATGACGCTTTCCACCAATAAATTGTTTGCATTTCTATGCGAAGGGTGAAGACGCTATTTCTGTACACAAGCATCTCAAGATTAAACTCAAGAAGCTTAGGGCTTTCAATATTGATATCCCCGCTGCGAATATTGATATCCTCGCTGCGCTGAGCTCCAAGACTACACAGACATGAGCCGCCCCTAAATGGCCAAAACTCTCACAAGATTCCAACAAGCCGAGTACCAAAAAGAGTAAAAAGCCAGTTCGCCTTGCTTCGCTGTCATTACCGTGACCCCCAATCAAAGAATATACCCACCAAGAGGTTCCTAGATTCCCCATGTCCCTTGCAAACAGAGTCTGCTCCATCTTTTGCATCACCTCATCGGTTCTAACGTGTAGTATCCTTTGTAATAGATTGCAAGTAGCCAAGCAAAAAGCTTTGGTCGGCCTGCGATATAGGCGTCATATTGCTATTGCGAGACGGCGGTGCATTACGATGTCCCGCTGGCCCTTGAGCAGCCCCCGAGGCCATGGACAGGGATCCCGTACGAGGCATAGACATCCCAGCCGCAGGTGGTCCAGTCTGGCCGACAAGCTCAGGCGGGGCATTTGTCGCAGCTTTATTCGGTGTTCCAAAGAGAGAGAGTAGTTGCTTCTTTTGCTCCTGTGACACTTCAGGTCTGTGGTTGTAGTTGTTTGCTGCAGACGAAGAACTCAAGGGAATCGGCAGAGTAGAAGGTGATGGCTGGACGACTTGTCCGGGACGAAGCTGCCCTGGTTGGCCATAGGACCCGGCGTATGGAGCGAGATTGGCTTTGGGAGGCTCTGGAGGGCTGATTTGTTGAGTCTGTTGGATAGTCTGACCTCTTTGAAGAATTTGAAGCGGCTGCATGGGGTTGGCCTTGACGGTGGAGCTAGTGGTATAAGTCTGCTGCTGTGTCGTAATGGAATATCCTGGATAAGCAGGGTGGTTTGGCGGTGTACCGCTAATATGGCCATCGTTCCTGTTTTGCAAAATACTCAATGCGACAGAATTCGGATTTGGTGGTGCGACAAAGTTTGGAAGCTGCTGGTGAAAGGTGGGCAGACCCTGAGGCATAGCTTGAGGCACAGCTTGAGGCATGGCTTGAGGTATGGTCTGAGGCGCAGCGTGGACGTTTTGTTGTGGGTTCTGAGGCTGTCTTGCTGCCGGCATCAGCGTTGCCAGCAAATCTGGTAGCTGGGAAGCTCCCTGAGGTACATGCTGGGGAGGTGGCTGGGACACATGCTGGGGAGCGGAACTCGAGGACTGGAGAAGAGAAAGCAAGGCACTGCCTTTATCCTTTGGAGCAAGAGGGGTTTGTGCAGGTTGGAATGCTGGCCGGGCTGCCTCAGCTACTGGAACCGGCGGTTGAGCCGATGGCTGTAAATTCAACAGGCGCTGTAACTCCCTAGTAGCCCCATCAAGTGATTCAATGGCTGGCATGGGAGCTGGCACATTGGGCACCCACGCCTCATCCTCGGTGGGATCTTCTTCAATAGGATTGTGGTGGTGATAGGCAGGGTTGACCGGGATACTTCCACTGAAGGACCTCTTCTCATCAATCTTTTTCTGGGAAATGATCCATTTCTTAAGAGGAACCAAAAAGGGCGCGACCATGTAGAACTTGTTGGCATTGGTCCCGGGACTAGAATCGTATTGATGGTTGTTGTTTTGAGGGCCCTTCTTCCGAAGAGTGGGTAGGTCGGACAGCTTATACCACTCAATCTTGCTGATTTCTTTCCTCGTTCGAGGCGCGAAAACCGTATCCATGGGGACATCTCGGAAGACGTAGAGTCGGAGATGCTGTTCTCTCATAGGGATTTCAATGTACTTCGGTTTCGCCTCGGTTGGCACCAGGCCTGCTTCTCGGAGATCCAGGCCGGTCTCTTCGTAGACTTCTCTGACCGCACAGTCCAAATCGTCTTCGTCCTTGTTGATTTTGCCACGTGGAAAACTCCAGCTAGCACCCTTCTTCCATCCTTTTACGAGGACGACTGAATCCAGCTCATGATTGAGCATAATAGCGCCACGAACCGGCACACGAGTCTTATACTGCAGGAACTCTTCAAATGCCTTGATATGGTTCTCGACCGAAAAGGAGGCCAGCAAAGGGCAGTGTTGGAAGATTCGCAGGCAAAAGGTGCGCAATGTCATGGACGGGAGGGTCGGATCGAGGGGTCGGATGAAGTCTTCGTAGAACCATTGTGCCTCTTCAACTTGGAAGCACAGTCGGGCAACCGAAGACAGGTCCTCTTGCGGAAGATTGATGATGAACCGGACGCATAGGTCGTCCAGCCCTAGCAGAGTAATAGATCAGTACCTTGTTCAGACCGGCATGGCAAGCGGGGTGAAGGGGGCTTGCAGCATACAGTCTTCCAGCTGCATCTGTTTCTGAGCCATGTTTGTCTCTCGTTATTGTTGAGTGTGTTCAGCTCAGCCCCATGCCCTGATTAATAATATAAACGCTTGATCATACGGTCTTCACGACTTTGCCAGACTCAGGACGCTTCGAACATGTGACAGGATAATGGGCATGGTCAATCGTTCCGAGGTTGAGCAGCTGAGGATTGGATCGCGACGCGCGCTTTCAGCCACCAGCGAAGAGAGCGAAGTCCGGCCTATCGTCGAGTTGGAGAGCGGAGATTTGCCGGTACAATGGCTATGCTGTGCTGTGCTGTGCTGGCAGCGATTCGATGGATATGCCGAGATGGAGTTTGCCGACCCGAGAGATGGTGAAGCTATCAGATGCTACGAGATAGGTGAAGGTTGTTGCCCGCTTGGCCGTTGCAGCCGTACAAATCAGGTCAGTGTTGGCGGGAGGGCTCAGCAAGGTTCGCACTGTCTCCGCTGTGGGAGGCTGGTAGAGTTTATTAGAGCGCCACACTAGCCACACAGTGTATATATTCAATATGCAGACTGATAGCTTCAGCCACGGCAGCCCAACGGCATCGCCACAACGTGGCTTGCATGGTTTTCATCGGCGTGGCGGTGCAGCGCTCAACCGCACATTCTGGATCTTTGGCGCCAGATCTGCCGTGGCAAAACGTCAGAGGCAGCCAGCTATTATCGGCCGCTAGAGATTCCCCTGTAACCAGACCACGTTTGGCGGGCGCTGGAGCACCTCCGGCGACGTCTCATTGGCTGGTACAGCGCCGATGCAGCACCGTTCCAGCGGCCTCAAAGCCGGCTCCAGTGATCCACGTCAAGCACAACGGCTGAATTACATCATGAGTTTTGTTGAACAACCAGCCAAAACAGGTTATCAGGGTCGGGCCATGTGAGCGACGCCATTCCATTCACTGCACTGCTCATCTGGTCCTCGCTTCTAAGCACGGGATATAAAACCAACACTGGCCTTTAGTTTTTTCCCTTTTTTTCTTTTTTTACTCTTGTCCCTTGCAAAGTGCAGCCGCCTGTCCTTTGATTGCCTTGTCTCACATTGTCGGCCTTTGTTTGGTTGGCTATCAGCGCCCGAGCTCTAAAAACAACTTGCCGCCCAACGGCGGTTTCTGAAACAAACGACAGCAAGCGCCTCTCCAATCGACCTGGTCGCCAGCTTTCGACTTTCGACAAGGCTTTGTTTGCTTTGAAAAGAAGCATAAATATCCAATCTCTCAGCTTTTTCCTAGAGCCTAACAACCTTCATCTCTTCTTTATTCACACCCTCTCATAAAACAACACCGCCGCCATGACGAGCATATTGGCAAAGCAAATCAGCAAGAGAATTCTGGGGGAGTCGGTCAAGAACAAGTTTGGCAAAGAGGTAAGTTGCGACATCATCCGATTAAACACGCCGATTTTATTTTCTTTTTCTTTTTATTTTTCTTTTTATTTTTATGGCTTGATCACGACATACTGACCACTTTTGCTCTACATAGGATCCCTACTTTGAGCAAGTCCCCGCCACCAGACTCGACGGGAGGCCTACGGGCAAGGTCAAGAAGCGCAAGAAGGCTCTGCCGCCCGGCATCTCAGAACACGATGGCCAAGTCTTGACAAAGGTCAAGAGACGAGCCTACCGCCTAGACATGAGCCTGTTCAACTTTCTCGGAATTCGCTTTGGCTGGAGCAGCGTCATCGGTTTGATCCCTGCGTAAGTGATGCACCCCACTCCCACCCTAGACTTGTGCAGATCAATTGGATTTTGACATTCGCTAACATCACCACAGCGCTGGCGATGCACTCGATGCCTTTATGGCGTTTATGGTGTACAGAACTTGTTGCCAAGTGGAGGGCGGCCTTCCATCCTCAATCCGACTCCAGATGCTGTTCAACATCATTCTCGACTTTGCTGTCGGACTGGTTCCATTCATTGGAGATTTGGCTGATGCCGTATTCCGCGCCAACACCCGTAACGCAGCATTGCTGGAGGAGCATCTGCGTCAAAAGGGCAAAAAGGAACTACGGAAAAGCGGACAGCCCATCCCGGCCGTTGACCCTAGCAGTCCCGAAGAGTACGACAGGATTCAGCGGGAAGACCCCCCGGAGTATCAGTCGGATCCTCCCTCTCGCCGACCCTCTCCGGCCCGGCCTGAAGCCCAGGAGCCGGCCGCCCCACGAGTGCCAGATCGGGTTCATGACAGTCGCGGATTCTTTGGCCGCAGCCAGAATCGCCCTCGCGACGTTGAAATGGGCCAGATTTACTCAGAGTCGCAGTATAATGAATCACGACGAACTGGAAAGCACTCAGGCAGGCGACACTGAGGCCCTCTTTAGACATTTGTACGGTTGTTTTAATTTAAGCGGGGAGCGCGTATATCGCTGGATCGGTTGTCAGAACGTCCGCTACGAGTTTTCTTTGTTTGTTTCCTTGGTTGGTTGCATCTCCTTTGTCTAGCAACGGGAGTTTTCCGCATGTCTGGAACGTGTTTCTTTGTACAATTATGAAGCTGTGAAGCTCTGGGAGTGGATCTCATGCATTTCGATAGCCCCATTGATGAGAAAAACCAAAAACGGGGGGTTGAGGAGGGGCATTCATTAATAATGGTAATTGCGCGAAGACTCTTGCAACGCGTCGCTCTGAGGATTTTAAAAGGGCTGGAATGAATGGGTTGGGAACATTGCTTGATACCATAGTGTGCTTTACTTATCAATCTTCTTTACTAGACTAAGACTCGCCTTGTTTCGCATTGCAAAGCACTACCTAGGTAGATATCAAGCCTAGATAGATGAAAATAAATCCAGTACAGTACAATATATGCAGCATAATGCAGCTCAAGTGCATCAGGTTGGTAAGGGGTCCGACTGTTTCAGACAAGAGACAACAAGGGACTGCATACTACTAAGGTAGTCATGCTTTACTAAGAGCAGCACGATTTGTTGCGGTGAAGGCAGCGTTCCTCTCCTTTGTATGTACCTGCATGACTTGTACTCGTACACATCTTATGGCTTCATGTCACGCTGATTAACGACGTGCTGCCACGTTGAGTAAGACAACATGAAGACTAGGGCAGGGATCCATATTCTTCTGTAGCTTGAGCTGCATGCAAATCGCCTTGCAGAAGCCAGCCCTAGCTGCATATTGTACCTACGCACTACTGTAGCGAGACAGGGCACCCTGCAGAGTCGGCTTGTCGGTACTCGTACAGTACTCAAAAACAATGCAATGCTGTGCCTGGGTTACTCGTATCTCCGCCGAGCGAGGCTCGCTATTTTGCAATTGGTTTTGTAATTCTCAGTCACAAGTTCATAAGACTGTGTCTAGAGTGGTTGCTAGTACCAAGTAAGCAAGCCTGAGCGTGAAACTCAAAAGTCATGACGCCCGTATGGAGATTTCTCGCGTTCCAGAGCTCAGACCTGCGGCCCCACGCTCTGGAGCTTTCTCGCTCGGAGTTGCTGGAACAGAGACACAATTGGGTCTCGTCCAAACGAATCACTCACTCATGCTTGTACTTGTGCCACGTTTGTGATCCTCTGTGAAGCTGTTCCATCATACGAACGTCTAGTGGTAGGAAGTACCAGCATATTGTATGTATGTTATACGCTGTTGCATTGTACGAGAGAGCTCCGGCGAAAACAGAAAATCACAGCCTGACCGTCGCCCCACTGACACGAGATCCAAAGGTGTTTGTTTTTGCTGATTCAAGATTGATAAACAGGGAGCAGAGAGGGTCTCTCGCATCGTCATTTGCCCAAGCCATCCAGGCCATTGAACGCCAGCCAGGATCATGGAGTCATCAAGGTAGCGCAATACCTTGACGCGACCAAGCTGCTTCACGCGTCTGCCAGCGCCGCCGCACTCTGCGCAGTGGCTGGTGCACCACAGCTGTGCACCCCACCATGGCGATGAGCAGCCCTGGCGAGTACCTGCTCGGTACCTGTTGACCAGCTGCCATCCCTGCAGGCCTTGCCCGATTCAGGCTGCCCAGCCTCCCAGGGATGCTTAATAGGCTGCCCAGACCCGCTGTAGCGACCCGCTGGAAACACGTCCTGAACGCGTCGCGCCGCACGTGACAGCGCTGCTGTGCTCGTTACAAAAACCTCTGGCGCCACCCGCGATGCTGGAATTGTCTTCTCTGTCAAACCACCGCGTCTGCACAGCATCCCAGAGCAATTAATTTCGCTTTTGATTTCTTCATTTCACTTTACGCGCTCTGCCCTGCTGTCTTGTCTTGCCTCGCTTCGTCTACCACCATAACCAATGGCCACCGAACTCACCCCCTCCAAGCAGGTGAGTACATCCAGTTTCACCCGGAGCCATGATCTAGATAGAGCACGGCGTCTACAACATCTAAAACACATGCTAACAGCTTTCTCAACAGGCTGCCTCTGCCATTGACTCGTTCAAGATTGAGTCCCCCGTCAAGAAGATCAACTTCGACGCTGCCAACAAGGAGAACCAGCCTCTCGACGAGTCCGCTCTCGAGACCCTTGCCCAGCAGATGGACGACAACCACAAGCCCACCGAGGCCCTCAAGAAGGAGGAGGCCAAGCCTGCCGTGGCTCCTACAATTAAGCCCGATGAGATTGACGAGCCTATCCTGCAAGAGAACCCTCAGCGCTTCGTCTTGTTCCCCATCAAGTACCATGAGGTATGTGGGCAATCACCCCTCCCCTGTCTCGCGCCGACGCGTAAAGTGGCACCCCCACTATACCACAGGGAAGCGAAAATGGAATCAACAATTGGCTAACAGTTGTCAATTAGATCTGGCAAATGTACAAGAAGGCCGAGGCCTCCTTCTGGACCGCCGAAGAGATTGATCTGTCCAAGGATCTGCACGACTGGAACAACCGCCTGAACGATGACGAGAAGTACTTCATCTCTCACATCCTGGCCTTCTTTGCCGCCTCTGATGGCATTGTCAACGAGAACCTGGTCGAGCGCTTCAGCGGCGAGGTCCAGATCCCCGAGGCCCGATGCTTCTACGGCTTCCAGATCATGATGGAGAACATCCACTCCGAGACCTACTCCCTGCTCATCGACACCTACATCAAGGAGAACAGCCAGCGCAGCTACCTCTTCAACGCCATTGAGACCATTCCTTGCATTCGCAAGAAGGCCGACTGGGCCATCAAGTGGATCCAGGACAAGAACTCTTCCTTTGCCCAGCGCCTGGTTGCCTTTGCTGCCGTCGAGGGTATCTTCTTCAGCGGTGCCTTTGCCTCCATCTTCTGGCTCAAGAAGCGAGGTCTCATGCCTGGTTTGACCTTTTCCAACGAGCTCATCTCTCGTGACGAGGGTCTGCACACTGACTTTGCCTGCCTGCTGCACTCTCACCTCAAGAACCGTGCCAGCAAGGAGGTGATCCGTGACATCATCACTGATGCTGTCCGAATTGAGCAGGAGTTCTTGACTGAGGCTCTCCCTTGCGCCCTGCTCGGCATGAACTCCAACCTGATGAAGCAGTACATCGAGTTTGTTGCCGACCGTCTGCTTGTCGCTCTCGGCAACGAGAAGATCTACAAGTCTGCCAACCCCTTTGACTTCATGGAGAACATTTCTCTCGGTGGCAAGACCAACTTCTTCGAGAAGCGCGTCGCCGACTACCAGAAGGCTGGTGTCATGAACAGCACCAAGAAGGTTGTCGAGGAGGCCGGCGCTGAGTCCAAAGACGCCAACGGTGGTGACTTTTCCTTCGACGATGACTTTTAAATCATGGTCGTCATACCCAATTCCCCCCTCTTTTTATTCTCTCGCATTTTCTCTCTCATCTCTTCACTTTTCTTGCTTCACAACTGGAAGCTTGTATATTTGCAAAAAGAGCCGTCCGCGGGTTGGATCGGCGAAGATGGCGTTGAAACTGGGAGCCCATTCTAGGGTCTCCCGCTATATTGGTTCAGAGGTTCACACAAACACTGCGGGCGTTTAGGTTATGCACTTGGGTTTTGTCTTATGAATGCGATGTGTTCTTCCCACAGGGGATGATAATTGCGGAATGCGTTGGATCATGATACACTGAATGGGGTACGTAGTTATGGAATAAATAGTCCAGCAAATAGATCTGGATGAACGATTACTCAGAGTTTGCCCACTGCTTGTGATGTGCACATTGTATGGAGTTTGTAATATTCCGTAGTTCTGGCATATAGATGGGTATGTAGTCTGGCATAGAAGGCTGGGTGACTGAAGACTTGGAGCCTGCTCATGTCTTGAGAGGTGCATATACATTTTCCATTTCTAGATTCTTGCTTTTGCGCCTTTGATATCCACAGCTTGTGTATTCCACACGCGAATTGCAGAGTAGGTATAATCTGTGTCCGCATTCATGCCCACCATATCAAACCAAAAGCTATCCATTGTCTATTCAATCCCGCTTGATATTCATTTCTTGCCCTTCTTCTTCTTCTTCCCACCCCCACCTCCTCCAGCCACAGGCTGCTGCGTCTGCTGCGTCGGCGTCTGCTCTCCCTGCGGCGTTTCAACCGCATCAGCATCCTGCATCGTCTCCTCCGGAACGTCCTGCACGCCGGCCTGCGCCCTGCCTAGCCGGCCCATGGCGGCGTACATGAGGCGCGTGACCTCCGCGGCCTTTGTGGTGCGGTACTTTAGGGCGACGCCGCTGACGGGGTCGTAGGTCTTGAGGACGAGGCTGCCGCGGGGGGGTTTCGGGTCCGAGGGGGAGGAGGATTCGTCGGCGGAGGTTGAGCTGGGGTCTGCTTTGCGGGGTTTGACGGGCTTGATGGAGTATTTTGCGGTGACGCGGGTCTGTTTGCCGGAGGGGAATTGTTAGCTGATGCTTGTATTGAGGGTGTAGCTGGGGGGATCATTGGGTGAGGGAAGATTGGAGGTGGAGGAAGAGGAGAGAGGGAAACTTGCCTGGGAGGGCCGAGCCTCAAGGAGAGCGACGGAGAGGTCGAGCCATTCTTGGCTCGTTTTAAAGTATGGCATTGGGCGTTATGATTGGCGAGACTCCATGTATGTGTGCGCTTGTATCTTGTATGTTTCGAGAGGGGGGGAGAGGGGAGTGAGAGGCTGTGGTTGTGATGCGATTTAAGGCGAGGCTGTGGTTTGTGATAAAGAATGGCCATATGATATTGGATTGATGGATTTGGTGTTATTAGGTAGTGGCTGGTACTGTGGCGTTGGGAATTTTTGGTGGGGTAGCGGGGCTGATGGTACAAAGGTACAAGTCACAAGTATCATTTCCACTTCCGGCGAGTGAGACAAATACAGCCGTGTAAGTGAATCTGTGTACCTAATGTACGAAATACCGTACAAATAATTAAAAATTGAGAAGCATTGGGACTGGTTCATAGTAGAACTTCAACATAAGATCACCTGTATTAGATACAGTTGAAATGACCCTCCAGAATAACTTCATGGAGGAGGAGTAAGTACATCATCCTCCGCCACCTCTAACTCGTCCAAGTCATCCAAACTCCCAAGACCCAAGTCATCCGTCTCGTCATCTTCATTCTTCTGCAGCTCCCCATCATCAGATCGTTCCGCATCTTTTCCTCCCGAGTCCTCTTGATTGCCATTGTCAGGGTCAGGAGACTCTTCAGCTGGAAGGTCTTCAAATTCTTGTTCGTAATCTTTCCGGAACGCAAACGAGTGTTGTTTATCGTCATCAAAACTGATATCATTGTGATAAAAGTCTATTCTTCCGTAGCATTTCTTGCAGGTATCAAAGTCGGGACATGTCTGGCACTGGTATGAATGACCAAAAATTGTCTATCGAGGTTCCTGTCAGCATTGATGTGTCAAATTGGGTTGCTTTGAGTGTACTCACATTTAGACATATGTCGCAATATGCTGTTTTTGACTTATATCTTTTACTCGGCTTATTGGCGTCGCTGTTCTTTCTCTCTGTACCGTTTGTCAAGCTGTCATCCAGACTGGTATCCAACATGTCGATGATCTCGCTGGCAACGGCAGCGCCACAGAGCCTGGCCATCTGCACAGGAGTAAACGTCTCGACATTTTTGCCCGTTCCCATGGTAAATTTGACTGAACAATCGGCTCCTTGATCAATGAGATACTTCACAGTCTTGATATAATCACGGGGCTCAGACTCCGAGTCAGGCCCGAGACGTACGACAACAGGGCGTACGGCCCAGCAGAGGGGCGTCCAGCCATCAATATCAGCTTGATTGACGTACTCCCTTCTCTTTTCGGGCGAGGAATCCAAAAGCTCCAAGATGGCTTCAATCGTCTTCACGTTGCCGAACTGAGCGGCCCAGTGTAGAGCATTCTTGCCGGCGCGGTCGCAGACTAGAACATCTCCCTTGTGGACGAGGGCTATTGCCTCGAAATTCTTGACACCATTCGCAGCAGCATAGTGGATTGGGAGTCGACCCAAAGGATCAGGGTCTTGCGCGGAAGCCCCTTTATCGAGAAGAAGGTTGATGGTACTGGCGAAGCCTGCAAAAGAGGCTGCACAAATGGCATTGTAGATGTTGCATCCTCCCACGGCGTTGACATCAGCTCCATTGGCGATCAACTCGGAAATAATTCCATCCATCTCGTCCTTTTTGGTATCGTACAGTTCCTTCCAGGGTATGCAGGCAGATTTGATCGCCGTGCTGTTGTAAGATAGCTCCTTGACCGATATATTCGCATCGGCCCCGTGGGCAAGGAGTTTGGTTACCATTTCGCGGTTCAGGGAGCGGCATGACACCATCAGCGCGGTCCCTTTGGTTTTCCCTGTAGCGTCTATTACAAGATCTGGCTGTGCGAGGAGCAGGTCAGTGACATGGGCCTTGAGCCCACGCCTCGCAACAAGTGATAAGACTGTCCAGCCCCATTGATCTTCCGCATTGACATCGGCTCCAGCTTTGACGAGGAGCTCAATGCAGTCTTCGTTATCCTCTCCACAAGCGTACAAAAGAGGCGTTCTGCCGTAGTTGTTGCGCTTCTCCAGATCGATGCTCTTGCGATATTCTAGAATGATCTTGGCGAGCTCT
Organism: Trichoderma endophyticum; assembly: GCA_035079535.1. Taxonomy (NCBI): domain Eukaryota; kingdom Fungi; phylum Ascomycota; class Sordariomycetes; order Hypocreales; family Hypocreaceae; genus Trichoderma; species Trichoderma endophyticum. The sequence goes on from JAPMIQ010000004.1 coordinate 466,985, forward strand.
GCGTCCCAGGCCATGGCGAAATGTAGGGGAGTGCTTCCAGTATCCGGATGAACGTCACCAAGATTTGCACCACCATCTGCCAAGATCCGCAGAATCTGGGGGTCTGCAGTACTCCAGGTTGAAATCATAATTGCATTCCAGCCGCCGTTGCCGCGGTGGTACAAGTTCGCCTTTCTCTCAACCAAGAGCCTCACAACGTCCGTCTTCTTCCAGTCAACGGCAATATTGAGGACAGTGTGATTGTTGTAGTTTGGCTGCTCCATGTCGATACCAGCATCTAGCAACATTCGCATAATCTCAACGTCCTCTATTGCGATTTCGACAAGCGGCTGTCCGCTTGTGGTCAAGTTGTTCAGCTGCGGCTTCCAGTTCAGCAGCTCGCGGACTACCTCTACACGCAAATTCTTAATGGCATACCAGAGCGCGCTGCGACCAAGGCTGTCTGTGGCATTGACATCTGCCTCGTGCTCTAGAAGCCATGTCACGAGAGACAACTCTCCCGCCTCTGCGGCGTAGAGGAGCGGCGTCATAATCTCCCCGTCGGTTGCATTGATCCGAACGGGGGGTGAGTTTTTGACGAGAACTTCGAAGATAGCAAGCTTATCCTTGACTGCTACCGATGATCTTACCAATTCTATAGGTAATGGTGGATTTAGCAGTTCGTGGTTGGGATCTGCGTTGTGATCGAGGAGAAGGCGAACCATGTCCGCACTCGCTGCCTTTATAGCTGCAAACCAGAGCGGAGTGTCTAGATTGTTCGGTCCGCAAATGTTGGGATCTGCCTTGTTTTCGAGCAGAATCTTCACTGTCTTGAGATGGTTCCCCTCTACTGCAACGACAAGAGGAGCCCATCTATAGTTTGGTCTCTCCCCTAAGCCCGAGTTTGGATCGGCTCCAAGATCTAATAGCATCTTTGCCATGGCCCAGCCACCCTCGAGGGCCGCAAAATAGAGTGGTGTTTCCGGTTCCTGACTCTCCAAAAGCGAGGCATCTTTGGCTATCATAAGTTTGACGCCATGCATACTACCATTGGAAGTAGCAGTCTGTACCGGCTTGTATTTGTTCAGTCTCTTCACATGGAGATTGGCCCCGTGCTCTATCAGTATGTCTATTATTTGATCGTGGCATAGACGAGAGGCCATGTAGAGCGGAGATGGAAAGAACTCGGGACCTCCATCTGTTGGGTCTAGGTCTATGCCGTCGTTCACGAGCAACGTAACTAATCGGACCATGTTAAGGTATACTGCTCTCCATAGGAACCACGACGGCCAAGGTATTTTTGAGCTATACTTTGAAGCGGCAACGTGTTCGTAGTCTTGATCTTGTCTTTTGGATGCGGAAATCAGCTCCTCTGCAATGGACACCGCGACGTCCTCATTTGCCTCTCGAATCGCCTTAGATAGAGAGTCTAAGTCTGGTGATTTCGGTGAGCTATTCTCCTCACGGTTACCAGTTGTAGTTGAGAGTGATGAATGTTGCATCTCCTTGAGAATGGTAACGGCCTCCGGTTTGAGATCTCCTAGCGCAAGAAGTGTTTCACATGGTGAAGTTAACGCTCCAGATTCGGGACGGGAGAATGGATTGCTCATAGCCCAGTACGCCTTGGACCATGTTGCCAATTTGCCGTCGCTAACCATTAATTCGTCTTTAATACTTTTTAAAACGACGGGATTTTCGGATAGATGATAAGGTAGAGCCTGAACAGCATAGAATATAATGTCTTGTCCATCCGAGATAAGCGGCGGCGTAATGGCTTCGCCAGAAGACTCAACTCGAGACCGATACTCTTTGTTGATGGATTCTAGCCGTTGCTGAATATTGGGTCCTTTCAAGTAATTGAGTAAAAATGTCGTGATGGTGTCAGGTGATGTTGATTTCGCCCAAAGGCTACTCAACTCATTCTGCAGGTAATCCCGTAATTCTTCCTTGATATGGACCTGCCCGCTGATGGACTCTGTGATGCCGCGAAACCATAGCCGAATTTGTGATAGAGAGTCTTCTAGCTCCATAGAAGAAGGTGCTTGGAAACTCTGAGCTTCTCCACGTTTGTCGTAGTACAGTATCATTGCTAGTTCATGGTAGCTTAGGGGTCGCTGCCCCTTAAAGAGCCATTTCAAGATCCAGCTGAGGCCCTCCTGATCAGCAACGTTTCGTAGGGCTTTTCTTAAAATATCAGCTGGTGTAGAAGCCAAGGTAACAGCCCGGAGGTGAGAAGAGAACTCGTGTAATGCCTTTGTCGACAGCTCCTGGGGCCACTTCGTAATTTCCCCTACTAGTTTTAGAATCGTGTCTCGGTTTTCTTTCTTCATAGGCTTCAGCTCTTCAAGCTTGAGCCTAATTTCAGTCTCGCCGTGTCCGTCGGGGCAAAGGGTAGAAACCAGGCCGTCAGGGTACTCATCTGCAGCATCCTCGTTCGACTCATCCTTATTATCCGGGGGGATCCATGTATCGACCGGTATATCTGCCCAATGGCGTAGTTCTTCATGAAGATCAAGAGATTTCCCGCATGTAACCACTACCTTGAATCGTGTTTCGCTCTTGGTCGCAAAGGCGCTCAACACAGCCCAGAATGCATCTCGACTGTGTTTGTCACATTCGTCGATATTCTGAAGTAGAAGAACCAAATTGAAGCCCATAAACTCTCGAGAAAATATTGCCAAAAGCTTGAAGAGATCCGTCTCTGTCCATGCGTGTTGAAGTACCAACTGATCTCTTATGGCTCCAGGCAACGGGTCGCCTTTCGCAATTGCAATACCAGAAAGATATGAAACCAAGAGCAAGCTGATCATGTCCTTCATCGAGCAGCGTGTTGGGTCACGGGCAGAGAAAACAAATGAGATGGGTAAGAATACTACCCCTTCCTTCCGATTATTTCTCTGTTTGCGCCTCCAGTCGAGGAATACCTGTTCAGCAGCTTCCGTTACCGCGTTATGGTCGTCGCCAGAGACGTATAGTATGCGCGCACCGGCAGATGCCATCCATGCTTCGTGTTCAGCGCTCTTAAACACCGGGTGTGATTCGTCAAGAGATGTTGACGACAACGGACGATGTGCCGAAGTTACTGCCAAAAGAGATTGCTGAAATGGTATCCAAGACTCGTGAGGGAGCCAAGCTTGGTATGTCAGTCAAACGGCCATGAATATGAGAGTTTTGCTCACATTTAATGTTAGAACAAACTACGTCACGCAAAATCGGAAACGGCTCTTTGTCTTTCTGCTTTTCTTCTCGAACTATTATCTCGTTTGGCACCCCCATTGTTGCGGTGCCGTGATCAAATATCTGCACAAAATATGAGTAAAAGTCTTCCTGTCATAACGCCAAATGGATACTTTACATGTGATATCTTCTCCTCTTGCCCTTCCACATTTGCATAAAGACTGATAACCTGGCTTCGAAGCGTGATTTTGGAAGCAATGAAAGCTTCAGTAATTTCCACTGTGCACTTTGTAAGACTACTGATTGATCCAGGTGCCAAAGCTCGCTCCCATGAGGTGTTCTTTCGAGACATGATGAAGTCGAATACTTTGGAATAGAGCAATTGGGAGTCATTTGCTCTTTGGAAGCAGCCTGCAAATATCTACTCGCATTCGCTTGTCAGCATTTGTAGCATTGGATTAATTAAGGGGCTAATTGATAGGGAAAAGGTGACATAAGGGTTTGTTTAAAAAAAAAAAATCGTAGACTGCGGAGGAGAAAATCGTGACGTACAAACTGAGCAGCGCTCGTAAAAACTCCTGGGAATTCTTGCTCATTTGCGCCAGCAATAGAAATAGCCTATATCACAATCAGCGCTTCTAATAGATGATCAGCTTAGGATACCATACGCATCCATACCTTTTTGACAATTAAATCTCCCAAATCGTAGGAAACAAACACCAACGCTCTTCTTGATGTCTGCTCTCTGTATTAGCTCAGTTGTGCAAATGAGATCCGATCATCCCAAGGCAGAGGCATGTAACCAGACCTGTTCATCTCTCTGCTGGAAAAATATGAGACTTTGCAGCAATTTTCGGGCAAGGCCATCAATAGACTGGCCCGTGAATTCGCCAGCTAGTAAACTCTCTATATGGTATAGGAAAACAAATTCTCTTCGTCTGGAAGCCACTGACTCTAGAAGAAGAGTATCGAGCTTCATCCGTTCATCCGCTTGACCAACCGGCATGACATGGACAACGCTGCGAACATCTAGTTTCAGTCAATCCTAATCGAATAATAGCACCGAGAGAATTGTAGCATCCATGCTAAGGCTTACTCGATATCTGGAGACTTGTCTGTGTCAGACTCCTGTTGTGTAGAATCCTTAATAGTCATTAAGGTGAGGCCATCTAGATGGTAGCCTTCCCAAAACTCGATGGGAGATGGCTGATCATCTTCACTGGTCTCCATGATGGCGGACAAGTGATGCGGTCGGCGTGATTGTGTGCAGACCAGGTCAACCGCCGCGATGATTGATATCGATCATATGGAGTCGTAAGAGGCAGGTCTATTAAAAGTACATATATCTTGAGAAGTGTCGCCCGGTGAAGGATCAGCACGGTCCAGGATTTACTCACTGGAGCTTCACAACTGCTCTAACTGTTCTCTACCATCTGTGTATGTAGCGTGCTTCTTCAACAAGCTGCGGGGTTTCGTCCACTCATCGCGGCAATATATTCCCCTCGTTGCCTCCCCGGTATATACTCGTGCCGGCTCAGTCTCTCTATGGTGCGACATTCAGCTCCTTTGGTGCCTTGGCCTCTGTTTTTTGCACTATGGGGTGACACCATTACACAGCTTCGCCTCACTATGCAGCCCAGAATACAGCGACAGGGATCTGTGCGAATCCAAGCTGCAGAATAAGCGGCGCTTCAACCCGCTTCCGACAAGTCACAAAATCCTTCGGACGAACCTGCGAGCTTGGGTTTAGCACCAATATTGGCAACCGGTAGTGCATGTTTGGCTGCCGATGTGCGTCGTATCCTCATACTGTGCTGTCACTTGAGCAGCCAGATGTCAAGCTCTTGATCATTGACTCATTCGACCAATATCCTCATATAAGCTAAATAAGTCCATCCTTCAAAAGGTGTACTTTATTCCCATCGAAACTCACACATCCAGTTAATTAATACACCACAAAATTCCTGTGCAACATGAACGAAAGTGAGATTTGGTTGAGTGACGGAGACGGGGGAGACTTTGACGAAGACGATGAAGAAACCTCGGATCCGACATTTTTCAGTCTCGGGCTTACATACCAAGGCCAGGAGGGAGGTAAGATTATTTACTTCAGTCTTGACGAAAATCGATAATAACTGCTTGTGCGTTAACAGGCTTCCATGTCCGCAATCGCCCAGGACAAAAGCAGAGGAAAGCAGTTTCAGCGTTTCGTGGCGGCTCAAAGAGAAGACCTGCTTTCACCGTCAGTTGCAATGCGAAAGCCATCATCCATGGCAAAATGGGGCCCTCTTCGGATAAACATGCTACCCTTCTTGTTTACGAGTTCAAGTTCAACTCATATAAAGGGTCTCGCATCAAAGAAGCGGACGTCTTATTCGAGTTCAACGCCATGAAAGGCAAGGCCGGCGGACCATCGGTTCACCGAGTTGCTCCTTATGGGCTCCATAAGATGGAAGAAACAAGCCAATCTGAATCTTCAAAACATGGAGTAGAACTCACAGTCGGTCCAAACATTCCGGCGATCGATTCAGGTTTGACACTCTATGGCGAAGCGGGCGTGGAGAAGGTTACAAAGCATCATACCGTGGTGAGTGGCGATAACCCCCAGTCAGACGATTGGGGGAATTACTTCCAGGCGCGCTTTTTTCTGTCTGAGAACAAGTCACAAGCCAGCGGCATCCCTTCCAAGCTTCGTGCTTGCATTCTGCTGGAGCGAGACGATGACGAAGACTTCACGTGTGTTCCCTACCTGAAAGTAACACCGAACTTTACGACTATGGTGACCTCTTTGTTCTCTTCCAGAGAGCCCGACGACCCAATCATATTTAGCGTCGCCGAGCCTCCTCTCAATGAATTAGATACGGGAGTTGATATTGATGTCGATAACCTGGGAGCAACTGACTTGGACCAGTTGTGGGACTGCACTACATACACTGAGTACGGGCAATCTATCAAGCGATCTGGGCCGGAGAATGCTGAGCGTACTCAAGAATAGGACAGTGGAGAAAGCAATCGAATAACAAGGACAATGATGACTAGCGCTGTCTCTATTATTGCCAGCTTTAAGATTCCTTGATGTTGTTCAACTTGTCATAGTTACTCATACCACCAAGAGTGAGTAAATGTTCTTGACACTGTATTTTGGTGGGATGTATTCAGCCCCCAGCCGTTTTGCCGGGATCACTGCATCAGGATGTCTAAAACTTGTCGTTAATCCCTGTTATATCACGCAGCCCTCTCCTGTCAGCCAATCTATCAGCCTCAAGTTTATTAACCCCCGCTTTCAAGCACCTAAATAAATCCCAAGCACCGGCTGGAAAGACACCAAGCTCAACTCAGGATAGAATACTAGGCAGCTGCCGTCTCTTGTGTCCCCCAATAGTTTTCTCAATGTCGAATATTCCTCTTGAGCATAATACGTCTAATCTTTTAATCTCTTGGGGTCTATTTTAGTCTAGTCCGTCGTCTTTTAGGGTACCTTTCAATTGGGGGGAGTTTTGTCTCTTTTTCTCTGCGTTTCCTGCTTCCAACGTGCGCCAAGCTGTGGCACCAGGGCCGCGAGTTTCCTGTTACACATCATGGCAAACTATGATGATGATGACATTTCGGAGGCGGGCTCTGTTCCCAGCCTAGACAACTTACAATACGATGAGATACTTGACCTTGACCCCGAGGACATCGACAGGCATCCCTTTGAGGAAAAGAGCGAAGAGGCCCAGTTCAGAGAGCAAACATGGGAACAACAGTGGAAAGAAGTTGTCAGATCTCTTGTGTCCGGCGAGGCACGGTGGGATACATCCGAGCCAGGACAAGGCCGCTTGCTTGAAGAATATAAGAAGAAGGCTCTGACGAGCCGAGACGCACGTGAGCGGACAACGCCTACGTTTCTTCACATCTTGGCAAAGAGGCGAGATACTGATGACTTTGGAAACCTACCGGGCGATACACTGTCAAAGATCATCAAGTATCTTCTTGAGTATCAGGACAGTGCTTTGGTAGAGAGTGGTCTCAGCAAACCAAAGGACGACCCGATTCTGCGGGTAGCGATGGAGTTCAATAACACCAAGTTCATCGAATCCGTCACCGAATGCTCCAGTGAAATTCCGGGGAAATTAGATGAACTACTTAATGCGACGGATCACGACGGGATGAATTGCCTTCACTACGCTTTCAAGGAACAGCTGCCGAAGGCTTTAGGAACTCATCAAGGGATTAAGCAGAGTTCGGCCATTGCACCAGAACGACCGAATTTACGTGTAACGATTAAGACAATCCATGGCTTTGTCAAAGAGGCAAAACCTGAGACAATAGCCGCAAGAGACAATTACGGCAACACTCCCATACACTATGCCATGGATTACAATAACTGTCGGCTCCAAGTGAAGCAATACAACAACATAGTACAATACCTGGTTCTAACAGGCGATAAGATACTGAAGAGGAACCCGGATCAGCAGTTCAACTTGAACAACGAGTCCCCATATTTGTACTATTTAAGGACGCGAGAAAGATGGCTAAAGCAAAATAGGAGAGCCATCGCCGCAACAGGACCAGCGACTACCTCTTCAGAAAGAGGTGGCAACCGTACTGGCAGAGAAAAACCGCCTATTAGAACAGGCGCCTTGTATGAGTCCAGGAAGGAGACAAAAGATGACTATTCGACAGGAGAGTATCAGAAAAAAATGCTCCCGCCAAAACCAGGGACAACTGAACCATCAAGAACGAAAATGGGGCCTCCACCTCCGCTTGACAAAGGTCGGGCATTATATACCACAGCCCAGGAAGCCAAAGATGGAACAGAAGCTTCAGATTATGACCCAAAGCAGTCTCGTCGTCCTTCTGTGCATATTTCAGAGAACCAACCCGTTCATGCAACCCCGGCCACTCCTACATCCTTGGATAACCCCCTTCCCAAGTCCCTTACTCGCACTCGAACGCAGAATTACGACCAGGTTAGCGATTCCGGCCAGACAAAAGCTCCAACCAACGCCAAGGTGGATGATGATAAGTCCAATCCAAGCAAAGCCTCTCTAGACTCGGATACAGCAGCAAGCAAAATCGGGGAGTTTGTCAAAGTTCATTATATACGCACCAGAACAGACATGGAAGCAAAGGAATTACTTTATGGTAAAGTAGCTTCAGGTAGGTTTGCGACAATTCGACTTCTCAAGGAAATCCTCATATACCTATTCTACTCAGCCATCTTAAAATGAGATGTCCTGTGGATACTCAGACTTGTACACATCGCGGTTATAATCCCATGTTTCTATGGCTGATGTTCTTGCTACACTAGACAAAAACCTGTATTTCGACGCATCTCATCTCGCGGGAAAAACTGTAGATCAAGTCGTGGACTTGATCGAAAAACTTTCTAAGGCGGGCGGGTTTGAAGACACTCTATCCTACGTTAATTTGCCGATATTAACGACGATTCACGAAAAGTCAAGCGCATCTAAATCCGACAGCAGAGGATACAGTTCAAACGAGAAAAGACAACGCGGAGGCGCTCATCAAGAGAATCCCAAGTTGGGGCGCAGCGCTCTAATAAGTGTATTTGACAAGCTGGTGTCAGTCAACATTCGCCACATACTCCGGCTGCAGGTAGACGACAGAGAAGGTCTACCTCACACCGATGCTGCAATTGAGCGAGCTATACGAGGTCAAGATTCATTTGGTCTCGGTAATACCAGGAAAGAAGAAATTAAGATAGAATCCTGGTATGTTAATATCGCCTTGCAGTTCCATTCTATCTCTCAGTCTCGTAACTGACGCGTTTCTGACTGTGGGACAGGGATTGGAGAAAGCCAGACCTAAGTATGGACGTTATTTCGTTCGCAGCACCAGATGCTACCCACATAAACCTCTACTGGAGTGGAAACCAGACAATACTTAAGGGCTGGGGCTACCCAGAAGGTATTGCAAGAGATGCAACATCCAATGGCAAGCTAAGGAGGGTGACGCTGCATGCTTTCCCTGTATGTTCCCCGTACAAATCTATGCCTTGTGATCAGTGGCAAATTTCGAACCTCAGAACATAGTCTAACAATGACTTTAGGGCTTCGAAAGTCGCGATAGAATGATGAAAATGATCGAAACCTTCGAAACTGAGATCAATGATCGCACAAAAGGAAGGGTCAAAATCGAGAAGAGAATACACTCTGGCACGGTGACATCCAGCATCAAGTCGGACGATGATCTGGACCCCTCAGAGATTGGAACATCGGACGGCCCTCCGCAGCAGGTCTGGGTTGAGAGAATGGAGGATTTCAGAAGCTCTCTGATCTCTGTTCACCGACTACTGGGCGGCAAGATTAAGATTCCACCCGTCAAGGTATGTATAAAAGCCGGCGTCTCAAGCTTTCCACCCCTAGTCTGAGCATGTAGACTCTCATACGTACCGAGTATAAATACTTATACTTTACCAATAGGTTGCCTTGATAGACGACGGAGTCGACCTTTTAAACTTGGACACGTACAACATTGTTCAGGCTACTGGCCTGAGCTATTGCCCTCCGGATGGGAAAACAGAACGACCGTGGCATCAATCCACCAACGGTCACGGCACAGTCATGGCCAACATGATTGTGCGCATCAATCCCTGGGTTTCGCTCGATGTCATGAAGATTCATGAAAGCACTAGCCACAGCCCTGGAAGCAAAACCCGCACAATATACGCAGAGAGCGCTGCGAGAGCCATTGAAGGCGCCATCATCCGCAAGGCCGACATCATATCAATGTCATGGACCATTCGGAAATTGGCGAAGAAGATAGGTAGTGTGCCTAATGCCCTGGATGTCGGGACCGATGAAGAGCACAAGAGATCCCCCGAGGAGGTAGCCATGGATGCGCTTCAAAAGGCCATCGAAAAGGCCAAGTCGCGTAACATACTCATGTTCTGCTCCGCCGCTGATGACATCCAACTCCTCGGTAGGGAATCTCTTCCTTTCAGCGCAGCATCAGACTGTATTCTTCGTATTGGCGCCGCTCTGCCTAAAGGCCAAAGAGACCCAACATCTGAAGACTTTAACACAATAAGCTACTTCTTTCCCGGAAACCAGGTGGCAGAGGCCAGGAATCCTCGGTCTTCAAAGCCCGTTGAGTACCATGATGGATCTTCCGTTTCCACTGCATTAGCCGCAGGACTTGCATCACTAATAATTTACTGCACGAATGTCGTAAAAACTTACTACGACGATTCGAGGCCCTTTACTGACTGGGCGTTGAAACTGCGGAACCACAAGAACATGCGAACCGCATTCGATAACATAAATTCTCCAGATTATGACGACAAAAAGTTCCTGCCTGTCTGGAAGACGTTTGGGGATGCTACAGAGCGTATCAATAATGCTCAAGGGGAGAAGAAAAAGATTGTGGAGTTGGAGAATCTGGTAAGAATTCTCTGTCATAAGCTTGAGGCAGAGTAAGGCAAGGGATGCAAGACTAAAGCAAGACACTCATAAAATGTAACAAGTGAGTATATGTGTAACTTAGAATATTAAAGTAGAAGTTTTCCCAAAGGACTAGCCAAGGTTACTACCTTTTTTGAGAATGATTTCGCCTCCTGGATCTTGGAGTGCCGGCTCTATGACTTTGTTGACATATTAGAGAACGTCACAGTCTTCGTCGTTGCAACAAAATCATAACTCCACTGTCAAAGGCGAGCCATTAGTCTCCATACTTGTTCTTTCTGAAAGGCTTCACGCCCTTATGCCAGTTTAGTAACACAAGTTAATTCATCTAGACTATGAGAAGTAGGTGTAGAGTTTCGTCTGTGACACGGTAGTGTAAAGAGTATTTCCACGAGAAACGAGCCTGTTTCATTGAGACTTGACCAGTTATGTACATGTAGTTCTCGGTCAATGGCTATGTCCTTTACAGCGAGTCTTTCTACTGCGAGTCTTTTCCATGAAAGCGTCTGCCATCTCAGTGAACAGCCAGGTGGCAGCTTTCTCATCCTTGTCAGTCCCCGTGAAAATCACCCCGTCACGCACTGGGAAAATCAGCCCGTGTAGCTTCTTGGCCAGGTCCGTGAGTTCAACAAAGTCGGGAGAGAATTCTCCCAGAATTCCCTCGAAGCCTTTCGGGCTCATGTCGGCCGCCACTGCCTTCCTGATGGCTTCAAAGTCTAGAACCGGTGAGTACCATTTCTGGAGCCGAGATGTCTTTGGTAATCTCTCTAAAATCTCATGGGCATGGTCATGCTCTTTATCATTGGCAATGGCCAGCCACAAAAAGACATAGAACAAAGACTCCAGGTCGTGTCGATACGTGTGCTCTTCTCCATGGAGAACACCGATGGCCATGAACCCATCCGACCCAACAATCTGCCTAGGAGGGCGACCCTTGTCGAGATCCAGCGCCGTGTCAAAGTCGATCAAGATACCTTTGGAGCTGTCACCACTGGGCTGCGGGTTGATGACCAAGTTCTTGATGGCAATGTCTCGGTGTAGCATTCTTCCATCCACATAAAGAGAACGGAGGGCCTTGACGAGATCGCCCAAGACCTCAAGAAGTTCACGGATAGATGTAAACTTCCTGATCGGACGGCCGAGAGGGCTAGTAGCGAAGCACGACAAGGTTCGATTGACAAATGATCGAGGGAACTGCAGTGGCTGGCGAAGGTCGGCAATGCTGACTAGGTCTTGATGGCCGAGGAGCTTGATGACACCCTTGACTCCGCGCTTGTGTGCCAGCCAAAGCAGCCGAGGTTCGGTAGTTGTGTTGTCGGCTCTCCAATAAAACTTGACAACAATGTCTGGCTCGTCGGTTGTCTTCGAGGCAGCGAAGCATGTCGTTCCCAGCCCAACCAAGTAACCTGGGGCTGCAATCATCTCTGGTCGGAGATATATCATGTTGTCTAAATCAGAAGAAACGCTTTCATCAGAAGAAACGCTTTCATCAGAAGAAACGCTTTCATCAGAAGAAACGCTTTCATCAAAAGAAATGTCTTCACTCAAAGAAACATAGCTCTCCAACCCGGGCCCGAGACCCTTTACAAACGTGTTGACTCCAGACTCTTTGTCATTCATCATACCGTAGCCCGCCAGGATACGCAACAGCTCTTGAGGGCTCTGATCCAGGTTAATCAGTTCGCTACTGTAGGCACCCGCGCGGTCAAACACCCAAAGCTCCAGAGTGGTCCCATGAAGGATGAAAGCATGTAAGAAATATCGAGTTGGCTGAGCCTTGAACACTTGCAGAGCACGCGCAGCAAAGGGTAGAAAGCCGTTATCGTCACCCGCCACGGGAGCATCGCCGTGATGATATTCGCCATACACGCGGGTACTGCCTGTGGCGGTCGGGATATCTTCCGTTTCGAAATAGATGCTGGCACTGAAGCGCAGCTCCGGCGTGGTGATGGATTCGCAGCGGAAGCGGAAGCGGATTTTGGGATCAGCGGTGAAGAAGAGAGACCGAAAATCGACGAGCCAGTCCATCAAGGTGTCCAAGTGGACTATATCGAAGATGTCTCTGGACAGCTTGACGATGTCGGCCGACTTGGCGCCGCGGATGGTATCTTTCACTGCGGGAGACCAGCTGGGTTTCTCGAAATACTTGGCCAAGAATCCATCCACGCCGCGGAGGACATTGTCGTCCAATTTCAACTCGCCCCGATTGCCCCGAAGCGATTCAAGGGCAGTCTCAAAATCAGACAGCACATTAGTAGGGAGTTCAGCGATACAGTATCGCGAGGGACTAGTCAAGTGGTTCTCCATATTGCCTAAGGGTTGGTTATGATGCTCTCACGTTTGATGAGTGGCGCTGAGTTGTAGTTGATAAGAAAAGAATGAAAGAATGAAAGAGGCGAGAAGATTCCATGTTTGCTCCAAGGGAACAAAGGAGAGGTTGGACAGCTTTGACCACACATGGTCACGGTAGAGTCACGACCAACATGACTGTGCGCGGGCAGCGACCCAAGACCTCTCTCGATCCTATTTTCTAGGCCTAGATTTTAAGGAGATGATTCATTATTTATTATACTGTGTGTGTGCTATACAATACGTAATCTTAAGCTGCGTCTTTGTTCTCATACGGGGGGAAAACGGCATTCTGGTTTTCTGATTTTGTTTTCATGTTGTAACAACGAGTATGCATATGATACTATAATGAGTAAAGAAGGCAACTTATTACGCTTCGAGTAATAGCTCTTCAAATCAACCAGCTACTTCGAGATTTTCCTCCTCATACTCAGATGTTTTGTAGTTTTTGCTGTCTTTGCTCTCGTCAGCTATGACTCAAGATTCTAGGCGCTATATCACTCACCGCTTATTTGATTCTGCTTGAACTCGCAAATAGTAGCCCGTGCTTCTTCAACGTCTTTAAGCTTCGGTCGGTATTTGAAAAAGAGCTCCGTGCAGCCAACCCGATACTCATATCCAGGACTATTGGTATCTAGCTTTGTCTACATTATCTCATCTGTAATTACAATATGAGCTCCCCCCACTTGAATAAGAAATTCGATGAATTTCGCGCTAGGTCAATGGGGTTAATCTCTTTATCGCCATGTCTAAAGAATTAATCGAGTTTCCAACTTTTGAAACACAAAGTAAACAGTTTCCCTAGCTCGACGATCATTTATGGCTTCAAGACCTAGTATTATTTTGTAATAGTAATAATCGGTTGGTCTCCTCGCTGATGGAGTAAAAGTTCAAGTAGTTTTCGGCCTTCTTCCAGCCCCAGTGCAGATTCCAATATGTTCGTTGTGATTGTGATCTTGCCGCTTTACTTGCCGCTTTAGTGTTGACACAATAATTGTGATGAAATATAAGCCTCAATAGCCCTCTGGCTTTCCGCCTTTTTGCAGTTCAACAAATTGGATAATTCCTTTGACTTGTCGTATATTATCCATTGCAAGAAGTACTTCTGTAACCAAAATTTGGTCTCCTCTGGACTTCAGGAGCAGATTATTTGCTGCTTTGCTCCTGGATCACGGCAGCTTTCAGTCTTTTTGTTGTGATTGTGATCCTGCTACTTTGATGTTGACATAAAAGCTGTATGATCTTTTGGCCTTGTTGTTTATTATCTATCGCAGCAAGTATTATATTTTCCTGTGATCAAAGATTATTATTTTTTAGCGTTTTCTTAAAAAGACGACGCACTCGTCGCCTTGATATCGGCAGGGGCAGCGAAATTCTTCCAGTTGAACTAGATGGAGTTGTCAAGCTCAAGCGTGAACTACCTGATTCATGCTGGACAACTTCTTCCTCTACTGTAATTTGATCTCCGTACTTGGATAGAATTGACTGTATATACTTATCCTCTAGCCCATCTCGTCGTCGTAGGAGCCGTCGAATATATTTCGTTCCAGTCTCTGGATGCATGTGGTCAAGAAGCGATAGCACCACTTCTTGATCAACCCCCCGGAAAACTGCATACTGGATAATCGTTTCGGTCACAATTGCGCCAGCCTCTAGCAGCATGTTCACCATTGCTGCGCTTGCCTCCATACTATGTGGACCAAGTGCCATAATGAGTGGTGATCCGACACTCGCGTGAAGAGGATTTATGTCTTTCTTGAAATTAAAAGCCGGCCCCCCTAGAATCGGATGCACTTCGCGCATACCTAATGCATATTCCACCAGTATTGGAAGTCCAAATGCCACAGCAATTTGCAAAAAGCTGTAATTTGATTTTGATGTATATGAGAAACGCGTTCGCATCCATCGCAACATAGACGTCGAGTTATCCTCGAAGAATGGAATTTGTGGCTCGCAGATTTTGAACCTCTCCCCTGCCTCACGTACATGCCTCATCCAATATTTACTCGCATAAGAGAGGAAAGGACCTTGTGAGACATGTTCGCCATGGAGTCGTTTAATCAAATTATCAACACAGCACGAGGCAGCGCTGGCGTGTGCTTCAAGTCTCTCAACGAAGACACCGGAGCCGGGGCCAGTTAAAAAGTCTCTCACGGATTGGTGAAGTAGTTGCACTTGATCATGAATCACCACCAAGAGGCGGCAGGATGCGATTTGATCGCGAGTGTACTGCAGACGAGTATCCCGATCTGGTTCATCTTGGTACAATTGACAGGCCTCGGAGAGCTCTGACACGCTGAGTACTTCAAACGATACAGCAACAAAGGTTAGAATATGCTGAATCGCTGCGCACTCGCTACTTTCGTCTTCAGTAGCCGTCTTGAGAAGACTCGCATATAACGAGATAAGTCCTTTTGGCATATCTCGTAGGAATTGAATAGCATTTTTAGAAGGCTTTCCTCTTAGTTCTTCGCATGCCAATCCAACCCACAAGAAGGTCCCTTCAGCTTTATCCCTTAGTATATCGGCAATTTCGCTCTTAACTTTATCTGTGTAGTGTTTTTTCTTGGCAAGGTCGTCGACTCTTTCTTTAATGCATCTGTCGATATCTTGTCTCGCTTCGTCGAAGGAACCCAAGTCCGCGTTTTTAAAGTCTTGCAAGTATTCACGAATCTCAGGGTATGGTCGGCTTATGATTAAGATAGAGAGATTCTGAGGGGGTTTCTCTTGACAATGAAAGGTCTCATTAAGTTGATATAGCAGAATATCTTTGGAGTCATTATCACATTCGTCTAGTGCGTCGATGATGCAATATTTTCGACCAGTATCCTGATCTGCAGCTGCAGCAAGGAACACTGTCCATAGAGCATTAAATGATGTGAATAATTGGTCTCCTCGCTCTTTATATGCTGGTAAAATATATTTAGAGAGAAGGATCTTATGTTTCTGAACCAGGAGGTAGAGAAGACCTCTAATGACTGACGTGGCTGTCTTCTGTTTCTCGAAACTGGCGTCACAGAAAAAGTAGGCCAGTGTCATATTCTCCATGGTCGTAAAACCAATCGACAGTATCTCAGTGAGAAAGATGGCCATGGTGGATTTTCCCTTTCCAGGATTTCCATGGAGCCACAAGATGTTGCTTGGTTGAGACTTTTGTTCCGTCTCCTCCAGGTGAAGCCAATCATTCAATTCTTTTGTATTAAGAATCCATTCGCATGTCCCACTTGCACGCCTTCCTTTTTTGCGTTTCAACACGTCTCTATCTTCGGATGGATCAGTCAGAAAGAGTGCCTTCATACACTTTTCAGCTTCAACCTCAGAATCCGGTTGTGCCTTCGATGTAATATTAACGTTTCCTTGGACATTGAAATGCCCTTGTCCAGAGTGTTGAATCCCTGAGCCATGGAATATAGTTTGGTTAGAGTCCAGGGCGCTGGTAGCAGCCATTGCATCTGATGAGGTTATAGATGATCGCGAATTGGTATTCATAATAGGCTTTTCGCCAAACTGCGGAATGCTGTCTGCCGAATCCATGACTGACGTCAGATTCCGATAAAATTCTGCACTTAGTCGACCAACTAATGTATGAAATAGGATCGTAACAGGAGATGTTGTATTCCATTCAGATTTGGCTAAGAGGGAAGTAGCGAGGTTATCTCATGTCCTCTCTCCATGTGCGCCCAACTAGGTTGTTGGGCATCAAAGCCGACTTCGACGAGGCTGAATGTTGGGCCTTGATTGGCACAATATGAGTACATACATGTAGGTACGTGCCGTAATGTACATGCATGTATACATATAGTACACGCCCGGAAATGACAGAAATGTGTACAGGGCGGAGAGGAGTATAAATTACAGTGTTCTGCTTGAACGAGAAATATGAATAAATATATACATCCGTAGACACAGAATATGTGTGTGTGTATAGTCACCGTTGATCCGATTGGCGTTCGCGCCTTTGGCTGTTCTAAGTAATTGTCATCCTAGTCTTTTGCTTGTATTGGTTGAACCTCATCACCACCCGCTACGGCAGATGCATTGCGACTTTTGCCATGCGTAAAAATAACAGTAGAAGTCATTATAGCAAGAGAATAACTGACTATAGAGATCTTAAATAGACATATATGTATGATTCGTGTATGATACGTCAATAATTTGATGTTAATACTTGATTCAGCGTGGCGCCGTTGCGGTACAAAGTCATCGCCGTATTCCAGCTTTACATTTGAAGCTACCTAACATATAGATATCAGCGCATACAGATTATACGTTTTTGTCGGCTGATATTTATGTCGCCTACACCTGACTACTTTCCTGATTCTGAATCCTGGATACCTATTCCATAAAATTGAGAAATGGTATTTAATTTTGGCCCAGTATCTCTTTATCGCTCCCAACATCCCACGTCAATACTGTCAGAATGAACCCCGGCCTCGTCGACACCGACATGATGATAGATACTTTCCGACACTTGGAAACTTGAAATGCCAGACACGGTCGGCGGCTCGGAGGGGGGATTGGGAATACAGCAATTTCAGTGAGCCGGTTGGGTTTACAATAGGGGGATACTGGGTCTTCCCATTCAATATTGCATTCTTTGGCCACGCTCGTTCGTCCATGGCAGCGCGTTTAGAAGAGCTACAGGCTCTCTCCACGTTCTTTTTTTCCATTGTAAATGTTTCTCGGTCTTTCTAGTCCGCTTGTGGGCTTGGGAAAGAGTATCTTTGCAGCATTGATCCAACCTCGTTGATGAACGGCATCTCAAACTGTCCGGCAACTTTACTAAGCAGGTTTGGACGACTCTGCAGCGCACAGTACACGATACCCAAAGGAGCCAAAATAACCAAAACATCGCTGAGATTTTCAGTCTTCATGCAGTGGTAAAGATAAGGGAAGATGTTGGCAGCTTCCAGCGCGGGCTGCAGCGTAAACACAACCGGATCAGGCTGGAGGAGGGGAGATTGAGGATTCGCTCTGGTCATGTTCATGATGTAGTCCATTTCGACTATTGAAAGAGGCCCTGTCCAGCGTCTGCCGTCCTGTATCGCGTCTCGGAGTTGTGACAGATAGAGAAGCGCGGCATTGTATGTGAAGATCTCTGTTGCTTGCTTGAGATTGTAGAAAGCCAGTGTTTCAGATGTAACGTCATTTTTTGAGCCCGTCGTGTTGGTCGAAGTCCCAGTAGCCAGGCGGGGATTCGCTTCATCCCACTTGCGACGCCAGATGCGCAATTGATTGGAAAGTCGGGCGATTTGGCACATTGGCGAAGGTTGAGAGTCGGACACTATGTTTGGCGGAGAGGAGAAGCAATCTTCTGCTTGGCCTGGTATATCGCACAGGATGTCCAAAAGCTCATCTGATGAATCTTTCCCGGAGATTTCAAACGGTATCGTCTTCCATTCAGGCTCTTCGAGAAAACATCGTCTCCGTAGCGCAAAGGACTTACAGACCAGAATTCCCCGGCTTCGACGAAAAGCGGTCAGCAGCGGCTCCCGCTGAAAGTGCCTTGGGCCACAACGCTTCAGAATTTGTATGACGCCGTCATGATGCTTCATATAAGGGTTATCATCGAGTGCAGTCTGGCGAGGCGGTGTCAGCAGTTCAGTCCATATTCAGAGGCAACGATTCTGTCTCAGGTATTTACCGCTATCAGGCCCAAGATTAGGACGGCGCTCGTGGTCCTTCCTATCTCTTGTTTGTCATCGCTCTCGAGAATCGTCTTCACCGCATGAAGACTCTTCCCGTACAGTACTCTCCCGTCTGTCTCCAACTTCTTCTCGTGCTTCTTCACACCAAAATACGCGTAAGCAAGCGCCAAGCTGCAGTTGTAGTCCAGCGGCCCTAGCGCATCTTGTTTGGTCAGTGAGATCATCGGCCTCCAGCAATGAGCCCAGCTGCAGTTCTCAAAGAGATAGGTGAAACATATGTGGTCCTTGAAGGCCACAAGGCTCAGCTGGCGTGGCGGATCCGGAGTGAAGTGCGGGATTCTGGCCAGTCGATGTCTTCCCGGCCCCTCCATCACGATGCTCATATTCTGCATCCGCAGGGGCAGGTCGTAACCCTTGCATCTGTACCCGGCCTTGATGCACCTCTGGCACGCTGGAGTCCCTTTGTCTATAGTAAACGAAATCTCGAGTCAATAAGTATCCGGTCAACGAAAACTATCTCATAAAGTGGTGGGGGACTTGCCACACTTGACCCGTCTCTTCCGACATGTCTGACAGTAGCCACTGGTCGGTGGAGCGCCCATGATGCTCCGAGGTGAAACTAGATGAGAGTAACGCACCTCGAGGGAACTTTCCCAAGCGGTGGTCTGTAATATTAATACGAAGAACAAATGACGTGTGGAAAGGTGGCTGTAGGCTTTTAATCTACTCCTTACTAGGCATGTAAGCACCTTGATATTGATGTAGGTACGAGTACAAAGTATGTAGTAGTTGTAATTCCGATCCATCATCTTCAATGTTATTTAAGCTCAGAGCAACTAACTGTAAGGGGGCTTATTAGCTGAGGCATTACCAATCAGTAATAAGAGCGCTACTTTAGCTCTCCTGCATCTTGACGAAACTTTCCTAAACGGGATGACTACCTGACTAGGTCAACCCCGATTTAGTATTACAGAATACAGGATCACCCCATGTATTATATATACGTGTATATATAAGAATAAATATATATATCTGTATCAAAGTTCCCGACTGCCTGATGCTATCAATGCTAACTCTCAAGATAATCACTTTCCTCGTTAATTCAGGTACAACCAGAGAGTATCTAATTCGGCCCATCACCATAACACCATGCGGTCCAGAATGTTGAGCAGACCATTCGTCTCCCTAGCTTTCGCCACAGTTGCAGCAGCTCTTACAAGCTGGGACGACTGGAATCATGGCCGCGTGGCGCTGCAGGATGTGAGCATCCATTTCCGATATGCTGGATCAGGTCCTCCATTGCTGCTGGTCCACGGGAATCCCCAGTTCAGCCTCACCTGGCGCGAGGTTGGGCCGTTGCTCGCCGAGAACTTTACCGTCATTGCTCCGGATAATCGCGGCGCTGGAGACTCTTCGATCCCGCCGGATGGCAACTACAGCTCTTCGGTATCGGCAGACGACCTCAAGGGTGTGCTGGATTCTCTCAATATTACCTCCGCCTATGTCTTCTCCCACGACAAGGGCGTCGGCGCGGCCACCGCCCTGGCCATCAAGTACCCATCGCTAGTGAAGCGGCTCGGTGTCAGCGAATATGCATATCCAGGCTACGGATACGAAACCGCGGCCAATCCCGCGCCCTACTGGGACTTGTACGGAAACTCTCAGCTAGCATTCTTCCAGGTCCAGGACCTTGCTGAGTTTCTGATATCGGGCAAAGAAAAGCTGTTTCTAGAGTGGTACTTTTATCACGGGAGCTATTCAGGCGCTTCCTCTATTCCTGAGGATATCGTCAACCAATACACGTCGTCAATCGCCAAACCTGGCTTCTTACGCGCTATGCTGGGACCCTTCACTTCCCAGACAGTGGCTGCGGACAATGCCTTCTTCAAAAGTTCTTTTGGGAAGAAGAAGCTCAGCATGCCCTTGCTAGCTTTAGGAGGGGAAGCGTCTTTTGGAATTCCTTCGGTTCTTAAGCAGATCTTTAGCCCAGCTTCTGACAATCTGGAGGTTGATGTTGTACCCAAGGCAGGACACTGGATTGGTGCGTATTGCATGGGGATTAAAACCCCTTTCCCCCTAATTCCCCCAGGCTCCTGGTTGTATTCGTGAAACTAAACGTAATTTAGCCGACGAGAATCCCAAATGGCTAGCGACAAGAATCAACAAGTTTTTCTCAGAAGGTTCTAGCCGGTTGCCGGCCACGGACTTGTCATGGTTCGAGAATAAGGTGACACTCTCTGTAGGATATTTTGGAACTTATCATAATCTTGCACTTAGCTCTCAAGAGTGATTTCTTGTTCTCCAGGAAGAGGAAAGTAAGGGATAGATTGTATAGTATATGTATCTAGATACCTCGTGAGGATATCAAAATACGGCTTAGATATTGGTAATGGAAGTTGTTTTATCAAGGAAGTTTAATCGATTATAGAGACGAGATAGATATATGATTGCTACATACATCTACTCAGCCAATATTCACGTCGCCTCCAACTGAGAAAGCTCCTTCTCCCGTGTGCTGAATACCTGTTCCAGAAAAATGAGAAGTGTTATTTAGTACCGACCCATCGTCTCTTGTCAAAAGCGGAAGAGACGAAGCCGCCGTCGCTGACACATTCTCATTGGGTTGTAGATATGAAAGCAGCTCCTTTGTGCAGGCAGCCGCCGTCGCAGCCGCGTAACATTGCCACTTGTCATTCTTGTGGGAATCCGCATAATCTGAGATGCCACGAATAACAAGACAGGAATACTCCGTCATCAGTCCCGCTGCCTCCATCTCGAAGCAAAGCACATCCTCAAAATAACTTGCAGCAATGGTACTGCTACTCCGCATGACAGTGTCTCCAGAGGCGATAAGTCCGTAGTGTATCTCAGGCCCAGGAAACCGGCGGACATTTCTAGTAACAACTCTCTCACGGTCGCATCGATCACAATTGGGTTGGTTAAACTCATGAGAATACCCTTTGCTAAATAAGATGTCGCTCTTGGTGGAAGGCTGTTGATAGGCAGAAAGACGGGATCCTTTCTGTAGCATCTGAGAGACGAATTCCTCGATTTTGTTGTCGCTAACAAGATGATCAGAGCGCATTGTCTCGACAGCACTCCGTAACAATGGTGGAGGAGGGTGCAGAAACCCCTTAAGAACGAAGCCGTAATCTGTCTTCTTCCCCAAATCATACTGCACCACGCCACCATACTCTCCGCTGGGCATGCTCACAACCACATCGCCTAGACGAATGTCATGCTTCGTACTCGGTACTCCTCCGCCTATTCCCACGAGAAATCTTAACTTTATAGCAGGAAATGTTCGCGCCAAATTGGTTGCAACAGTTGCTGCAGATCCTTTCCCTTGGTTCCCAGGGAGGCATGCAAGCACAATGTTGTTTCCGTATAATTCGCCCAAAACGTAGATGTTCAAGTCTCCTTCTTTTGTATGTAAGCGAGGGTGTTCTCGGTCCAGCATGTAACGAAAGGCGCTCATTTCGAAGCTCATGGCGCATATCACCGCCACAGTGTAGCTTTCATAGGACATTTTCTCTCTCGATTCTTGTGCCATATTCTTGTCTGGCTATTCTGAGGCTATTGAGAATGATAGAGTGTCCTGTGATCAAGAAGTTTCTGAGGGGGGTTCAGGATCAGACTAATTCATGAGGCGACATCCATTATTGTGCAGAACTCCACCGACAGCCTGATTCTTTGGAAATCAATGACATGCGGGGTCTAACTGATCTCATATTGGATGGGTATGAATTAGGCTCAAACTGTCCATCGCCGCCAACATTTCTGCTGCCTAATTACATGCAATCCTTCATCCACCGTTCCTCCAATGAAAGTCAAGTCTGTGCATGGCTATAGGGGAAAAAACAAGGCGAAGATGGACTTTAATGCCCAACCAAGACGCGTCTGTCTTTTCATTTGCATATATGCCTTCCCCCCAAACCATTTTTCTTTCCTCGTCATATTCATTCCACAACTTGGCTAATCTGATGTTTCTATGCCATGAGACCAATTCGAAGACGAAAGCAACGTCGGGGAGGGTGTGGTTTAGACAAAAGTGAACAGTTTGTTCCGCTTTTTACCCCTGATGACAACCCACCTATCATCCAATCAATTAAAGATTGGATATCAAACTGCGACAGTCGCCACAGTGGTACCTGTACCATATCTTCTTCGTCATCTAGCATACAGCAGAAAATTTCTTGGCTCATTGATGTCAGGGATCGCTGTATAGTACGAGGGGCTGCTTCGAACGAATATTTGGCGCTCAGCTATACTTGGCAGAACAAGACAAGTCAGACCAACAAGGATGCTGAGTTACAGCTGCTCAGCAATAACATCAAGTTATTGACGAAAGTCAAAGCACTGGAACAGTATAAATCGAATCTACCCAAAGTTATAATCGATGCTATGGAGTTAACTAGCGCAATTGGGAAAAGGTATCTATGGGTGGATAGACTCTGCATTGTTCAAGACGATCCAGGGAAAGCATCCGAGTTTTCATCGATGGATCATGTCTATTCTGGCGCCTGCATGACTATCATTGCCGCAGCCGAGTATGGGATGTTTCATACTCCCGAGGCGACTATTCACAGTCCAGAAGTAAGGCATGTATCGAATATTATGTGCTCAGAGTCGGACTTGAAAAATCCCACTAAGGCGGCCGAGGTCGCCAGAGCACATCGTATTAGATCTTACTACGAGACAGTATGTGCGTCTGAGTGGGCAGAAAGAGCTTGGACGTACCAAGAATACGTTCTCAGCAAACGGGTAGTCTTCTTTCTGGGTACTTCAATATTCTGGCAGTGCGAGTGCGCTGTGTGGGATTCAAGTCAACTCCGACCGCAACAAAATGACAAACCTTCAACAGGGATTCTATCAGAAGTAGCGCCCATGAGGCAGCTCTCAGTACCGACATGGCCTGACTTCAGTATTTATGCTGACCTGGTTTGCCCCTATAACGGACGGCAGTTGACTTATAAAGAAGACGGTCTCTCTGCGTTCCTAGGAGTCTTGTCCTGCATTTCCAGAAGGCTTTTTATTCGGGTTACCCAGACTCTATCTAGACCATGCACTACTCTGGCAGCCATTGAAAGGCACCTATCTTCATACGTGGGACCGAGAAAACAAGGCTGACCGGGAAAACGGTCCCTCAACCCGAAGGCCCACGCTGCCTTCCTGGGCCTGGTGTGGATGGCAATGTTATATTGACCCTGAGAGCTTTCAATCAGTTCTGAATGTCGATCAACATGGCCACAAGAAGATAGGCATTACAAACTCCTGGAAACTGCGAAACACTGTCACCTGGGAACATGTGGACTCACCAAAAGAATCTGCCCGGCAAACGTCGTCCATATCGAATCACATCTCAGCTTCGGTAACTCGTGCGTCTTTTCTTCCTGCAGCAACCTTGGAGATTCAACACTCGCCACTTCCCATAAAAGAAGCGGCATTCTACTTGGCGTCCGCGAACCCGGTCCTAGTTCAAAGCCCCCTAACCAATTTGTCCAAGGTGGTTGCTCTTCGAGATACAGAGGGAAGATTTGGAGGCGTGATTCGTATTACGGGAGACGCGACGTGTGTGCCAGCAGAGCCCATTGAGCTCATTGCCATCTCGCAGGGAAGTGCAAAGGGAAAATGTTTACGGAGCTGTTACGAGGAGAAAGTCCTACGAAGGAGCAGATACGCAGATCCAAGGCCGTTCCACGCTGTATATGATCGCGCTGGACGATGGGTTGGTATTGAAGATAAGATGTCCCGGGACGATGGGCATAATTATCAAGTCATCGCTACAGGACAGTATGAGGAGAACCTGGAGCTGCCGGAGTATGAAGATGATCAGGAGTACCAGTTCTACAATGTTCTCTGGGTCCAACGCGGGGATAATGATGTGGCATATAGGGCTGGCTGCGGACGTGTGTTGGCGGAAGCTTGGGAGAAAAATCATCCGGAAAACATAAGGATTACTTTAGGCTAGAAGATAGGTACTTTTCCTTTGTGTCTTTTTAAAACTTCAGGTGCAGATTGAAAACAAGTTCCCATTTACCGACCAGTTGGGTAGGGAAATCCAACGGTAATTTGGCATTGACTGAGTCTTGAACCGATATCAATTATATTAGTGGGTAGATGACATATGTCACAACCCCTTGAACATCGATAATCGGCAAAAGAAGTGGTTCGATGTGACCCTACTGTAGAACCTAGCTATTGGAAGCCAAATTTCAACTGATAGCTAGTTACAGACATTTTGGGCGACTATCGACAAGTTTCGGCATACGAACTCAGTTAAATCACTCTGCCTTGAATTATAAGATGCATGCACAGCTAGCCAGCTCCCAGCTGAACTATATCAGCGCTACAGCTCCTGCAGTATTGACCCCTGTTCAACAATAACGGCAAGAAAATAGGCACGGGAGTCTTGGAATGGCTTTTCCTAAACTAAATACCCTACCAGCTGCTATAAGTGCCGTTTTCCAATTGCCACGTCGAAATGAGCGCTTTCAGAGACTACCTAGCCTCCATTCAGCATTTCCATTCGACAGCGTCCTGGAAATTAGTCGTGATGCATGACTCTATTTACAAACTCCATCAGCTTCTAGTTCGTCTGAGCTCGAGCCACCCCCAGTTACTCAAAGCAGCAGCTGGGTTGGCTATCACAGAGCTTAGCGTCTCCATCTCGACTTTTCCCCTTCAAAACACAGCCCTATATCGCAATAGGTAGCCCTTTTAGGAAACGCTAGGGCCTCACATCGTGAAATGCTTCCAGATCGGTCAATGTCAGCTTCAGTGGCTGATGCTGATCATGCACCCTTCAATTACGTTTCACTGAGGTTTTGAGGGTTAGTTACGTAGTCTGGTTGTTGTAAACATGGTTGAAAGAAGGAGTTTTCATGCAAACTAATGAGGTTGCGTGGCAGCCCGAAGATGGGCTGGTGTAATTCAGGGGTCAAGGAGCAATTACTCAACTCCTATATAGAGCGCGCAACATCTCAACAATAGATGAACAAGAGAGCTGCTTGTCCCATCATTCTAATTCATTCAGACGACCGTGTCAGGTCATAAACCATCAAAATGCTTCATTCGACCTCGTTGGCAAGCCTACTGCTCCTCGCAGATCTCATTTCTGCAGCTTCTCACCCCCAAGAACCCCCAACCGTCCATCTCTCCTCAGGCACAATCCAAGGAAACATATGCAAACCCACTCCAGTCAAGCAATTCCAAGGCATTCCATACGCTCATCCACCCGTCGGCCATCGAAGGTTTATGCCCCCGGAACTATTCAACGGTCGATACCCAAACGGACACCTAGATGCGACAAAACCACCACCCGCATGTATCCAATGGGGATCCGCATTCGACGTGACAGACACTCCCTTATCCGAAGACTGGTAAGCTATCATAAATCCTGATAGAACATACCACGTAAATACTAATCTCATACCTCTAGTCTATATCTAGATGTCTACGTCCCCCAGCACGCAACATCCAAATCATCTCTCCCCGTCAAGGTCTTCGCCTACGGCGGTGGCAACGACGGAGGAGCCATCACTTACCCCCTCTACGACTCCTGCAACCTAGCCACAGACGCCATCGTAGTCAAGTTCAACTACCGATTAGGCCCTCTCGGGTTCCTAGCACTACCAGATGCCGGCATCAGAGGCAACATGGCCATCCAGGACTATCTTGCGGCTCTCACCTGGGTGAAACACAATATCAAAGCCTTCGGAGGTGACTCATCTAAAGTGATGCTCTTCGGTCAGAGCGCTGGCGCAGATGATACCTTTGTAGTCTCAACACTGCCCGAGGCAAAGCATCTAATCTCTGCTGCGGTGATGGAGTCTGGAGGAGGCCAAGATGTAGCTCCTTACAAGACAGCCACGTATACGGGCCAAAGTTTCGCAAAGACGCTCAACTGCCGTTCAGATGATGTAAGTTCACACCCTCCTCTCGATGTGAAGCTCTTCAAACTGACAATGCCACCCGTTTAGCTGTGCTGTTTACAATCCAAGTCTGTCAAAGAGCTTATCAAGGCTCACTCTCAAACGCCAGCCCTCCTCGATCCAAACACCAACGGCGGCCTCCTCGCCACCGTCTTAGGCATCGACCTTCCCAACATCACATCTCTCGATTCATCCGTCCTCGATGGTGAAATCATCAAGCATCAGCCTCTATCAGTCGGCTCCCAAGTACCCATCATCATCGGTCAAAGTAAGCCAGCAACCCCTTAACCAAGACAAAACACATAAAACACAAAAACACTAACATCGCCAACCAGACGAACTAGACAGCAGCCTCCTCACCCTCCCCGTCTACTTCTCCTCCTCATCCAACGTCCTCACCTCATCCAACTACACAGACTTCCTCTCCCAATGGGGCCCCTCCTCCTCCTCCATCTCCAAAGCATACCCCTTATCCCTCTTCAACACCACAGGCTCAACTTCCTTCGCCGTCGTCGCCGCAATCACCCACATCACCACCGTCTCCAGCTTCATCTGTCCGGGCTACAAAGCCCTCCGCGCCGCCAAAGCACCAGCCTACGCCTACCGCTTCAACCGCACCCTCTCTTGCCCCTGGCTCGACGAAGACGGCGAGCCTTTTCCCTCAGCAGATCTCGCCCCTTTCTTTGGAAGCACGCATACGGCTGAACTACCCTTTGTCTTTGGAAACATGGATAGCCAGCCTTTTGGCAATGGTACGTGCAGCGCATCGAAGCAGGATCGTAGTATAAGTGCTTCGATGATTGCGGCGTGGACGGCTTTGGCCGAACGAGGGAATCCCGAGACGAAGAGTGTGAAATGGCCTCGTTTTGATGCTCACTCGAACCGAGGAGTGTACATTCAGGACAGCATTGCGTCAGCCGAGTTGGATTTTACAGAGTGTGAGTTTTGGGATCAAATTTGGGCGGCGATGGGTGGTGTCAACTTTGGCCCAGTAGCATGATTTCTTAGAAGGTGATTACAAGATGCAAGAGTAAATGAATAGTTTGACAGATAATCTTAACAATTATAGAGCAAGTATTTAAAACCTACTCAGTCCTTGGTGATTGAAGCGCATCTATATATATGTACATGTTAAAAAGACAGTCGTAAAGCAGCTGATCCTGTCGAATGAGCCGCTCTACATGACGTCGGGTATCTACATGGTCCCTTTCATATTCTCCCCTCTTATATCGAACTTCGATCCAAGAATCGAAACAAAAAGGCCGCCGATTCTACACACGTTTCTTTAAAGCAGCAACACTCGCATTCTATGCGTGAGGGTCTGGTAGCCAAAGAACCAAATCTTGGTCCGCAGTCGCGAAAAAGTTGAACCGCGGGTTGAAAGCCAGCACCGCCGCCTCTCTCTTATCAGGCAGCGTCCATGTTGGATCCAGCACCTTGTTCTCTGCCGGCTGCTTCAGTGTATCCCAAACCAGCACGTCCTGCTTAGCTCCACCACTGAGCACATATCGTCCATCCGGTGCGAAACAGCATTCGCCGCTGCTTTCGAATGCTCCAGGATCGGTCGGAGCCGGGGCGGCGCCGTTTGCGGCAAGGTTCTCGCCCGGAGCAAGCCGACGCGTCCCACCCGCGGGCCGTCGAAGATAGGCTTTCAGATTCCCCTGGAAAGCATCGAGAAGGAAGTGTCCTCGGCCCTTTGTTCCCACAAGGATAGTTTTGCCATCGTTGGAAAATTCGAGCTTGGTCCACCCCTTGACAAGACACTGAGAATCGACTCCGCGGCACTGCTCTACGATATCAATGGTGGTAAACGGCGCCTTGTCGTAGTTTCTAACGTCATACAATAGGACAGAGCCGCTGCTGGGACATGCAACAGCAAAGACTGTCCCGGAAGGATCATAGGCTGCAAGGTACGGAGATCGGAGGAAGAGCTGACCCTGCCAATGTTTCGTCTGTGTGTCCCAAAGGCGGACAGTGTTGTCTTGTGAACAGGATATGAAATTGTCGCTACCGGGATGTACAGCAAGCGCTGTGACTGCGGCATCGTGGCCTTCAAAGTACCGAATGAAGGAGTTGTCGTGAGTAGCGAGGTATCGGATGGCGTCTAGAGAGTGATTAGATGCGAACAGCGCCAGGATGATGGTAGGGATTGCTATTACGGTTCTGTTTGGTACTGGCGTATATTATGCTGGACCTCGTATGTGTAAATTTTGCCAGCTTGACACCATATTTCTTACTGAGCAGGCTCTTATCATGCCGTCCCTCTCGGACGTTGTAGATCTGGATTGTCTCGTCGCTGGCAGAGGTCATGAGCAGCTCGCCGTCGTCATCGTAGTCAATTGAGAGTACCCGAGGCTGAGGCCTTCCATCTTTGATATCATCACGACGTAGAAGCTAAAAAGAGAAGCCAATTCGCGTCAGCACTGACTGTATGGCGATACAGCGGTAGCAAAACAAACGGACCTTTGTCGGGCGAAAGCTGGACACAACGTCGCTGAGATTTGACACGGGCGCGCTGGCGGCCAGATTCCTCGAGATGCTGAGCGCTGGAGAGCCATTTGAGCTGGCGGGCAGGTCGAGGTCCATGGGCGTGGAAGCCATTTTTGTTGTGTCGCCGAATCAGCAGAGCTTTAAAGCTGAAGCCACGCTGCGATGATGCGGTGCGTCTTCCGACCGAGGCCACAGAGGCCGCTGTAGCGTCGCAGGTGCCCTTTTAGCGGTCGGAACGAAGAATTGCGGTGATGAAGTGCGATTTCGGGGTTTGGCCGTGACGAATTGAGTGGCGGGTGGAGGAGAAGATTGGATGCAGCTGTGATGGTGAGCTTGGGTTGAAGGTGCGAAATTGCGGTGGTGCTTTTCCTTTGTTAGAGCAACGACGTCACGCTTCTGGGGTATTTTTTTTCGCGTGGCCGATTTCGACGCCAAAGCACGTGCCGCTCAACAGTGAGGGAGAAGCACATACGAGTACAGAATGCTGACAGTTGAGTTCATGTAAGTTTTACTTATCATTAAACATTATTTTAAAGTAATTATTACATAACTGATATGAATGAATGTGTTTATCATAGTTTAGTTGGTCATTGGCACAGTAAATACATGGCTGCATCATGCTTCAACACCAATGAGGAGGAGCATCCCCGTATAAGTCCTTCACACTCACACAGATACGATGGCCTTTTCAGAAGAAAAACTGCACAAATTACTCAGCATGAATATTTTCTTAGTAACATCAGTCTACAGATGAAGATAGTCATAGTAACAAAGACGTAAAACGTATGAACCTGTAGATGAAATTGTTTCCGCTATATCTACTACAGCGCCACCGTAGTCGCTGCACTGGTGGTAGCCGCTACCTATATATACATATATTTATTCTAATAAAAACAAAGTGAACCTTTTAAAAACTCAAAACCTCATTCTTTGCTCTCTTCTATATCCCTCGACGAAGATGCCGCCTCCACATCCTGCGCGCTCACCTGCGTAAACGCCCTCTCCACCATGATCCCTCCCACCTTCACTCCATCCATCTCAACCGCATCGCTCGGCGGCCCTTGCGCAGAAACTTCCGTAACGGTGCGGTTCGTCTCGCCCGTAAAGGCATCGCTGTGATTCAGCTTGGCCCAGTCGTGATGCTGCACCTCGCCCTTGCCCTTGGAACCAGAACCCCCGTGCCGATCGGAGCTGACGCCCGTTGCGGCGCTCCGGGACTGCGTCACTGTCCACTGCGTCACGTTCCGGACACCGGCTCGGAGAAACTCGCTGATGATGACGAGATGCCGGTATATTGGGGGGAAGTTTGCGCACAGAATGGCACAGCAGGGCTCCCAGGCCGATAGGATTCCCAGAGACGCCTCGTTCCCTATTGTAACATCGTTGAATTAGGCTTTGCAATCATTTTTTTTCCCTTACACGGCTGGTTGGCAATGAATAGGGATGGGGTTCAAGACTTACATGTAAAGTCAGCAGATGCAACACCAAATACAAACGATAGCCTCGCCGCGCTAATCGCACACACTGCCAGTCCAACTCCAAACATGAGGCACAGGATGATCCTCTTTTCCTTGGCCGCCTGAAGCCCCAGTATCACGGGGATCGGCATCAAGAACACCCACAGGTCGATTACCATGTTTGTCACGTTGGTAAAATACGTAAAGGCTTCCTTGTTGATGCATTTTCCCTTTGCCTCACCCCACCATGCCTTGATGGGCCGACATCCAAAGCCCAGCGTCACCTCCATGACGATGACCCAGACGATCACGAAGCAGGCAGTGCCGAGGACGATGTGTCTGAATTTGCGTGTGACAAAGATACGGTAATATAACGCCAAGATAGAGAGCTTTGTGAAGGCGATGGCGATGTCGTAAAAGTGGCTAAAGATGTAGTCTCCCTATTAGACGGGAGGGATGATTGTCAGTAGCAATTTTCTTTTTATATGAGCACAAAAGAGCCAAGACGTCTTACCTTGAGAAACTGTTGTACTTGATGCTGTGATAAAGCCTCTATATGACGTCCAAGTCCATTCGGCGGTCCTACATAGCAAAGTCAGTCCTCATCTTGCTCTTATAAGCCAGAGTATCCCTCGCAACCTACCATATACAATCCCAAGCACGCAGACAGTCATCGCCACCAGCTTCAAAGCCCTCGTTAGCTCTTTTCACACATTAAACAACATCTTGAAGCCATACCGTCGCAAAAAGCATGAGATAGTCATCAAATGAAAACCAAAATCCCGACTGTGCAGATGCTGACGCCCATAGCCGCCACCCAGTGCTGAGCGCCTCGAGCGCAATGGGAATCGCATACATGGTCGTGACCAAGCCCGTCTTGGACTCAGCCAAGTATTCCGGACTCAGCGTCGAATTCGTCGCCATCTTGAGCGTTTATTTTTCTTTTCCTTTTCTCTTGTTTCTGCGTTGTACGACGCTGTGTCGTCGTTCCAAGAGTTGACAGCTCGGGAGCATAAGCAGCCACTGCCCCACGCAGTGACATATATACTGTTATATATATAAATATTCAGAGCAGCATTCTCCAAAGGCCTTGCTATCTGAAGGAAATCCTCGCCATACGGGTTGCGTGGGGGATATCTAATCGGTTGGTCGACAGCTCGTAACAGTAGCAGCACCAACCAGCCGGCTGGCTGCGTCACTGACACAATGTCATGCTCACAAAGACTCAAGCGCACATGATAATATCGATAGAAAAGCTCTGTGAAAAGGAGCGAGAGATGCGCCAGTGAAAAGAGACAGAAAAGATGTGGATAGAAAGGAAGAAAAAGAAAAGAAAACAAAGGTGATGCGCAAGGCTGCAGTAGGCCACTCTTTACATCAACGGGCATGTAGTTAAGCATCATTGTATGGCTGACTTGATATGCAGCACACATGCGATATCACCCTCCCAGATCGAAATCCACCACTCTCTGCTCTGTATAAACCCGTACAGATACATACATGATGCTCGTCGCCACTCAACGGTACCACCACCCAAGGGGACCCTCTTTGCTCCTCATGGACCGATCCGGCCACTTAGATACCGCCAGAGAGGAATGGAGGATGCCCAACGAATACCAGTTTGGCAAGGCTCTGCTGCAGCATAAGCTTGAGCAAGACGATGGAGAATTCGAGAAATGACAAAAGAAGAGGCATGTCGAATCAGCAGTTTAGCAGCTAAACCGGCTGATAGGTGGGGGGAATACATGATCCAACACCACCAAGCGTCACATCAAGTTGCATACAGCAGCTATGCGTATAATCACCAGATCCGCTTCTCACGGTTTGATCCCCTACTCAATCTGTAACGTCAATGCGCCTCATTTAAATGCAGACACCACGGCGAAAATAGATTGGAATTTAAGCCACATATGCTGAAGCAAACAATGTGTGCAGAGTTATAGCTGGACTCGGGAGGTTCGTGCGACGTAAAGGGATGTAAGGATACAAGGATGCGGGCGATCATGCGGCATGGAGTATTGTAGAGCAGGTCTCGATACCTTGAATCCTTGTCCGTACTTGTTCTGCCATTTTTACGTCCAGCTATTCTTCTAATCGGTGCATCCATCGAGGCATAGCATCGAAAAAAAAGAAGCAAAAGAGAAGTGACAGAGAAGACTGGAACCAAGCATGTCTCCTCCTTGGTTCTACACACCCACTCACTCGCATACGAGTACATGTGCTAATGCGTTGCATTATCGTCTTCACCACACCATACCATTTCATTCAGCACGCAGCCGGCAATCTCGTAAACCCAACAACCAGCTACAACCACCACAGATGGGCAGTCAACTAACCAAACAAACGCGTATACTAGCAGATTGATAAGAAGACAGAAGGCTACTCTCTTTGTGAGAAGCCAGTGTATCATCTATTACTACAGAGTGCCCCAGAGATGTGGGACAAAGCAATGATCCTGGGCGTCCATGCATGTAAGACGACTCCCAAGCCAGACTAGCCAGAGTCGATAATACGACGTCAAGTTCAATAAAGTGTGCATGTGTGTTATCGAGTAGGACGAGTACCAGTACAAGCCCTTTACATGGTCGGATTTCGCCTCGCACAAAACACAAAACACATGTAGGATCCCATATAAATCGCCACGCTATTTGCACGTTTGTGCGCATGCATCCATGGTAGGCTGTTCAGCTGCGGAATGCCTACATGTACAGCTCCTGCCATTGGTCTTCTGAGACGATATCCCGTGAATCTGATTTGTGACCGAGGGGAAATGAACAAGTCTCAGCCATCTATTTTCAAGATGTCTCAGTCGCCCTTTCGACCACAAACCAGCTGACTGGGCCCTGAAGTGCGTGTCCTTGAATCAGTCATGCTTCATTTGACAAGAGACTCCATCATCTGCATCTGTACTCTCAAATGCACCAACCTGAATCCCTGTCTTGTGTCCGCCATCCATTCAAGGGCTTAAAAGCTTCGGCCCCCTGCAGTGACCAGAGATTAGAGATCAAGACCCGGAATCTCGCCCACTCCACCATCGGAACAGAAGCACAGGGATTAACATCGATATTTTCCAATGCCACGGTAACAAAACGAAAACTAGCACATCACATGTACGGGTAGCCGCAAGCATCCGCACCTTCAGCTTCCTTTGTCCCGCCCATGGCTCCTATCGTCAGCTAGCATCTTGACCCTCTGCCGTGCCGTAATGAACCACATGCATAAAACCACATGGATGCGTCCAACATCCAACACAACATCCAACAGCAAGCCTTAGGCATCCCCTATGCATCCAACTTTAATTTCAGCTGCTTTCGCGCAATTTATTTTTATATTCTTAAACTGCTTAATGCTGAGATACTTGGTGCTACAGTAGTGAATCAGCATTTATGGTCGCATCGTTTAGAGTTTACAACGTGCCGTGCCGTTAGATAATACAGATTTAACAAAACTCAATGCTCAGTATTTGAGCACATCTGCCAGCTGGCGAAACCACTCGATGAAAACCGCTTGAGCTTTTGCCATTGCTTCTCTCCTTGTTTCGCTCAGTTTCAATTTTTCATGGTTTTTGAAAGTCTTCACCTTTCCCTCATTCTTAACTTCGTGAGTAAATAGTCATTAGTCGACAAAACACCCACCACGATGAGGGTCGTCATCAGCTTCATCTTACTCGCCTTGGTCACAGTCTCAGACCAAGCAGTGCCAAGACCTACGCCTCGCCCTCGAGTTGATTTGGGATATGCCGTCTACGAAGGTCTTTACAACGCCACTACCGACCTAAACATTTGGAAAAGGTACGGATCATGCTCTCTTTCTCTTTACACATGAGGAGAACAAGAACAAAAAGACTCACCATTTGACAGCATCCGGTACGCTGCTCCGCCAGTAGGCAAACTGCGATGGCAAGCTCCTCAAGAGCCCCCAAAGGCTACGACCCCAAATCGCGTCGTTCCAGCTGTAGATCAACCTCCCTGGTGCCCTCAGTCGGGAGCTTTCGGCGTGCCACCGGTATACGGTTTCAACTCCAACCCCGGCAATGAAGATTGTCTGTATCTCAACATCTACGCTCCGCCGCGAGCTGAGAATCTACCCGTCCTTGTTTGGATCCGTAAGCATGAAAGCATCGCAATCGAACCACATATTGAACGAAGCTGACTCTGAACAAACCACAAAGATGGCGGCGGTTACTCCGTCTTCGCCGCCACCTACGACCCCAGTTCCATGATGAACACCAACAACAACAGCTTCATCGTCGTCGAGATCCAGTATCGCCTCGGCGCATTCGGCCAGTTAGCTTCAGCCGAAGTTCACAAGCACGGCAACCTCAATGCCGGGCTCTTGGATCAGCGCTTCGCCCTCGAATGGGTTCAAAAACACATCTCCAGGTTTGGCGGCGATCCAACACGCGTGACGCTGGGTGGTGAATCATCTGGTGCGGGAGCTGTCATGTATCAGTCGTTGGCGTATGGAGGTAAAGAATCTGGACTCTTCAACAACGTACATATTTCTAAAACCCCCAACTCTTACTTGTGACGATGGCACATGACTGATGAGTTCCAGCTCATCTTGGCGAGCAACTATGTCCCTCCCATTTATCCCTTCGACAGCAATATTTCCACAGGTCACTACAACGACTTTGCAGAAGCCGCTGGCTGTGGAAAGGATTCGGCTGCTGTGAAAAGACATTCAAGCATATTCCACTGTCTTGTTGCCGCAGATACAGATACCCTGCAAAATGCCAGTGGCCTCATATCGACCTCCAAGGGCTACTTTGGAAGCTTCGCTTGGCTCCCAGTCATTGACGGCGACATGATCCGGCAACGACCCTCGGAACAGCTTCAGTGCGGCAAAGTCAGCGGCAAGCGTGCTTTAATCGGAGTACGATGAGACCCTTTTCTATGATACTTGAATGTCACATTTCCATACTAATGCTCGACAGACCAATGCAGACGAGGGCGTTCCCCTAACGAATCCCAACATCACCACCAAGCCGCAATTCGACGCCTTCATCTCCTCCACTCTCCCTCATCTAACCACCTCCGACATCTTAACCCTCAATCGCATCTACAACACGGCCACCGCCCAGCCAGGTGACAACGGAACCCGCTTCGACACAAGCGGCGACGCCGGCCCTACGGCAAACACCGTCTCGGGCATGGCCACGGGCATCCAGCAGACGGCCTTCAACGCCGCCGCCGAATCCATCTTCCAGTGCCCGTCCCAGTGGATCGCCGAAGCCTTCAGCTCGCCGACCTCATCAGGCCGCCGCGCATATAAGTATCAATACTCGCTCGACCCGGCGTATCACGGCGCGGATCTCGGCGCTTACTTTACCAGCAGCGGCTTCCCAAATCCCAGCTTCCGGCACAGCTTCCAGAGGATATGGGGAGAGTTTATCGTCAGCGGTAGTCCTGTTATTTCTGTTGAGGATGCCACTGCGGGAGCGGAGAATGCCACGGTGCCTATTGATGCTAAGCACCCGGAGATGATTTCGTGGCCGCAGTATAGCGAGCAGAACCCGACGTTTATGAATCTCAATACGACGGGTGGAGAGGTCGAGCTGGTGACTGTGACGGATGAGTTGAGCTACTATATACGCCATGGAGACGGCATTGTCAATACGTTTCGGCTGGCTAATGCGAAAAGCTGGGAAGGGGGGCGTGGTGAGAGATGCGCATTCTGGCGAGCTGTTGCGCCGAGAGTGCCCAACTAAAGTGAAGACTAGAACTTCTTTTTCGTATCATTCTTCTCCTCTTCTTTAAAACATGGGTTGAGGTTCAATATGCTTAAATGGCGGGATTTGGCCGGCATCATTTTGCCCGTATATATCATCGGAATTACATGCACTTACATACCGAGGAACGAGGCGGTGGTGAGATGAGTAATGGAAAAATAATAGCCTCGTAGCCCCATATTCTCATCTTATTTCCCCTTTGCTCTCCATTAAATACAATTCATGAAAAAATACAAGCTTATAGATAAGCCGCCGTTAGATCTCCTAACGCTCTCTCTCTCTCGTTTACTCACGGCACTCGGGAATGCCTTCATCAATACACAAAGCCATCGGCCACCGAGATCCGCTCAGCGTCAACTTCCAATTGTTCGGCTTTTTTGCACCGCAGCAATACTATGATATGAAAGCTGCACACACTGACTGACGACATGTTCCCCCTTTCCATACTTTATCTGCAACTTTACCGATAAACCGCTACCCCATCCAGCCCAAGCGGCTTTCATCGGCGCAACCGTAAGTCAAGTCCGCTACCAGCAGAAACAATGTCTTAGCACACATAATTATCCGACAACCCTCACCTTAAAACCCCACGACTTTTATCATCGAATCAAAGCGGCGCTGAATAATCGCGGGAGATTGCGGGGAGTGGAGGGCCGATGCAAGGATCTAATCTACAGTAATATTCTATTCTGATCAATTCTCGTACTGTTCAAGCCTTCCTTCGCCCCCCCATGCGGAAAACGCTCTGCATCCCATCCCAATCCCAGCCTGTCAAAAAAGCCAATCTTGGGCTGTTTGCACTCGGCCGCGTTACGGCATCGGTCAGACCGGTGGCGCCTTTTTAAGCCCTTTATCTCGTATAGGAAAATGGCGACAAGATAGAATTGGAGAGAAGGAAGTGAAGATAAAGATAAAGATTAAAAAAAGAAAAAGATAGATGATGAATAAGAAGAGTTCGGAGTCCGTCCTCCGCCATCCGCATCTCAGTCTCATCTCATCTCATCCTCCTCCCGTCGTCAAAATAAAACAGTAATATTTCCTTCGGCTTCAATCCATTCGGCGTCAGCTTACCTGATATCCTTTCCTCTTCATTTTCCTCAATTGGTCCCTGAACCGCCTAGATTCCCCAACCGGCGCCAAACTCAACTTTCCCCAGGTCTTCCGAATCTCCGTTCTTCGGCCACTGTGGCTCTCGGGACCCTTTTTTTTTTTCTACACCCTCCTCTACTACCCACGACACAATTTAGGCTTACCGCAGAAAGAAGCGGCTTCAATTGCGCCCCTCATACAAAAAAGCATTAAATACAGCGAGATTTCGGTTTCTGCTCCACCTGCGGGATCCCGGTCGGGTTGCGTGTAAAGCTGTTGCCATTGCTAGCCGGGCCGCCGTCATCGGGTCTCGTTCGCACCAAAAATCGAAATCCGTTCCTGCAGCTCCCCAACACCCTTCTTTTTTCTTTTAACCCGCATCGTTTAGGCTCTATCTAATTCTTTCTTCTGCTGTTACTATTCCTGTTCCTTTATTCTTTTGTAATACTGTAACACAGGCGGTAAAGGAAAGAAACAGAGGCCTCGCAGCTGTGCGAAAAGGCGACAGCGCCAATGTCCACCACAATCGGGTACGTTACATCTTTGCGACTTGACTCTTACTTACACAACTCGTCCACGCGACTCACCTCAACTTCAACTCACAACTAACACTCTTCTTCCTCCAGCGGTTTCGCCGCAGGCGCTCTGGCGGCGTGCGGCGCCGTCACCGTCACCCACCCGGCCGAAGTCCTCAAGATCCGCCAACAACTCCAAGGCGAGCTGCAGACAAAGGGCGCCCAGCCCCAGTACTACCGCGGCCCGATCCACGGCATCAGCGTCATCGTCAAGAACGAAGGCATCCGCGGCATCTACCGCGGTCTGGGCGCCGCCTACATCTACCAGGTGCTGCTCAACGGCTGCCGCCTCGGCTTCTACGAGCCCATGCGCAAGGGCATGTCGCGCCTCTTCCTCCGCGACGAAAACGCCCAGAACCTCGCCATCAACGTCCTCTGCGGCGCCTCGTCCGGCATCATCGGCGCCGCTGCGGGGAGCCCCTTCTTCCTCGTAAAGACCCGCCTGCAGAGTTATTCTCCCGTCCGGCCCGTGGGCACCCAGCACAACTACCGCAATGCCTGGGATGGCCTGAGGCAGATCTACAAAGGCGAGGGCTTCTTCGGCCTGTACCGGGGCATCACCGCCGCCATGGTGCGCACCGGTTTTGGTAGCTCCGTCCAGCTGCCCACGTACTTCCTCGCCAAGAGACAGCTGGTCAAGCACGCCGGCATGGAGGAGGGCCCGGCGCTGCATCTGGCCAGCTCTTCAGTCAGCGGCTTCGTCGTCTGCTGCGTCATGCACCCCCCTGGTGAGCATCTACTTACCCCTACCCATTTCTCTCTTCTTTTGTCCGTCGAAGTCTTTTGCAGCTAACATATATACCCACGCAGACACAATCATGTCCCGTCTGTACAACCAGCACGGCAACCTCTACAGCGGCATCTTCGACTGTCTCGGAAAGACGATCCGAACGGAGGGCATCTTCGCCATCTACAAGGGCTTCATCCCCCATCTGGCCCGCATCCTGCCACACACCATCCTGACCCTCTCCCTGGCCGAACAAACCGCCAAGCTGGTGCGAAAGGTTGAGAACCGCATCCTGCCTATGCTAGGCTACGACGAGGAAGAGCGCCTCTAAATCCGAGAGGCCCTGGCGTCACAAAAGTCCGGGGGAGTTGCTTTTGGTTTCCCCCACTGTGCCGGTTCTGTTATTTATTTTTAACAACAGGCTTGTTATTTCATCACGCATACCATACAGTCACTAGTACCATACTGTTTACTACTAGTATATAACTTGTATGCTGTACATCTTTCAGGAGCGACTGCTCTGGTTTATAGATCACAAGGAGTATTTTTCAGGGTGTCTCCTACAACTTGGAAAGAGAAGGGGGGGCAATACGGCATTGGGCGGAATAATGGAAAAGCTCAAGGCGGCATGATTTTCGCACTGGAGTTGGTAGTCTTCATGAATAGATCTGAGCGCACCGACGCTGCTGAAATTTATATTCTTTATTTTTTTAATCTAAGCCTCGTCTATTCTTGATTCCTCCGTCTTGCTTTTGTTTCATTTGTCGTTACTTCGAATTCTCGTCTTTTCCTTCTTTTCACCCCCCTTTGTTTCGAGATTAATACCACTATCCACCCATGGAGCGCTTGCATCCGTAACACAGCTTCCCCGTATCAGGGTTCACGGCGTCTTGTGTCAAGTCATCCCCCAGCTCGCCAGCCCACGTCGAATCACCCTCTTGGTCCAGGGTTATGCCACATAAGCGACAATAGTGCTCAGTAACCAGCCTGTCCAGCTTCCCCGCCGTGCGGACGACATTGGTCACAATGCCCGAGTAAGGCCCCTCCACGCCGTCGAAATACCGAGCCATGACCTCCTCGATGCTCTGGTCCTTGTGAGAGACGACGCTGGACGACGCTCCATCGGCAGAAGGGATCAGTTCTTGCACAGCGGGTGTCGTGCCAAGATATGTCATGACTTCAGCTTTGAGAATCTCGCGCAGGGGGTAGTATATGGGAAACTGGATCTTGGCATCTTCTCGGCTTGCTTCCCCGGTGCTAGTACTACTAGCCGGATCTGCACTTGACCGGTAGGTGCAGACGGTGAACAGTCCGTCGTTGATCTGCCAGGGTACGGCAAAGCCTCTGCCGTTTGCGACCTCGGACAAGGTCAGAGCGGCCAGCGCCGTGGTGCTGTGTCCAAACAGCAAAGCAGAGTAAGACCTCTGTATAGCAACATCCAGGAGAAGATGGCGAATAAACAGCCTCAGACTGTCAGCGCGTGAAGTCACTGACGGCAACGAGGAAAAGAAGAGCTTTAGTCGCTCTGCGTCGTTTCCACCCGGAGGAACGGGTATCGTGGTCCAGTCAATCGTCTTGACACTAAGGACCTTGCTCAGATGCACGCACTCAAACGAGACGTTGGGGAATCTCCCGCGGTACTTGGCGAGAAGTCTCTGTGCAGGGGTGTCTTGGGAGTCAGTGCGGGTGGAGAGGTCTGTGTCGATATGGACGATGAGAGGTTCAAAGGGCGATGATCCCTTTCTTGAGGCATGATATTGGGCAGTCTTGTCAAGGATCTGAGTGAGAACGGTTGATGAGGGTCCAAAGGAAAGGCCGGCAACATATCTCCGGGGCTCGGGCTTTGTAGAAGTTCTGGTTTCTCGTTGGAGAACGGTGAATCTCTTGACGGCCTTGGAGTCGACATAGTCGATGAAGCAATCCCTGCGTTGCGTGTAAGTACGGAGGTGTGTGTATATGATTTGTCATGAGATGAGGGTGAGTCATGCATACTGGCAGGTTGCAACATTGCGCAGTTCAAATGCGGCATCTGGCTTCTTGCAGCGCATGCATGACCGGCTGGGGGTTTGTGATCCCGCCATTATGAGTTTGGGAGGCTGTGAAATAGAAGAGAGTTGAGGCGTATGGATGAGTTTGCGTGGGGGGTTGCAGACTCGATGCAAGAAAGTTTTACAAGAGAAGAGCGTTCCTGAAAACTAATGATGACTCGTTATTGACTGGCCGAGTTGTTGCAGCTACAAGGAGATAGGTAGTGTGCGGTTCTATTGTTGAGAAAATGGGTTGAGCTGCAAGTATTCGTATATCCAATTTTGCATGCAGACAGTGTAACATGTGGCGAGAATTTTTTTGTAGTTAACGCTGCCAAGGCGAGGGTCACTAACTAAACCTGAGAGCGACTGAGGTAAGCAGAATTAATTGATATTTGGACAAGTAATTAACGAATGCTCTCTTTCCTTGCTACACTCTCAACTCCCAATTCCCCATCCCCAATTCAATTCTATTCATTCTTCTAAATCCCACCAATTCGATTTCCTTGCATCGTCACAAATCAACGACTCTCCCTTTATTCGTCTTCTTGTTTCACCTCTCGTGAAAACTCCCAACTCAGCATGGCGTTGCCGGGTAGCATAGCAGCAACACGCCTCATTTCAGTCCCCCTGTCGGTAATTGCCTGTCCAACCATGTACCGAGACGAATCATGCACCCATAGCGCATTGATTCTAGCGCTCGCTTGGGTGCCCCCATGCCTTGTTTCTGTGGGCTTTGCATTCAATGCATTGACCCGGCGCAACATTTCAAGTTCCATGTTGCATGTTGCATGTTGCATATCGCGGCTAGCAACTCTAATAATTGTACTGTACTCCGCAGATAAGTCAAGATAGACTCAAAGTCGGAGCGGAAACATTTCAGTTTGCCTTTTGCTCCGATCCGATTCAGCCACAATCGAGGACAGAGTTTCGGCGTTGCGTGTCTTTCCAGAGGCGCAGCTGTTGGGAGCCTCGTTCCAGCGCTCTCGAGCCTAAAACTGCCGCCGTGGACAGCACAGCGCTTGTTGGAAGCCCTGTGACGTCAAAAAGGCCGCGTATCCTTGGCCACCGTGTGGCGCTGTTGATCATAAATCCAACTTACAATCCATCCGATCAATATCACATAATCCCGTACAGTATTGAATCACAGTGAAATCCAATGGACCAACATCAATTCCCAAACAACAACCGCCAACGCATCGAGTGTCTGCATACTAAAACAAAAAAGGCGCCCACCAACCAGGCCAGGCCCTGTTTCTTGTTTCATCGTCCATCCCCTTTTACCTCAATCGCTGATCTCGTCGCCGTCCGCATTAGCCAATCACTGGCCCCCTGATCCCTGTGCGTTTGCGGCAAGGCGAGAGTCATTCATCGCTTCGACTCGACACGGCGCCTCAGAAGCTGAAACCGCAACGAACCTCCTTCAGCATTGCATTGAGCACTAGACGCCTTGCATTCCCCAAAGCATCAATGCTTCTATTTCCATCGCCCACGCGCTTAGGTCCTGGGGATAGACGTCGCTTTCGCTCTCAGTGCTCGTACCTACTTACTTATTCCTGTAACCGTCGCTGTCAGCCTCACTTCTAGGCTTCCTCTTTTTGCGCTGCCCACCCTTTGATCGCAAGGCTTACAACCAAGTACGAATACGGCATCTCCAGGTGCTCGAATCACCCGACCCTACAACACCTGTCCTGTCCTTTGCGGTCCATCTGGCCGCGGCCACCTTTTGCTATTTTTCTACTTTTGGTGCTTCGCCTCCCTCCTCAACGGCTGCCTCTGTCTCTGTCTTAGATCCAGCTTGTCTTTTATATATACACATACACGCAGCTTGTTTACCCCTACGACGACTAACGACCAAATCCGATCGACATTCCCACTGCCCCTCGGCTCCACACACCGACTCCCATCGAGACGCATCTTTCATACTTCCACCTCGACTGTAAGCTTTGACTTTGATCTGCTGCCAGAGGAGAAAAAAAAAACAAAACATCCTTGCCAAGCATGGCTATGGCTATGACTGCCCCTCGACAGGGAGAAACGAGGCCCCAAGAGGCGGCCTTTGCTGCCCGCGGCTCCAGCGAAAACAATGCCCTTAACCGACGCAGTCGCTTACCCCTGGATACGACGGTCGCTCCCGTGCACCAGAACGGCTGCTTTGAAGTCGACCGTGTCATCAAGAGCGGATGTGTCCAGAAGCGCACCCAAAAGACAAAGGTACGTCGCGTCCGTGATTTTGAATCCAAAAGCATTCGTGCTAACGCGTTTTTCTTTTTGCGCCGCGATAGAACTGGAAGACGGTGTATCTTGTCTTGCGACCGAATGGCATCTCCCTCTACAAGGACGACAAGGAGGCCAAGCTCCGCC
The DNA here is from genome assembly GCA_035079535.1 of Trichoderma endophyticum. Lineage (NCBI taxonomy): Eukaryota > Fungi > Ascomycota > Sordariomycetes > Hypocreales > Hypocreaceae > Trichoderma > Trichoderma endophyticum. Next base: position 509,941 of record JAPMIQ010000004.1, read on the forward strand.
ACCACCTGTACCTATCAGACCTCTCCGCGGTGACCATCCTCAAGGACCCAAAACACAAGCGCAAGAACCTGTTTGGCCTCTTTTCTCCGTCAAGAAACTTTCACTTCGCCGCCCCGACGCCGCAGGACGCGCAGGAATGGGTCGACTTGATTCGCAAAGTCGCCAGGCTCGACGAGGAGGAGGAGGAAATGTACATGGGCAGTCCTGGCGCGCATATACTGTCTCCTGGAGCACCTGACGGCTGGGGACACCACATCTACAATGCATTTTCAAGCTCCCCCGAAAACATTGGCATTCTCGATCCCTCGGCGCCCAAGTTCATGGGCTCAAATCGCCGCTTGTCCTACACGTTGGAATCCTCTGGCTTGTCTGGCAACGAAATGCTCTCTTATTCTGACTTTTCCGACACCGAAATCCCACGGGCACAAGGCGCCTCCTTTGAGAATCTGGCCGTCCAACCACCGCCTGGCGCGCAGCCTCGACAACCTGTTATGCCTGGCCAGCGACCCGAAACAGGCGGCCGCTCAGCGAGCCAAGTCAGCGCCGTGACCGCCGAACAGGAATCTGAACGCGTCGTCTGGCAGGGCTCCCTGTGGATGCAGCGAACCAAGCGCGGCGTGCGCCAGTGGAAGCACATGTGGGGAGTCTTGCGAGCCCGCCAGTTGGTCCTGTACAAGGACGAGTCGGAGTACGCTGCAGAGGTCATCTTCGAGGTGTCTGACGTTGTCAATGTCGTCGAGACCGACCCTGTCAGCAGGAGTAAGACGCACTGCCTCCAGATCATCACGGCAGAGAAGTCACATCGTTTCTGCACGCCCGACGAGGAGTCGCTGGTGCAGTTTCTCGGTGCCTTTAAAAGCCTGTTGGCCAAGAGGCGAGGACTGGAAGCTCGTGCAGCCGCTGCAGCAGCTGCAGTCGTCGTTGTCAACCCTCCTCCCGCATAATACTTGGTCAACGTCTGCGTTGATTCAAGCCCGGATACCCTCTCTCGAATTCTCCCTTGTTTCTCTTTTTGTCTCCTTTTCCTTGCCTCAAGCACTTAGATGAACGTCGTTTTTTTTTTTTTTTTTTTTTACATTTTCCTTTGTCGTATGATAAATACCCCCTTCTTTTTGTTTCGTGCCTAATCTTGGTTTACGAATTTATGACCCCCGACTGGTTCTCTCATATACCAACTCCAGTCAAACAATTACAATTACACGATTACCTTACTTTTAATCCTCTCCTCCCCGGTGGCGCATCGCATCACAACTTTGAAAGTTTTGTGAAAAATAACGGCGAATTGGTGGAACTGTTTCTTCTTCTTCTTCTTCTTCTTCTTCTTCTTCTTCTTCTTCTTCTTCTTGTGGTTTCCAGCACTACTCTAAATCCTCGGAAAGCTTTGATAGTTGGGAAGGAGTTGTGCTCGGTTGATGACTCTTTTGATTAGTTAATTTTCTCGCTCAAGACATTTGTGTTGGTTACATTTTATATCAAACACTTTGCTTGTTCTATCCTCTTATTAGCTTAGGTAGTTAGTTAAAGGCATAAATGGGTGTTAATAACCTGTATGCTCATTAATCTGAGAAGCTTATTGCTCATTTATTTTGCGATGAATGATGTGATGAATTCTGTAATTGGAGAATGATACTTGTTTCCCCTCTGCTCAGAGCGGTGTTTATAACATATAATAGTGATATTGAGGCATAAGCGCATCTAACTAATATAACGAGACCCTATTGAAGATTAAGCGCGGGTATATTCTTTTGATCCCCATTCCCATTCCCAAGACACCGTGACGTTACCAGTCATGTTCAAATTAATAAAAGCAAAATAAGAAAAAGAGAGAAGAGATGTTTTAAAAACACGTTAGAAAATGGGTTGAGCCATCCTAGGCCGTCGAAAAAGGAATTATACCACCACATCCGACACCAATAGCTTCCAACCTTGAAATTAGAGAAAAGAGAAAGAAAAAGATTATAATCACTCCTTTTCTCACGCAAGATTCTCATCCGGCTTATCGAGGCCGAAAAACGCCGTGTCAAAGTCACCACCAGCATCCATCAGCTCAAAATTGCTGTCGCGGTTGTTCATAAGGTCGTCAAAAGTATCGTCTCCCGAGCCGCCAAGGCTGAAGTCAAAGTCCATCCCGTCGGCAGCCCCAGATTCCGGGCCAAAGAAGTCAGTATTCATCGTTGCGTCGGGTACCTCGACCTTGACGTCCTCCATCTTTACCTGGCCCGTGTTAGCCTGGGCGGCCGAACCGCTGGGGTCGGCGGGTAAAAGGTGGTTGAGATTCAAAAGGTCGTCGCCGCCATCGGCTGGTGCAAAGGTAGCTAGATCAAAGGATGGCTCCTTGGATGCGTTGGGTTGCCCGGAAACCTCATTGCCTGGCGGCGGCGCAAGAGTAAACTCCATGTCGGTAAAATTCATCCCGGAAGCCTCTGGTAATACTGGTGGTTGGTTTGATCCAGAAGGTTCAGGCAGCATATCTGAAATTGGCTTTTTATCTCCTGGACTAGTTATTCCGTTCAATCCGTTCATGCCGCCTGGAGGAGGCGGCTGCTGCTGCGACTGCTGGCCATTGGGCTCTTTGATGGACATGTCAATGGGTTCGGCTTCCGCAAGATCGATGCTCATGTTGGGGAATGGCGCCATAGGCTTCACGTCTGTGTCCTCTGTCATGGGTTCGTCCTTGAAAATGGGCTCTGGCGGTGAGGGCAGATCCATGTTTGGAGGTCGCTTTGCTTGTGCCTCGACGGGCTTAGGCGTAGGCTGAGCCAAGAGTTTCTTCTTCTTTTCTTGCAGTTCATTGTAATCTCTGAGCAAGACTGACTTGGCCATAATCTAGCCAATGGGGGAAAGAAAGAGTCAGTGGTGAGTAAATTGAGGGCAACAAGGAATTGATTAAAAAAAAGACATCAAAAGGGAGATTGGGGGAAGATGAAGAGAGAGAAACAGAGGTTGAGCCGCCACTTACAATTTCACTTTCCAGCTCGTTGAGCGCATTGTGAAAGTGATCGATGGTGTCTGGCAGCTTTGACTGTGTAGGCCCATAAGCATGCGTCAGATTCCCCTGAGCGTCTCTGCGAGAGGCCCGCAGAGCTTTGCCGGTTTGTACGAGCTTAATAAGGAGAAGAAATTAGTCGGTGATGGAGTAAAAAATTAGGGGGGCAAGTAATTTGGAAATACTCACCACATCGTTGATGAGCGATTGAAGGGCGTCTAACGGCTCCATTTTGGGCGAAGTTGAGGTTGAGGTTGCCATTGCGCTGGCGATACGAGAATGTGTGTGAGCGTGGGCGTGGGCGTGAGTGAGAGAGCTGGAGCGCCCGGTTTAGAGAGCCAACCAGCAAAGATTGAAGATGAAGATAGTCGGAATTAGGAACCAGCAGACGGCGCTCAGTTGGCGCATTCGCAGCGCAAGTGAGACTGTTTTGGTGCGCGGACCCAAAGGCAAAGGCGCAGAACGAAGTGGCGATTCGATTCGATTGGGATCGATGAGCAGCTCCCAATGGGGTTTGCACTTGGACTTTGGCGCAGTTCTAACGGTTGAGGAGACAAGAGGAGAATAGCGGGAGGAGTAGAGAAGAGAAGAGGGAGAATAGAAGAGCAGTAGAGGAGACGCAAAAGGATACAAAGTAGTTGAAGGGTTTGTAGTGGCGCAAGTGAAAGCTCAAAGAGTGAGACTGGACGTTCGTTCCCTTGGGAACATTTGAGAGGGCTGGCATTCGGAGAAGTGCTAGTGCTAGGGGCACTTTCTGCTGTGGCTGTGGCTTGCAGGCTTGCACTGGTGGGAGAGAGGCTGTGGCTGAGTGAGGTACTCGATACTTTTTGTCCATGGAGCTTAACAAGTACAGATTACAAGCCATCTCCCGCTACCCAGGTACTATTCCGTTACCGCTCTAGCACTAATATCACTCTTTTACGGAGAGAGTACCCTAAAATCCCAGATCTCGGCGCCGCCAGAACCCGATCGCGCAAGTAGAGTATACTTGTATCTTTGTTGCCGATCCCGCATTCCGCGATCCAAGGCCGCAAACTGTGGCTCAGATGGTTGCGCTGGGCTCGGAAATTCCCCGCAGATGCCGCCACGTCCTGAAGAACGGCTAAACATGTACAGCCAAATAGAAGAAAGAAAAAACTTGGATAGGGGTTAAAAGTATAAGAGCTCCTGTGGAGCTGTATGATTAAATTCGAACGGTACTCTATACTTCCAATGTATATTCAGCCTCAGCTTCGTATTTAGGGGCGAGGTAGGGGCTTTGCTTGCTGTGCAGGATGAGGTACCTCCCTCCATAGGTGCCGTAAGTTGCAAGGATCAGATCAGTCCGTCAGAGAGCTCTCGTGCTCCATCGACAGCTGAATCAGCCATGTGGCCGCATGTCTCACAACTCCAGGTTGCAAAACCAACCCATGTCATTAAAGTCTACAAAGTCTGCAAAATAAACAATCGATATGCTATGGACGCCAGGTCTTCCCGCGGAGCAGCGTAGAGGCCGGCCGCCGAAACTGGCGTGGCGATGAGCAAGAGGGCAGCCTCGTGATCTGCCATCACTGATCAGGGTATCAATTAGTTTTTTCGCATTTCGAGGCGCAGGAGTCGGCGCAGTGATGCACTGATGGAGAACAAATGTGTCTTGAGTTTCAATTTCAACAAGACGAAAACAAATCAAACGAATAGTTTCCATGATCTATTCCGCTGGTTGAAGATGTTGGATATACCCAAGATACCCGAACTAGCCTGCGTTATTCCTTCTACTAGCTGTATATAACGGCCAAAACGCCCAGCCTTGACAGCAATACGAGGTGTCGGGCACAGGCGACTCCATCGCTCCAGTCTATAGGTGTCTAAGAGCCAGATTATGTGACGGATAGAGCTTCAACCCCCTGCGAGGCCATGTCACAGACCTGCTGCCTTACTAAAGAGCACCTTAGTAGGCATAGTAGAAGTAGCATCAACTATCAACAATAGACCGCACAACAAACATCCATAGATCCATATCATTCTCCTCATTCTCCTTATCGCTTCGCCCAGAATCGAACAATTAAAAAGCCCACGGTTCAGCCGCGCCCACCCCTCTCCCTGTCTCCCGTGCTCTCTCGGCAGAAGAGAGACTCGAAAGCACACACACGCACAAAAAAATCCCAATCTGCACCTTGCCCGTTGTAGGGTAGCCGCTCTAGTTGCAAATCCATCAAAGTTGGCTCTCCACTCTTGCCCAGCACAAACCTTCACCTTGACATCCCGTCCAACTTAGTACATGCCGGGTTTTTTTGTCTCTTTTTTTCCTCAGACAAAGTTCGCTGTGTGAGCACGAAAGTAGCGGAGCGGTTGGTTGCGATTTGCGGGACTCGTTTCCTTTATCGTTTTCTTCTGCGTTTTCTTCTTTTATTTCTTTTCCATATTTTCCTAGTCCCTCTCGGCATCCTTGCAGCTCTTGTTCAGTTTTCTGTCCCCTGTCTTGTTCCTATCTTGTCCCGCCTCACCAGCGCTGCAAGCTTCCCACAAGCTCGGCCGGGCAGTTCTCAGTTCTCCTTCAACGCATCTTCCTCGGTTTCGCCTCGATTTACTCCAAGCATCTTCCGAACCTCTCGCCGGCAGCGTTTTCCGTCTGTTTTGTTCCCTCGTCATCGATACTTAGCGAGCTCGTCGTCCGAGTCTATTCGTTGCATTCTTCCCCCCTAAAAAGCACCCCTCCTCTCTACCGACTTCTCCTCACTCATCTTCATCGCCACCTACGCAACCGCCTGCGCGCCTCCGCTTCCTCAACCCCTTTCGCGTGCCCGATACGATCCTCTCCAAAGAATCCTCATAGTCGCGACAATGGCTGACGCTGGCGCCGTTCCGACCTCTGCGCAGCCTGGCGTGGGCGCCTCTGCCGCCCAAAATGGCCAAGGCAACCCAACTCACCTCCCCCCGCCTCCCCTCCATATTCCGCAGAACACGAACCCAATCCCGACGGCCATCACCTCTCCCCGATCTGGCGTCGACGGCGGTGGAATTCTCTCCCCAACCACCGGCTTCCGACGAGCTGCGCCTGAGCCCAACAAGCGGGCCCTCTACGTTGGCGGGTTGGATCAGCGGGTCACCGAGGACGTGCTGCGTCAGATCTTTGAGACCACGGGCCATGTCCAGAACGTCAAGATTATCCCAGACAAGAATGTGTGTACATATCATTCTGTGGTGTTGTGTTGGATTCTACAATTTGCTAACCGTGGTATATAGGCCAAGGGCTACAACTATGGCTTTGTCGAGTACGATGACCCCGGTGCGGCAGAGAGGGCCATGCAGACCCTCAATGGTCGACGAGTTCACCAATCCGTATGTCTCCCACAGATGTTTCTTCTTTCTTGTCTCTCATGTGGTATATCCTTCTCCCAGCTTCCACTGACACAGCTCTTGTGAACAATACAGGAGATCCGGGTCAACTGGGCCTACCAGTCCAACACCACCAGCAAAGAGGATACCTCAAACCACTTCCACATCTTCGTGGGCGATCTCTCAAACGAAGTCAACGATGATATCCTCCTCCAGGCCTTTTCTGCTTTTGGCTCCGTCTCGGAAGCTCGCGTCATGTGGGACATGAAGACGGGTAGATCTCGAGGCTATGGCTTTGTGGCCTTCCGCGATCGGCCCGATGCCGAAAAGGCGCTGAGCTCCATGGATGGAGAGTGGCTCGGATCGCGCGCCATCCGCTGCAACTGGGCCAACCAAAAGGGTCAGCCCTCAATGGCTCAGCAGCAGGCAATGCAGGCCATGGGCATGACTCCCACCACTCCCTTTGGCCACCACCAGTTCCCTGCCCATGGAATCGCTAGTTACGAGATGATACTTGCGCAGACGCCCAACTGGCAGACTACGTGCTACGTCGGCAACCTCACCCCCTACACGACTCCAAACGACGTTGTTCCCCTGTTTCAAAACTTTGGCTTTGTCGTGGAGTCACGATTCCAGGCGGACCGCGGTTTTGCCTTTATCAAGATGGACACTCACGAGAATGCGGCAATGGCCATTTGCCAGATGAACGGATACAATGTCAATGGCCGACCGTTGAAGTGCAGCGTAAGTAAACCTCTCTTTTCAACATGTTGAGTGACGAATGATGGCGGGACATATCACTGACATAGTGAGCAGTGGGGCAAGGACAAGACACCCAACTCTGGATCGTTTGACCCTCAGCAACAGCCATACAGCCCCCAGACCTCCCAGGCTCCGGGCTTCCCTGGTACTCCCACGTACTACCCTCAGTATGGAGGTAAGTTTCTATATTAAACTGGCTGTTGATTACAAGACTGGACACTAACCAATGTGTTCTTTGTTGCAGCGCAATACAACGGACAGCAGGGCAACTTTGGCGGCCCACAAGCTGGGTCTCCCGCGGGATACAGCGGCTCCCCCATGGGATATGGTGGCCCTCAGAGTGCCGGAGGATACGGCCGCGGCCACCAGGGTCCCAACGCTCAATGGAACCAAAATCAGGGACAAAACTTCAACAACGGTTTCGGCGGCTATCAATCGTAGTCATCGGGGAATGAAGTGCGAACGGGATCGCAAGCTGTAAGAGTGGAGGAGTTGAGAAAGAAGAAATTTCACGGTTGAGGGGGGACTCATTTTCTTTTACCATTTGGCGTATCATACTCCTTTCCTTGTCTCCCCCATTTCTTGTTGATTTGCCCAACTTTGTTGTCATCTTCCTCTCACCTCACTCCCTTTTATCTACTGCCATTCTCAGCATATGGGCTCTTCTCATTTTGTACCAGCCATCGTTTTTTCTTTCCCAGTGTGATTTTCCAAAGGTTGTTTCTTCCAGGGGTTTCCTCTCATTGCTCCTTTGCCCGTGTAATTTTTCATTTTATGCACGAGAGAAACGAAAAGTTTGGAATGCTTTTATTTTACTTTTTACTTGTTATTCCTCTTTCTTCTTCTTTCTTTTTAAAACAAGCGCCGCCTGCTGGGATACCACATGGGAGCATTTGGAGCAGGTAATTTCTCTCTTTCTGTCTCTTTCTCTCTCTGTCTCTCACCCTTTCATACTTGTTTTTGTCTGTTCCCATATGATGATGATTACGAATTTCTATTGTCTTGCGCGATCTTACGAAATGAGCGTGGCATCACCATATTGTGTCAAAGAAGGGTTGGATAACCTGAGAAGAGCATTTGCAGCTAAGGGGGGTTGTCCCCCTTTGAGATTTTTCTTTTATTCCTCCCACAGGAGACTGGGGATTTCGTGGTACGACGACGTCGGGAAAAGATGATGTGGATTTTTATTACGTGTAAGAAAATAACAAGCACAAGTGGGAGAGCGAATTTGTAGCCAGAATGCCTTTTCGGTCTGACTATTTGGGAAGAAAGTGAAGGTGGTTTATACGGCCGTAAATACCTGTGTCTGGAGTGCAGGCAGTTATTGCAACAATCAGGATTACGTCTGCGGGGTTCTCGAGGAGAGCTTGCTTGCTTGGCTTGCTAGACCAGACTTGCATGTGATATCATCTAATCGTGCATGGGATGTGTTTACACTCGCCGTGCGCACCATCTCACGAACAAGAGAATGTGCTGTTTGTATGTATTGGGCACACAATTTCGTATTCTAGATGGTTTGCGTCGTACATTGAGCGACTCGATTTACACATGGCATGACGTCCAAAGATTTTGGGCGGGAAAAAACGAGCCGGTGGCGATTTCGAGCTGCAGATTATGCAGGGGACATGACGGAGCCGATATCCATACTGCTGGCTGTCACCTTGGCCAAAAAGATGGAGAGCAAAAAAAGCAGGGAACTTTGGGGGGGGGGGCAAAAATCAGTGGAACTGCTACTGGTTGGTTGGTGCTTTGCATGAGATGACGGGAGAATATGGAAGGGATTGTTTTATGTGTAGGTATCTGGAGATGAGAGAAGAAAAGGAGGCGCTTTAATGAATGGAGGGTGATTTTGCGAGCGTACGAGTATGATGATGATTTATGGCTGAGCACGAAGAGGCAATTGGCGATGCTGACTCGCTGAAGACGGGCAGCACTGGGTGGAACCAGCCAGCGACAGGTGCTTGCGGCGTGTTGGATGTATGTACATGTACATGTACTTTGAATGCCATGGATGATACGTTGCAAGCCTTGTTTCGGGAGCTTGTAGACATCTACCTGGTACTAGGTAGGGATGGGATTGATGTCAAATGGATCGTGCAATTAGTATGAATATAGGTCGGATATTTTTGATTTGGATTACGTGGACGATGTTGATGTGATCTAATAGTGGGGGCCATGGATTGTTGATGCTCGAGGTCCATGTCTGAGACGGTGATTTCTGCCCGCTGTGGTCGTGATTGACGTCTCAGAGCAAGTCTTGATACAATTCCTAACCGACGTCAAGGGTTTGATTGTGTCGCTGGTGAGCAATTGATTTCTTGATTTGCCTGTCAAAATCAAGGTAGGGCATCGGCTGTGCTCATTTAATGTCATCCAATATCACATGGATGGACATTTATAGGCACCTCACCTTTGGCTGTGGCCGAACAAGATCTGCTGCTGATGCTTCGAGTTCATGTTTCAGCTGCATGTACCAGAACTGCGGCCTGACTTGAAGCAGCGGCTAGAACCAACGCGGCCTAGCCAGCGAAGAGTGGGAGCTTCCCTGGGCAACCGGCAGCGGCCCCGCCCTGGATGTAGCGGTACTTGCGCTTGGGCTCGCAGCTGGGCTCAGTCAGCGCCGATTACAGGCTTCAAGGCTTGCTGCCCGCTACAATGAGCTCCGGTCGTCTTAGCGCCTGGTTCATTGGACTGGGTACCGCTACAAGTGCAAGTCCTGGAGGCGATGCGCTGTACGTTGCAAACGTGTTCGGTCTCGGCAAACGACATTGATTTGAAAGAAGGAAAGCAGAACGAAGAGGGAAAAAAAGAAGAAGAAGAAGAGAGAAATGAGGCTAGCATCAAACCTTATCATCGAATGAAACAAATGCGTCTTCTTTTGCTTCCGGTTCTGCGTGGTTATTGCCTATTCAATTCTGCCATTCGCATCCATCAAAATCTCCATCAGGCAAGGGTACCTATCTGGCCTATCTGATTGAGTGCAAGCGAGCATTGGATCAAATGTACCTTGGCTGTACTGCACTGTAGAGTCGCACCAGACTGATCACCACTGCGCTGCGACGACAAGTTCCAGGTTGGGCTGGGCTTATGCCACCAAAAACCAAGATCCAATCCAGACCATTCCCGCCGTAGCCATTTCTTACCCACTCCCTCAATCAAGTCGCAGTTGATCGCATCCCCCCGGAACTTGGGCCTCCACCGAGCGCCCAATTGCTGCGACTCTGTTCCGTTGATCGAGCGCCGTCGCAAATCCGCAGCAGCAGCAAATCGGCGCTGACCAACCGCCTGTGCTGGTGCAGAATAATAGCGCTCTGGTCTGGAGGCTGCTGTGCTGTGCTTTGCTGTGTTGAGCTGTGCTTGTGCTGTGCTGTGTGGCCCGGTCGGCCGCTGCTTGGACCGCTGACGCCCCTCCTTTGCTCTGCCTTGCCCGCCATGGATAATCCGTCGTGGTACCCCGACTCTCGACACAAGAACAGCGGCCAGACATCGCGAGACTATCCCTCGCCTCTGCCAGCCTCCTCCTCTGGCCACGCCCCGGCCGGTCAAGCGTCTGCCGCGTCTGCTTCTTCGTCTGCTTCTGCCCTAGCTTCGGCGTCTGCGTCCGCTCCGCCTGCTGCCGCCGCTGCTTCTTCCTCGGGCTCGCCTTACAGCAGCAGCAACAACATCGCCAGCTCCAACCCCAACAACAACAATAACAACATCAACTCGTCCAGCAGCCACAGCAGCAACAGTTACGACCGCCAGCCCTACCAGCATCACACGCTGCCGCACCAGCTGCACTACCAGCTGCCTCACCAGCACCACCAGCCCCAGCACCCGCAGCAGCAGCTCAGCGCCCACCACGGCTCCTCCAGCAGCATCAACCTCAACCCGGCCACCTCGCCTCTCGCTACCGCCCCCGTGCGCGACAACAGCGGCGACATCGCCATGCACGACGCCCACGATGCCCACGCCGGCATCAAGTACCCCATGAGGCCGCACCACCAGGCCCATCTGTCGGGCACCCGCTCGTCGGGCCTGTACTCGCCCCAGGACCAGCAGCACCAACACCAGCAGCAGCTCCAGCAACAACAGCTCCAGCTCCAGCAGCTGCAGAACCAGCACCAGCAGCAGCCATCGTCCGCGGCCCAGCGCTACTCGCCCATGGACACGCTGTCGCCCACGTCGCCCTACTCAAAGGCCTACACCAGCTCGCCCTCGCAGCAGACGCCGCCCAACGCCGACTACTCGAGCAGCCCGTACTTCGTTGGTCGCCAGCCCCAGCTGCCTCCCATTTCCTCCTACTCCCACGATGGCTACCCCTCGTCTGCCGTGGCCACGCTCGACGGCTCCTTTAGCGACACCAAGGCCCCTCGCCGCCAGAATCCCCCCATGATGAAGACGGTGCCCGAGTTCAAGAAGATCAAGTCGCCTGCCGAACTGCAGCCCAAGAACACGAGACAGCCGCGCTTCAGGCGAGCAAACCCAGAGGGAGGCTTCATTAGCGTTAGTCTGCCATGCCACTACAACTTGTGTTTTTGACTCGACAGCTTTCTAACTCGTTCTCTCCAACCTTGATATAGCCTCTGCAAGCCTTGACGCTGCACCTGCCTGCCACGTACCGCATCTGCAACCCGAGCTTCAAGTACGAGTCATCGCGGAATCCTCGCCGAGTCCTGACGAAGCCCAGCAAGGGCACCAAGAACGACGGCTACGACAATGAGGATAGCGATTACATCCTCTACGTAAACGACATTCTGGGCTCTGAAGAAGCTGGCCACAAGTGCGTATACTCCTTTCTCTTGCTTAAGACAGGCCCCTCCTCTCTCTCGCTGTCATAATATGTTGTCTAACTTTATTGTAGGAATCGCTATCTTATTCTCGATGTGCTGGGCCAGGGTACCTTTGGTCAAGTCGTCAAGTGTCAGAACCTCAAGACGCAAGAGGTCGTAGCCGTCAAAGTCATCAAAAACCGCACCGCCTACTTCAACCAGAGTATGATGGAGGTGTCTGTGCTCGACTTGGTATGCTCTTTCCCCTCCATTCTATGATTGTGGGCTTGCGCTGACTTGATATTAAAAAAGCTCAATACGAAGCTCGACAAAAATGATGACCACCATCTTCTTCGACTGAAAGACACCTTTATCCACCGACAGCATCTTTGCCTCGTCTTCGAGCTGCTCAGCGTCAACCTGTACGAACTTATCAAGCAGAACCAGTTCCGCGGCCTCAGCACGACTCTGGTCCGCGTATTCGCCCAGCAGCTTCTGAATGGCCTGGCTCTCCTCAACAAGGCTCGGCTGATTCACTGCGATTTAAAGCCGGAAAACATTTTGCTAAAGAATCTTGAGAGCCCAATCATCAAGATTATCGATTTTGGCTCGGCATGCGACGAGCGCCAGACGGTCTACACTTATATCCAGTCCAGATTCTACCGATCCCCGGAGGTCTTGTTGGGCTTGCCGTACTCATCCGCCATCGACATGTGGTCGCTGGGTTGTATCGTGGTGGAGCTGTTCCTGGGACTTCCTCTCTTCCCCGGCTCATCAGAGTACAACCAGATTGCTCGAATCGTCGAGATGCTTGGCAACCCCCCCAACTGGATGATTGACATGGGCAAGCAGGGCCTCGAGTTTTTTGAACGGCGGCAGGACGAATTTGGCAGGCGGACATACCACATGAAGAGCATGGAACAGTATTCGCGGGAGCACAACACCAAGGAACAGCCTAGTAAGAAGTACTTCCAGGCTAATACGCTGCCCGAGATTATCAAGTCGTACCCCATGCCCCGTAAGAATATGAAGCAGAGCGAAATCGACAGAGGTAAGAATTCTTTGGAAACCATTCTGCATGCCTCCCATTCCCATTCTCTTCAAATGCGTTTATGAGTTCCTTTAACCTAACCTGATATTGCTACAGAGATGAACAACCGCATCGCCTTCATCGACTTCGTCAGGGGTCTGCTTAACATCAACCCTCTGGAGCGGTGGTCACCCCAGCAGGCAAAACTCCACCCCTTCATCACACAACAAAAGTACACTGGGCCTTTTGTCCCGCCGATGAACTTGAAGTCGAGCTCCCTCAACCGATCACCAGCTCCCGGCACCCAGCAACAGCAGCAAGCCGAGGCCCTCAGCAAACAACGAGCCGCGCAGGCGCAAGCTCAGGCTGCTCAGGCCCAGGCCCAGGCACAAGCCCAAGCCCAGGCACAAGCCCAGGCTCAGGCTCAAGCGCAAGCTCAGGCCCAGGCCCAGGCCCAGGCCAACTCAGCGCAGAACGCATATGGTGGACAGTACCAGCCCTCTGGCCATGTACCAGCTCCTTTGTACTCTAACAGCGCCGTCTATAACCCCGGTGCTGCTCATGGAAGCGTCCCACCTCAGTACGGGCCACCTCAGACCGGCCAGTACGGTCAAATGGTCATGTCGCAGCCTCCTCAGCAGCTCCAGTCATCGCAATACTCGAACCCCTCACAGCCCAACATGTACCAGCAAGGTGGCATGAGAACAAATAGGCAGCGGGCTTCGACCATGGAGCAGCAGCAAAGCGGCATCCCTCCTGCGCTACAGCGAGTCGCAAGCCACCTTGACCCGAGTCAACCCATTCGACTTCAGCCCAGCCCGGCATATTATCCACCAACTGGCGAGGGATTGGACAACGCACCAGGCCGCGCTGGAAGACGAGGCAGCCGGGTTCAACAGGGAGGTGCCCGCAGCAATCGGGACTTCATTCGTAACCTGGAAGAGCGAACATTGGAAGAAGGCTTTATGGGCAACCAGAACCCATGGCATTGAAGCCATCCTTTTTCCTCTTTCCTTTCAGCCGAAGTCAAGGAAATCTAGTCTCTCCGACTGTGGTAATTTTGTTAATTATACCGGTATCATGATCAAGCAACTGGGCCGCCACAGAAGACAACAGTCCGTCTTTAAGATCACAGCATGGGGCATTTCATTCAATGGATCCGACGCTCTTTTCAGCGCACTCGCCAATGACTTGAAAGAGAGTTGTGGCGATTGGGAACTTGGCTATTGATCAAACCCACTGAGGCTGCCCATAAGGAGGGATCCCGTTGCGATGACGGGGGATGCTTTTCTGAATCCCCCACAGTCCGAGCCGGGCCGCTCATTAGGCCTGTTCCTGCAACGCACGTCATGAATGATATATATGGGTTTGGATTGGGAGGGAGATGTGCGTAAACCAAAAGGCAATGCCCTCTTTGTAAGAGATGGCTGCTCGTAATCTGCATATCGGTGGATGGGAAGGGGTTTCTTTGTTTGTGTTTGTGTTTATTTTTGTGGGATCAGTTTATGTTCCTGCCCCGTGTACGACTACTTGGTGTCTGCCTCGGTGTCGTTGTTTCTCGTTATTCCTTGTATGTATCTGCAATCGAGACTGGCTCTATTATGTGTTTTGCAGAGAATGATTCTCACAGTTCAAGATGGGTGGGGGAATAAGGGGTAGGAATGCAAAATTTGTGTTTTTTTCTTCCCCAGATCATGTGGCTTGGGGGAAGAGGATGGTTAAAGGAGAAGGAGATGGAGAGGAGAGAGAGATGGGAGGGAAAGGGAAAAGAGAGATTGCAATTTGGGAGGATTATGGGATGACTATGGGTTTTAGTAGATATGGCTTTCTTTGCTTGCTCTTCTCTTTTGCCGCCCCTTTGTGTCTCCCTGTCCATTTACTTTTTGCTTTTCGCTCTTCTCTCCCACTCTCTGTTTCGTCATCTCTCTTGATTGTGGATTTTCTTATAAGTTTGTTGTTTTATCGTGGTTTCAAGCATGAGTGAGTGTTTGTTCTTGGGGGCTTCTTTAGTTTGGCTATATATCCTGGATTCGGGATGAACTGCTGCCGAAAGGGGGGAGGGGAATGGTTCAGTCGAGATGATAATTTTTTGATACCTGTCATGGAAGGTGTGGAGGGCGGTTTTGTGAATATTATCATCTGAATACTATCTACTGCCTTGAAAGCTTGTGGTGTTTTGGTCAACTTATAATGTTTTTGATTAGCTTGTGGTGTTCTGGTTGTGTTTTGCTTAGGAGCTGCATGTGTTTTTGGGGGTGAATATTTGAATATGAATGGAAAAAAAACGCCGGGCTGCATCATAGTCTGAATCCCTTGATATGACCCAAAAGACATGATATGCATTGATTGTATTTCTATATATATAGCTTGGTGATTTCTGCTTTTTTGTTGGTTTTCATTCATTCATTCATGCCGCCCTCCCTAGATTTGCAAGCAATGCACCTCACTGACGCTGCCAATGACCACAGCAGTTGCTCTGAAAAGGAAAAAAAGAAACGCTCAATTATTTCACCAATTACCCCCTATCCCAGAGCCATTGTATCCTAAAACATACAAAGAAGTAATAAAAAAAGAAAAGCCGCCACCGCTGGGGAGGAGAGAATTCGGGCTTTTAAGAAATATGGATTTTCAATATGGTACAGATCTCCTCCCCCGGTACTCCCTCGACGACGAACGACTCTATCGCCCGTTGTTGTTGGAGCCCTTCTGGAACCCGCGACCGCGCTTGTTGGCGGAGTTGTTCTTGCCGCCGTCGTAGTGAAGTCTGTTGCCCCTGGTCGAGGGGGGCACGTTCTCCGTGTCCATGAGGTCGTTGTCGGGGAAGCCCATAGAGCCGTCGACGAGTTGGTCGCGGTGTGACGGCTGGCGTCCTGATGCTGAGTCGCGGCTTGGTTTGTAGCCGCCGGGCTTGGCGTAGACTTTGAGGATCCTGCCATCGGCCTTGAAGGGGGAATGTTAATAACGACGAAACAAAAGTGAATAGAAGAGAGAGACGAAGCCTTACAGTCTTGTTGTTGAACGTCTCAATGACCCTCTCTCCGCCCTCCCTCGACGCAAACACCATCTCAACAATCATAAAGGGCTGCGTCTTGACGACTTCGCAGCTGACCATCTCGCCACCCACCGGCGTCATGGCACTCTCGACATCCGCGGCCGTCGTTCCGGGCGCAAAGTTCTGTCCCATGACAGCAAACGGGCCCGCGAGCCCCCGGATCGTCATGCCGGCGTCTGGTCTCTGCGACTTGCCATTCTTGACAATGTTGACCTGCTGCCTGACAGAATCGTCCGTGTCCATGCGGTCGACGGCGGCAGCCAGCCTGGCGGCCTTTTTCTGAGCGGCTGTCTTCTTGGGGCCGCCGGGGAGGGTGATCCGGGAGCTGAGGGGGGCGTTGGAGGAGGTGTTGGGGCGGTTGACGGAGCTGTGGAGGTCGTGAGTCCACTCGCCGTTGACGTCGCCGGCAGGGATGGTTGCTCGACGGCGCTGAGCAGAGACTATGGCTTTGTTCTGAGGCTGGGCCTAATGTCGGGAAGATTGATTAGTACCGTCTTGATTCTCCTCTAGATGTAAAGCCGGTCTATTTCATGTTTGTCTGTACCTTTTTGACACCGACACGGCTGGCCAGTGATCCTCCGGGCTGCGCACCCTTCATGCTGGTGGGCGCACTCTGGCGGCGGCCCTTGGAGAAGATTTTGTCGGCGAGGGCTTCATTCTTCTTGCGCTCGCGGGCTGCAGGGCGTCAGTAATTGGTCGGGCCAACGACGGTGGTGTCGCGAGATGCGAGTGTCTGTCTCTGCGCGCGCGACGACGTTAGACGGCCATGTGCGTACCGGTATTGATGATTCGCTCGAATTCCTTGGCCACGGGCGCCATGGTTGGATGATTTGATCTTTCTTGTAGAGGGGAAAAAGTCGAGATGGAGTTCGATACTGCAGAGAATTGGAGGGTGTATCTGTCAAAGCGTCGAGAGAGAGACACAGAGAAAAAGAGAGAGAAGGTTGTATGGATAACGGATAACAGATCAGGGATCAAGGGACGAGGATGCTTTCGGCCACTTTTTTGTCGCGTCTGTTCCTTTTGGTTGAAAGTGAAGGGGGACTGAAATGGCCTGGAGAGTGAGGTCTGTGATTGGCTGGAGATGCAAGAGAGACGCTGACGGCGCTGCAGCGTTAGACTCCAAGAAGCTTAGCGTGCTTGGGGGCGGGATATCCCTGTCTAGTGCGGCCGATAAGATAAGGCCAGCCCACCTTTGTTTTGCGGCGTCCAAGACAATTTTCTTTTCGAAGCTCTTGTTAGACATACGTGCGGTATACTACCGTCTATACACAATGCAAGAGGCAGCGATGACCAGACAGTTGTTCCGTTGATTAATTATTGTTATTATCATTCCTTTTATTGTTCTTGTTCACAACGAGTTTGCGCAATGTCGGCAAGTCTAGTCAACTGCGCCGCCTGTTTGCGCCGTGCCGTGCAAGCTTCGTCTCGCAACAGACCCCTCGCCGGCATCCTGCCCGTTCTTCCACAAACCGGCAGACAATATGCTTCAGTTGCACCTACCAGCATCGAACGAATCGACGCTCCTCAGAATCTTGTTCTAGAGCCCATCGATTCAGATGTCTCCAAGAAAAAGGACTTTGAGCGGCTGCAGCGCATTGTCAAGAAGGAGCTCCAGCATATGGACGACCCTTGGAAGATTGCCCAATATGTTGAAAGAGCTCTCGCCAGTGACAGGTTTGACGAAGCCTTGCTTCTCACCAAGACTGCTGGCAAAGATCGCCAAGTTGTTGTTGCTTGGAACCACCTCATCAACTATCTGCTGGGCAAGCAGCAGCTGAAGAACGCCATCAAGCTCTTCAACGATGTAAGTACTTTGGAATCGCAATCGCCCCCAGCTTTTGCATTGTGCTAACTAACAATCCGTTTAGATGAAGAAAAGAGGGCAGCTACCCAATGTGCAGACCTTTACAATCATATTTCGTGGCTGCGCCCAGTCGCAACACCCAAAGCTCGCCGTTGCCGAGGCTGTCAAGCACTACAACATTCTCCTCAGCGACAAACGTCTGCAGCCCAACTCGATCCACATGAATGCTGTTCTCAATGTCTGTGCGAGAGCCGGCGACCTTGACTCCATGTTCCTCATAGCCGATACAGCCAACGAGTCTACTCGCGCCCCCACGCCCTACACTTACACTACCATCTTGAATGCTTTGCGACATCAAGCACTCCTTGATGCAGGTGACATCACGCCGGAGCAGCAAGCCGCCAACACGCAAAAGGCTATAGATCGCGCAAAAACCATCTGGATAGAAGTCATTGATAAATGGAGAAAGGCTCAGCTGGTCATTGACGAAGAGCTGGTGTGCTCTATGGGCCGTGTCCTCCTCCTTGCCCCCAATAAGGAACAGAAGAAGGAGGTGCTCGACTTGTTATACCAGACCATGAGCATACCCAACTTGGCCAAGGATGCTGGCATGGATGCGTTCCAAGATTCTCAGATGGAAAAGATTGCTGTTACTGGTAACCCGAAGAAGGTGCCATCAACCAGAGCTGTCTACGCCGTCCCCGGCCGCAATACCCTGGCCCTGGTCCTCACAGCCCTAGCCTCATCAAAGCTCACAACGTGCGGTATCAAGTATTGGAACCTCCTGGTCCGTTACTATGGTGTCATACCAGACAACGACAACTGGCTCCGCATGTTTGGCATGCTCAAAGTCGCCAAGGCGAGCGGCCACGCCTCTTCAATCTTGAGCCTGATGCCCGACGAATACATTGATGCAAAGCACTACCGCATTGCCATGGAAACCTGTGTTCGCGATAACATCAACCCCAATGCCATTGAAAACTCGAATCGAGTGCTTGATTCCATGCTGGAGCGCCTCCCCGTGCCAGACTTGCACACCCTTCGTCTGTATTTGCGGGTTGCTCTGGTCAGCCATTTTCAGTTCCGCGAAAAACTCAAACAGGTTGACGAAAAAGACGAAGAAGCCGCCAAGCGTGCCGAAGAAGAAGCCAAGCGTGAATATGGCCTCCAAATAACAACTGCTCTTGCTCACCTCTGGGAACCTTACAAGAAAGTTCACTATCACTACTTCAAGGAGAAGGCAAAGGGCAAGGATTCTAGCACGGGAGCGCTATATAACAGCCAGCGCGAGGTCATCGCCTTGGCTCGTCACATGTTTAGCGCCTTCAACAAGGTCCTCAACGAAAAGATGCTCGACGAGAAGGACGAAAGGGACCTTCGAGTGGTCGGTGCAAAAATAAACCGCGAGATTCAAAAGTTTTTCTCTGGTCGTGAAGACAGGGAGCCCAACCTGCGCAAGTCTGGCCGAGAAGGCACGGCTGAAGGCTCTGAAGAAGGTAGTGGGGAGGACAAGTTTAGTACCGAGTTCAGGCCGGCTGGCGATTTTGTCTGGGATACTTCGAGAAAAGCGGAAGTGGAAGAAGAAAGGCGACCAAGGAGGTCATGGCAAGGGGATGAAGACAGAGAAAGGCGACCAGGGAGATCATGGGGAGGAGAAGAAGAAGAAAGGCGACCAAGGAGGTCATGGAAAGGGGAAGAAGAGAGAGAAGAGAGACGGCCCAGGAGATCATGGAAAAGGGAAGAAGAAAGACGCCCTAGGAGGTCATCAGGAGTGGATGAAGAAAGACGACCCAGAAGGTCGTGGAGTAACAACAGAAGCAGCAGCAGCCAGTGGTAGATGGAGGAGGCTCAACCAAAATGTGCGAGATGTAAGATTCACGGGTGTATGATTTAGACATGTAGCAACTTTTTGTATATCATGGTGGTACCTAGTGACAAGATATCCTTGGTCTTATTATAGAATACTATGCATCTCTCCTTTATCATTTTCTTTTTTTGAATCCCAGTTTGGTCTTTTATATCCTTTATAGTCATGGACTTACATGAGACGCTGACCTCGATAGATTCATATCGCCTCTTGGATGCATACAATCGAGAGCTGCCCCACGTCACTTTGGCGGGCTGCCAATTAATTGAGGTGGCCATTTAGCGTGTCGAGTAACAACGCGACTCACGCGTAAAGACGCGCCTGGCAGTACCTGATCAGTGTATGCCAGCTAGGGCAAGTGGGAGGTACCTCACCTTGACAGGCGGACCCTCCAACAAACAATTGGGATTTCAAACGGCATCATTTTGCCTCTCTCTCTCCGACTCTCCTTTCTCCCACCACAACAAGCGAGTGTGGCCTTGACTCGACATTCATTTACGATTTCATGATACCCTAAAATAAGATCCACAGTCACTCCGCCATGCCAAAGGTCGACCGCCGGGCAAAGCTCGCCGAGCTCAAGGCCCTCCGCGCAGCGGGCAAGAAGGCCTTTGAGAGCTACCAGGTTGAGGATGCCGACGATCTCTATGACGAAGTGGACGAGGCCGGATACAAGAAGATTGTGCGGGATCGCCTGAATCAGGACGACTTTGTGGTCGACGACAATGGCGAGGGCTATGCTGACGACGGCCGCGAAGACTGGGACAGAGTGCGGCAGTACGAATCAGACAGCCAGGGCGAAAATGAGCTGCCGGTGCGTGGGAGACCGAGCAAATCAGGTGAGTGATGGATTGCAGCTGTTTCTCCTCTGGTCTTTTCCATTGCTCATCACAAATACAGCCAAAAAGAGCCGTGAGGAAGAGCAGGCCAAGCGGGATGCCAACGACCGCAGCATCAGCGAGTACTTTACCAAGGGTGCCGGTAAAGCACAGCCCAAACCAAAGGTATGGCACATTCATTCAGCATATTTGCTCTACAATCCCCCAGATGGCCTAACAGAACGGCAGGTTACCAAGACCAAGGCCGATGACGACTTCCTTGCCGACCTCCTCGGAGAGGTAGACGCCAATATCCCTGCTCCAGCCCCAAGGGCATCCAAGGTCGAACGGTCTGGAGGCGAAAGACGCAGACCCCGAGACTTGTCTCCTGCACCAGAGCCTAGTCACAAGAAGCAGAAGCGGGTCGATATTCGATTACCATCACCGGAGCCCGCGCCTGTGAGCTTCGACGACGACAACGACTTCGCGCCTTTAATTGATGACGAGCCTATGGGCACAGCAGAAATGCCCATGAGCGACCCAGCACCTTCTTCTCCCGCTGCCAAAGTCGCCCAACGCAAGGCCCTGATAAAGCAAGAGCCGCAGAGCGACGACGACGACGATATGATGGAGGTTGCTCATGCTGGCGCTGTCAAAGTTGCCAGCGTAAACATGGCAGCTTCTCGACCAGTGAAGAAAATCATCAAGGAAGAGCCGGCCGTGACTTCGTCCCCCATCAAGGCTCCAGATGTCTCGGTAGATCCCACATCTTGGAACGAACTTACGGAGAAGCTCAATGTTGTGAGCACCCCCATGTCGGAGTCCAGAGGCATTGGCAAAATAGACCACAATGACGCCATCGAGGCTGATGGCTCCTTGAACTTCTTCTGGACTGATTACACCGAAATCAACGGCAGTCTCTGTCTCTTTGGCAAAGTGCTAAACAAGAAGACGCAATCATACGTCAGCTGCTTTGTCAAGATTGACAATATTCTCAGAAAACTCTACTTTTTACCCCGTCAACAGCGCGTCCGAGATGGCGAGGAAACCGGAGAGGAAGTTAACATGGGCGAAGTCTACGACGAGGTTGATGAGATTATGACCAAAATGAACGTTGGCATGTACAAGATCAAAAAGTGCGAGCGGAAATACGCCTTTGAGCTGCCCGAGATTCCCAAGGAGGCAGAGTACATGAAACTCTTGTATCCCTACACGAAGCCTGCTATCAACATGGATGCAAAGGGAGAAACCTTTTCCCACGTCTTTGGCACCAACACTGCCCTATTCGAGCAGTTTGTTCTTTGGAAAAACATCATGGGTCCTTGCTGGCTCAAGATCCAAGATGCCGACTTTGGTGCCATCAAGAATGCCTCTCACTGCAAGCTCGAGGTGTTGGCTGAACACCCCAACATGGTGTCGGCCATCAGCGACTCTGACAACATGGATATGCCCCCGTTGACTCTGATGAGCATCGCTCTCCGAACCGCTTTCAATGCCAAGGAGAACAAGCAAGAAGTCCTTGCCATTAGTGCGCGAATCTACGAGAAGGTGCATCTCAGCGATACAACCCCCGCTGAGAAGCTTCCTTGCAGAACGTTTACCGTCATTCGACCTCACGGACAGGCCTTTCCCATGGGCTTTGACACGCTCGTAAAGAACACGCTCGCAAAGAAGAGAAACCGGGGTGCCATTGTTTTGAAGAAGCAAGAATCCGACTTGTTGAGTTTCTTCTTGGCCCAGGTTGACGTGGCGGATCCCGATGTTATTCTTGGTCACCAGCTGGAAGGTGTCGATTACAGTGTGCTCCTACATCGTCTGTTTGAGAAAAAGGTCCACCAGTGGTCGAGACTCGGAAGACTGCGACGAACCCAGTGGCCATCTGCCATTGGCAAGGTTGGCGGCAACGTGTTTGCTGAACGTCAGGTCATGGCCGGCCGATTGCTTTGCGATCTTGCCAACGATGCAGGAAAATCTGCCATGTTCAAGTGTCAGACATGGAGCTTGACGGAAATGTGCAGCCTATATCTCACGGGTGACAACCGCCGTCGTGATGTTGACAATGAAGTTGCTCTCAACACCTGGGCCAAGGAGAGCCAGGGCCTCATGGATTACGTGACCCATATGGAAGCTGATACGCACTACATTGCCGCGCTGGCTGTCAGTGTGCAGCTGCTGCCTCTCACCAAGGTCTTAACTAACTTGGCTGGTAACTCTTGGGCTCGTACCCTGACCGGTACTCGCGCTGAGCGAAACGAATACATTCTCCTTCACGAGTTCCACCGTAACAAATACATTTGCCCCGACAAGCAGACATTCAAGGGACGGCAAAAGGCCGAGGAGGAAAATGCCGAGGAAGAGGGAGGTGAAGGCAAGAAAAAGGACAAGTACAAGGGTGGTCTTGTCTTTGAGCCAGAAAAGGGTCTCTATGACAAATTTGTCCTTGTCATGGATTTCAACTCTCTGTATCCTTCCATCATCCAGGAGTTTAATATTTGCTTCACCACAGTGGATAGAACAGCTTCGGTAAGAGAGCATTCACAAATTCCTCTTTTCCAAACAGCTCTTACTAACGTTAATCACTTAGGCCGAGGATGAAGACGCTGTCCCCGAAGTACCTGTTAACCAGGACCAGGGAATTCTCCCTCGACTCATTGCCACACTCGTCAGCCGTCGTCGCCAAGTCAAGAATCTGATGAAAGACAAAAAGGCCTCACCCGAAGAGCTTGCTACTTGGGACATTAAACAGCTGGCCTTGAAGCTTACAGCCAACTCCATGTACGGTTGTTTGGGTTATACCCGGTCTCGTTTCTATGCTCGGCCCCTCGCCATCTTGACAACACACAAGGGCCGAGAAATTCTGCGCAGTACCAAGGATCTTGCCGAGAGCAAATCTCTGCAGGTCATCTACGGTGACACAGATTCCGTCATGATCAATGCCAACGTCGACAACGTTGCAGACGCTTTCAAGGTCGGCAACGAGTTCAAGAAGGCAGTCAATGAGCAGTACAGGCTGTTGGAAATTGATATTGACAATGTGTTTCGCCGCATCTTGTTGCAAGCCAAGAAGAAGTACGCTGCCATTAACCTCATTGAAAAGGACGGTAAATTCATTGAGAAGATGGAGGTCAAAGGTTTGGATATGAGGCGTCGTGAGTACTGCGCTCTCTCGAAGGAAGTCTCCAAGCATCTGCTTGATGACATCTTGTCTGGAGACGATATCGAAGTTTCCGTGGCCCGCATCCACGAATACCTGCGCGATATTGCCACCAAGATGCGCGACTTTGCGATCCCCGTGCCCAAGTACACCATCTACACGCAGCTCGGAAAGGGCCCCAAAGAATATCCCAATGCCGACTCCATGCCTCAAGTGCAAGTCGCCCTCCGCGACATGGCCAGGGGTAAAACCGTCCGCAAGGGTGACGTGATTTCCTACATTGTTACGGGCACCAGCCAAAGCTCAGAACCTGCGCCGAAGCGTGCTTATGCTCCGCCAGACCTCAAGGCCGATCCCTCTCTACAGCCTGATGTGGACTGGTACATTGCCAAGCAGATCTTCCCGCCTGTAGAGCGTCTTTGCGCCAATATTGCGGGTACCTCGACATCACAGCTAGCTGAACAGCTGGGATTGGACGTTCGCCGGTATACCTCTACTCAAACACAACAGAGCGGCTCAAGCGACGATCTTGAAATTCACCCTCTCGAGTCTCAGATTCCCGACGAGGTCCGTTTCGTCGATTGTAAACGCCTCTCTCTCCGCTGCCGCAAATGCAAAGCTACATCTGACTTTGAGGGCCTTGTGGGCTCCCCTGATCGCGTTTCCGCGTCAGGCGTCACCTGCCCTGGCTGCGGCGCAGTTATCCCGACACTGTCTGTTGTAGCGCAGGTTGAACATGCGGTTCGCCTCCAGACGTCCCGGTACTACGAAGGCTGGCTCGTCTGTAATGATCCTCAGTGTGGCAATCGTACTCGGCAGATGAGCGTCTACGGCACATGCTGTTTGGGACCCAAGGGTTTGGCGCGTGACTGCACTGGCAAGATGTTTTACGAGTATACCGAAAAGGCGATATATAATCAACTGGTTTACTTTGCCAGCTTGTGGGATGTAGACAAGGCAAAGACTAAAGCTGGCGATGCCAACAATGACTTGACGGCTCAGGAACGGGAGAAGATTCGGGCGATGGCGGAGCATAATCGTGTACGCTTTACCACTGTCAAGACGGTTGTTGACAAGTATCTGGATAAGTGTGGTAGACAATGGGTTGCCATGGACACGCTGTTTACGAAGCTTGGGTTTAGCAAGATGCTGGGCTCTGTCTCGACTGCTGTTGCTGCTGCCTCATGAGAAGTGGGCGAGGCAAAAAACGCAATCATGATGGGGAAAAAGAAAAGAAGGGCAAGATTATTGATTATGCGGATCTGAGAGGGCGCTTTGGAGTTTTAGGACTTGGGATATATCATCCTTTTTGTGGGGGACATGACTTTCGCCGTGTTGATATTGGTTAGGGAGAGACTTTTTATACAATTGTAATCAAAGCAAGAGCTGAATGAATATTGTATACATGACAAATTTTTTTAAAGAACAACTTATATCACGTCTAGAGAGGAAACATGTGATTGAAATAATGAACAATTTGAATAATTTGATGCCCATACTATTAGATGATGAACTATTCATCCGGTAGCTCACCAGACATACACACAATGCACATGGCAAGATAAAGACACAAAAGTCTGCAAAACGAGAAAATTGGCTTAAGGGCAACATGAGGAATAAATATCAGATATCAAGACCTCCCTCCCCAATTTGTAAAACCACACACCATATTCCGTTCCGAATCTGTCTTATCCTCCTCCGACCCCCCTTTTGTTTGCACACACTCCTTCATAAATACATCGTCATTTTTGTTGGCCAAACAAAGTATTAGCCATCCATCCAGTTTGCCTTTTTGTCAACCATGAGCGTCTTGAAAACCTCGTCAACTTCCAAACACGACGCATCCCATTTGTGCTTTCATTTCAATTCCATCCTTCACAAAGTCTCGGGTGTGGGCATTCTATCATCTCGCCGATTGGCCTCAAAACTGACAGCTGGGGGCATTGCGTCCATGACTTCCACGCATGACCCCTTTTTATGCTGGGAGATGATGACATCAACTGTGTCATTATTTTCTCTCTCTCGTTTCCGAGCCACTCAACATTAAGAATTGGAGCACACCATAGGGGACATTAGAAGAAGGTATAAACACAATCATGAATAAAAAGGCATGGTGAATCCCTAGGCCGGAAGACGGTAGAAAATAGTAAAATAAAAAAGAGAAAAAGTGCCCCCTATCTCCTCTTCTTTTGAGGGAGGCCACATCTGTCCACTCGATTGGTCAAATGGTCTATGGGGCAAAGGTATCGCGTGTGAAATGCGTGCTCAAACTTTTAGTGAAAACGTCGCATGAAAGCCTTGTAAATGCAAGAAAGAAAACACAACCCCGCCGAGTCTATTCCCCCCCAAAAATGCAGAGACACCGAGAATAAAGAAATGGGTCTTTTTATTCATTGTCCTTCTTGTCGCTAGCAGGGACTGCCTTTGACATGAGAGGCGAGGGTCCAGCAGACGGAGGGGAGGCCGGGTGGTCATTATCCATAGTGGCTAGCAAGCTAGAGGGAGAGAAAGAAGGATCAGTATGAGATGTGTTTAGTAAGGGAAGAAGAGGAGATGGGGAATGCTTACCTGAAAGCATTAGAGCTTGTTGGGCCAGGAGTTCCAGCGCGGGACGAGCTGTTGGAGTCATCGCCAGGACGACCAAGAGCGCCACCTGGTCCAAATCGGCGTCCGCTGTTGCTACGAGAGGACAGCATTGATGCGGGGCCCAGGGTGACATTTGAGCTTGAGGTTCGGTTGACAGACGAGCCCTTCAGACGTCTGAGGTCGTCCATGCCAACTTGGTTGCTGACGGGCTGGCTGAAGTTTCCAGAGAAGTTTCGAGCATCGCCACGGCCAACAGGAGGTCGGCCACCTCCAGGGCCACCTCGCTGGCTGGTTCGTGCCGCTTCCTGAGCCTTAGCGGCTTGTGCAGCTTCGGCCTAAGTTAACCTTGGTTAGTATTTCCGTAGAAAAGGAGAGAAAGGAGAAAAGGGGGTTGAAACTCACTTCCGCGCGAACCTCGTCCAAGGTCTTGGGGCCCTTGTTGGCCTCCTTGGACACCCAGCGGGCTCTTCGGAGATCAATGACATCCATGAGCATGAACCTCATACGGCTCTGTAATTCGGGTAGATCAGCCATTCCCTGAATACGCTGGAAGTAAATGTCCATCATGGGACGGCCCTTGTCGGTCTCGTCGAGGTTGGCACCAATAGTGCGAAGCAGCTTGCAAAGTGACTCGATTTCGGCTTCGTCGGGAATTCCCTTATAATCGACGAGCTTGTGTACACACTCGTGCATGATACGCTCAGTAAGCATGCCCAGCTTGAACAGCTCTCCAATGAACTGAACGAGACCAAGGCCTCGTCGCTTGGCGGCGGCGGCGGCGTAGTACTCATCAGACAGCATAGCAGCCTCTGCAGTTTTCTTGTCGTCTTCTTCGGGGGCCTCGGGCAGGTTGGACGTCCAGCCACGCTCGAATTCCTCCTGGCAACGGTTCAAGAGATACTTGCGGAAGAGGTTACCACCGCTGACGACGTTGCCATTCTTGTCCTTGATGTTCTCATCGCGAATATCAGGGCTCATAGTCTCAAGCATGCGCTTGCAGAACTTGGCGTACATGGAAGCCCAGTGAGCTTCGTCGGTGGCCTTCTCAAAGGTGAGCTGGATGACTTGGCGCAGCGTGCGTCCATCAGATTCATCCTTTGACTGTGAAGCAATGACGAGGATCTGGTCCGCAATGCGGTCAAACTTCTCTGGCGTCATCTTGTTGAGGGCAGCCTTGACCTTTCGCTGAACCGTCTCAGGGTCCAGGAGCTGGCCAGAGCCAGGCACAGGAGCGGCGGCAGGAGCCTTGCCAAGGGAGGAAGCCTTCCAGCCAGTAGCCGAAATGGTAATGGGCTTGACCTCCATGCCGGCAGTAAGAGGCATGGTCTTAGCAGCCTGGGCTTCCTTGGCAGCATTGTCGTTGCGTCGGCTACCACGAGTGGATCTGCTGGACTGGCGCGGAGAGTTGGGCATGTTGCGCATGTTCTGGGAAGAAGTGCGAGACATGGAAGAGGATCCAGGGAAAGCAGCGCCGGGACGCTGGAAGGACGCCATCGGGTTGACCTGGGGCCGCGGCAGAGTGCCACTGGCAATGGCCATGCGGTCGGCAGATGTGGTTCCTGGAGGCAGAGTGCGTCCAGTGGGAACGCCAAACGTGCCGCCGGGGAAACCGCCTCCACCACGAGATCCTTGCCTGGCAGAGCTGGGGGTCTGGCCCCGCGATGCAGATCGGTTGCCATCACCATCACCAATCAGCTGCTTAATCTGCTGGCCGAACTGAAGCGAAGGCTGCTCAGTGAAGACCTTCTGGAACTGGAGCAAGAAGGCAGCGTCGTATTTGAATGTCTTGCCCTTCTTCGCAACGGCGGCATTGAGGGCCGGGTTAGGAGACTTGATACCCTCGGGGTAAATGTCTTGATCCATAACCTGAAGGAAACGAGCCGACTTCAGAGACTGGAGAGCAGCACTGGGCTGAGGTGGCTCCACGGCGCTGGTCTTGATAGGGGCCAAGTTGAGAGCGGCGGGCTTGGCGACACGCTTTTCCTTTTGGCCAGCAGCGTCGGCAGACTTGTCGCCAATGCTCATGTCGGCGAGCTTATCAGCAACAGACTCAGCAGACTCGTCCTTCTTGCCCTGGTCATCACCACCAGTACGCATCTGAGCAAGGGCTTCAGCAACGGAGAGAGACTTTCCTCCAGAGGATTCGGCGGCTTCTCGTCGCTTCTCCTTCTCTTCTTCGAGTCTCTCCATTTCGCGTTCCTGCTCGCGCAGCTTGCGGTCTGCTTCTTCGGCATTGGTCTTTTTGTTTGCTTCCTCAGCGGCCTTTTGTGCGGCCTTCTCAGCATCCCTCTTCTTGCGGCGCTCTTCTTCCTCTGCCTCACGCTTGGCGTCCGCTTCCTCCATCTCCCGGATAATTCGCTCAAGCTCTTCATCAGCAGTCTCCTCGGCAGTTTTGGCCGGCTCCTCTGCTTTCGGGGCCTCCTCAGTCTTGGCAGCCTCGGCAGGCTTCTCAGGGGCTGGCGTCTCGACCTTGGCGGGAGCCTCCGGTTGAGGCTCAGGCTTAGCCTCAGGCTTAGCCTCCACCTTGGTTTCGGCAGGCTCTACCTTCTTCTCCTCGGGCTTGACTTCGGGTGCTGCCTCGGGCTGGGCCTTGACCTCTGGCTTGACCTCTGGCTTGACCTCTGGCTTGACCTCTGGCTTGACCTCTGGCTTGACTTCGGCCTTTGGCTCCTCTACCACTTCCTTCTTCTCCTCTTCCTTGGGCTTGGTATCATTACCGGCGGCGGCCTTAGCAGCAGCGGCTTTGATCTCAGCCTGGATCTTGGCCTTCAACTCGTCCTGGATCTCCTTAGCTGTCTTTGACGGCGATTGGCTGTCTGTACGGGTGTGAGTGGGCGTGTCGAGCTTCTGCTGGGGAGGAGTGGATGTCGCGACGACGGGAGGAGTCTTGGTCTGATGAGTGCTGGGCACGGGAGAAGCTGGCTGCTTGAAAGTTGAAGTGTCGACAACCTCGCCAGCAAGATTCTTAATTTGAACCGCGGCACTCTTCCTGGGCTTGATAAAGCTGTTGGGCTTTGGCTGAGAGTTCAGGGCTCCGGGGTTTGATGAGACAATGGCGGGCTGGCTAGGCTGGCTGGCGCTAACCGGTCGCTCAGGCTGCGAGGGCGATCGGGACATGCTGTGGCTCTGCTGGTGGTAAGTAGGGGGGGCAAACTGCTGGTTGTAAGCTTGGGAGTTGGGCTGAGGAGCCATGTATGGCATCCCCCCAGGGTAGTACGGCATGGGCTGGCCAAACTGCTGCGGGGGGAAACCGAAAGTCTGATTCTTCCATGTTAGCCAGAGTTCAAATCCTCCGTTTTCAGGAGAAAGGTCAAGCGAAGCTGGATGGCTTGGGGGGTTGACAAGGGGGACAGAGGGAAGAGGGCAGTCCTTTGGAATTCCACTAGAAACCGGACGCATGTTGTTCTTTTCGTGACGCCACATTGTATCTGCACGCTGGCCACTGCCAACCATACGATGTTGACTCTGCTGCTGCTGCTGTTGCGGTTGCTGTTGCGGCTGCTGCAAAACATCGCTGGTACATGGCTCGCGCGCGGAATTCAAGGGGCGTCCCGTTTGAAGAGGCCCGTCGCGCTCACGACGGCCCTTTGTCTTTTTGAAACTGGGCTTTAAATTCACTTTTGTTGCTACTGCAGGAAAGGGGTACTGTACTTGTTGCTGATGAGGAGCTGCCATCGGTGGCGGATAGTGGTATGCGGGGGGATTCTGCATGGCCATGTTGGGCTGCATCGTCGCGGGAGGCATATTCGGCGTGCCGGGGAGCGAAGGGTTAAGGGTTGCCAAAGCAGGGCTCCGGGCAGGTTGAGGCGAGTTCGGGTAGGGTCGAGTCATGCCAGGCTGGAAAGGAGGAGGCATGCCGCGGTTTTGGCCCGGAGGTCGGAACTGGTTGTTGGGGGGGAATCCCATCTGGTTGTTGAACTGAGTGGCATGGGGGTTGAAGGAGCCTCTGTTCGGTCGGTTGTTCTGAGGACCAAAGTTGCCACGGCTGCTATCGCTCTGGACGGAATGGCTCGACTCGCGGCGGAAGTGTGTGCCCTGGTTTCCCAGGGTCGAGTTGGGAGGCACAGAGCCTTGTCTCATATGGCGCTAGAAGCATTGTCAGGTTAGTTGTTGTGAGAGTTGGAGGACTTAGTTGGGGATTGGAGCTTACATCGCCGTCGCTACCAAGGCTGCCAAAGGTCATTTGGTTCGTTGGCTGCTGCAGGCTAGACGGAGGTCGGCCACCGCTAGCAGAGGGCTGCGGGATAGGAGCAGGAGAATGGGCGGGGGAGGGCACTCGGTGGTTGTTGTTCGCATCGGGGACCGGGATGGGAGCAGAGTGGCCGACGTGAGGAGTGCTGTGTCCCATGGCAGGCGAGTCGTAGCCAAACTGGATGCCAGACTTGGCACCGCCAATGGAGCCACCATTGGCGACGTAGCCGCTAGGGCCGTTGGCAGCCATGGTGACGGAGCCTTTTCGAAGGTGATCGGGGCCGGAGCCGTTGAAAGAGCCGCGGGCGACGGCCGGGACTGCGGGAGGAACGGCCTGTTTGCCGTTTACTGGAGAAGGCGATGAGACCGCCTTGGCATTCTGTGCCGGCTGGGCAGAGGAGCCAACCACCAGGGGGGCGTTGGAGGTGGGCGCAACTACAGGCGCCTGGGCGGACTTCTTTGGCGCACCTGCTGCGGAGGCATATGAAGTTGCCGTAGGAGCGTTGGTGGTGGTCGCCGGGATCGGAGTCTGCTGATTCGCAGGCGACGTCATATGGGAGAGGCGATTCGCGATGCGGAAAACGAAGGATTGGTTGGTGTTTTGATTTTTGATTTTTTTTTTTTTGGTCTGGTGGCGGGGCCAAAAGTGAGGGCCAAAAAAAAAAAAAAAAAAAACGAAAGCCGGGACGAGTTTTCCGCAGATCTCGTTGAGACGATCCCTGAGAGATGAGCTCTCTGAAAAATAGACTGTTCTCGAAGTAAATCAAGAACACAGCCCAAGAGAGGATATTGCTTCGTTCGTTCGTTCGACCGGGAGGCGAGCCTGGCTTGGTCGAGACGGAGAGCGACAAAGAAAGCGACCGGGTGGGGGAAACGACCGTAGGCTCTGGCTGGCTACGATCCCGCGCGGCGTCCGAAGAAAAAGGAGAGCAATGAAATCGATCTTCTGTTACCGAAGCTGCAGAAGACGCTCAATGCTATGAGGAAAAAGGACCAGGTGAGACGGGAGATTCCACCGGCCACTGGATGATTCTGGAGTGGTGAGGGTTGGAGAGGAGGTTTTCTAAGAAAATTTTGGGCAGCAGGAATTAGGATATGGATGTGGGCGGAAGGGGCAGTGGCCACTAAGAGGAGGGGTGTGGCGCTAGGGACTTGGGACTTTCTTTCCCTGCTGCACGCCGCTTGGGGTTTTTTCCAAGCTTTTTTTTGGTTTGGAGGGGTTGAGCGGGAAGCTCCGGGTACTTGAGGCCTGGCGGGTGGTTTGCAGGCGTGTCAAGTACCTCGACAGAACCATGTAATGATAGCGGGTGATTTGTATGGTATCCGACTTGGTAATACCAGAGAAGGAAGAAATATGAGAGCGTGTTTGTGTCTGGGTATGATTTTGATGTTTGGCTGCAAGAGATTCTGTGTGAATGAGGAAGAAAATGCATCGAGCTGGCTATTACTACTCACGTTTAATATGAAAACATGACTGCTTTGACCGCTACTGGTTGGCAGGGCAAACAATGAACTCTCCTTTACACATACCGTACTATAGATAGCAGACAAACAAACAGAACTCTGTTCACATCACGGAAACTCTGCGCCGCCAGCATCTCGGAATCTCCCCACGGCCAAAAGTGTATTAGGTAAACTGTGCCTAACCTAAAACAAGGCGGAAACAAAACTCTTGTTCACTGCTCGTCGTTGGTGACGCACTCTTTCTTGAATCATTACTCATGGCCAGGGTTTGCAAATGCCACTTATCTACTACGAGGTAGTTCATGGTGGCATTACGTCGATCCTGTCATCCATGTCATTTTTGATGGCTTGGGGATATACCGGAGACTAAGGTAGCTTTGCGTCTTATTTCCAGGACCACACAGCACATATCCAACAGTCCTCTTTCGACCTTACCAGTATAATATTCTAGAAATTATCCATTCAAACTGCTCAACATATGAAGATTAATGATGATCTACTTGCTGGGCAAACGGCAGGGAATGGATCGTCAACGACAAGACGTGGGCTTACTTGATGTTATCAGCACGTGACTTTAACTTCATCTCTCAACCCGACTCTACGGCGTCAAAGTCCTGAATACATATCATAGAAACGTCCCAAGTTCTCGTCTTGAACAACTCTCAAGAGCCGTGGCAAAAACAAGCTTCTCAGTGAATCATTGCAGTATATTCTCCCCTTAGCACAGCCCATTCATGTGGCGTTGGTGCCTGCGGAGGAAGCCTTCCCCAGGATCCCCGTCTTTGAGACAGAGAATCACATGTGACACCCCTGTTGGGCATTGACTCATCGACAAGTCTTTTGCGCAAGATTACCCAGTAGGTTGATTGTTTGGAAATGCCCTACATTGTTTTAATTTTAGTCATTCCACTTTAGAAGCTTTCCACAGAGCTGCCGGGGTTTCTACCCTTATTTCCAAATGGCGTTGTCGGCGTTAACAAAGCGCGGTTTATACTCCGAGCTCCTGTACAGTAGCTGGGCCACGTCAACAACAAAGCCACCGTACACGGCTCTAGGGCTCTAAGGAGAAGATAGAAACTTGAAGATGCATAAAAATGCATACTGCAGTTTCATGTTCCATGAACAGTGCTGTATCATGCAGTCAGCTCAAGGGAGATTCCTAAGCTACTCTGCCGTGAGCGGTGTGCGAGCCCACGGCGTTTGTCTCTACACGCAGTCCCAATGCTAAATTAAGATCCCTTTGTACTGTGCTTTTTATCTTTTTATGATTTTATATTTGTATCAACATCTTTGTGTCTCTAGAATTAGATTTCTCAATATGAAAGGAGCATAGATATAACACGACAAAGCAGAGTTTTGAGGTTGAAGTGGCTGATGAATGAAGAGTGAGCTGCAGTACTGGGGTACTTGGTACCTGGTTCGAGCTGAGACGGTAATTCTGCTGCTGCAAGTTCCAAGTTGGTTCCCGCCATTCCGGCGCATTGGTACGTACCTCTTCTTTGTACTACGCCACATTTTGTTTTGTTTTTCCGTTCCTTTTTTTTTTTCAGCTTTCCAAAGTCATCTCCACCAGGCCCAGCAAAAAAAGACAGAAGAAAACAGCAGAGGGGGGAACAATGGCTACGGGCGGGTTTGCTGACGGATTATATCTTACTCTGTACTAGAATAGAGCATCCCAATACTACCAGTGGGTAAGGTACAAAGCATCTTTTCGTACAGAGTACATCTTCTTTATCTGCAATACAATAATACAGATATAAAGGGCATCTGAACGGCCTCACAGACAAAAGATAATGAAATCTGCTACCCCGTCCAGCGAAATGAAAGGTGACATTCAAAACGTGCGAAATCCATCAAAAACCACCGCCCAAAGCACCAAAGCAGCCCAATCACTGCCATCGCCCGTAATAAGCGCCTTGATTAGCAGCCCGCTAAACGGGCCATTTCATTTCACCACATGCAAACGCAAAAAGAAGGGAAGAAACTATTTTAGTCCGTGTACCCCGGGGTGTGTGTATATGATTCAAAAAAAAAAAAGTTTCCAATTCTTCCCTCAGCGCTCAACATCACTAGAACTCTTTGTTTTTGGCGAGCCATGTGCGAAACCCCTCTTTTAGGGCACTGTCTGGAGTTGGTGATATCAA
The DNA here is from genome assembly GCA_035079535.1 of Trichoderma endophyticum. Classification (NCBI taxonomy): domain Eukaryota; kingdom Fungi; phylum Ascomycota; class Sordariomycetes; order Hypocreales; family Hypocreaceae; genus Trichoderma; species Trichoderma endophyticum. The sequence goes on from JAPMIQ010000004.1 coordinate 543,868, forward strand.
ATAATATTGTTTAGAGCATTGTTCAAGAGGTAGCACTGTTGAACATAGCCGTCATCATAGAACATAGAAGAAAGAAATGAACATAAGCAGAACTGAAAGGATGGGAATAATACAGCGCACATCTATTTAGTATTCCCAGCAGCTATACCGTACTGTAAGTTGCCTATAAAATGCCAACCTTGAATGGAAAATACCGTCACCCGCCTTGGACCTTTTGCCTACCTAGGTATACGACCATCCGTTTGCCAACCCCCAATCCCAGTCTCGGTAGTACAAATCAGTTGGAAAGTAACCTGAGGCCGCCCGCCCATCAGCTGATGACAATTCGGGATCCTCGACATCCTTTTTGCCGAGACAAATACGGAGTAGTAACTCCGAATTGCCGGGCTCTTGGGTGCTATGTCTATAGTATATTCTTCGTGATGCCTCACTTTGGCCAGAAGGTAGGCTGGTTTAAATATGAAATATCAGTAAACTCCAGTATTAAGAGACTTTATAGAAAAAACATATGTGCCTACAAACTACTATATCATGATCCACGTCCCTTTCCAGCCAAAAGGCCATGCAAATTATTTACTCCCGGGTAAGCTCCTACCCTCTTCAATCACCAACTGCAATATCAAAGAACCAAATTATCTGCAGGTCGCAGATCACCCGCCTCCCAGTGACGCACTTCATCTCATCCCCCACGCAACCATCTCAAATCACATGCTCATCTTCTCCAAACAACCTTCGCATCAGAAATCTTCCATCATTTTGCCATAGTCTAAATAAAAAAAAGGGAAAGAAAGCAAGTCCCTCCAAACAAAATGTGCAATTTCATATTCTCGATACATAACCCCCCCTTTAAACACCGCTCCCATCCTCAATTAATCCCTTGTTTTTCTTTTCTCTCTCGATATATGTCATTTCATGTTCTATGCCCTTCGGAAACGCGACGCCTAGTTCGCCTCTCCCTCTCGGACCTCAAGAATATCCGGATCCAGCGTCTTTTCATCTTCCTCATCGTAATACCCTTCCTGTCCCTCCTCCTCCACCTCATCAATCGTAGAGTCCATCAGCACACCCTGCTCAGCCTGTAGCTGCTGTATCCTTGTATTCGTCATCTCAAACACATACTGCCCTATATGCTCGACGCCCTCCATGACCACTTCTCCTTCCACAGGGCCGTCCTCGTCTGTGCTTTGCCGCTCAGTTGGAAACAACTCTCCCGTCACCAACATGAGTTTGTCTGGACGCTGTAAAAGCACATCAAAGGCTGGTCGGAGTTCGGGGCAGGCTTCAAACACTTCTCGGCGTCCGAGGACGTAGAGTCCTAGTCTCGCTCGAGAAAAGGCCACAGTCATACGACGGACGTCGCGAAGATAGCCCACTCGCGACGTACGAGTCAAAGAAAGAATAATGTCTAAGAAAGCAGCCATTAGTGTCTAGTTTTTCGAATGTTTAATCGAGAGGCAGCAACTTACAGTCATTTTGCTCTCCCTGGTATTTGTCGACTGTAGCAACAGCCTTGGGGAGACCAAAAATGGGATTTGCGCATCGATGGGAAAGCACATCCTTTACAAGAGCCCGTTGACCAGCGTACGTCGTGAGTATGGTGATTTTGTCCGCAGGATACCCGAGAAGCCGCATATACTGATAGATGGCCACCGCATACTCAGCTTCACCGAGGTTTTGAATAAAGTGCGGTGTCGGTTCAGCCTCGCCGCGGCCCTTATAATTGGGAACATTGATGAACTGAAAGTCGTACTTGAAGCCAGCATTCGCTCGCAAGAACTCTGGGTTAGTCTGGACGTCGGGGAGGTTGTCGAGCTTAGGATAACGCCACTCGTATAGCTTGGCAATGGATGGCCGAGCACGACCTTGCTGGTCCAAGGTAACTGTCGGCACGCCCAGTCGAACGAGTCGCGAGAACAACGACTGCTCAAGGTTGGCATAATGCCGGAAAGCCAGACTCTGGATAACCGGTGAGTTTTGGAAGTGGTCACCACATAGCACGATTCGCTGCAGTGGCAACTCGCCGTCAACGGGTTTCTGCATAGCAAGAGGAATGAATGTTTCAATCTCGGTGATTTGAGCTGCTTCTTCCATGATGACGTTGTCGTAGTGGAATCCAAGAGCCGCAATCTCACCCCTTCTAATTGCTGCATGCGTCGTCGTCATTGCAATAATCCGGGCTTCGTTGGTCAGGAGATAATTGGCCTTATCCTTCTCGCGGCGGAGGATCTCAAAAGGCCTAATATCTGCCAACTCAGAAAAGATTTTGCTAATGTGGCGGTAACAACCTTGAGCAATGCCAAATACTTGTGCTCGGTCTGCCTCCTGCGGGAACAGGGGCTGGGGAGCATCGGAAAAGTATGAGTGAAAGGGAAAGTTTTGCACAATGTCAGAGGCGGTAGATGCACCAGACTCCGCTACTAGAAGAAACTTGGCCCAAGCTGGCTCAACATAGGCGGCGTTGAAGTAGCCTGCAGTTTCGGCCGAGTTCTCGTGCGCTCCTGGAGCCCCCAAGCTCGCTGCGAGCTTCTTTACTTCATACAAGAACCTGTCTCGGTTGTCCAAAAACGACTCAACACGACCGTACTTGCTGAAGCTGCCTTCAGTGTCCAGATCCTCCTCACCATGACCAAGACGCAACAAGTGTCTCTCATCGATATCCAGTGCAATGATTTTGGCAAAGAGCTGGTTGAGAGCTTGGTTGCTGTGGGCAATGAGTAGTGTCTTTTGGTTTGGAAAGTTGTGATAGATGTTGTTTATGATTTGTGTGGCAACGTCTGTCTTGCCTGTACCCGGAGGACCAACAACCACAGTCAACCCAGGTTGAGATCCAGACATGATGGCCTCGATTTGAGCCGGAGTAAACCGTACTGTGTTCTGCTTGGGTGCGTCAATGGGGTAAGGTCCATTATTAGGAGGCAAGTAGGTTGAAACTTTGAGGGTTTCCACTTCCGAAAGCAGTGCTGGTTCAGCATCGCGCCGCCGTTTCTTGGATGGCTTCCCGCTCTGGGGTTCCTCTGTTTTATCGACGGCTTCAAGAACGTACGGCGGCCCAAAGCTTCCGGTAACGTTATCGTCAGGCTCGACCGTCTTGCCAGGTAAGCTTTCGACCAGATGCTGCCAGCCTAAAAAGGTATCCCTGTAATCAATCGTCTTGAGCCTGTTGGGCAGATTTTTGTAATGTGCGCCGGCTGGGTCGCCATAACCTAGGAATACTTCATGAAGCCATGTAGGCAGTGGCATTTCCGACAGGACGAGAGTACGAATGGCTTCCAGAACCGGCTTGAAGTTGTTTTCTCTTTTATTGCGTCGGAGAAGCAGGTTAATACCTGCATATACGTCAGGCTTGCCGGCTGCCGCTTGCTCAGCATCGTGTGCATAAGTTGCTGAATCCAGCTTCAACTGGATACGACGTCTCTGGTCCAGGCGCTCACCCCCTTCCCTGGCGTGTCGGCCTCTGTCATCAGTGATGTGAACCACTTCAGCAGATCTCACCGTCAAGACACCGGCCTTTTCAGCCTCTGACTGGGCCGGTTTGCTACCATTTGCGGCAGTTTGGCCGACTGAAGGGGAGGGATGAATCGCCAATAAAAAGACAACATCGCCAGGTCGAAGAGTGTCCCATTCCCTGCGCACACCATCTCCTAGGCGTCGAGCATCGAAAGACACTTCGGCCTTGACCAGGGATGGCTTGTCATCTCCAACGAGCGCGGGGACGACTTCCAGTATTGTTGGTTTGGCAATGGGCATGGCCATTTTCGAGAAGCCCGCAAAATGGGTTTCGCCGGGCCGCCTGACTTCTGGGCGAAGACGACGCAGTGCGGCCTCGATGTCCTTGCGGATTCCATAAAAGGATTCACAGCGATATAAAACTAGTGCCCTCCAAACAAAATCACCAACTGAGAGATATTGCAGATTGAGCTTCGGAAGGGCTAGGGGATGTGAACCATCGTAAGAATCCGCCCATTGAAAGTTGTCGTCAAACAACGTATCTTCGGTCGGGACTATGCTTATTCTCCGGGCAGTCTCCTGGAAGGTCTTCTTCCGTTCAAAGGTAGTAAGGAGAAATTCGATGAGGAATTTTCGGTCAATGGTCAAGTTGAGGCTTTCGGGATATGCAGACCTGAGATCCAAAAGATTCACCAAATCGAGCAGCTCATCGTCAGTGAGGGGATCAAGATGTGATATCAATTCTTCTCGCTTGTCAATAGACCCGTAGTTTGACAAGGCCAAAATGGTGAGTTTGTCCTTGAAATACTTGAGAGCAATCCGTTGAAGCTTGCCCAGCAATGAGCAATGCCGGTCAAAGGCCTCTGTTTTGGTGAGTTGGATGCCACTCTGGTCATCAATAGCGAAGAATGTGTAGTGAGAGAGCAGTGCATGGAGGTCACGCAGCAGAGCGCTGCCGGCATCGTTGTATAGCGGAGACAGTCTCATCAGAGGAGTGAGATGTAAATCTTGGACCAGGGCGTTGACGTAACGCCGCGTTGGCAATTGGCTTTGCAAGTCAGATATGAATTCAGTAAATCGTTCGCAGTAGAGCAGCGTCTGGTCTATAGAAACAGGTTAGCTTGGCGAACATGGGTAGACATGAGTACTTCAGCTGCCCGTTGACGTACCTGATTTGCTGCTTTCGCTGTATAGCTGATTAATAAAATCAAGAATGAGGGTGTAGAGCCATGAACGCTCAAACCTCAGCCGTGCCTTGGTAGCCTCGTCTGCGGCGTCATATCGCTTCTGAGCAGCCCTCCAGGCCTTTCTGAGATGGGGCGAAGAGTCAAGCTGGGCCTCTTGACGCTTCTCGGTGGACAGGTTATGCCAGATGCCAATCGACACTAAAGGAGCGCATTCTTTCCTGACAATGGTACAGTCTAGGCTCTGGAAGGCGTAGATGAGAAAGCAGAGGAGGTGTGTTCGCAGCGTCGTCGACAATGTTCTGTCGAGGGTCATGGATAGGATGCGGCGGAAGAGGGACGAGAAGTCGTCAGGCCTCTCTTCAAAGATTTCTGGATTGTACCGTAAGTCTCTTGTCGGACACAGCTCAGAAGGGGACCAATTCTGCCAAACTTACTCCATGTCTCGAGGTGCTCTCGTCTCTTGACGTTGCATATTAACGCCAGTATCAAGACGTGGTAATTGGACGCTTGCTCAGAATACCCAGGCCACAGATAGCTATTCCACCGCGTTAGAACTGATTTCCCACACCAAATCCCAGAAATTTTGAAGGCAGCCATACCTCTCCAACGTCTGCAGACTCTCCAACAGCAGCAGCAGCTTATACGAGAAGCCATCCTGCTCCAGAACGTCCCAGATGCCCTGCTTGATGACGTCGTTCTTGACCTTGACCTTTGCCGTCTTCTTCCCGGGTTTCAGCCAATGCTGCCGTGCAACCTGCACAAAGCGATGCTCCTGCTCCTCCACCTCTGCTGGCGTCGGGCGGCCGTCTGTCGTATCTTTTGGCGGCTCGCGTGTGGCCGCAGCTCGCCCGCCAGAGCTTTTGGATCGCTTCGCGTTAGGCATTGCGAGAGTGTCGCGTCATGGGCTGGAAAAGACTCGATGGATCGACCGGCGTTTGCAGGACGAGCTCGTGCCTTGAGCTTGAGCTTTGGTGAAGCTTGAGACGGGACGGCGAGGTCATACAAAGCGCAGCCAAGTTGAGTCCACGCCTGGCAGACGGAATTACTGGTCCCTGTGCATAAAATTTCAGCCTTGCGCACTGCGGGCCCGCTGAGCAGTAGCGGCACAGGTATCTTTTCGCGGCTAGTACCTGTTAGCCAGCGCAGCCACCACGGCATCTGTTTGTACCTGCAGTGGCCTGGAACTACCGGGGCCATCAGCGGTCTTCAGCCTTCCCATCTCGCATCTTATCCTGGAGCCATTCGCGACGACTTTCTCTTGTCATCATCTCTGCTCTACAGCGTTTCGTTTGCTGGGCAACGCGCTCGGCTCCCCTAATATCGCCTCTGCCGAATCCATTTAGGTCGAATTCATGATCCGTCATTTCGATTAATCTCGGCTTCGCTGCATTCAAAATATCTCCGCTCGGCAACCAAGCCATCCGTGTCGAGCTCCAGACCAGCTTGACGGCCAACCTTGTGCCTTTTGCGCGGCTGCTTTCATCATGCCAGCTCTCGATGTAGAGAACCCAGGCGTCGAAGCCGTGGGCGCATTCGGACGACTCCTCACAGAGCTTCTAGACGAAGCCTCAGCGGCAAAGCAAACGACAACTATCGAGCCTGCTCTCGCGAAATCCGACTTTGCCAACATCCACGACCGAGTTTCTTCTTCGCTCACCCGTCCCAAGAGCGCGGGCAGCACAGAGAACAATGCGCCTCCAGACACACTCAGATCACGGCAGTTTGCCCTTGTAGAAACAGCGGCTCGCGATTTCTTCAGCAAGTTAATCGTAAGCCGAGAGCAACCTTTTGCCCGCCCCAGACGTCCAACACTAATCCATGAAGGCGACAACTTCAATTGATAGCCCAGAGTTTGTGAAGATGTGGAACCTGCTGGATATTCTTTCAATACTCTCAGACGATGGCCAATGCGACCCCGCGCTGCTGTTCTGGCTTGTGGAAGAGCTCCTCGACAGCCAGACGATTGCGGGATGTCGCAAAATATTCGACTATCTCGAATCAAGACGAGAGCGCATCACGGCCAAGCATTTCAAGCAGAAGAACCTTGTTATTCTTCGAAGCTGTAATGAGTTGTTGCGGAGACTCTCACGCGCTGAAGATACGGCTTTCTGTGGAAGAGTATTCATCTTTATGTTTCAGAGTTTCCCTCTGGGAGACAGGAGCTCTGTCAACCTTCGAGGAGAATACCACGTTGAGAACGTGACAGTGTTTGAAACAGCAGAAGATGACGACAGTAAAATGGAAGTCGATACCAATGATACTCCAAAGGAGCAAGGCGACGTCAAGACCGGCGGAAAGAATGGCGCGCAGGATTCAAGCAAAGCCCTGGATCCCGACACACTCTACCCTTTGTTTTGGTCTTTACAAGAGAGCTTCAGTCAACCCTTGAGACTATTCGATGCTGGTCATTTCACGAGATTCAAGAGCAGCTTGGAATCCACGATCAGCGCGTTCCAGGCTATCCATGAAGACAGCATATATTCCTCAAAGTCGATGGAGAATCTTAAGCGGACGTTGAAGCGAAAGAGGGACGACGACGGAACCGAGACGCTTCCAGAGGCGTTTAATCCCAAGTATCTTACTAGCAAGGACTTGTTCCAACTTGAGGCAAGTTATCGCGGTATTACATGCGCACCTACTTGACAATATCTAACAGCCAGATCACATACAGATCAGTGACCTCTCCTTTCGACGACACGTTCTCGTGCAGGCTCTTATCATCACAGACTTTCTCCTATCGCTATCAAAAGAGGAAAGGGAGAAGCGAACCAACATTAACGTATCCAACAAGTCGGTCATTTATCCAGACCAACTCAACGAGGAGAATGTAAGAGCCTTGTCCGATGTAATTTCCTCTGCTCGTATACTCATCATTCTTTTAGACAAAGTGGGCCACAGACATGAAGAAAGTAATATCAGACTATCTCAAGCAAGGAAGTGATGGGCCATACTTTTTTCGCATGGTAGAAACAGTGCTGGCTAGGGACAAGAACTGGGTCTTTTGGAAGATGGCCAGTTGTCCGCCCATCCAGCGCGACCCGGTGTCAGCTGCGAGCTTCGTCGAGTCAAAGGATGCCGCGCAGAAGATGGCGACGAACAAGCGCCTGAGACCAAACCCGTTGAATGCCGTGCCGCTCGACTTTTTGGCAAACGAAGACGAAGGTTCGGCGATGGAGGAGCTAAAGTCTGCGGAACGCTATCAGTTGCCTGAACTTGATGGATTCAAGAGTAAAATCGCGGATGACGACTTTGAGATTGACATGCCGACGAACAACGAGACCAAGGCCGCTGCTGTTGCGGGCAAGGCGAGCAAAAGCTGGAGAGCACTTCGGATAGCGTCGCGGTTTAAGCTGGCGTCTTTTGACAAGATCGACGACCCCAAGAAGATTAACATCATTTTTGAAGACGACGTTGAAGGAGACGAGGATGAAGAAGATGCTGAGCCGACGGCGAGCGAGGAAGACATGCCCAGCAATCGCGACCCGATCATCCTATCTGCATCCTCTGGCCTCGCAACATCAGCCCTGAGGGAGAAGCTCATGAGCGAACACAAGGGCGTCTTTGCTCCTGTTGTGCGACACGCCGTGCGCGAACCCGCCGAGGACGAAGTTAATGGCAAGACGTTCCATTTCGTCAAGGCCCAAGAGTTCAATCAGCTGCGAGACGGCGATAGGCTCATCGAGTATGGCACTCGTGATGGCGTAGATTATGGAACTAGCACAAAGGCCGTGGACGCCGTCGTTGACACGGGCAAAGTTCCCATCGTTGAGCTTGATCTCGAGGTATGTACACATTCCCCCTTTTCTCATGGTTTACAACATATCGTTAACTCCTTTGTTTTTCTGAATTAGGCCGCGCAATTCGCCAAAGACATGGACTTTTCAGCACGATACATCTTCATCAAATCTTCCTCCGAGGACGTGGATGAAGAAAAGACCAAGGACCTTTTCGACACTATCATTGTGGATGAGGGCGATGCCGAAAAAACTGCAGCTAGCATTGGCGAGGCCATTTTCAAGGGAGAAGCCGACGCTGAGACCAACGGCGATGCGAACATGGCTGATGCCCCATCCGCAAATGGCGAAGAAGAGGCGTGAGAGATATTTCTAGGAGAGAGAGGGTATGCTTAAGGGACACATGTACGATGATGGCGGGATTAGGATTTAAAAGGGAGCTTCTTCTTTTTTTTTTTTTTTTGCGTTAAATGGCTGTATGTTTCAAATGCTACAGAGCGGGTCTAAATACCCAAGGGCGTCAAATTGGGATACATAAGATTTTCATCATATAAGACGGACAACAAGGGCACGAGAGTTCTCGTGTCAAGAGTGGAATTGGGCACTTTGCGATTAATAAACAATCTAGCTAAATACACAAAGTCCGGTTGTTACAACAAGCCCGATATAAATATAAAATCATGAGGCAACAGAGTCTTGGATAAGATCAATCCCGACTTTTCTGTGCCAGTTCCTTGGCAGCTTTGAAGGCCTCCTTTTTCCTGCCACATCACAAGTTTCAATCTAGTACGTGATGGTGGAAGACAAACAAGAGACATGTCTACCAAGTGAAAAGGAGGGCGATTTTACTCGTCCTCTTCCGAGGATTCCTCCTCAGAAGCCTCCTGGAGCCACTTGATAAAGGGCTCGGCAGCCTTGCGGACCTTGCGAGAGGTAGAGACGTCGACGTACTTCTTGCTGGCCTTGGAGCCCCAGGGGACGACGACCTCCTCGGTGATGAGGTCGTGGTGGTAGTACAGCTGCAGGATCTTGACGACCTGCTGGAGCACATCAGGGTTCTCTTTGCTGAGGCCGCCAATCAGGCGCTCGGTACCACCAAGCAGGGCCTTTTCATGCTTCTCAGAAGTGACAAACTAGAAAAAGAGGCGTTATTAGTAAACTGTATTGAGTGACTAGAAGAGAGTGAAAACAAAATGCTGGTGTGTGTGTGTGTAAAACTCACCTGCTTGAGCATGCTGGCACGCTTGGGAATCTGGGCCACAATGTTCTTGTCAAAGACGGTCTGCACCAGAACCAGGACAGTTCGGTGCTTGGCCTCGATACCAAGCTCCTTGGCCTTGACATAGATGTTGATGGAATCGACCTTGTCAATGCCGCCCTTCTCTTCAGCCTGCTCGGCAATCCAGTTGCCGAGTTCGTCGTAGACGGTGTTGCCACCGCCCTCGCCGTCCTCATCCTCGTCGTCGCCAATGTTGAGCTTCTGCTTGAGCTCGCCGGGGAGCTGTGCCTGGCGGGCCTTGACGGCCTCGGCGCTCATGTCGACAGCCCATTCGTCGTCCTTAACCTCGACTTCGGCGCTGGTAGCGGCAGTGATTGCCTCGGCCTGCACCTTTTGGAACTCGTCATCGCTGACGTCGCCGTTCTCGGCGGCCTCGTTGGAACCATTCTCGGAGCCATCTTCGCCACTGCCCTGGCCGTTCTCCTTGGCATGGCCGTTCTGCTTTGCCTTCTTGGCGGCACGGCGCTCAGCCTTGTCCTTCTTTCCCTTCTTGGGCTGGTTCTTGAGGATGAATCCACTAAGCTTCAGGCGGAGATCAACGTCGGTGCGTTGACCACAGGCCTTGCAGTCGAGCACGATGTGATCGTCTTTGATGACGACGTCGGTCTCAGGGTTCTTGCACTTTTTGCAGAGAACAAACTTGTTGATGAAGCCATCGAGGTGGTCCTGCAGCTTTGCGGCATCGTGGGCGCCGTTGATGATCCAACGGTCGTCCTTGGGGTCGATGTTGGTCTGAGCTCCCAGCTCGAAACCAAAGTACTTGATGACATAAGAGCCTGGGCGGGCAAGAGACTGGGCGACGCTGGACAAGTTGACGACAACGGTCTTGATACCGTTACCCTTGCCTTCAATCTTGGTCTGAAGGCGCTCCATCTTGTAGCGGTAGAAGGCATCGCTGACATCGCGACGAACGTTGACGAGAGCCATGGTGACGGTTGTTAAAGGGTGGCAAAGTGGGATGCTTGAGGTTTGTCTGTGGGGATTGAATGGACGAGGGCTGGGATTATGCCTGGGACGGAGGTATATGCATCAAGAGGCTCGAGACGGTATATTGGCGCCGGATAGAGCGGGCGTGTCGAGGACCAAAGGGAAGCTGAACAACTCAACAGTTATGCGTACTGGACATAGGGCGGACCGGACAGATTCGCGATTGCAGTGGGACAGGCATGAACTCGGATCGGAAATCGAGGGGAATATCAACCGTCAGATCTAATATCGGGACTGCTAGGTTTCCGCGGTATGCGAAATAACTGCAGCGTGAAGAAACGTCTGGATACGGAGGCGGAATCGTGCTGATACATAAACAACAATGTACCGGCAATGAGCTGCTAAGTGGGCAGAATGCTGGTGGACAGACAACCTAGGAGATTGGCCAGAAGAGCAGAAAAGACGAAGATTGGAGTTCTCTGTCTGTTCGACTTTTAATATTTTTTTGTGTGTGCTGGTAGCTGTGGAGGCGAGGAGAAAAACAAAGATTGGGGGGGGAAAAGTGCGCTGCGACCGGCAAGACAGTCAGCAGGCCTGGCAGATGGCTGGATAGCGGGCGAGACAAGATGCTCGAGGAATCTGACAGATGCAATCTCTAGAGAGACGACGAGTTGTGATGAGGGGGGAAAGGGAAGAAGAAGAAGAAATGTCGAGAGGCTGCTGGGATTTTGAATCAGGCAGAGATTCCAAGTGGGGGCAGAGTTGTCAGCAAAGCGGATTATTATTTTTCTTAGGTTTTTTCTTTTTTCTTTTTCCTTTTTTGCTGTGGTGAATCACGGGCTGGAGAAGGACCAAGGAAGCTTAGTGGAAGGAATCGGAGGCTAAAATCCGGTGCGCTACAGTACAGGTACCGAAACGTTAAACTGGCTGGGCGCTACCGTCCGCTAAAGCAGCACCAACTGGACCGCCTGGACCACTGACAGCACTGACAGCACTGACAGCAGGGCATCACTTGCGTCTTCAGCGCGTCGGTGCTGGGGCCCTTTAGCGCTCGACCGCGTGTACCGGTACATGTGCGTTGTTCAGACGGCGAGACGCAGAGTGCGTGCATTAGGTTCGCTGGCTCGGAGAATCTGCGGCAGACGCGGCATACGAAGCATGTCTGGGCCACCGAGGATGAACGTGTGCTCAAATGCGCTTCTGGGACTGGCGGTTGCTCACATGCAGTAACTTGATACTACTAATAGAAAATGCAAGCCTTGGGAGCCGTCTATAAAAAAGTTCCCGCGACTGACTGCTGCCCCATGGCTTTATGTTACGGAGCTGCAGGATGGCACGAGGCATGGCGGATGGAGCACCAGATGGGATCATGCTTGTGCCCTAGATTCGTGCGGAGAGCCGGCTGAGACGCACATTTGGAGCTATTACGTTGGTGAATATAGCGGAGACAAATGGAACAGGATCATGCCACTGTACACAATTCTCAACATGGAATATTTCTGCCGAGTATAATTCAGGGCCACAAGCAACGCCGGACTTTGGACTTATGGCCCGGCTTTGAGATTTAGGTACATATGAGTACAGGTACAGGTACCGAGGCATCTACAGTGTTTGGTGTCTGGTATTTGCATGCAGATCGATGCTCAACTCGGAATCAACTGCAGCTGCATTCTCTGCTGGCATTGTCGCCCAACCAACCGAGCGGTGCTGCCCTGATATTGCTTTCGCATTGCAAGTGGTTGCCGTTGGGTATCTAGACATGTGATTCATGGTATTGATGTTATGTCGTCTCTTGGGTTTTATGTAATAGAGACATTTGGTGCTACCATTCATGTTCAATGCAGGGTGCCTGTACATGTACTTGCTTGTTGCACATCCATTGCTGTCACCGACTTCTACAATCATTACATGTGACTTCAATCTGTTTCAATTGTTCATCTTCACTAGTTGTATCTTACATCTTGGTTTTTTCACCGTCTACATCAAGAGGGTGAAATCGCAAAAGGCACTTCTGCCCCAATGGCCGTGCCGAGATGAGCTGGTCCGACATGGCCATGGCTTCCTCCTGCATAGACTCATGCGGCGTCGTGCTGTACTTGGAATAAACATCCCGCAACAATGTCTTCATCTCGATGAGGGCCAGACTAGAAACATCATTATCCAATTAGCCATGATATTCCTTTGCCTAATCATCTTGAGAGCACGCAAAACTTACTGCTTCCCGACGCAGCCCCGTCCTCCGTTGGAAAAAGCAAACTGGATCCTCCTTCGGTCTGCATCTCCCTCAAGCTCCAGCCAGCGTTCAGGATTAAACACATCCCCATCGGGGAATATCTCGCTGTTGAGCCGATGGACCGAATATGCTTGACAACTCACAACCGTCTTCTCAGGCAACCAAAACCCGTCAATGGAGCGACCGCCCTGAGGAACGTACCGCGGCAGCGACATTGGGATCGGCGGGAAGCACCGCAGGCCTTCACAAACGACAGCATCAAGAAAGGGCAGCTTGTCAAAGGGCACCTCGGGGTTCGCCCGCAGCTCCTCGGTCAGCTTGCGCTGGATGCCCAGGGAGCGCGGCTGCGACAGTTCCCACAGGAGGAAGCATAGCCCGTCGCCCGTGGTGTCGATGCCTGCGGCCATGTGGTCAAGGCATTCCGCTGCTTTGTCAATGTAGTCGAGGTCGCCCGTCTTTTCGTCGAAGCGGCTCATGAGAGTGAACGAGGCCGTGCCGCTTAGCTGGCTGGTCTCTAGCACATAGTCATCGGCTAGGGGGGTCTCTCGGGGCTTTGCAAATAGATATAGCACCCTGGAGAACAGACGATGCAAAGTAGGAGCGTAGTGCGAGATGAGGCGATCTATGAATCCTGTTAGTAACGGAGGCCGGCTTGAATCGGTCAAGGGCCGACTTGCTCTGCAGGCTGTCATCCGCTGCTACTTGGTGCATCATCTCCTCGTCTTCCTTCTTGGTGATGCAGTCGGTACCGTAGGGATGAAACAGATGGTGCGTAATGCAATCGCAGGCATACGCATGCAGGGCTGTGACGGTCAGTAATGTCTACGGATTTTCTAAAGCCATTGAGACAAACCCATCTAAAGAAACGTCTGATCAGCCTTCGCCTCTCAATGGCATTTTGTATGATGGCCCAGACTTACAAAAATGTCTGATACACCTCCTGGAGCAGAAGTACAGCGTCGAACAAACTTGGAAGACCGTTCCTGGACCCCCGTGACTGAAGCGCTCTTCATGACGTTGCTGTTAGCATAACGGTCGGCGAGAATCCTCTTACGTTTGGCATGCTGATCCATGTTAGATGAGTCGTATTAACATTCAGCTTATTAGCAAGAAACATACGTCTGCCTTGTTCAATGTGGTGAACATGGTCCTGGAGAAGAACATCACCAGTAAGCCATTTTGATTCCAGATACATTATTGAAAGACAAGATCATTGCCTCACCTCCTGCCATAGATCTTGAACAAATCATAAAATTCCGTCTTGTCATAGCCGCTGCCTCCGGAGCAGTAAATCTCCTTCAAAGCTTCCCAAGACGTAAACGACACCTCGTTGGGTGCGATGCGGACAACGGGCCCGTATTGCTGGTGGAGTTGATGGATGTAGACAGTCCTGAGGGCCTTGATCTCCTTCCACTTGAGGACCAAGGAGGTGAATTTGGACACTGTCGGTCCTGGGATTTTACTCAATGGAGATGTGAGGCGTCGAATCAAGTGGATGGCAAATAGCAGGGTTGCTGCCGCTAACAAGGTGATGGGAGAGAGCAGCAGCATGATGATGACTGGATTCGTTCGTTTTGGCTACCGTGGACAGACGACAGAGGGTTCATCCATGAGGAAGATGTTCAATGACGGATGAAGAGTAAATAATCTCAAATGTTCTTATCATTGCAATCTCGAGGTGAAAAGCCCTCCTCTTTCAAGCCTTAGTGTTAAACTCACAACCTCCGTAAACGGCTATCAAACAACCCCGCTAGAGCCGCGATTCCCCACGAAACCCCGCAAAAGACACTCCGAGAGGGCAAACCAGAAGCTCTGGATATGCAATTGGTGGTGATGCGCCTTTGCCGTTAATGGACAATATTGTGAGAGCAAGGCATTGGTGTCTGGGCATCGCATGGCCCGGTCAACTTTTGTCAATTGAGTGTCCATGGTGTGTGAGTGTGAGGCTTTTCCTTTGCCTTGGTCTTTTGGGGCTTCATGATGTGTCTACTCCAATGGTGCTTGAGACAAGTTTCATCTTCAAATTGTCAGTTCAGAAGAGAAATGAATTCCAATTCAGGGTAGGCGGTAAGCTGTAAAGTGTTTGGAAACTTCATTAACGAGTAGCAGTAGAAAGGACACTTGCACCGCCGCAATCAATCCATGAGAGGTCCAGTTGATGCAGTCTGAGACGCAGCGTGCAACTCGTAGGGGACGGTGATACTACGCAACCTGAGGTCGCACCACCACTATATGCATAGATTAGGTAGGTAAGCGCAAGAAGGAAATTAATTCGGATCAGATCAATGGATCAGATTCATTTTTAGAATTGGGTTGTTAAGCTTTGCCTCGATGCAACGATACATCGGCAGTCTCCACCATCTCTACCTGATGCCGGACGAGTGCTGAATCTTGATTTTCAACAAAATGAAATACTGTACTGGTGCTCCATATTATTGCATGCATATGCTGGTTTTTGTAAATCGCCATCGTATTTCGTATCTTGCACATCATTCATCCATTTACGAGATGAGGCACTTCTGATTTGCAGATGGAAAAGTGCATGTGCATGTGAGGATACAATGCCGATGGCTGTGTTCGCGTTGCTATTTATACCTCCCGTGCATGAGCTCTGCAGGGACATGCAGGAGGTCGGTCGACACGATGCGGATGCTCGATGATGTCCGTTTTCGTTTTTCTTATCTTCAGCAATGGACTGAATTGGACACGTTGCGGCATGTGATGGAATTGGGAGTTTGAAGTTAAGTTGGAAGAAGCAAGTGGCAGATGGGGATCTGCAAACTTGAGCTCCCTTTTGCCTAGCACCAGCTCCGTAGGATGCAGAGCTCAAGCTCCGTCGAAGCGGATGATATCAGCTAGTTCAGGGTCTTTGGTACAGAGACACAGAACAGACAGGCTTGGACATGGGATGACGGAGTATCTGTACCTCTCAATCGGGCCGGATGATTGGACTGGATTAGAGGTACCTCCTACTGGGCTTGACAGGCTATGAGTCTTGATTACATGATGTGTCCACGTACATGTACTTGCCTGTCCCTGTTGCCCTGGTACAACATCATCCTCCCATCTTACGAGTACATCGAATCCAATCCTTTCAGCTGCTGTGATCCGGTCGAGTATGTGCAATGCTTGGCACAAAGGTGGCGGTACAGAAGATTGATACGAGGGGGCCTGTGAGCGGATTAGTATTCAGTTGATTTCGATCAATCAGCGTCTTTCCTCTATCCTTGTTCGACAGAGGTTTTACTCTAGTTGCTGCGCGTTGCAGCTGAAGAGGCATGACCCCCATGTTACCTACATACCTACCTAGTAGTACTCGTGCTTCTAATACAGACGCCACCACGAACAGAGCAGAACAAAACAGGACCAGACAATGGACATCAAATGACATGGGTTCTAATTATATCCTCCAGACCCACGAGCCACGGCGATTTTGGGGCTTTGGATCCTAGCGCCCACCCGCTGGTAGGACTTTAACCATCCTGGGCAAGCCCTGCGGCTCTGTGGGTGGGTTTTGGATGGAGAGCTGCTGGCAGCCTCGGATGCGAGTGGTGTAAGATTCTGTTCCCAGCAGGCAGAAAGGCCGGGAAAAAAGGAAAATGGGAAACGGGCGAGAAAATTATGGACAAGACAAGAACGGGCTCACTCAGCCCTGTGAGCAGCCTTTTCCCGCCGGGGGACCGTGGCCTTGGCACAGCTTCCCGTTGATATCTGCAAAAGTCCGTTCATGGCTTGAAGCCGGACTGCCTGGATCACCTCTCGTCTCTCTCACTCTGTGTCATTTCATTCCCTCGGCCTTGGGAACTATTGAACTATTGAACCAGCCAGTCCAGTCCGTCACCTGAACTGCCAGCACTAGCAGAGCAGGGCCCGTCCGTGCCCACGGCCTGTCAAACTTGTCAAATCACTCAAACCAAACCATCCATCTTCGCTGACCGGGACAAGGAAGCCTCTGCATCCTCGTGTCGCGCTACCCCGGCTGTCCAGCCTTTGAAGAGCGGGCATTGGCCGCAGAAGAGGCCCTTTTTAAAATTGAGCGACAAAAAGGTTGCGACTGGTGTCTTTTCTCCTCTCTCGACTATCTTTTTTGTTTCTTGGATTGGACACAGCCTTAGTATCCCCGGCCGCACGCAACAAACTCGCGCATCTTCTCAGCTGTTCTCTGGCTTGTAACCAGACGTCTAGCACAGCACAGCACGCACTACTACCTTAGGCACAGGTACAGGTAAGGTCAGGTAATCTACACAGCCTCACTCTCCCCCGCCGCCTCGAGTCTAAGCCCGGGAACTCGACAAGGAACAGCAACAAACAAACTCAGCCCTTTTTGTGTCAAGTCAAAGCAAGAGGAGGGGAAAACAGGAAATTGAATTTGACGTGCAGGACAGCGTTGAAGCTAGAGGGCATAGTACGGAGTAGGTACATACAGCACAAGCACAAGCACAAGCACAAGCCAAACCTGATCTTACAGTACAGCGGGCTCAGGCAGAGCGCAAGCGGTTGGGTCCCCCCCTTTAACACGCCTAAGCCGCATAGGCGAGGCCAGCTCATCAGATTGGATCATCGGCGCCAAAAATAAACCTGCGCAACTCGACCCAGGTCATCAATCAGTCAATCGCCGTTGAGGAAGGATGCCCAGCTTCAGAGGCCTGGGCAAGCACAGCAACCGTTCGCAGCACGCGGTTGCCGAGGCGTCGCCACAGCAGCAACAACTACAACAGCAGCAGCAGTCCGGAGCTGTGTCTCAACAACCTACAAGAGCACCACCGGCGCCGGCTGAGGCAGATTTGCAGCACCCGCCGCACCCCGACGCGACCCCTCAGTCAGCCTTGCGGACGAGCGCCCTCAGCTCCAGCGAGTCGTTTAACGTGACGCAGCAGCAGCAGCAGCAACAGCAGCAACAACAACAGCTTCAGCTTCAGCAGCAATTGCAAGCTCAGCAACAGTCCGGAGCAGTTGGTGCTGGTCCGGCTCTCCTGTTTCACTCGGGCTCGTCCGGCGTCGGCCCCTCGCCTGTGCCTGTGCAGAACCCCGCCGTCATTGGGCCAGCGCCCGCTTTTGATGGCCGCCAGCAGCTCCAGCAGCTCCAGCAACAGCATCAGCTGAATCAACAGCCTCAAATCCAACCTCAACTCCAGCATCAGCACCAGCAACCTCAACCTTTACCGCCACAGCAGAGCACGGGTAAGCTGCAGAAGCAACAGCCGCCGCCGCCACAGCAGCAGCAGCAACAGCCCCCCGGCGATTTTGCTGAAGCCGCCTCCGCCGTCCGCCAGAGTCAGCGCTACAGCGCATCGCTCCACCACCTCTTCAACGTCTCGCAGACGTCACTCAACGAACTGACGGGCCATCACCAGGGCCAGGCCGCCGCCTCTGCTTCAGCCTCTCAAGCCTCGCAAGGCTCTGCCCCCGAGAAGCGATCGGCACGCAAGATCATCAAGGGTATCTTCTCCGGCCGCAACAACCACGACAACCACCGCGACGCCCCCGCAGCAGCTCAGTCTTACGACAACACCGTAGGGCTCGCACGAAGGCCGTCCAAGCGCATCAGTCACAGCAACCCGCCCAACGTCAAGACAGGACTCTCGCCCCAGCCGGATCGCGACTGGCACACGCCCAACTCGTCCGTCCACCAGACATCGCCGCTGCAAGGAGTGGGCGAGGCTGAAGAGTACGGCTACGATCACGACCAGGCCCGCCTCCAGCACGACCCTCGACTGTCCGTGCCGCCCATCAACACCATCCGCGAGGGGCACGCCGACGAGATACAATCGCCCTACGACGACTACCACCACTCGCAGCAGCAGATCCCGCCGCCTCCTCAGCTGCAACAGCCCCAGTCCGCTCACCCACAGGTGCTTGCATCTCAGGAATCCCTGCAACAGCAGCAGTTTGAGTTTCAGCAACAGCAACAGCAACAACAGCAACAGCAGCAGTTTGAGTTGCAGATACAGCATCAACAGCAGCAGCAGCTTCAGTACGACCCCCAGCAGGCCATCTACGATCAGCAGGGCCACCCTCAGCAACAGCAGCAGCAATTGCCACAGGCCCCCCAGCAGTATTACACCGCCAGCTCACCGCAAGATCAATATCAGCAGACGACAGACCCGCGCATTGTCACTACGCATCTAGGCCAACAGCAGTTGCACCAGCAGCAGAACCCAGAAACCATCTCTCAGCTCTCACGCGAGTCACCAGCTCCCGATTCGGACCAGCGATCGCTCAATCAACAGCTGGAACAGCAACCGTCACCTGCCGTCCATTACTCTGTGCCGGCACAAGAATCCGTTTCCAGCATCACTCTGCCTCCCGTACAGCCCACAAACCAGCAGCAGCAGCAGCAGCAGCAGCAGCTCTCGCAACCTGCCATGGCACCGCCCGGAGGAGGCGCACCTACGAACCGTGCTGACAAGGCCCTTCCTGGCGCACCCCCTGGATATCGTCACACTCACACCAACTCCAACATGACCTCGGTACCCGGCGCACCTCTCCAACCCGGCCAACAGCCTGCTGGAGCTGCCGCCGGTGCTGGTGCTGCCGGAGCCGGTGCTGGCGGCGCGGGTGCCCCACCGCGGTATGAAGCGGCGACTGGCGATCAAGGCCGGAATAGTCCTCAGCCTTCGACCCATGAGCGCGACAATGCCGAATCGGAAAAGGCATTTAAAGAATTACGTTTGTCTTCCATTTCCTTTATTCTCTCCCCTCTCGTCCCTGTCCACGCCGCATGAGGGGTTGGGCTGGCGTAGGTTATCCAAGTAAGGTGTACAGCTAACGTCGCCGGTTTTTACAGTCACAAAGTATAAGAACGTGAAGCGCCTCTACTTTGATGGCAAGTCCCAGATCGAACAGCTTAATGGCCAGATTGAGCATCTGCAGAATGCCGTCGCCAACCAACGCATGTCGCAATCGAGGACCGCCCTCGACGACAACGAGTACGTCAACAGGTTCAACCGACTCAACGGAGCCATCAACAACTTGTCGTTCAACATTCGCAAGGACTGGAGACGCCTGCCCCAGTGGCTCGAGAAAGTTGTCAGCCCCGATGCCCTCAAGACGGGTAAGCAGGAGATGACTGCGGTGGGCAGGGCCGTCATCACCAAGTGGATAGTGGACGAGGTCTTCAACAAGTGCTTCCACCCAGACTTGGATGCCGCCTTTAGCAGCCAGCTCAAGGAGATTGAGCTCCACATCCGAGGCAATGCGTACACCATGCACAGCCAGGAGGAGTTTGACGCGCTGACGACCAAGGTGGTCAACTGGCGGATGGCGACGCTCGACGGGCTGCAGCACAAGCTCAACTCGACAACAGCGGGAGACAACCGCGCAGGGCTGATTGCCAAGATGACCACCAACCTGGCCGCACACCTGTACCAGTTCCTCATTGAGCCGCCGCCGGCCGGAGTCGAAGGTAGCACCTCGATGATTGTGGAGCTGGCCATTGGCATCGCTGCCAACTTGCCGCGGGAGAGCCGAGACGTGACCATCATGTATCCTCTGCCGGGAGACGTGATGCAGGCGGGCTTCATGGAAGTCGAAAAGGGAGGACTGCCTTCTCTCGACGGGCAGAAGGAGGGAGAGGCCAAGGTGGATGCCGATGCTGACAAGGATAAGAGTAGTAGCAGCGGAGATTCAAGCAAGGCCGGTAGGTTATCTTGTATCATCTTTCTTGAAGGAGGCTCTGCTAACTTTTTGACCAAAAAGGATTCCCCAAAGATTCCGGCCGCGTGCGATTTGCAGGATTTGTGGCCATTGAAGTAAGAGGGCGACAGGTGTTGATGAAGGCGCCGGTATGGACATTGTAGAGGGTGGAACAGGGCGGTGACAAGAGCGCATCATGTGCATTGTGATGAGGGCGAAATGACACCCCTTTATTTCCCCTCGATTTATTTTTTTCTCTTTTTCATTTTTATTCTATTCACTTCTTCTCTACGGAGGCTGGTACCGATGACCGAAATGGATATATTGTTCCTTCTTCCCCCTCTTTAATTTCCCTCTTGGACTGTGGATGGTGAGAGAGGCTTTTACCTTAACTTGTCTGTTTACTTGGTTATGGATTTGTATGACGATTGGCATGAGGGCATGTTGAAGCGAAGCGAGGCTGTGTTTTGTAAATAGACTTGGGGGGCCGTCTGAAGAAGGAAGAAAAACTAGATGGACGGTCCTGAGAGGCTATTAGAGTAGACGATGAGAGATGATTGCTACGCCATTTGTCGTGGAAGTCTTGGTGAGGTGATATCTAGACTGACGAGGGTGAAGTGTTGGTTAGGAGGAGGTTGTGTTCAATGTGGTATGGCTAAGAGCGGTAGCTGGCATGATATTCTTTTTGACATCCATGGATGGAACTTGACGATGACATGACTGCAGAGCAGGCCACTGGCTTCAGTTCCTCACTACCCAGTCCCAGCGCGTATCAACCTAGGAGTCTTTTTAACAACTGGGCACCCATCTAACTCCCACGCGGTACAATGCCTCGATCAGCGGTCATTATGTACAGTGGAGCAATTGAACTGATGTTCTCCATATAGCTTCATCTTTCTCACTTCAAAATGCTTAATTTAGATGTGCGCCAAGATATGAAGAGAACATTAGGAATTTGATGCATCTCTCCCCAAATTAAACAAACGTCCTACAACTAAACAAAAGGATGGGGTCTCGGGAAAGGCCCAACAGCAGGCAGAACAACAAGATGCGGCCTATTAGAGGCCATCCACGTCAATGGGTGTGTATGGAAGCTCCCATCTCGTTTCATCAGGCTGCCAAGGCAGAGCTATCTATGAAGCATTCCCTTAGCCGTGCCTATTCTCCTCCCTTGCTTCGTTAGCTCAATGTTAGCAAGCAAGATCAGTAGCGTAGCAGTGGACAGTGCATGAGAAGAACCACTACTAGCACTTGGTTAATCTATCGGACACAATCATTTTGTTGTACATAGAGTGTGGTCGTTTTGGTTATAATCGCATTCCGCAAAATCAAATATGGAGACACTAGATCTTTATGATGCAAGCATGTTTACCTAGGTAGGGGCTAAATGCAGTATAAGTGTGTAGAGGTAAATAAGAAGCAGCCATGCCTCTCTGTTATAGTATCTTATAGCAATGAAGGACGATATCCTCCGAGTACAAACTCAGCGGGGGTGGTAACTTGAAGCTATAGGGTTCCATAAGAGGACCTTGTTTGATAATTGATCCTTATTTAACAACCCTTTACTTGAGCGACACTCATTTCGCCTCTCAGCGTGATCTTTTTTTTTTTTCTTTTTTTTTCTTTTCTTTCTTGCCTCTTTCGGTATTAATCTTTATTCTCCATTCTGATCAGGTCAATGCGATGAAACCATGGGGAAAAGAGTCACCGCACCCTGTTCTGTGGCAATGCACGATTCCAATGGATCTCAGTGTTGAGTCACAGCTTCAGGGTCTTGGCTTAGTTGGGACTGAAGTACCCTTGGTGGCGCGGAAGGGCCCGGCAGGTACTTTTGGCCACTAAAAGCTGGACTGAGTCATCGAGGCGAGGGCTTGAATTGATTTGGCATCCAATCCACGGATCTTTCTTAGCTGTTGCAGCAGGTTGGCTGTGTTGGTTTCCTGCGCTATGCTACTTGTGAGCACTTTGTGACTCTTCTTTTTCCTATTTTGTCTTTTCTTTTTATGATTTTATTGTAATTATTTTCCATCTTGACTCGTTGCTTTTGTTTCTGGGGGGTGGAATAGAGCATGAGATTAGCTGAGATGAGATGAGGCTTTGCTGCAAGGCGAATCACACAGGCTGTTTTTTTAGCGGGCTGTTACACTGAAAGCGAGAGATAGAGTCATCGCTAGGCGAAGAAGGATCCGATTGCATGTACAGGTACCTGTACCTCAGTGCTCGCTGGTACTTATAAGGCCGCTGAGAAACCACTGCACTTAGTCCGCCTCCCCTCTTCCACTTCATTCCCATTCCGGCAGAAAAAAAAAACTTGATCCGCGGGGCACTTTGCTTGCATCAGCAGTCTCTTTTTTAGCGGGTTTAGCATCTGAGCTTTTCTTTTCTTTTCCTACATCGACATACAGACAAGAAGACAAGCTTCTTTAGAGTCGAAGCTTTCTTTAATTCTTTTAATTATTCTTGATAAACACCGTCACTATTCTACCGATACAGAACTGTGTTGTTGATACTACAAGCATCATGGCTGTTCGTGCTCAGTTTGAAAACTCCAACGAGTATGTTTTTTTCTTCTCGTGATTGATGGAGGGGGAGGGGGAAGAAGACGGGACGGGGAGGGATCTTGAGCTTTTGTCGACTTGGACCGGACTGCTTTGGGGTTCCCTTGTTCTCTCTCTCTCTCTCTCTTTTCTTCGACTACTGGATATCTGGACTTTGACTGACTCTGGTGGTTTTTCTGCAGGGTTGGCGTCTTTGCGACGTTGACAAATTCATATGCCCTGGTGGCTCTCGGTGCCAGCGAGAACTTTTACAGGTAAATCAATACCATGGCGAGCAGCGAAAGCAGGAACAAGCCCTAACGAGATGTCCCGCAGTGTCTTCGAGGCTGAGCTCCAGGACGTCATCCCCATTGTGCGCACCACCATCGCCGGCACGCGCATCATTGGACGCCTCACGGCCGGCAACCGCAAGGGCCTTTTGGTGCCCACGACGACTTCGGACCAGGAGCTGCAGCACCTGCGCAACTCGCTGCCCGACTCGGTGCGCATCCAGCGCATCGAGGAGCGTCTGTCGGCCCTGGGCAACGTCATTGCCACCAACGACCACATCGCCCTGGTCCACCCGGATCTGGAGCGCGAGACGGAGGAGATCATCGCCGACGTGCTAGGCGTCGAAGTGTTTCGCCAGACCGTCGCCGACAACGTCCTCGTCGGTAGCTACATGAGCATTTCCAACCAGGGCGGCCTGGTGCACCCCAAGACGACCATCCAGGACCAGGACGAGCTGTCGAGTCTACTACAGATTCCCCTGGTGGCCGGCAGTGTCAACCGAGGCAGCAACGTCGTGGGCGCCGGCATGGTGGTCAACGACTGGATGGCCGTCACCGGACTCGACACCACGTCTACCGAGTTGAGCGTCATCGAGAGCGTCTTTAGACTCGGCGAAGGCCAGGGCCCCAGCAACATCAACACCACAATGAAAGACACCATGGTGGAGAGTTTTTACTAAACGGTTTCTTCTCTCTTTTTGGTGGTTTATACTCCTTACTTGATGTTGTTTTTTACTTGTTTTGGGATTGTTTGAACAAACCGACACAGGCATGGTGTTGATGGGAACCCATTTTGTTTGCTTTCTTTACGAAACCGTCTTTTTCTTTATATATCTATGTTGGAAGAAAAAAGAAAAAGACGGGAAACCGAACGGGATGACGGCAGTCACTCGTGGGCGCGCGAGATATGCTGGTCATGCATGGGAGGCGTTTGAGTGTACATTTACTTTTTACCACTACTTTTTTTTTTGACTTTTTTTTCTTTTTACACTTGATGTTGGATCTGGTTTGTAGCTATATAATAGCTACCTATCAACTACAGAGAGGGGAAGAGGCCTGAATCAATAGATGAAACTGGACTGTTTCTTGTGTAATCGGTATTTTTGGACTGTATTTTTTTGTGATGGTGAATGTTGATCTTGACATTAATTGTCATATCTTGATGCAAACAATAAACATATCATTATTATATCGGCGAGACTTATAGCCATCCACCTTTTGTCTACTTCTTACTACCTTAGACATCATTCAATCCAATATCAAATTGCGATTCTGGCGCAAGTTTGCAGCTGAGGCAAGGCCCCTCACCCAGCGACACTCACCGCCTACCCCATCCAGCCGCACCCCAATTAGACCGGCTGCAGGCACTATGCAATACTTTAGCTGCCCCTCCATACTAGGTAGGCTTATCGACATACAATCTTTTGCTACTATACTATTCTATAGCATAGCCCTTCTCATTCAAGCATCTTTCCAATAGCCTCGTCTTTTTTTAGAATCAATTCCCTAGATACAATGGCATCGTCAAGTAAACCAGCCCATCTCGACCCCTCCGAGCTCGGTACCAAAGAATAGCAAGTTTCCCTCCCTCCTACTCTCTCTTATATATCACACCTCGATATAAAAAACCCCCCATCACCATATCACATCATAATCTAACATTTGTCACTTCGCAGCTGGGACAAGCTCTACACCACCGAGCTCACAAACCACGCCGCCAACCCCTCCGACACCGGCACAAACTGGTTCGACGACTCCGACGCAGAGGGCCGCATCGTCGCCTTTCTCGACGCCCTCACCGAAGACGACCAGGATGTTCTTGAGAAGCCGCTATCTAAAGAGGATGCCGCTCTGATGGATCTCGGGTGCGGTAATGGCGAGCTGTTGTTTGCGCTGAGGGACGATGGGTGGGAAGGGCAGATGCTGGGCGTGGATTACAGTGCGCAGAGCGTTGCGTTGGCGAAGAGAATCGGCGAGACGAGGGACGCTCAAGAAGAAGAAGAAGAAGAACAATCCGAAGAAAAAGAAGGAGAAGCAGAAAAGACCCCGTCAGTCCGCTTTCTTGAATGGAACCTCCTCGCCGGGCCGCTTTCTCCCAACGACGCGTCCTCCCCGCTGTCCTTTGCGCCCTCCCAAGAAACCCTCTTCGACATCATCCTCGATAAGGGCACCTTTGACGCCATCAGCCTCTCCGCGGGCCTCTCCTCCGACCCAAACGCAAACCCGTGCGAGACGTACCGCAAGCGCCTCCTGCAACTACTCAACCCCCACGGCGGCGTGTTTCTCGTCACGAGCTGTAATTGGACTGAACCTGAGTTGCGGAGCTGGTTCGAGGAGGATGAGGATGGGGAGTTGCGCGTCGTGGGCAGGGTTGAGTATCCGACGTTTACGTTTGGAGGGGTCAAGGGCCAGACGATTACGACGTTGTGTTTTAGGAGAGGGGTGGTTGGGAGCGAGTGATTTGTTTTGATAAAAATGATACCATGTGGTGATTGATATAAAAGATGTAGAAGAGGAGGGGGAGCTTTAGACTAGTTTTGTATATATATATATATGTATAGCTTGAATTTCTTGGATAAGATGAATAGCATGCTCAGTCGAGTGAGAAACCATGGGCAAACATACAGCACGAATTACATCACCGAAGAACTACGGATGATTATAAAAAAGAAAAAACGGCATGTTCGTTTACCTTAGCCCCCTACATTACACCTCTCGAGTCTACAAAGAATGCTTCCACCTTTATGCTGCCCATTATCCACTACCTGATTTAGTTCTTTTTTTTTTTTCCCTCTTGTTTTCTTTCTCCCCTTGTCTGCCTTGCTGCCCCCTCCCCTATCCATCCATCCATCCATTCGCCCTCAGTCGACATTGCCTCTGTGTGATTCGTTGTATCAAAACTTGTAATCTCTCACGCCACAGCTTGTCCAAGGATATAGGACTCAAAATAGAAAATTGTAAAAAAAATAAAAAACCTTTCGAAACGCAGAGACCAAAAGCCGCTGCAGCACAGACAGGGACAAGGGACAAAATCATTGCTTCATTACGGGTTTTCTCATCTATGGTGAAGTATTCATGGGCTCTCCGCCTCCTGACGCTCCAGTTCCTGAAGCCTCGGCGACCGCCTGTGTCGCGTAGTAACGGACATCCACATCGTCATCCTTCTGCAGCTTGGTTAGGTTCGGAACGATGCGCTGCTGAATCAGCTCCTGGCCCCGAGGCGAAGGCGTCGTCGGTGCAGCCTGGGTGCCCTGTTGCTCGATTGTGTAGAGGGTGCCTTGTTCCGGCAGACGTTGCAGGGCGTTGATGAGGACCGAGTACGTCTTTGCAACGTTGAATCGGATGTTGGGAATGTCGTCTTCGGTCATCTTGTCGAGCATGGGGAGAATCGACTTGGAGATGACATCTATGCTAACTACAGAGGCCAACGTCTGCATTCAGGGGAAAAAAGACAAAAGCTGGTTAGTCACCGTTCATGGGTATGGCTATAATATGACAGAGTTGAAACTTACCGAGATGGCAAAGCAAGTGGTCATCCGGTACAGGTAGTTGGGGTGGTTGCCCATTGTCATAACCTTGGGGATGATGGCCTCGCTTGCCCACTCCACGCCAAAGACCTCTGTCAGCTTTCGCAGGTTGTGCGTAGCAGCCTCACGAATGGAGAAGACAGTGTCGCCGAGCCATCCCATGCACAGGTTGCTGAGCTTCTCGTCAAAGAACTTGACGCCAAGCTGGCTGGCCAACAGGGGAATGTACTCGATGATAGCAAGGCGTACACGCCACTGCTTGTCCTCAGCCAGGTTGACAATGGCGGGCAGCAGCGAGACGGACAGGGGGTCGATGCCAATGACTTTTTTTCCAATAGTGTTAGCTCTACGGGGATTCTCCTGAAACACGTCACAACATCATGCTTCGTACCTTGGTTCACCAGCTCCAGCTTGGAGATGATATGCAGTCTAACTTCGGGAAACTCATCCTTGAGCATCTGAAGAAACATGGGTAGAAGATGGTCAATCGTCCTACAAACATACGTGTTAACCATGCAACATTACAAGGGGATTGTGTAGATACATACTCTTGCTTGCCCAGTATAGGGGCGAGGCCGCTGATCTGGGTTCCGAGAGCGGCACGCACGTGCTGGGATGTGTCTGAGACGAGATCCTCGACGCTGCTCATGATGTCGTTGAGAAGCGTCTGGCGGTCCACCAGGCCACAGAAGCCGGGGATCTGACCAGCAATTGCTGTCCGGACTTCAGCCTCGTTATCCTTAAGAAGCTTGACGAATGCGGGCACCAAATCTCTGGAAACGACTTCCTCGTCTACGGCCTTAGCAATCTGCAACGGAGGGTTAGCAACAGGAGAGTGACTGCAACGTTTCAAGCATCTTGCCACCGACCTTTTCGAACCTATCGGCAATCATGTACCTGACTCTCCAGCTCTTATCTTCAATCAGGTTTCGCAGAGAGGTCAGTAGGACACCATGGCTAGCCTGCTGTTCCTTGGGCACGCCCTCGGCAATGGCGATGAGAATCTCAACAGTGAGTAATCGAACACTGTCCTGGTCGTCTGAAACGAGGTGCTGGAAGAGGGGAATCATCTCTTCAATGACAATAGCGGGGGGCATCTCCTTGACAAACTTGGCCAGGTTGGACGCGGCTTGGCGGCGGACCATGGGAGTCTCATCGTGGACCAAAAGGCCAAACTGCTGGCGAAGCTGCTCCTGGACGGGGGGAGACACCTTCTTGTAGGGAGCTGTAAAGAGACCGCAGCCAGACACCTTGGACGTAAACCAGTCTGCCTTGGCGAGTCGGATTGTGAGAGGGATGAAGAACTCCTCCACCTGTTGCGGTGAGAGCTCCTCGCAGATCTTGTTGAGAGATTCGACGGCCTAGAATTTTGCGCCGTCAGCCAAAAGCGCTCGGGCTAGCTAGCGTCATTGAGCGTCTTACCTTGTCTCGGACGACGGGCTCCTCAATGGCGGCGAGGTTCTCGAGGGGAGAGAGCAAGACGTGACCCCACGAAGGGCCTCCGACGTATTCGATGAAGTTACCAAGCTCCTCGCTCAGGGCGACCAAGACCTCGTCTTCGTCCTCGACAGACTCTGCGTCATAACGTCAGATTAGAGCCCAAGACTAAGCAAAACAGGTGAAAGGGTGGGAGCGATGGAAATGGCAGCATGGCTATAGCAAGAGTCGAGTTGTTACTGACCGTCGAGAAAGGGAATCAGTTCATCTCTTGTTCGCTCGGCGCCGAGGGCAAGAGCAATTGTGGAGAGCCGGTGAATCGCGTTGAGTCGGAGCAAAACATCGTCGTGCTAGCGAATAGCAGAGAGCCCAAAGTCAGCACCACGTCACAAGGGGAGTAAAAAAAGATACATCCAGAAGAAGAAGATGGAGTAGAAAGAAGGTTACTGGGCGTGATATACCTTGAGCTCGTCGATGAGCACGGCGATGGGGTAGAGCTCGTCGTTTGCGTTTGGCGCTTCAGCCATGGCGTGTCACGAGGGGGGGGAGGCAGAGCGGGAGACGGGCGGCGGAAAGAGTAAAAGAGGCGCGTTGAGCGAGTCGAATCGAGACGGTTGAAGCACCGCAGATGTAGCTGGGAATCGAGGATTGGCAGGGCGAGCGGCGAGCGACGAGGCCGATGGCGTAGCGGATGGGGTGAAGCTTGGTGATGCAATGGATGAATGGCTTTTGCGCAGCCTGAAGCCGAAGCAGAACCAGAACCAGGGCGGAATTGAGCAGCGACTGTCGCCTTGCCGCTGCGAGAGTTCGGATCCTGGAGAGCTCGAGAAGCAGGGCTGAAAGGCGGGCGGGACGAGGCTGGAGGTGGACAGCTGAAGTGCCGGAGTTGAGGGGTGAAGATTGGATCGAGAGACACGAAGCTGTTGTTGGAGCCCAGCAAGAGCCTAGCAGCGAGGCGGTTATAGCGGTGCTGCCAGGTGCTACAGGGACTAGCAAGCTGGAGGTACAAGCGGTGATGCTTGCAGGGCGTTAGCGGCGGTGGTGGGATCGTCGCTTGAGCACTAACACGGAGTGCCCCGCCACGCAAGTACCTGTGAGCCCCCACCCGCTGCCCCTGTAGCCCGTCCTTTTATTGTAATTTGCCCCTTTGCCGTGTGTACAGGTACGTGTGCGAGTTATTACATGTACCACCTGTTGGCAGATAGATGTCGAAGCGAAATGCAGGGTGTAGTGTGGTTTGATACGGAGTATATAGGTAAAATGGCTGTCAGGTGCTATAAGAAAGTGAAATCAGGATACAAGATGCTGCTCAACGTTACACCAGTCTCACATAGGTACCTCGAGACATGGATCGAATACATCATCATACTACTAGGTACAAAGGGACAGGCATATAGATTGTCCGGCTGAGGCACCAAAGTGATATAGACTTCAAAGGCTGCTGTACAATGACAGCAAGCTTCAAACAACAGCTGATGCAGCCGATTTCTCTGCCTTTAGCCCCTCCTCATTCCCCTCACCCGTGTCCTAGCCCTATTTGTTAGCATCAATTGCCACTGATACGGTGCCTATGAGTGAGCCTTAATACAAGGTGGTAATTGGGCTCCTAAGTGCATGTGCCCAGCAAATGGCAGAGGCGGGGATCGTGCCTTGGTAGAACGGGCTGCTGCTAGAGGTACCTGTACAGAGAGTACGTACATGCGGCTACGAAAAAAAGTGAGATGAATGGAAAAGGGAGCATCGATGTTCCGTCACCCCGCCGATTTCAGGACCTGCGAAAGCGCTGACTTGTGCTGCCAAGTTAGCGAGGTACCTGGCTGTCCTCAGCGCTCCCCACCTGCAGCCAAGTCCCTCTGCATCATTCCGCTATCACCATCAATACCTATCAAATCACCCCGCCATCGTCCCTCCAAAAATTCCTGTGACTCAAAGCGACGACAATTTGCACGACTCGCCAATCCGGCATCACGAACCATCAAATCTCGTCCTCACGATGCCGACCATTTCCGTCGACAAGTACAAGCTCTACGAGGCTCTCGGCCGCAAGTATGTCTCTTCAGCTGGGCATTTGCGTCTGTGAATGCGAATGCGAAAGCCATCTCCCACCCCTCCCTCCATCCGTCCATCCACGTCTCCATAGCCTACGATATCATACAGAAGCTACTTTGTTATATACACACACTATACACTGCATATCCCCTATGCAGGAGTATATCCTGTACCTCTTATAGCACATGTCTAATCACTTGCACTTCCAGATTCACCACGGCCGAGTTTGAGGACCTCTGCTTCGAATTCGGCATCGAGCTCGACGAAGACACCGAAGACGAGGAACGGCCCATTGTCAATGGCGAGCAGGAACCCCCTCAGCTCAAGATTGAGATCCCCGCCAACCGCTATGACATGCTATGCTTCGAGGGTATTGCCCTCAACCTCAACATCTTCCTCGGCCGCACCAAGCCTCCCAACTACAGAGTGGTAGAGCCCAAGGATGGCATCCTGCAGACCATCACCGTCTCTCCCGAGACATCAAAGGTCCGACCCTACGTGTCCGGCGCCATCCTGCGCAACATCAAGTTCACCAAGGACCGATACGAGTCCTTCATCGCCCTCCAGGACAAGCTGCACCAGAACCTCGCCCGCCAGCGGACGCTGGTGTCCATTGGAACCCACGACCTCGACACCATCAAGGGCCCCTTCACATACGAGGCCCTGCCGCCCCAGGACTTCAAGTTCGTCCCTCTCAACCAGACGCAGGAGCTGACTGGTGAGACGCTCATGACCTTTTACGAAAACGACCGACATCTGGGGCGCTACCTGCACATCATCCGCGATGCCCCCGTTTACCCCCTGATTCTCGACTCCAACCGAGTCATCTGCTCGCTGCCCCCCATCATCAACGGCGACCACTCCAAGATCACCCTCAACACCACCAACGTCTTCATCGAGATCACTGCCACCGACATAACCAAGCTGGACATTGTCACCGACATGATGGTGACCATGTTCTCCGAGTACTGCGCCGAGCCCTTCACCGTTGAGCCCGTCAAGATCATCTCGGACCACAACAACCAGACCCGCGTCACCCCCCATCTCCGCCCCCGCGTCACCCACGCCGAGGTTGACTACCTCAACAGTTGCACCGGCCTCAACGAGTCCCGCGAGAGTCTCTGCAAGCTCCTCGCCAAGATGGCCTACGTCGCCCGGCCGTCAGACAAGGACCCTAACCTGCTAGAGGTGGCCATTCCCCCCACCCGTGCCGATGTCCTGCACCAGGCCGACATCATGGAGGACGTGGCCGTCTGCTACGGCTTCAACAGGCTTCCTCGCAGCTCTCCCAACAACAGCGCCACTGTGGCCGCTCCTCTGCCCATCAACAAGCTGAGCGACATTGTGCGCATCGAGGCCGCCATGGCCGGCTGGAGCGAGGTCATGCCCCTGACCCTGTGCAGCTATGACGAGAACTTTGGCTGGCTCAACCGCAAGGATGATGGCAAGACGGTCGTCAAGCTGGCCAACCCCAAGACGCTGGAGTACCAGGTTGTGCGGACGTCCCTGCTGCCCGGTCTGATCAAGACGATCCGCGAGAACAAGAGCCACAGCTTGCCCATCAAGATCTTTGAGGCCGCCGACGTCGTCTTCAAGGACGAGAAGTCGGAGCGCAGAGCTCGCAACGAGCGCCACTTTGCCGCCGCCTGGTGTGGCAAGTCGAGTGGTTTCGAGGTCGTGCACGGTCTGCTGGATCGCCTCATGCTCATGCTGCGCACCAACTTTGTTGCCGGCACGGACGGCGGCGCCTCTGTCAAGCCTGACGGCTACTGGATCGAGGAGCTCAACGAGGACACCTTCTTCCACGGCCATGCTGCCGCCGTTTATCTCAGATTGGGCGGCAAGGAGCAGCGCATCGGCGAGTTTGGCATTTTGCATCCCACTGTGCTAGAAAAGTTTGATCTAAGGTACGTTTTGTCCATACTCTCCTCTTTACCTTTCTCGACAAATGGAAAGAGTTTATGATGCTAACTATTTTGTCTTTCTCCCCCTTATAGATTCCCCGTCAGTACTTTGGAGATTAACCTAGAGGTTTTCCTATAATCTGCATGCTATGCTAGAGTCACAGACCTTATGAGCAAAAAAGGAAGAAATTTTGAAAAAGAGAAATACAGTAGATCTGGTAGTTAAAAAAAAGCAGTAGAAATCTTTTCCAAAAACGCATAGCTGGTGTCTTTTGTTCATCCGGCAAATTTAAGGTATTCGCTGTTTTGCAACGCCACGGGTCAAGGACCATCTCACAAAGGTGTAAGGGAAGTAGACTGTAACATCAAAGGATGGTAGCCTAGCAGCTCAACGGGGATTTTGTGAAAGAACAAAAGTAAAGGGGGCGAAAAGAAAGTTCAAGGCGAGAAATCAGATCCATTGATATCTTTGTAGGGTAGCCACTGAATGAAGCCACTCCCCTTTCATTCCAGGTTGTCACTGTACTCCGTAGTACAGCCTGTACAGGTGCCTATATGTCCCTGTTTAAGGTGCTATGGCCACCGCGCCTGACGTCTTTTGGGGGCTCTCAGAATAACCCCACTCCCCGGGCAGGTGCCCCGCCAGTGCTTGCCCTGCTGAGGCTCGACTTCCAAGGTTCTCCATGTGATGCCGCTTTTGGAGCTCTGACGACGCTTCTCTCCTCACATCACAGCCGCTGTGCCTGTGCCCTGCGCCCATCATGGAGGCCAAAAAGGTGCGATATCTCTCACAGTACAGGGGATTTTCTGTTCTTTTCAAGGCAGATCATAAGCAGATCACAGGCCTCAAGTCATAAGTTTCGCATGTTCGCAGGTCACTGACCATGGCTCTTCTTTCAGATCATCGAGCGCGTCCAGGGCATCAATGGCGGCCAGACGGCCACGGGCACGCTGACACTGACCGACTTCCACATGGTCTTCAGCGCAACCATCGAGCAGCCAGAGAACCAAGGCCAAGAGCCGGCAACTCCGCCAAAGAAGCGCGAACGATGGATCACGTATCCCATGCTCTCCCACTGCACCTTCCGGCCGACCCCTCCGTCTTCCCGCCAGGCCCCGTCGATACGCATCCAATGCCGAGACTTTACCTTTATCGCCTTCAACTTCACCTCCACCGAAGTGGCCAGAGAGGCCTATGACCACATCAAGTGCCGTACCTGCAAGCTTGGAACGGTGCAGAACCTTTTTGCTTTTAGCCACAAGCCGTCCAAGCTGGAGAAGGAGGTCAACGGCTGGAATCTCTATGACCCCAGAGCAGAGTTTCGCCGGCAGGGCATCAGTGAAAAGCTTCCCGACAAAGGCTGGAGGATCACCAACATCAATCAGGACTATAGCTTTTGCGATACCTACCCGGCCGTTCTCGTCGTGCCCTCCAAGATTTCCGATAATGTCCTCAAGTACGCAAAGGAATTTCGCTCGAGAAACCGGATACCTGCCCTCTCATACATCCACCCCATTAATAACTGTACCATTACAAGAAGCTCCCAGCCCCTGGCAGGCATTACCAGGAGGACCAACGTTCAAGACGAAAAGCTCGTTGCTGCCTCCTTCTCAGCCTCGGTAGGCAATGGAGGTTCAGAAGACTCGTCTCCAATGTCTAGCCAGGCAGAGGTGTCCACTAGCACCGTTATGCTGGAGACGCAGCTGACGGAAACCGAACGATACGAAGACGAACTCATCTCGAAATCTGCTGCCCTCTATGACGACAAGACTGGCAAGCGGCTCATCTATGGCGCTCAGCAGAACAATCTGATCGTTGACGCCCGTCCCACAATCAATGCTATAATGAATCAGGTACAGGGGATGGGCTCGGAACCTATGGACAAGTATAAATTCGCACAGAAAATCTTCCTTAACATTGACAACATTCACATCATGCGCAACTCTTTGCTCAAGGTGGTGGAGGCGCTCAAGGATGCCGACCTGTCTCCTCTGCCTCCCAACCGCGAGCTTCTACACCAAAGCAACTGGCTGAGACACATTCACGATATCCTCGACGGGTCAGCCCTCATTGCTCGCCAGGTTGGCATCAGACACTCGCACGTCTTGATCCACTGCTCAGACGGCTGGGATCGTACCAGCCAACTGAGTGCCTTGTCCCAAATCATGCTGGACCCCTATTATCGCACTATCGACGGCTTCATCGTCCTCATAGAGAAGGATTGGCTGTCTTTTGGCTACATGTTTAGGTTACGCTCCGGCCATCTTAATTCGGAGGATTGGTTTACCATTCAGAAGGACGCATTCGCTGGTCTCAAGGTCCAACCCGGAGAGAACGACGGCCGGACTGACGCCTTCCAAAACGTCATTAGTGGTGCTAAACGATTCTTTACCTCAAATAAGGAAGATGCCGCCGATCTCGCCACTATGGGTGAGGGTGCCAGCGGTCAAGTGGTGGATGAGGAAGCCACCTCGCCCAAGATGATTAGTCCAGTGTTCCACCAGTTCCTCGATTGCATGTACCAGCTGCTGCGGCAGAACAAGACCCGCTTCGAGTTCAACGAACGCTTCCTCCGGCGCCTACTATACCACTCGTACTCGTGTCAATATGGAACCTTTTTGTACAACTCGGAGAAGCAAAGAAAGGATGCCGGCGTGGCGGAAAAGACGTCTTCCGTGTGGGATTACTTCCTCTGCCGGAGAGCCGAATTTACCAACCCAGACTACGACCCGACAATTGATGACCATATCAAGGGGAAAGAGCGCATCATTCTGCCGCGTCTTGAAGAAGTCCGATGGTGGCATCAGCTGTTTGGCAGGACCGAGGACGAAATGAACGGGGCCCTCAACGCCGCCGCCATTGCGGAAAGCGACAGGCAGGCTGCCGTCTCGAGCCTCAACTACCCCAGCGTTGCCCGAGTCGAAGAGGCTCCGGACTCGTCAGCCCCGAGCCCAAGACCACCCAGCCTCTCCACAAGCCAGTCGGCCCTCACAGCGGTGGAGACTGCACACACCATCCTGACGCCTGAGGACAGACAGGCCGCTCTGCAGCACAGCGTGTCCGCGGACGGGATGAGTGCGTTTGCCGCCCTGCGCGATGGTATCGCCGGGCTGAACATAAGCAAGGCCGTAATGTCCAACTTTGGCCGCCCAGCTGAGCCTGCTGCCGAGCCCGTTGCGCAGGACTCGGCACCGCCCATTTCTCGCGATCAAGAGATGCGAGAGATGACATAGGAGGTCATGTTTCCAGACCAAGGCCCGGCGCCTTATTTGATCACGGAGACACAAAACACCCGCCGCTACGTCCGACCGCGTACTATGTCGGAGATGACGATGATTGAAGTTGATCCCGTATCCGAGTCATCATCCGAATCAGAAATCGAACTCAAACCAACCAGACGCAAGACGCGTGGCATCCCCTTTTTTCAAAGGATGTGAATGATGACATTGAAGATGGCCGTGTAGGATGAGATTGGTGTGGCTACAATGAACCCAGACGATAGATATGATAATCATGACTTTTTCTCCTCTTTTCTTCTTGTCTTTCAACACACTCCTCTTGCCAAAGCCAGATTTTGGCTACCTAGAAAAAGAAACAAGGTCATACAGAGGCGGATAGAAGATGAGGGATGGCAAGAAAGGGGCATATTATTTGGCTAGCCAAAAGTACCAGCGGGTTATGATATGGGGATAAAAGACTTTTAATCAAACAAGCGGCTCCCTGGATAGCACTGCTCCATCAGGCTTGATCATTTCACTCTTGGTTGGGCAATGGGGGTGTTATGAGTATGGCTGCGTCACTATAAAAGGGGCAAAAAGCAGTGATGGGCAGCGTGTAAAACAGCAATGTCAGAGTAGATTGTAGAGAGCAGTCTCAGTGACTATGTGGTGCGACTTGGGAATGTTTATAGCGTGGCTTATAATGAGAATTATGGAATTATGGGATTTTGAAAAGGGATTTTTCTTGCACGTCTCTGGTGAAGTTGTGTCATACGTTGCTCTCCTTTCATTCATCACGAACCATCTTTAACGCACTTATTACATGGACGCCCAGAGCCGGCAGTCGCCAAAACTGATTCTCCGGCTGGGTGTTACTTTGTACAAGGTACATGTGCAGATTAGCGTCTCCAGGTACGTACCGCTTTCCACACTTTTTTTCTTCGGCTCCCAGAGAGGCAAACCCACTTCGTCCCGGTTAGGGCTCAACCCACACAAAAAGACGAAAATTGCACTGCGGGCCAAAGCCAGCAATTTTGTGAGTGTGTGTGAAGCAAGCCAGCCCCAGCCCGCCAAACCCTCCCCTACGAGATCGCGAACTTTGTTCCCTTTTTTGCACGGCCAGACGAAATCACCAGTTTCAAAGTCAACACACAACAGACTTTCGAATCCCTACCAGTCAAAATGTCCCACCCTGGTGCTCAGATGTGAGTGCAATGATTGCCCCTCCATGTCGTTCGTTCCTATATCGATATACACAAGCAAGCATACGTTGGTTTTTTTTCTGGTGGTGGTGGTTGGTGGTTTGGTGGTGATGATGGTATCGTCAGAGAAGAGTTGAAGAGATGGGAAAAGAATATGGAACAAGAGAAGGGAAGGGGAAGGGGACAATGCATTGATCCATTGAGGGGATCAATAAACATCGAAAGAGCCAAAGAGTCGTTGCGATACTGGGGAGGATTGTCACCACCATCACCACCACCAACCACCAGCATCACAAACCCTTGCCACTACTACCACTTGCATATAATACCAAACCACATCCGCTAACATTTCTCTCTTCTACAGCTCCAAGCGGAGAAAGTTCGTCGCCGACGGTGTCTTCTACGCCGAGCTGAACGAGTTCTTCCAGCGCGAGCTCGCTGAGGAGGGCTACTCCGGCGTCGAGGTCCGCGTCACTCCCACCGTCACCGACATCATCGTCCGCGCCACCCACACCCAGGAGGTCCTCGGCGAGCAGGGCCGCCGCATCCGCGAGCTCACCTCCCTGATCCAGAAGCGCTTCAAGTTCCCCGAGAACTCCGTCTCCCTCTACGCCGCCAAGGTCCAGAACCGCGGTCTGTCCGCCGTCGCCCAGTGCGAGTCCCTGCGCTACAAGCTGCTCAACGGTCTTGCCGTCCGTCGTGCCTGCTATGGTGTCCTGCGCTTCATCATGGAGTCTGGCGCCAAGGGCTGCGAGGTCGTTGTTTCTGGAAAGCTCCGTGCTGCCCGTGCCAAGTCCATGAAGTTCACCGACGGCTTCATGATCCACTCTGGACAGCCCGCAAAGGACTTCATCGACAGCGCCACCCGCCACGTCCTGCTCCGACAGGGTGTCCTGGGTATCAAGGTCAAGATCATGCGCGGCTCCGACCCCGAGGGCAAGGCCGGCCCCCAGAAGTCTCTCCCTGACGCCGTCACCATCATCGAGCCCAAGGAGGAGCAGGCTGTTCTCCAGCCCGTCAGCCAGGACTACGGCGCCAAGGCCGCCCAGGCCGCCCAGGGCAGCCAGGACGTGCGAGTCGCCGAGCAGGAGGGTGCCGTTGAGGAGGCCCAGCCCGCCGCCGAGGAGCAGTAGGATGCTTCCGGTGGTGGTGAATGGTGAGGGAAAAGGGTCTTTGTGTGTGTGTTATTTGCAAATGGGAGGAAAAGAACCTAAAGCAAAGGAACAAACGTTTTGTGGTTGCGAGAGGATGATATATCAAGCCACAGGGCAAAGGGATGGCGGTCAAACTTAAGGCGTCAATTGATCATTTGCATCTGCTAAAGGGCATGGAAAAAGGTTTCGTCTTGTTTTTCCTTTTTTTTCAAAAAACATGGCATTGGTAGAACATCATTCAAGCCGTGAAGACAAAAAAAGTGAGACTTACGAGAATCTTATGACATAAAAATAACTTCATGGCCAAACTCCCCCATTCGTTGCCCACAAGAGTGCTGCTGTATGTCATGCTGCATGATATGGTATGGTATATATATAAACATATGTATTGTCCAGCTGTGAGCCAGACAAAGTGTAATACAAGGTAAGTACTAAATTTACAATCAACAAAGTAAGAAAGGGGGAATATAAGAATAATAGTAAAAAGGAAAATGGCCGTTCGTAGTTATAGGCCATTCAACAGCCTGTGGTATATATAACACATCGTGTCAAAACAAAGAAAACAACAACTCGCTTCCCTCTCTCTCTCTGTCACCCTCACACTCTTTTTCATTTCCAAAGACCACATATAACCGGCCCATTTCTTGATTCTTCTCTTCGCTTTCTTTCTTTCTACCTTTGCCACCAGAAATGCAAACCAACCCAAGAAAAAAATATATATATCGTACAACAGGAGCATGCTTTCAAATCCAGTTTCCTTTCCGATCAGTCATGTTTACCGTAAATATGAAAAGTCCCACAGAGACACGTACACACACGAACGCCTCTCCCCCACCAAAGAAAAGGAAAAAAGAAAAGCAAATGTTAAAGAAAAAAGACAGTAGATTCCGGAACCCCACCTCCTTTCATGTAGAGCCGCAGCCGCGGCGAATTTGCTCCCATTGTAAACGATGACAGGAAACTTGGATAGCCAGGAGGGTGAGATAGGAAAAAGAAGCGAAGAAGAGACGGAGAAACAAGATCTTCGAAGAACCAGACCTCCTGGGCCACCTGGGCCCAGACTCTCCATCTCTTTCTGCCGGACGTTGATAGCGGCTTGCAGTAACTGAGACCTGCATACGCAGCTGGAAACCTTCCCCCCTTGCGCTATGGAAAATATAGCTCCTCTTCCCCTTTTTTTGCAGAAATGGCATTGCATGGCAAATATACAGATTTGGTTGACCATTCTGGCCGACAGTTTTGGTTTATCTCACAAGAGATGTATGGCAATGGTTTGCGGGTATATCCATCATACGTTGACCTCTCTCATGTAATTCGATAATTGTAAAAAGAAAGAAAAGAAAACTGGTCGAGCGAGTTTCCTACTACCTGTCGGAGTGCTTTCGGGACTCGAGCTCAATGTCGTTGCTGGTATACTGCTTCTTGCCGTTCGCCGAGCCGTTGGCCGAGCCATTGGAGCCGTTTGCACCGTTGGGGCGGCGGCCCTCGTCATCGCTATCAGCAAGGTCGGTGAGGCCGAATCCCGCAGCCTCTTCCTCGTCATAGGCCCGGATCAGGCCCTGCCTGTCGCCGTGAAAGCTGCTGAGACTGTGCCTCGAGGTGTTTTCGCTCCTTCGGGACTGCATGCTGCGGCGAGTCTGGAAGCCAGAGATCATATCTGTTCCAGCAGCGTCAAAGTCACCGCGTGACGCAACCAGCCTCTGGCCGTGAGGGTCTCCTCGAGAAAGGTTCAGCAGGTATACGCCGGTAAAGGTAATGAGGAAGCCGCAGAGCAACGAGAGCGTGTTGACGGGATCGGTGGTGTTGAAGCCGCTGAAGAGGATGAAGGAAGCGCAGAGAGTCGCGGTGGTGAATGTGACGTAGTACAGCGGGTTCACACTGGGAAATCGTCAATCAGTATTGGAGACTAACAAAGTAGAAGAATTCAGACGAGGCTGGTGTCCACCAAGCTAAAACTCACATGTTGGTCGGGAATGATGCCAATGCCTTGTTGAAGTAGTTCATCTGGGTTAGAATGCAAACTGCCGTAAGGATCATGAAGACGTAGGTCGAAGGATGCGTAAATTGGTTGTGGCCCGCAAAGGTGAGCTTGAGAGCGATTCCAAAGGCCTTGACGGACATGACGGAGATGGAGCCAACGGTGGAGCAAATGGAAAGATAGATGAGGGCGTTGCGTTTGCCGTAGACGGGCGCGATTCGGTAAATCATAAAGACTGCAAAAGCCACGACGGCAAAGGCGTACAAGAGGAAGCCTGGCTGGATGGCATAGTGCAGAATCTGATCAATCGTCTGGATGTCCTCGTCCGGGGGGGCGTGCAGAACAATGACGACGGCGCCGATGAGGCAAATGGCACTGCCCAGCTTGCCCAACGTGCCGAGCTCTTCATCCAAAAAGTATGATCCCAAGACGGCGCCAATCAGGACACTGAGAGCACCGAGAGGAGTGACGAGGATGGCCGGGGCGAATGCGTAGGCGGCAAAGTTGCAGATTTCTCCGACACCAACTAGAAAGAGGAGGAAGAGGTTAACACGCGTGCGTGAATAGGGCCGGGGATGGGAGTCAAATGCTCACGGGTTGCGATACCAGCCCACCACAAGGGGCTTCTCAGATATACAAATCCGTCGCCTTCGAATCCGTGTCGTTCTTCGGCTTGTAATAATCCCTGTGCAAGGTGTCAGCAGAGCATGTTCCAGTCTTCGGTTGAGCCGGCTGAGCATCGCATGTTGCCGAGAACCGCCGTGGCCGCCGCAGGAGGAGTCTGACCTTTTTGGTGATGACGAAACTGGTGCCTGAAGAGATCCAAGAGTCAGTATGAAGACGCTGCAAAAGTGAAGGAGTCAGAGCGAGATGGTGGGCAAGGGCTGGACATACCAATGGCTAAGGCTGATGACATGGCCAACGCCAGGCCGATATATCTAGAACAAGGGCAAAAAAGTCAGCGGGACGACGTTCTGTTGGTCCAAAAAGAGGCCTCTTCGGGATGCAAACGCACTTGTCTTCAATCATGCTGAGCGAGTGGTTTCTGGCGCGCGCAAATCGGCGACAGAGGCAGAGCAAATGCAGATGCAAAGGTGTGTTGTGTCGATCGAGTCTTCCTCAGCGCTCCCTGGAAAAGGGAAGAGTCGCGAATGGGACAAAATGAGCGTGCGTGCGCAAGGGCAGGATCGTAGCGAATGCGTGGTGCCGAAAGAAATGAAGAAGAAAAAAAATGAAGACGACGCTGCAGTTGGGGATTCGCGGCGACTCGAAGGCGGGGGAGCCGAAAGGTCGAAATGCTGAGCGTAAGAAAGAGTAAGAGAAGCGTCGTCAGATCAGATCAGATCAGATCAGGCCCATCAAAGAAATAAAGAGAGCGAGGCTCCTGTCGTCGTTTGGATCGTCGTGATATTTTTTTCGTTCTTTTTTTGTCTGCAAGGGAGAGAAAGGGAGAGGCGACAAAAGGTGCTAGCAGTCGTGCCGTGGCCTGTTTCCCCAAGTCACACCAGATGCTGTTGCTCGTCGTCCAATTCGTTACAAGGCAAAGAAAAATGCAAGATGCAAACGCAGCACAGATGCAACGCCGAGCCGTGAAAGGAGAGGGAAGAGGAAGAGGAAGAGGAAGAAAGAGGGCAGGAAAAGGCCTGGCGAAGATGGTTTTTGCACAGTGAAGGAGAGAAGAAGGAAAAAAAGGAACGATCGCGGATGTATTTTGTGGTGGCTTGTGGCTGGATGGGATCGAATGGATTGGATTGAAAGTTGGGACTCGGTTTAGGCGTCGTTGTAATAGTGGGTGGCGCTTTTGGGGGAGTGGATGGACATGGAGGGGGGGAGGCGAACCTCTGGGAATGAGATCAGTGACCTCAATGGATCAATCAGTTGCGTCCATGCCTCACCAGCGTCTTTCTGGGTCTCTGGCAAGTCTGGCAGTGCGTGTACAGGGCGCGGGCATCGGTATCAGCGGGCCACGACAGAGGCGCAAGGCCCTGGAAGCACAGCACAGCGCTAAGCTGGAGGGAATGAGGGACCAGACGGGTACCTGAGGGGCTAGCGGCCATTTGTGATAGACTGCACTGATTTCTTACAGCACCTAAACCAAGGGCCCTATAAAAAGAACATTGGAACCCTTGCATTGAGCTGGTAGAGGATACTCTGTTTCTCGTATAATGTTACGCGCAACCATAAGTATAGTGTACAAAGAAAGCAGCCAATTTACCAAAGCACATTGACTGCATGCAATCAAGGGATGGAGGGGAGCCCTTTTGCCCAACCCCCAGTCGCAATTGATCCCAATTCCCGGCCCCATGCAAAGCACAGCAGAGCAAGACGCAGCTTCAGCCTTTATCGTGTTTGGTTTGTTTCATCTGGGCATCAGCTGCTGTTCATTTCGGCAAGGCTGGAGATCTTGACATTGGTGTCCTCCGCGTCATCTCTAGTGTTGATACCTAGGTAGTTCAATATAACTGCAAATTGCCTAGCTGATGATGGAGAAAGATGATGCTGGGTCTCCTCGTGTTTCCTCTAGGCTCTCAATATTCTGTTCATAGTGCTAACGTAATATCACTGCTGGTATTACTCGCATATACT
Source organism: Trichoderma endophyticum (assembly GCA_035079535.1). Taxonomy (NCBI): domain Eukaryota; kingdom Fungi; phylum Ascomycota; class Sordariomycetes; order Hypocreales; family Hypocreaceae; genus Trichoderma; species Trichoderma endophyticum. Next base: position 586,193 of record JAPMIQ010000004.1, read on the forward strand.
GAGTTGCGGTAAATGCAAGTAAGCATCAAGCACAAACAAAACACGAACAAGCTCCCCATACACTTCGTGTAGCATATTGTCAATGCCAACTGATGTGTGGTTCGAGACAAAGGCGGCGCGAAAAACAAAAACAGAAAAAATTCCGATGGGCGGAGCCACCCAAAATCACTTAAAACAGCGCAGTTCGTTCAATCTCATCACGCATTTCTGCCGGGATGGACGCGATCAATAGCATTCATTACAAGTCGATTCCCCAAGACGTCATTGGTCGGCTCGTCACAGGGTAGCATTAGCCTGTAGATGGAACTATGTCATCAATTAATACAGTACAGAGCAAGGAACAGACAGCAATCACTCGAAATACTAGTTGCGGCCCTCTTTTCTTCTTCTTCTCTCTCTCTCTCTCTTTAGATTTCTCTTTTCTCTTATTTTATACCAGGTACTCCGTATTCGTGATTGCTAGCGCTGCTGCTTCGAGCCCATCTATCACCGCCGTGTGATTCGGACTCGAACCTCCATCCATCACGAGACCGGTAGATGGCCGTCTTAGACACGAACATGCTGCGCCTCAATGCAATCCCCCCCCCAACAAATCTACCATTCATTCCCACGAGGACACTTGGCTACTGTACTCGTACTTTGTGATATGAAATTCTAGGATCACGAAATTGACGGACCATCTGAGCCATCTGGGGGTCGTCACCAGCTTTATATTGTATTTTCCTTCATTACAATCTGTCGTGGAGATCCAATATCGTCAGGCCTGTCATTGACTATTTCTCTCTGCCTCTCCACACCAAAACGGCTGCCTCCCTCATCTCATCCCTGAATCGTAACTCGGTGGGACCCTCTCGACCCAGCCCGCCAACTTCCAAGCTTTTTTTGCACAGTGCCGACAAAGTGATCGACCTGCGCTCTGCTTCACATTTAGGGCCGCCCCCCTGGTCAAACCGGGTTCAAGGGGTCAAACTGTGTGCAAAACAGAGGAAACAAAATCAAGAGCCCCTGGATAAGTGGACCTGGGACGCGCAAACATTGAACCCCCCTGGTCCCCGTCTCCCCGAGTATGTGGTGCATCCAGCCAAAGCAAAACACGTCAGTTAAGCCGGGCGTTAGTAAAGCTCCGTCCGATCTTGGGACACAAAGGAAAAAGGAACTTGGGGTTTGTCGCGATCGGGGTTTAGCTGTCCGAGATCCTGTCACGATGTTTCTGCATGGTTCTTGATACTGTTGGTAAAGAATCTAAAGGACAACCGTGCAAACGTAAAACATAGAGAGGTGAAACGGCTGATCAGAAGCAAAATAAGCAAAAAAAATATTCCGGCGCCGGGAGTCGAACCCGGATCGCCGCGGTACTCTCAATATGAAAGCGCGGTATGCTAGCCACTACACCACGTCGGATTTGTTGGTCTGGGAATCCCGTGACCATTTGATGGAAGCTGGGGTTGATATTGGCCCTCATAAAGCCTGTGTCAAAGAGGCAAGACACCAAAACGAAAACATCCCCATCCACCCACTCACCCATTGCACAAGCCACATATGTCACGCCCCTCACTCAAGTTCAGGTCCAGCTTTCATTCATTCGATACGTTCATTGAAGACATGTGCAACAGACCTCTGTCCGTAGAGCTAGCGAAATCTATGTGCAGACATACTTCACCTTAAACATCGGGGCTGGGCCATCTTGTCCAAAAACGCCATGTTGCCTTCGCCTGGCATACCTTTTCTTCCAGTGTTACTTCTCAAGAGCCATCCCGTAGAATATCTATCCTTTCTCCAGTGATCCAAGTCGAGCACAGCGGCTCGTGCCAAATACTAATCTGGCTCTTGAATCTAGAGAATGTGGTATCAGAGCCCCCAACTCCAGGTTGGAAAACAAAGAGACTGGGGATTAAAAAAAGGAGAGGAAAAAAGGGAAAAAGAAAAAAAAAGAAAAAGCAAAGAGGCAAAAGAAGAATGGCCGAGAAAAAATCGGCTGCCAAAAAGAATTGGCCATTGAGCGACCCAAAAGCGAAGTCGTCTGCAGCTACATAGTCGCAATGTCTTGATTGTTAGTAAACCCGCTGGATTCCTACCTGGAATTCGCCTCCGTCCAAGAGCGTTGAAATGTATGACAGTTTATCCGACGGCACGTAGATGAGTATCGGATATATATCGTTAGAAGTCACGCTGTTGACTGCGGTTAGTATTCCGTTATATTAAATGGGCCATCTCGCCCGTTTGGGTATCATCCAGATGTAGCTGCGTGACAAGATATGTTGGGGAGGATTGGGTGTTGAATCATCGTCGTTAGTCTTGGTGTAATGTGATCAATCATGGTCGGCGGCGCTTGACGTCTACAAAACAATTAGCTTCCGTCTGTCGCAGTCAGGGGCATCGAGTGAGCTTACCTTGTTCGTCTTCTGCGCCTTGCTCGTCCTCGGTTCGACGCCGTTTTGGTAGGCCGGAGGGTGTAGGCACGTCGTTGTCGTTTTTGGCATCATCGGCAGCGTCTGGACCATCTCTCCAGTCGATCTCGGGCATATCATCATCAAAGGCGAGATCCTCGTTGGTGATTTCCTCGTCTTGCACCGCACCAATGTCTAGCAGGGTAGAGATAGCTTCGGCATTATCGGCCAATGTGTTGGTCGTGCCAGTGTCGGGCTCATTGGACTCAATATATTCGTCCATCGGATGCATGGGAACCTGGCGAGATGTTCCATCGCCTCCTTCCACATGTACAATTTCTTCGTACTGAATCTCGCCCCCATCGGTTGTCATGGTCTCTTGAAGTTCCAGGTGAATGAATGGATTGGCGTCGGCGTCGTCATCTTCATCATCTAGGCGTGATTTGTTAGTGAATGAGGGAACGAACGTTGTCTTCATGTTGGTGGCCTTACCATATGAGTATGTTGCATCGGGGGCATCTTCTGCATTTGCATTTGCATGCGCGTTGTCGGAATGGTTCACTGGCTCTACAACCACTGCCTGAAGCTGTTCATCCTTATACTCCTCGTCCCCGCCATCACTATAGTCTCCCTCCTGGTTCGCAATCTCTTCAACCTCTGCGATGAAGTCTTCGGTATCTCTCATGAAGTCTTCATCCTCATCTTCATCTTCATCCTCTTCCTCTTCCTCTTCTTCCTCTTCTACTTCCTCTTCTTCTTCTTCCTCTTCATCCTGATCCGCAGTGTCGACAGGCTGTTCTTCGATGGCTGAGGTTTCTTCCTCTTCCTCTTCCTCATCTTCTTCCGACGGCTCAGATTCTTCACTGCCACCGTCGGCATCGTTTTCGTCATTCTCATCATCGTCCTCAACACTCTCGTGAGTTTCTGTGGCATCATTGGTTTCGCTAGCCTCATCATGATCATCATCATGCTCATGTCTGTGATGGGCATTAACGGCAGCATGATGATGTCCAAATGGAGACTCAAATAAATGAATCACTTCATCGAGCCCCCTACCAGCCGCCGCACTTTCAGCCAGGAAGTCAAATCGTTTGCTAGCGTTCGACCTTGTGAAGAGGTACGTGTATAGAACTCGCGAACTATCGGGATCTTGGTTCTTCACTAACAAGTCAAACACCTCCAACACTTGTCGTAGTGTGATGGCTGCGAGTGACTTTTGTTCTGTGGTCTGCAGAGCAGTTAGTTTAGTTCCTTTGAAAAACAGCCATATATGGAAACGTACCTCTGTAAATTCAAGCCCGAGTTCGTCGACTTGAAAGACAAGTTCATCTTGTGCTGCGATTTCATTTTCTAGCTCTGCTCGAAAACCAGCAAGCACTGAGTCCATTGAGTGATCCAGGACGGATACGTCAGAAAAGAAACCTTGCGTTTTATCTTGCGAAAAGAATGGAAATTCGTCCCCTTTATATTGTACAGTGATGGCTGGGAAATCGTGCTCATCAGAGGTTGGCTCCTCAGGCTGTGACAGCGATTCGTCTTGCTGATATTCCACAGAATCTTGTTCTCCCGGGCCGTCCACCATGGTCTCCTCGTTATCAGAGCCCGTTGCATTAGTGTGCTGTTCGTACGCCTGGTCGTGTGAATCACTATTCTGGGTTTCAGGGTGCTCGTATGAGCCTTCATTCGTGGGTGGAATGACTGTCTCGGAAACAATGGTCTCTGCAGCACCACTGGCAGCCTCTGGTTCATCCTCATGCTCCCACGTTATTTCATCTTCATCATCTTTAGCTGCTGACTCCGGCACGTCAGCATTACCAGCAGGCTCTGTTGGTGGCTGAGGTACGGCGGGCTCTGCTACAACGGCATCGGCGACGTCTTCCACAGTGATAGTGTCGTGCACAGGATTCTCTTCCTCATCTAGATGATGGATTGGCTCATTTGTCGCCGTTTCATCGCCATCCTCGTAGTCAATCTCGTCTACTACCTGTTCGGACTCAACAACGACAACATCTTTGGATTGTTCCGTTTCCAAAGCAACATTTTCATCATGTAGTTCGGCGGCTACTTCTGCCGGGTGGTGGGATTCTTCGGCAATGTCGTCATGGTTGTACACCGCATCGTCCTGAGGGCGGTCTGCTCCCGTATCTTGGAAGCGTTCTTCGTCGTGTTCGAGTTCGGTATTTTTCGATTCGGTACCTACATAATCTTCGACTGGGTGCACATGCTCTGGCGCACTTGAGTTTTGCTCATCCTGGTGAGACGGCCATTGTTCGTGAGTCTGATCTTCGGTCGTATCGATGTCGTAGTCGATGAGGTCATCGTCGGCCTGCTCGTCAAACTTGATTGACGGGGCCAAGTCAACATCCATCTCAATCTCAGCCATGGTGAGTGACGGCCTGAGTGTTGGATTGCTATATCGTTAATGCAAGGGTGTGAATTTCGGACAGGTATTGCAAATGCTCCGATGGTCGTGATTCGATAGTTGACGGATTTGTCGGTCGGCGTGAGCTTCTTAAGCTACACGGCAATGCAAAAGAAGCGCTTTCCGGAGATCAAGGTTGGAGATGCCCAGGGCAATCCTTTGTTGAGTCGAGAGCTAGATGATGTAGTGTTGCGCCACTCACGATATCGTGTCTTCAGGTTGGTGGCTGGCGACAGGAGAGCGACACATTGATATCGAGAGAAAAGAAGAGAAAAGAAGAAAGAGGGTCGGGCGACACGGAAAACGCGTCGTATAAGAAGATGTTCAAGACAAAGGGATCGTAGTCGAGGCAAATGCTGACAGATGCAGTGCAGCCTGATGAAAGTTGCGGCTGAGGCTAATGAATGCGACAAACAAACTTTCCAAAGGCAGCTTTGCTGGATTTCTGGAGAAAGCTGGCCCACACGTGAGAGAGCTGACTAAAAGAGGAATAGCGGGTATGGGAGTCCGCTAAGTGACGAGTACCTGAGGTCTGCAGGCTTGGCTGCGGCAATGAGGGGTACTGGAAACATGAGATCAATGAGAGACAGGGGTAATCGGTGGCTTTTTGTACTCTATACCTCTACTGCTCGTGCTTTGAGAGGTGCTCAATGAAGCAGCAAACAGCACATCAAAGCAATTCATGAGTCACTAATGACTTAATGATTGTATCAGCAGAGATGAATTATATGAAACATGGTTTTTGAAACAATATTTTCGAGTCTTATGGAGTAAAAGAAAGTTATTTACGGAGCTCACCACAGTCAATATGCAACACCAACAGCCCTCTTCTCCTGCATTCAGGTTCAGGTACCCAATACCTCGTCTCTCAAAGCCCCTCCACAGGCTCAACACGTGACGTCGCTTTTGGCAGCCAGCAGTAGCCTTGTCACTGAGCCAGCAACTAAACTCCAGCTCCTGAGTTAGACGTGGCTCAATTGAACCATCTGGACATCCCACCAAAGCCTCCCCCAGATTGCTCTTCAGTGCACAACAAGTCATTGCCAAAATGGTGCGCGCACAGCTCCAAAATGCTCCGAGAATCGAATGAATTTCATTGAAAACTAACGGCTGGCCAGGTTGTTCTTGCGGCCTCCATCTGCACCCGAGGCGGGAAAGCTGTCCTCTCCAGACAGTTTCGAGAGATGCCCAGATCCCGCATTGAGGCTCTCCTTGCGTCGTTCCCCAAGCTGGCAGACAGCGGCACTCAGCACACAATCGTCGAGCAGGACAATGTTCGATTCGTCTACCAGCCTCTCGACGAGCTCTACATGGTGCTCATCACCAACCGACAATCCAACATTCTGCAAGACATCGACTCCCTGCACCTGTTCGCCCAGGTCGTCTCCAGCACCTGCAAGACGCTAGACGAGAGAGAAATTGTCCGAAATGCCTACGAGCTGCTCAGCGCATTCGACGAACTGGTCACACTCGGCTATCGAGAGAACCTGACCATCAGCCAGATCAGGACCTTCTTGGAAATGGAGAGTCATGAGGAGCGCATCCAGGAAATCATTGCACGGGTATGGACCCAATTGCTCTGTCACCATGGCGAGCCGAGTTGCTTACACCGAGACAGAACAAGGAGCTTGAGGCTACCGAGGAGCGGAAACGCAAGGCAAAGCAGCTGGAGATGCAGCGCAAGGAGTCCGCCAGAAGTGGCCGCCCTGCCGCCCCGCGAACACCCGTCTATCCTACCTATACCCCTCCCTCCCAGCCTGCTGCCAGCGCATACGACTCATACGAAGCTGAGAAGAACAAGACATTCAACAAGTGGGTGATATTGGATCCTGTTGCCCGCTCTCCATAGTGCTAATCAATTCGCTAGGCCATCTACCCTCAAGACAAAGGGAATGCAGCTGGGCAAGAAGTCAAAGACGACCGACATTTTCGAAAAGGTTCGAGGAGACCTTGGTGCTGGAGCCGACGACGCTCCTCTCATCACGCCAACGCCTGCTGCCGCCGCCGAGCCCGAATCGCGAATCTCAACTACGCTGGACCGTGATGCCATCCATGTCACAATTGCCGAGACGATAAGCGCCAAGCTCTCAAGAGAAGGCGCAGTCAACTCTATTGCAATCAACGGAGATTTGACATTGCGAGTTTCAGATCCCAGCCTAACAAAGATTAAGCTCGGCCTCCACGCTATTCCTTCCCACGGTGCCCAGTTCCGCCCTCATCCCAACGTGGACCGCAACCTCTTCAACAGCTCCAAGGTTCTGCAAATGAGCAATGCGGCTCGAGGATTCCCAGTCAACCAAGGCGTAGGACTCCTACGATGGAGAGCCTCACCAAAGGCTGACGACGCAAGCGCTTGCCCTATTACGTTCACTGTCTGGATTAACAAGGACTCCGACAAGTACAACATCACGGTCGAGTACGAGCTGACTGGCGGCGATGCCCTGCGAGATGTCGGTGTCGTTATTCCTTACCAAGGAAGCGAGCCTGTTGTCTCTAGCTTCGACGCCTCTTACGAGGTATCGGGAGATACACTGGAGTGGAATATTGGCTCTGTCGACGATGAGAACCCCAGTGGATCGTTTGAGTTTGAAGCGGAATCCAATGATGAAAACGACTTCTTCCCCATGACTATTCGTTTCAACAAGACAACGCCGTTTGTGGATGTTGATGTAAGTTTGCAGCTGATTTTGAGCGCCTAGTGAAAGTCTTTGTCGCTAACATTTGCTCTTAGGTCACTTCCGTTTCCTTGATTGAAGAAAACGAGGAGGTTACTTTCTCAAAGGATGTCAAGTCCGCAGCGGACAACTATTTGGTCGAGTAGATGACTAGAATTAATACTAGAAGCGTGGATTGTCTTTTCTTGTCATTTCTTTTTTCAATATGGGGTTTATAAAATGGGAGGCTTGGGCGCTTGGTGACCCTGCTCCGGGAACGTGTAGAAAGATAATGCTTCAAATGATGACGTGATGCGAAGATCTCTTAAAGTGACACAAGGTGCGTATTGTGGTGTTGTGCCAAACAGGATTGTGATATGGCTATAAGAGCCGCCATCATTGATGCCACTCCAGGGTTGGGATCATACATGACTGAACTGATTATGATCTCCCTAGGTGATTCTGAACAATGTGCCTTTGATTGAGGAATTTGCAAATCTGATTTATTTACAGTCGCTATGAGACTGATGATACGATCATCATGGCCTATTCATTACGAAAAGCATAGGTTTATCACACAATACTGGCTACAGGATACTGACAGATCTCGCTTGCAATTTAGGTGCTACTTAAGGAAATAATAAAGAAAACCAACTTCAACTACATAGATACAACAACTTTGGTGTCCATCAATTCGCCCACTCAGCAATCAATTGCTCAAAATCCACGCCATACAGCCAGTCAAGGTCAAAAGGCTCAAAATTACCAGCCTTGACTGCGTCCGGCAAACGTCTCTTGTTCAGCTTATCGTTCAGATCCAATACCCTGTCCACACGAGCCTGTCGTCCCAGCTGCCAGTTCTTGAGCGCCTTGGCGATACGCACGGCATCTTGTGGGTCATCTTCAGACTCTTTCATTTGTTGTACCCTGGCTACAACACCGGCAAAAGTGTAGACGTCTTCAAAGGCCTGGTTCACGCCTTGGCCGGCGGTAGGGGGGATTGCGTGAGCTGCGTCACCGAGGATGACAACGCGGCCCTGGGTCCAGGTGTCCAGCTTGGGGACGAGATAGAATGGCCACAGGTTAATGCCCTTGAGCGGGATGTCGGTCACGGCATTGGCCACAATGGGGGGGAAGTCGGCGCTTCCTTCGCGCAGAAAATCGACGCACCAGGACTTGTTGTCCATCAGATCGTCCCAGCCGGCGCGGTCGTACTCTTGTTGGAGACGACGTTGCTTCCCGATGAGGACCTCCGAGCCGTCGGCGCGCTGTGGGGCAATGACAAAGGCGCCGTGCTTGGGGCTCATGATGGTGACCGGCAGGGGGTAGTCGGGTCCGGCCTGGAGCTGCGCGCGGGGCACGGCGGCCGTGACGCCAATCATGTTGGTGAACTTGGGGACGAGGTCTGGGTACAGGTGCTTGCGGACACGAGAGTGGATGCCGTCGGCGCCGACGAGGAGCTTTGCGGTGGCGGAGGATCCGTCGGCAAAGGCGAAGGTTACGGAGGAAGGAGATTCGGAGGTGACGTGGGAGAACTTCTTGTTGTACTGGACGGGGATGCCGGCGTCGCTGACCATGGAGACGAGGACGTTGATGAGCTCGTAGCGGTAGATGCGGAGGGCCTTGTATGCGTGTTTGGCCTGGGAGCCAAACTCGAAGTTGTCGACGGGCTTGTCGTCATCGGAGTGGAAGAAGAGTTCTTCGAAGTGGTAGCCTAGAGGTGCAATGTTGGCGTAGACGCCTAGGGCGTCGAGGATCTTGAGGGCATTGGGGGAGAGCATGATGGCGCCGCCAATGTCGAGGGAAGCTTCGCGGGATTCGTAGAGAATGCAGGGGATGTTTTTGCGGTGGAGGGCGAGGGCGAGGGTGAGGCCGGAGAGGCCTGCGCCGATGATGGCAACGCCGGTTGATGGGGAGGCCATGTCTTGGGATTTTTAATTTGTGATAAGAGGTTAAGGGTAAGGAGGTGTGTTGGTGATGGTTTATAATGTTGCTTTTAGTCTTATTGAGATTGGATGATGATGATAATGAAGATGAGAAACAAATTGCTTGATGATCTGGCTGATATATATACCACTTACACCTGTATATACCAGACCTGCCTTCATCACGGCATATACGTGATATCACGGTCTATTCGACGCCATATTGCAAAGGATTTGCCTTTGACAACACAGCCAATCCTTCGTATCTCCGCCGTCTAATCAAATGCCGGCATTCACAATCATCGGGAGTCCTCCCGGCACATCATGATCGGAGCCGGAGGGAGTTCGGTACGAGGAAATTCGGCAGCCTTTGCTGGTGCCCGTCTCGGCCGGGTTCTGACCCCACTCGGCCGAGTGGGGTGGCTTCGGAGACGAATTAGGCCGTCTTGTAGCCGAGGAAGCCAATGAGTTTGAATGTGGCAGAGCAGAAGGATTTGGGGTGCTTGGAGGATGGAAAGGGAGGATGCTCATATTGCCGATACAGCCGGAGGGGGAATTGAGAAGGTGAATTGGATTGGTGAAGACGGAATTCAGTCTTGTCTTTGGTGTATGGGTTGGTGCGTGCACTTTGACATACCAGTGGCTTACAAGCGCATCATGTTATTCACAAAATTAGTTGATGTGGTTTTACAAAAGACCTCTCTCAGAATTTAATTCTATATAAAAGTACAATCATCAAATCTATGTAAAATCATAAGATACGGAATCTATTTAGCAAATGGGCGCCAGCTGTTTGTAGAAGAAAGCACCGTCCTTCAGTGAGCCATCTTGAGGCGAGATGCCGTAGTTGGGGACTATTCCTATCTGTAAACACACGAACAAGTAAATCAGTCTCAATCAGAAGATCAATAAAATGCAGAGGAGGTCATACAAGAATATAGCCTAAGCGAGGATATACATATTTTTCTGCCGTAGAGCCAACGTCTGTTCCTAGTTGCTGCGAACATGTTAGTCCCGATATAGCACTCAACTTGTGAAAATGCACGTCTTCACAACTCACCAGCAGTGTCCTTTTCTTTTCTTTTGCGATTTCTTCCAGTTCATTGAGTAGTTTATTAGCTATTCCCCTTCGTCGATAATTTGGCGACACCATGAGCATCTCGACGTCGCCTCGGAAAGGGCCTGTGTCCGCTTCCGGCATGCCTAGCTCTATGATGCCGGCCACATCGTCCTTGTCTTTGCCGTCTGATGATACCAGAGCAATTAAGGTGATGCGACGGCCGGTAGAGATCTGAGAGAAGCGTTCGTTCCAGAAAATTTCCATCTTTTGGACTTTTTCGGGAGTAAAGGGTGGGTGGAAGCGTAGGAGAGCGCCGTCGAACTGGATGCAGTCAATGTGCATTTGGATGATGGCGGGGATTAGATGGCTGTGTTGAGAGGGGGAGAATGGAATAATGTTAATGTGTTCCATAATGTCTGTCTTGTTTTCTAAAATATTAAATACTAGCAGAATTTCAATTTACTCAGTCTATGAAGGAAAAGACCGACTGGGAAGATGTTTTCCGGATGCAGAGTTGGGAATAAATACTTGGTTCGGTCTATAATTCACGAGAAATACGGAGCTGTTAGCACGCGCAATGGGGACTCGTAGCGTGAAAAAGTGCACGTCAGCGCCCAAGAAGCCGCGAATACACCTCTTACGGACTGGATAGCTCATCCGGCTCGTCTTCTTTGATCTAGGCGGCCGGGATGACTTTAATGACTTCCTCAGCCTTAGATTGGGTCTCGGTCTCGGTCTCGGGCTCGGGTTCGGTCTCAGTCTCAAAGGCGGCGGCAGCTATTACGGCCAGCGTTATAGCTCTAACGATAGCGGCGGATCGACGGCATCAATACACGCAGCTGCTTGCCGCTGAGTCAATTCATACTATCAGCGATTAATTAAACTGGGGCTTGTCTATGGAGAAACGCTAGCAACTTACTTACGGTACTTAAAGGTGAAGATTAACTATACATGTAACAACTAAATACAGACCTTGCCATTGAAGATGTCACAGTTGTTCAATATTAGTCTCTCCCAATAGAATCAGATCGATGCCATGATTTAAAGTGGCTTGTCGGCTAAAGAGATGGTTGAATCTGTTCGCTGCTAGACCGCTGTACAGCTCAACGTCGACGATTGAAGCTACAAGGCCTTTCCGCCATCTCATTGATACTAATATACGTATTAATTCAAGGTGTAAAAGAACGCTAGGAACGGACCGTTCTATATCAGACGTGTATCTCCCCACTAGCGAGCTGATCATCAGCTCTATAGCTTTTCGCTACCCATCAGTCAACGCAGTGCCTCTTTTGTCGTCGATATTCTACTTAGGCCTTACTCTAGGCCATCATTGGTTGCAACCAATTTCAGCCGCATGAGGCAGCCTGACGCCTTATTGCTCCCCCCGCTTCTTGTAGTTTTCTTAATACTCCCTTTTCTCGTTGATTATCATCCATGGATCTCATTCTCTACCTGCTTGACTTGCCATAGGCGCCGCATTGGCTGATAGCCGAGTCTGTGAACACGAGTAAGATTACGAAAGGTTCATGGTTTGGATATTACACGGTGCCAGCCGCGAGACGCCGGAACATGGGCCACCATCTATCCCACGAAGCGATGGCAACGCCGAACGCTGTCGATACATTTCGGAATTCATCCAATATCCAAGCGCCTGCAACTGCTACCTCTCGACTACAAATCGACCCTTCTCGGGTGGTTACTAGGCAAAAGAACCTTGTTTTCCGCGTTACTGGCCTCCCGGCCTCGCAGACGAACGATGCCCTGGTAGATTTTATCCGCCAAAACCTATTGAAGGGTGAAGAACAGTCACAATCAAAAGTCACCGCAAGCATCGTGCCGTCTTGCTCCAACAATAAGCAGGAGACGGTTGCGTTAGTGGAGTTTGGCGGCAGAGTTCCTGATTTCTTGTCCGCGCTGGACGCGAACCCTCTGGAAGATTGGCAGGTTGAGATGGGTGATGTGGATATAAATTTTGACCAACATTTCTTTGGGTTTACACAGCTCTACACCCCCAAAGCAGACAAGCCAGTTACCGCAGAGTATGTAACATTTCGTTAATGGTGCAATCTGCTCTTGCTGTTCCTATGCGCAGCCCTAACGCTAATCCACTGGGTCGCAGTATAATCGCCATCACCGGTCTCGATGGACATGCATATGGCTCGTGGAGGGGTAAGGGAAACCTTGGGCGGATGTGGTTGCGCCATTTCCTGTCTGAAGACTTGCCCTACTGTCGCACGATGACTTATGGTTACAACTCGAAGCTCTCAGCCCGTGGAATCGACACCATTATGGACTATAGCCGGGGGCTAATGGAGGCACTCAAGAAAATCCGGAACACAGAGGAGGTAAGCTCTATTACAACATGCTGTCATAAGAGCACGGATCGGAGGCTAATAAATGCACCGCTCTAGCTAAGGCAGCGACCGCTCTTCTTCATCGCACACAGCTTTGGCGGTATCATACTCGCTCACGTAGGTTATCCGTCGTAACTCACATGTAAAAAGCTCAATAGCAGTATAGTGCCTTGTAAAAGCGGTCCAAACGAACGAAGACGATCATCCAACGATTGCAACGCTCCACAAGGCTACATACGGGATGCTTCTCTTTGGGATTCCGCATAAAGGGCTAGTGGTAAATGATATTGAAAAGATGCTGGCTGGCCGAGATAACCACCCGCGGAGCGCGCTGCTTCAGCAGATCAAAGTCAAGTCTGACTTGCTAGAGAATCAGCTGACCGATTTCAAGAATCTCGTCCGAGACCGGAAGGTTGTAAGCTTCTATGAAACAAGGCAGACTAGGCAGCTTCAATTTGTAAGTAAAGGGGTATCATAGCACCGAGGAGATGGCTGAGACCAGTAATAGGACAGCGACAGCCAACGCTGGGAAAGAACTGGCGACTTCATTACCAAGGTGGACAACGACTCGGCCCTTCTTCAACTTCCCGATTTTATGGAGGATAAAATCCCCCTGGACTCGGATCATTCAATGATGGTCAAATTTGGTAATAGAAACGATACTGGGTATACCAGTGCGCTGGATAAGCTTCAACAGTTTGAGCAGGAGGCTTCAAACGTAGTGAAGGCTCGCTTTTGTAAGTAGATAATGCGTCTCGCTGGTTCTATGTAAATCAAGGACAGCCTTTATTTAATCATCCTTGTGCTTGATTTTAGCTAATACCAACTTGTAGCGCGAGTCCAACGGACTTCGACTGTGAAGTGTAGGTTTGGCTGCCGCCAGCAATATCTACGAAATACTAAGCCAAAGTCTAGATTTTATACCCTACACAAGTAATCCAGACTTTGTAGGACGCTCAGAAATCCTTAAATTATTGAAAGACCAGCTGGGGCATACACGACGGACGAGTAGTACATCTCAAGCAAGAGCATCATTATATGGCTTAGGCGGGACTGGGTACGTTATTAACCTTTTTGGTATATATCGTATGCTAACAGGGGATAGTAAAACGCAAATCGCATTGGAATATGCATTCCAGCTGCAAAAGACACACCCTACAATTTCCGTTTTCTGGATTCATGCTAGCAATGCCGCCCGATTTCGCCAAGCGTTCTTATCTATCGCACAAGAGTACGACGTCCCTGACTACTCGGAACCCAAAGTTGATATGCTGCTATTAGTGAAAAATTGGTTGGAGGAGAAGGATCACGGAGAGTGGCTCATGATCATTGATAACGCAGATGATATGCAGCTTTTCTTTGGCCAGCCTGCGGGCACTGCTACAAACCCTAGCAAAGAGAAAGATGAGAAGAATCTGGCTCGATACTTACCCGAATGTGCACATGGTACAATTTTAATCACGACGAGGAACAAGCAGGTGGGAGTTAGGATGACCAAAGGACAGCAGCCGATAGAAGTGCTGCGAATGAATGAGGGGGAGTCAGTACAGCTCCTCCGTGCGAGGCTTCAAGACACAAGCGCAACCACTACTGAATTGTCAACGCTCTCTTCTCAATTAGAACACCTTCCGCTTGCGTTGGCTCAGGCTGCTGCGTTCATTCAAGAAACTAGCATAACAGTGGACAAATATCTCCAACTCCTAAGCAATAGCCACCGCGAGGACATCGTGCACCTGCTGAGCAGGGAATTCGAGACGGTGGGGCGAGACACAGAAGCTCCCCAGGCAGTAGCACAAACATGGATGCTTTCGTTCCAGCAAATCGAGCAGCAGCACGTCTTAGCCAGCGAACTCCTCTCCTTTATGAGTATGCTCGATCGACAAGATATCCCGGCTCAGTTTTTATCGCATTATGGCAAGCAAACAGGGGGCGGGGTCCCGCGAGCTGAAATAGAGCTTACAGAAGCGCTGGGTATCCTCAAGGCCTTCTCGTTCGTCACAGAGACTACAGATAGTGGCAGCTTCGATATGCATCGGCTTGTACAGTTGGTGACGCGTAAGTGGCTTACTAGCCGGGGAACGATTAGTCGATTCAGCACGGAAGCACTGATGACAGTGTCGAACATGTATCCCTACGGCGAATACGAAAACCGAACAAAATGCGCTGCATACCTATCACATGCAAACGCTGTGTTACACTTAAATGGGTTAAAATCAAAAGATGAAAAGAAAGCAAGGGCATCTCTTCTCTACTGTATTGCTGATTACTTCAACCTTGAGGGCAAATGGAGTCAAGCAGAGATGTTCCATACAGAAGCAAGAGAGATACGAAGAGAGTTATTAGGCGCAGACCACTTGGATACGTTAAACAGCATGCACAGCCTTGCTTTTACATATATATGCCAGGGCCGGTGGAAGGAGGCTGAGGATCTAAACGTGCAAGTGATGGAGACTTACAAGATAAAGCTAGGCGCAGATCATCTATATACACTAACTAGCATAAGCAACCTTGCATCAACATACGTATACCAATGCCG
The DNA here is from genome assembly GCA_035079535.1 of Trichoderma endophyticum. Lineage (NCBI taxonomy): Eukaryota > Fungi > Ascomycota > Sordariomycetes > Hypocreales > Hypocreaceae > Trichoderma > Trichoderma endophyticum. The sequence goes on from JAPMIQ010000004.1 coordinate 601,531, forward strand.
ATGGAAGGAGGCCGAGGATCTAAACGTGGAAGTAATGAAAACTTGCAAGATGAAGCTAGGCGCAGACCACTTGGATACGTTAAAAAGCATGCACAACCTTGCATCAACATACGGAAAACAGGGCCGATGGAAGGAGGCTGAGGATCTAAACATGCAAGTGATGGAAATTCGCAAGATGAAGCTAGGCACAGATCATCCACATACACTGACCAGCATGAACAACCTTGCATCAACATACCTGAACCAGGGCCGATGGAAGGAGGCTGAGCATTTAATAGTGCGAGTGATGGAAACTCGCAAGATGAAGCTAGGCGCAGGTCATCCACAAACACTGACCAGCATGAACAACCTTGCATCAACATACGCGAAACAGGGCCGATGGAAGGAGGCTGAGGATCTAAACGTGGAAGTGATGGAAACTTGCAAAATGAAGCTAGGGGCAGATCATCCACATACACTGGTCAGCATGTATAATGTAGCCTTTACGTGGGAAAAACAAGGTCGACATAATGATGCCCTAGCTTTAATGAAGACCTGTGCGCAAACTCGACATCAAGTCCTAGGTCCGACGCACCCTGATACAATCTTGGCTCAATCAAAGGTAGAAGAGTGGGAGATTCAGGCTGTGTTATATATAGCGATTTTGGGGTTTGCACCCATACCCCCTCCTTACACGTAGTCACCCCCTACATGTATGCAACAATACAAGACCACAATTCTGCTAGTTCTACATAGGTAGTCACCTAATCTCAATGTTTAGTCTTTGCTTTATTTGGGAAGAATTGCCGTGACTTACAAGGTAAATCATAATCTATCACAGATCGAAGCTTTGATCATTAGGTTAATCAGGTAGTTTCAAGAAGAAATATAGTATCGTCTGGCTCACTCTTCTAAGAGTGTTTTCCTCCCCAGACACTTTTGGCTACCCTTTGTAAACTCTAGAATGAATGTGAATGACTCTAAGTAATTGGTCAAGCAAAGAAGTGGCCAGAAGTCGTCTTTCAGACGATTCATGCCTGCTATTTCTCGATTTTTCAAGAACCCGCGTCATCCTCCGTAAAGCATTTTTCTGTAATCATGTTGGGCCTGGGAAAGCAACATTGCTGATTCACGAGCCGGCGTAGCATTTAGGTCATGGCCATCCATAAGACATAGAATCAGCCAAAACTGGAGGGGCAGAAATGTTAGTGCCACCTTTGACATTGATACTACATGTATGCATCAATATATTTCACACTGTAATAAGCCACAATTTACCATGGTCCCTGGTGAAAATCCACATCCATCAGATTCGGCAACTGCGACACCTTCTATGACAATTACTGTAATACTAGGTTATGGCAGAACATGCTGATTGAGATGAATTTCATGCATCAGTATGGTATTAACCCACTTGTGGCGGACGACGGATACCAGTACATGATCGCGAAATCGGCACATGGAGCCAGTGTACCGTTGGAAAGCGTGCGAAGGCGTGCCCAACAAGTAGAAGAGTCTTGGTGTCAAAGATGACAGTAATTACCCCTGGGCGTTCAGCTCAGGTTCAGGTTCGGCATGCGAAGTTGCGGAAATACGATCCATATGACGCGATACAAACATGCCAGTTTACGTCGGAAGCATATGGCGTCCTAGATCACGTTTGTACGTTGGACACACCGGGAATGACACCGGAAGCCAGTTGGGTCACGGTGGTTAACTCCACGGATGCGTCAATGAGACTGATGCGAAAGCATGGCCAACTGACAGACTAAGTAGTATCCAATAGATTGCGAAACTCGAAAACAGCATAGAAGTTCCAGGTTGTACGTTCTGATAGATTTGCTAGCCAGCATCACAAGTCAACATGCATGCATTACTAAAAAAGAGTCCAGGGTGATGCTGAAAGAAAGCCAAATGTCTCGGCTTGACGTTCCGCTCGCCACGCAAGTGTGAAAACGCCAGTTACAGATGGTCAAGGGTAGCGCCTCTGCTAAAGATGCGTGAATGGATCACATACCCGGTGCTCTACCCAATCTGCTCACATTTCGCTGGTCATGGTGTAAGTCCCCAGGCATCTCATAACCCATGCCATTGCCTTACTAATTAAGCACACGTCTGTTTTGGGTGCTCGCTTGACGATCTCACAGCAAGCTGCCAGCTGAAATGACCCCTGTCCGTATTAGTCGTGGAGATCGTGGAGATCGTAGAGAGGACGCGTCAATCCCGCATCAAACCTGGGTGGCATATCCATCTCCTCGTCATTCTGACAAATTTTCTGAGTTTCGCCCTGCTTTATCCGGGGATGCTAGCTGCATGGGTTTTGCTCAGTTCTGGTGATATCTTTCAGAGACAACAGGCGGGTTTAGTTAGTGCAGCCAAACAAGGAGCGGCCGATGCAAGGCCAAGCAAAACACTTATGTATGAGTAGATCACCAGGAACTAGAAACTCTTCCCTGTAAGTGGCGCTGGTAGACGCCCTTGGCGGTGAGCAGCTCTGCCGATGAGGTTGTTCATCCGCTGGCCATGTTGTTGATGCTGTACTGAGCCTTTTCTGACTTTACACCCATGTCTATTTTGCACCATAGCACCAAGGCGCCAATGACATCCGTAATTCGTGCAACCTGAAATTCCTTGTTCAAGCGCACGTACCTTGGCTGTTGTGTGACTTGCAACCGTTGACAGAACGGAACAATGTCTCGCAGAGAATCATGTATCCACGTGATGGCCAGCTCAGTCAATACCGCGTGTAGCCAACTGAGACATTCTAACTCCGAGGAGAGATGATGGGCAGACGAGGAAAGAGGGAAAACAAGGAAAAGAGGATATAAGTCGGATATTGAGCTGTTGGTTTGCATGCATGTATAAGAAAAGAGGTGCTACCGCTGTGTCCCATTGAGGACCTCTGAAGTTTTCAAGAAACCACAAGTACATGGTTTGCTTTGCGGCATTGTTTGACATGTGGCATCTTATTCGGATATTGGTAGCATCGCGACTTTGGTTCAGCGATGGGAATCCAATCGCGGCACAGCGAGGCGGCCATGGCGTATCATCTCGCCTCATTATCGACGGACAAGGATTTCTAGATGTCACCGAGATGCGCTCATTAGACTCGATGGTTCTAGATGCTAATGGAGCAACTCTATGGTTGAAGAGGCGCGAGAGATATAGCAGTCGCTTTGCTTGCCCGTCGCTGCAAAACAGTCCATATCCGCTGAGCCTGTCTCTTCGGATCGACGATGATGGTAACTTCAACCTGAGCACGGTCAACATCCCATCTATAATGACAGGTTAGAACCACTTTCCAATAACGGCAGCCAAAGCATGTCCATGAGCTCACCTTGACTATGTACATAGCCTGTTATAGCATTTCGAAACAAGTGTCAGGCAGCCTCAAGCCCCTGCCTGAGATCTCTGTCGAAGATGCAGCCTTCATCAATAAAATGATTGAGCAGAAGTTCATACCATACCAGAACATCCCGGATGCCCCAAAGAGGCCTATCCAAGAAATCAGGGCTCTAGGAAGACAATACTTTCCCTTTACACCCTACAACTTTGAGCTTGCCATGACTCTTTACGACTGGACAACGGCGTCATTTGCGCGCATGGTGCTGTTCAAAATCTTTCAGTACACCGGTATCGACTCGGGGATCGCAGCGCTTCCTCACCCGTTGGATCGTGAGAGCCTCGCTGTCAACATTTGGCAGAGTAACTTTTCCGTATATACCCCCCAGGATGCAGACTATATGCGGACCTTTTTGATGCAGCCCGCACATTCGTTTGACAATCTGACTGCTCAGCTCGAAGAGGTTATCGATGAGGTGTACAACTTTAGCGAAATCGAAAATCGCCTTCTGGTTGCCGCTATGCAGTCGATGCCCCGGACTCCGATCGCTTCGAAGCCACGGCTGTTTAGTGGACAGGTTGACATTGAGCAACTTGGCACAGAACGGTTCGGCATTGAGTTTGAAGAGTGTCCGCTGAACGAGGGCCCTGTTGGGGTCGAGCTGACGCATTCACTGACAAATGCACTGGCCAGTTACATGGCTGTTGGAAAGACCGTCACAACCAAGATGGTCTGGAGTTTTACGGATAGCATGGAAGAGGCAATGCATTATTCTAATGGGATCGTGCTGGTGTTGAATCCGCCGTCTGGTGCCTCAGTGTGGGACAGTGTATCGTTTGTCACGCCGCTATCTGATGATCCGGCCAAGATGGAATATACAGCTGCTCCAGGTACCAAGTTTAAGATTCAGTCTGTTCAACATACTGCTGTCTCGGGTAAGCCAGTGAAGATGATCGGTCTGGAGCCAGTGTTGGAGCGAGATGGGTCGCTGAAGGCGCCGCCAATGCTTGAAGAGATCCATCAGCAGCGACTAAGTGCGGATGTAGTTGAACATGATGTTGTACGTTTGGGTGAACAGGGCATTGACTTTCATGGATCTGTTCCGTCACGACGTGGTCGATATAAGACCGAACGGCAGGGCAAAAGTGGGTGGATGGATGAGTAATTGTGATGAGATGAAAATGAAGAAATGATTATAAAACATATGCACTTATTCCCGCGATGCTACATTAACCTTCTAGCTGAATGGGTATCTAGATTGATCTATTGAAGCTTGGCTTCTTGGCAGATCTGTCCGATCTCAACTGCTACGTCTTGGACTAGAAGATACAAGATGAGATGGATTGCATTTCGTCTCTGGTGTTTTTTGTCTTTTACCTACCCTACATGTACATGGACATATCTTGTGTTTAACCACGTATAAAGCCCCATTGCATGCTGAATATTCGTATTCTTATTCTAAAGATATTAAGCATTTGTAATTCTTAATTACCTTCTTCTTCTACTGCTTCTCGCTTTATTCTCCGTCTTATTTGATCCGCTTGCGATCCGTCTTACAAGGCTCAATTCTTCCTGCCGCTTCAGTTAACCTTGGAAGGCAAACACAGGGGGGTTTACAGCGGACAAGCCACTAATCGTCCAGGGGTTTCCTTGCCACTGCAGCGGCCAATCACAGCCCCCGGACCCGACATGCCAAAAGAATCGAGGCCTCAACTGCTTCTCCACTCCCGAAGCCGCTCGCCGTCCTTCTAATTTTACCTCATGCTCAGCTTCAGCCTCAGCCGCATCGTCTTTTCGGGCGTCACTCTTGCAGCCTTGATAGCGATTGCATCGGCTATTTTACCGTCGTTTCTGGGCCTGGATTCTTTTTCGTTTTCGGGCTTGTCAGAGCTGAAGCTAAGGGCAGAGCCGCAAAAGATACGGACAAACACACAGACGCAGACTCAAGCAGAGGCGGCAACCAACATCCTCGACGACACAATGGCTTCGCTGCGTCGGGCTGCTCCGCTGGTGTTTCCCGCCCTGGGCCGGCATACGGCCACTGTGATTTTCATCCACGGACTGGGTGACAGCGGCAGCGGCTGGGCTGATGCCGTACAGATGTGGCAGAGGAAGCATCGGCTGGACGAGGTTAAGTTTGTGCTGCCAAATGCTCGCATCATGCCCATCACAATGGTTAGTTGGTAAATCGATATACGAGTAGACTCTTGGAGCACCATGGGCTAATGGTGCTGGGTATCGCATATAGAATCAAGGCTACCCTATGCCTGCTTGGTTTGACGTCGTACGACTCTCCCTCTTTACCTTTGTTTCTTTCCCCTGTGCATTTGTGATTCAGTCTAACTCCTGCTCGTGTAACAGAAAACTCTCGGCGGCGCATCCGGCAGAACCCTGGATGCCAAAGCTCGCGATGAGGACGAGGCTGGTATTCTTGAGTCTCGCGCCTACCTGTACTCTCTCATCCAGCAAGAGGTTTCAGAGGGCATCTCGTCTGAGCGCATTGTGCTCGGTGGCTTTTCCCAGGGCGGTGCCATGAGCATCTTCTCTGGCTTGACGGCCCCCTTCAAGCTTGGTGGCATTGTCGGCTTGTCCTCCTGGATGCTTCTTCATCACAAGTTCAAGGAGTTCATCCCAGAGTCAAACCCAAACAAAGAAACCCCAATCTTCATGGGACATGGAGACATTGACCAGCTGGTTCTTTATGAGTGGGGGTTGGCCACTGAGCAAAAACTCAAGGAATTTGGCTTTGACGTGAAGCTGGAAACATATGAGTGAGCATCACCCCATCATGCCCCTTTGACTTTCCTTTCTCTGCAACTTCTGCAACTACAACATGTATAAAAGATGGTGTTGCCATCTAAAATCATGTCATGTCGTTTACGACCTCTTTTTGCTGACGTAAAACCAATCACAGGGGCATGCAGCACTCTGCCTGCATCCAGGAGTTTGATGACGTCGAGTCGTTTCTCGTATCCAGACTCGCCTCAGACAAGGCTTAATACATAGCATCGTGAAAGCAAGGCCCGCCGCATATAGAAGGTGGTGCGCGCCTGAAGTCCAGAGCCCGCAGGAAGATGAACAAGGGGACTGGGATCATGCAGCGTCAATGCGGATTTCTCTGAGCATGAGCATGACGGCCCACGACGGAGTAATAGCAGACATTCAAACCAATTCACGGGACGGTTCCTCTTGCGATCCCCTGGCCCAATTTAGCGACCCCCACAAGACTCTGCGTCGCCCAAGTGACTTTCTCCATTGGCTGCGGCGTGCTTTATTTCTAACCTTGTTTGGCGTGTTCCTGTTTCAACATCACGGCCCAGCCGCAAGAGTTTGGGCTAGCATCGACATGTGCAAATTAATTTTGCCTTGAGCCAGCATTTCATCTGTCAAGGACGGAAAAATCCATTCCCACTAATGGCCGGCCTTGGCACGATGCGACGCAATCGTTCCGTGGCATCCATGATGATTTCCACGGATCGGATGTAACGCGGCTAAAACGAGCTTCTACATTAACATTAACACGGCGGCACATGGGCATTTTAAACTCTTAAACTCTTTAGGAAAGTTGGAATCAATCGGCCCAGACGAAAATACGACGAGACTCAGAACCGGCTGCACTTCGGTGCTGACGACCCCCAACGTGGGCTTCAATCTCGAGCTGTTCTTAGTGACCTGCCAAATCTGGAGATCGTTCGTTCCCACCAGCCATTGCCGAGGGGCCTTACAAGGCCAGATAAGCGTCTCACAAGAAGAACATTCACTAACACTAACACAGTTCAGGTACCAGCAGCTCCCATTTGCCCTCCGTAAGGCTGCCCTGGCATGACAGTTACCGTCTGGTGTTTAAGCTTGCAGCTGGAAGAGACGGAATGGAACCCTCTCTTTCTCCGCCACAAGAGGTAGCCGCCGTGATGAGACTGGACTGGACTCGTACTTTCTGTCACCAGCCCCATACGGCGGACCCTCGGTCGGTCGCTTGCACGTTTGGGTGTTCGAGGCGCCGCTGGAATTGAGGTTATCACGAGAACCCCCGCCGTCTTTCCTTCATCGGGCGCTGTGGCGTGTCCCAGTTGGGCATCTGCGTCTCTCTGGCCTGGCCGGTATCTGCATGAGGGCTCGTATGCTCGTATATGAAGCCCTCACGATTCATCATGTAACGTTGTCCGAAGGAAACTTGTTCTTCCATCGGATATCATATCTGGTGAAAGGATCCATCCGCCATCTAAACGCTTGTGCCCCAGGATGGCATGGTGTCGTCTAGGCCGGTACGCTAACAAGTCTTCGCCCTGGATTATCGCCGTCCGGGGTACCTCAAACTTGCCGGACGAGGCCAAGCCGGCTCTGACAAAGCCGGGCCCTGGAGCCACCTTCCGGATTGTCAACTAGGCCAAGTCTTCTTGACTGCCATATCGGGACTCTGCTGTTTCGGCCGAGCTTACACAGTCAGCTGTTTCACCACTGGCTGTGGCGGCTTCGAGGACGACCCTTGGAATTATATTGGATTTATTGGACGTTGAGAAAAGATAAATAGAGATGGCAGCTCCGGTCGTTTATGGAAGAAGCAAGTTTCCCTCTGGATAACTCATCAACAGCAGCAGCAGCAGTGAAGATCTGGTAATCTTCCTACCGGTCTCTTGTACATATCTTTGTCCTTCTGATTGTATATACATACTCTCTCTCACACTCTCTCAACCATGATCTTCAGCAAAGCACTGGCTGCTGCCGGCCTTTTGGCCACTGCTGCTTACGCCGCTCCCACCGCCACCGTCGAGAAGCGCGCTGCTGGTGGCAAGCTCGTCATCTACTGGGGTGCCGAGGATGACAGCACCACTCTGGCCAACGTCTGCGCCGACCCTTCATACGACATTGTCAACTTGGCCTTCCTCAGCCGCTTCTTCGCCGGCGGTGGCTACCCCGAGCTCTCCCTGAGCACCCTCGGCGGCCCCTCCGCCGCCCAGAAGTCCGCCGGTGCCACCAACCTCCAGGACGGCACTTCTCTGGTCCCCGCCATCAAGGCCTGCCAGGCCGCTGGCAAGCTGGTCATCCTCTCCATGGGTGGTGCTACCGACTTCTCTGCCGTCACCCTCACTGGTGATGCCCAGGGTCAGCAGATTGCTGATACCGTCTGGAACCTGTTCCTCGGTGGTACCGCCAACCCTACCCTCCGTCCCTTTGGCAGCGTCAAGCTGGACGGTGTTGATCTCGGTAAGTGAAAAGGGTTATTTTTTGTGTCCTATCCACAAGTTGCTAATATTGTATTTCCATAGACAACGAGACCGGCAACCCCACTGGTTACCTTGCCATGGCCCAGCGCTTCAAGTCCAACTTCGCCAAGGACACCAGCAAGAAGTACTACCTGACTGCTGCTCCCCAGTGCCCCTTCCCCGATGCTTCGGAGCCCCTCAACGTCTGCCAGCTGGCCGATTACATCTGGGTTCAGTTCTACAACAACGGCAACTGCAACATCGCCCAGTCTGGCTTCAACAACGCCGTCAAGAACTGGAGCAAGAACATTGGCAACGCCACTCTCTTCATTGGTGCTCTGGCCAGCGGTGCCGACGGTGACCAGGGTTACGTCTCCTCCAGCACCCTCCTCTCTGCTTACCAGGGCGTCTCTGCTCTCAACCTGCCCAACATTGGCGGTATCATGCTTTGGGAGGCCCAGCTGGCTGTCAAGAACGGCAACTTCCAGAAGGCCGTCAAGGCTGGCATCTCTTCCGGCACCGGCACCACCCCTCCCCCCACCCAGAGCAGCACTCCCAGCGGTGGTAGCGGAACCTGCTCTTGGGCTGGTCACTGCGCCGGTGCTTCTTGCGGCTCTGACGATGACTGCTCTGACGATCTCACCTGCAACAGCGGCGTCTGCGGCACTGCTGGCTCTACTGCTCCTCCTCCTCCCACCTGCTCTTGGGAGGGTCACTGTCTCGGTGCCTCTTGCGGCAACGACAACGACTGCTCTGACCCTTACTCTTGCAAGAACGGCGTCTGCTCCAACTAAGCTTGGACAAGGGACGAAGCGGCGCGGAGAGCGTGGGCAAAGTGGAATGTCGAGCCTTCTTGTATATAAATTAATATCTATAAGTTTTGGGCGCAAAAAAAAGTGTACAAAGCCCTGTTCTGTTTACATATACAAACTAGCTAAATAAAGCGAATGCATATATTGAATATATTCCGATCCAGTTTTGCCACATTTGTGAATGATTAACACGACAGGAGCTAGACGTTGAAATCTATTGCATGAGACTAACTGTTAATGGCTGGCTCTACTGATGTGGTGTCATGTGTCTACGTCTGGAGCCAATAAGACAGTCAAATAGACGGCCAAGAGCTTTACCGTTCCTTCATGAGTGGATATTCAGCTTAGCCCCCGATCTCGAGCTCATGTCGAACAACCCCCCAGATCGGCCAGCCTCTTCCCCTTCTTTGAACCACGCGCGATGCTTTTTTACCGAGGCTTTGGCTAGACTGGTGGGTTTGGGATTCAGCTTGATTACGCATCCATGGACCGCTTATCCCTTGCGTGTAGTACGGAATAGGTTATCGTGGTTCTGGATTCGGCTTGGCTGGCAGGATGACCTTGCTTTAGACCCACTGGTATCTGCGTTTCCTCTCCGCATGGGTTGATGGTGTGTCATGGTATTTCGATAGAGTTGTATTGCTCGTATAATGATTATATATAGACAGGACGGAGTATGTATATATACGAGCCCGAGGTCTTGGAGTTGAGGATGGGGTTGATGTTGTAGGCCGGCCATTTATCTGGTCAATACTATACCGCTATTTTGGATTCATCTGTCATCTTTCTTTCGAACTTACTATATCGTGTAAATCAATGAGCAATAAACAGCCTCTCGCGGGGGGCACTGTCCCCAATGAAGTCGGCTCAGCGGCGCGACTCAGCCAGCCATCGCTCTCAAAGACCCCTGACGCTCGCATCCAGCAGCTCATCAACCAAATCAACAAACACGGCTACGCCATCATCCCCAACGCCTTCTCCCCCTCGATAATCGCCGAGGCGAAAGCTGAAGTCGCGCGGCTGACGGCGGACCCCGAGATGGTCGGGCCGGCGGGGGAAAAGGGCCGGAACACGTTTGAAGGGTACAAGACGCAGCGGCTGTACGCGCTGGCGAACAAGTCGCGCGTGTTTGACGCCTTTGCGCTGCATGAGGATGTTCTTGCGCTGACTGATTACTTTTTGGATCCTGGGTACTTGATTAATTCGTTTCAGAGCATTAATATCTTGCCGGGGGAGAGTGCGCAGACGTTGCATTATGATCATGGGTATGTGACGATGGAGAGGCCTCATAAGCCGGTTGGGACGGTGAGTGACTTGTACAATTTTGTCCATTTTTGTATTTCTTATGAAGGGTTGAAGAAGAGAATGGAAAAGAGAGAGAGAGGGAAGGGCTGACTTATAAGAGCAGGGTGTCATGATTGCGCTGGATGACTATACGGCCAACAATGGCGCAACGGTCATTGTCCCAGATTCGCATCTCTGGGATTCTCACCGCGTTCCTTCAGCCGAAGAGACGATTCCCGTCATCATGCCGGCCGGCAGCATGCTCTTTTTCCTCAGTACGCTGTGGCACGGCGGTGGCGCGAATACAAGCGATGGGAGCAGATTGGCACTGACGGCGCAGTACTGCCAGCCGTGGATCCGGCCCATGGAGAATCAGATCCTGGCGGTGGACTGGGAGAAGCTGGATGATATTCCGGAAAGGTTGGTGGACATGCTTGGGTATAAAGTCGGCAACCCGTTTCTTGGGTTTGTGGATGGGGGGAGTCCGAGGGCGGCGGTGGGGAGGTTGTTGAAGAAGTATAAGGGGATTGCTGGGGCGAAGCTGTGAGGGCTGGGATTTTTTTTTTCTAAATTGGGAGCTTTTCTTGTGTTGGTTTGTGTTACGGTAATGACTTCATGATGGGGAGAGTGGTGTTGTGTATGCTGTTTGGCGTTTGCAATTGTAGATACATGTACACGTAGCTTGTATAATGAATATGTTGAATAAGTAAATGAATCGTTTATGGCCATTTGAAGCTGCTTTGCGAGAACAACTTTCATTGCTTCGAGCATATTCCCATGTAAGCTGTGCGCCAAGATCTCAACTGACGTCTCAACCAACATGAAGCTATCCATCTGCATCTCTTCCACTGCAGATTTGGCAGCGTGACTCATTCCCGATTGGCTGCCTAAATCCTGTCTCGTATTGAAAATTAACTACTCCCATGTCATTGACATCTCAACTCATTGGATGCCGAGTCTAGATCTCCGGGATGCGGGGTTGTTTTATATGATAATGGCTAGCTCGTATAAGCGACTAACGCCCGTACAAAAAGGTGGCTCCAGTCTGACTCAAACATTAATGACTGAAAATCAGCCTTACGAGGTTGCCTTGAGAAAAAGAGAATCATATTGTCTACGGGGCTTGGCATTGAATTGAATGGCTTGATTCAAAATCTGGGCTTCTTGTGTTTGAGGATATAATAAACGCCAGCATCGTCACCATCATCTGTTTTGTGAATCAATCCTCAACTAGTATCAACAAACAATCGCTCTGAGGCCATGGCGAATCAAGTGGTGCTTGATCTAGACCTGCTTCGAGGCTCTACACCTCAAGGCCAGGCAACTTACATGCGCAACCTTGTCAAAAACAACCCAGATGCGGAGTCATCCATCACTCCTCAGCTCATCGCCCTCGTTGCTTCAGACTCTCTTCCGTCCATTACTCTCTCGTTATGGCCCTCTGCCTCTAAGGAGCCTCAGACGACTATAGCAGTGATTCGACAGGAGCACTGCCTCAATGTGCAACACGCTGCCATCACGCGATTCTACCACCTTTTATGCAAAGAAAAGACATTTGCAAAGACATGGGAAGCCGCTGGCGGCGCGACGGGAGTCGCTCAGATGATGGCGAAGCTCAGTGTGAGCGGCGTGCGTTCCCTCGTTAAATGGCTTGGAATCAGTGGCCGTGCACAAGGTGCCCGCAAAGAACGACAGAGGGCAACGGAAGAGCTTCTGACTCTGCTCTGGGGACTCGACGGAGATGAGAATGCTGTGCTGGATAGCCGTCCACTGCGCGATGAATATGTCAAGATTCTTCCGGCTTGCGGTGGCGCTTTCAGATTACAGTGGAAGGAAATGAAGCGACAGCTCCCTGTTAACTACAATTTAGCTGTTGAGACGGACCACGAATTCTTTGAGCAACACTACGACGAAAAGTTGCGACGCAACGAAATCAAAGCCTCCGAGTTCCTAACCGCGGTGAAGCCTCTAATCATCTACCGCACCCAGTACGGCCTGGATGTTCTGGACAGGTTCATAGATAGCGAAACACTGCTTGGAGCAACCCCAGATGCCCTCCTTGAGGCGGTAATCTATCCGCTAAGCAAGCGGTTTTTGTCAAGACGGAGGATAGCCAGTGACACCACGATGCGATTTTGGAGCCGTGTTATACTGTGCTTGAAAGAGCGCCAGCCATTTCACGAAGAGTTTCGGAATTCAAGCGACCACTATAAACGGATTCTTGCTCGTTTGGTCAAAGTGTGGAATGAATCACGCGGGCGAATTGAGTACACTGAGATGTTGACCGAGCTATTCCCTCTTATCCATGAGATTGTTCTCAGGAGATACTCGCTGGTAGATCTCATAAAGAACGTCGCCCAGACACGACGATATCAGCTTTTACGTTTGTTTTTGAAGCATACGGCAGGATTCCAGTTTGATATTGGAGAGCCCCTTAGCTTGGAGCACTCGGGGCTTGAGAAATCATCACTCCAATGGCATCCTGAGATATTCTCCCTCTTGCCGGCAGATGAGGCCTTCACCTTGTGGGAGAAAGTTCAGGGAGCCGGAAAATATGCTGGATCTTGGGAAAGACACTGGAGCTCGACTTCTGAGTCTATTTATTTTTGCCAGGACCAAGACGACTCCAATCTGTCTGACTACCTAATTATTCGAACCTATTTGTTGCGTCAGAGCCAGGCCGCTCCTTCATTTACAACAGCAGAATTGGATACCATGCGGTCTGATCATCGTCAAGAGGTTTCTAGGAGGATGAAAAAGGCCACTCAGGGTCGTTTGCCCGAAATAAGATCGAAATGGGCTGTGGCTGCTTTGGAGCTCTGCGTCGCGATTGGGGATCTTGAGCTTTATGGAGAAACACTTCGCTGGGCAAGGCGGTTTAATAAGGATCCATTGACGGTTAAGGAGATCTACGGTGGATATTCCCTGAGGACAAGAGAACTGACTGACCTTGTGACCGTTCTGCCTGCTAAAGAAAGCACACAGGTCCAAATCGAAGAGCTCAGCCAAAAGATACAGTCTGCAAATGACATCTTGCAGACTCTCTTTGACACGGCTATGATGGGCGTCAACGAACCTAGCTTTCGCGGCTGGAGCGATTGGGGGTATGCGTTTGAGTTGATCAATCGAGTCATTTGCAAACGCATAGCCCTTGTCAACGACTTTCAGGACCGGGCCAAGATATCAGATGACGCGCTGTATGAAGCTTTATGGCAGCCAACATTCGCCATGCTGGAAAAAATGTTGCCACATCAACATATTCTTGGTCCCGCGGGCGAAGTCAAATTTGATCACCAAGCCTATCGCAGCCTCTCATGCTTCGATGTGAAAGAGCCCGAATCTCTGCGCGAACCCACCATTAGGTTTCTTGATCAACTGGCCAGGTATTATGATTCGATATGGAGAGACTTTCGCCTCCGGCAAACGCCGGCTTTGGTCACGGCTGATGAGATTTGGCCAAAGGGACTGACTATCCAACACTTGAACCACGATTTTGGGTCAGCTCTGCCATACCTGCCGTATGCGCAGTCGCGGATCGAAGCTATCGTGTTTATGAACCCTCTCAAGGGTTTGCAGCCCATCCAGATTGATGAAGAAACTCAGCTGGCCATTGGAACGTTTATAGATAGCTGGGCAGCGGCTCTGGAGCAGTACATTCAGATGCCGGGCAAGCTGTCCAAGGAAGAGCAGCGGAAAGAACGCATCTCGAGGGCCTGGCACCATGCTACCGTCAACCTGAGCAAGGACCGCATGTCCTCAGAAGAGGCCGAGAGGTTTTGGTGGCCCGTTTTTGAGAGTGTCTTCGTCAAGAAGGATGAAGTTGGGATTGATGAAAGGGCGGATGAACGACGTGAACCGTCTCTTCCCGATTCGGATGAGGATATGCAGCCCATTGAATGGAATCCCGACCCTAAGTATGAACGCATTTCTCTGACTGAAAAGAACAAGGCGCTTACGCCAACGTGCTTGGATGTCTTGTTAAGTCGGTCAAGGATTGGCCACCTAGCGAAATTCATCCCGACTGAGGATTCTGAATTTGGGAAGGCGAAATGCGTCATTCCTAAAAAGCCTCGCCCTTTGTCCTTCTGGGAGTCGTACTCTACCACGTATTCAAAGCTCACCTGCAAGTATGTGGATGCTTATGTGGTTGCGGCAATCTTGGCTCTCAATATGAAGAAAGGCTCGGACATCTCACTGTTAAAGAAACCGTTCCCCAGCCCAGGGGCGGTGCGTATTCCGGCTGTATATCTTGATCAAGAGTTTCTAGAGAGAGAGGTCGACACGAACGTGCCTGGATTTGCTGGCATGATTGATCATTTCAAGTATTATGTGCCAGCTAGCCTCTTTGCTCAGCTGGGGGCTTCGGTTCTTGAGAGTATAGGGAAAGGGCCGGAAACAGATAAACCGTTTAATACGTTGGTCTATATAATCAATAGGCTCTTGGAAGGGGCAAGCCCTTCGATGGCAATCCCTTTGATCCAGCAATTTGTCTTGGAGAATCCGGATGCAAGCTCATGGCATAGGCCGCTTCTTAATCCAAAGGCCCTCATTCATTTCCGCCCTGCCGATGCGAAGCACTTCTTTGAGACTTTTACGGATGCCATCTTGGATAAGCTCCAAGAACAGGCGGAGATGCGTGCAAAGCGGAAGCCTGATGATGAATCTGCGAACAAGGAACCGCTTGTCAAAGTCACCACTGTCAAAATGCTGGCCCAGCTTCTGAGAGAATCTCCTGTTGTCGACCCGGGCCTTGCGGTGGAATTAAACATCAAGATTCTCAAGAGAGCAAGCCATGTTGATATTCGGACCGCTGCTGTCAAGGGATTGACGGAGGCCATAGCCAACACTACGGATCCTAAGGTGAAGAAGCGCATATTTGATGCGTTGCTCCAGTATGCTGCGCCTATCGCGTCTTCAATCAACGAATCCCAGCCGTTGATGGATTGGGATGCTTTGACACCTGATGACGAGCTGCCTGAAATATGGAAATCTAGTGATGGAAGTTTGACGACTCCTACAATATTGAACCTCATCTTGACTCTAGGATTCTGGCAGGATTGGCAGTCAGAAGAAGGCCGAGAGTACAAGAAGCTCATTTACACCATTATGGATGCTTCGGCGGACAACCACCAACGGTGGATGAAACTATTCATCAAGAAACATGGCTTCACCATGCCTGATGATGCCCAGCTTCCCGCCATACCCATGTTTCCGACTGCGCTGGAAGCCCTTCTCCCCAGAGTGATGAAAACTGACATCTCAGCCAAGTATCTTGATGTAGCAAAGCAGTACTTATTGCTAAGAATGAAGCTTCCTGACTGGATGTCTGCTATAACCGACGCTGTGAGAACCGACCGGAAGCTGGTCAGCTCTAACTCGGGCAGACATTGGTGCTATCTATGGAACGATGATTATCATGACAGATTGACAAAAAGTCTCCTTGAGATCATTCGCATCCATCTTGAATTGGAGAAGAAGACGAACGATGAAAAGACCCAACAAGGAGACTCTCATCAATCGCTTGAGGCATTTCTCTTCGAGATTGCGGATATTTTTATCATGCAAGGGAACTTGAACAAGTTTGATGCATTCGTGGGCGACACATTGACTGCTACTCGCGACAATGCGGTTTGGGGGCGGATTCTGGATCAGATTGATAGTCTTCGAACCCCGGCGTGGCAGGCTGACCAGAATCGAAAGCCAGCAGTCCTTCCAGATACGCTGTCACTCAAGATCAAGATGCTGAATTTGTCTCTTCCAGCTTCACAGCCAGATGAGGTTAAAGAGAATGCGGCCAAATACGCGAAGAAAGCTGTAGAGCTTCTAAACGACATTGTGTCCAGCGGAATCCCATACCAGAACAGCTACAGCGCGCTTCAGAGGGAGTTGGGGAATGCCCAGCCCAAGGCTTTGATAGCAATCATGATTGGATCGACGCCTGCGCTTGACGACCCGAATAGCGTAACGTTGGTTGATCATCTTCGCGTGCAGCTGGCGATGATGATGTTGGACTCGAGCTGGATTTTTAAGCAAAAAGGCAGTATGGCACCTGAAGACGATGTTTTGAAGCGGGCTGAGGAGTTAGTGATGAAGGCGAGTAGAAGCAGCGTGGAGAATTTCAGGAATTTGGCGGCGCATTTGAAGAGAATTGTTGAGGATCCAGACGGTTGGGACTTGTTTGATTGAAAGAGAGGCTATCGAGACAGTCTTTTTCCCATTATGATAGTCTACGAATACTGTTTTCTATTTAGCATTATCTTTTCTATCTAGCATTTTTAGTAAATTGACATCCGTCATGGTGGTATCAGATCGATCTTCATCTTAGGGTAGCATTACTACTGCCGCCATTAAGCATATAATTGATTGCATAAATGCTTGTCCATGCAGAAAAGAGGCCAAGTACACCGTGGATGAAGCCAATTATTGACACTTCCTTGCCTCTTGAGCTTGAGACAGCTAGCTAGGACCGGGCCGATGCAGGCTAGCCAGTATTACGTGGGGGTGGCCGCTTCTGAGTAATATCTCGAAAGCCTCATGTCTTGGATTTCCTTTTTGTATACATCCATTGGTTCTAAGCCAGCCACCTGTTCCTCCCCACTTCTTTCGCTTGTAAGTCCCATCACCGTCAAGGCGGCAGAGCCGGTGGCTTGCGATGTCTTCCCCGAAGCTGGTCATTGGCGGGCGTGTCTGAGACTTTAATATGCAAGGGGGTAGATTACCCAAGTCTCGGCGCGGGCATTGGCCGAATGGGAAATACAATGGCGTCCGGAACCGAGTCCCCCCTGGCGCTGTTAGCCGGTGGACTATTTGGAATGGCGTCGTATTTTGGATACGACGGGGATGGGTGGATGATCTGATCTACGTGGAGCTGAACGATCGAGAGATTGCGGCTGGCGATCTGGCCTTGTCAGATGGAATACGTGGTGCTTGAGAGTGGCCTTGCATGATGACATGGATCGTGGAACATTTTTGGTAAGCTCGGCGAGGAGGATATTTAAGGCATAGTAGTAGAGGTTGATTCAGTGGTCCACGGTCCTTTTCATATCTCACACATTGTTACTTGCCTCTATATGCAGCAGATACAGTACTTTCAAGATGAATTATCTTCAATATCCCGAACCTCTCAAGCAAATCCACGTTGGGCGCGGCCTCAATGGATATGAAGATGTTTTAACCGCAGAGGCCGATGAAACCTTTTACACATGGGAGCATGAGACGATCAAAGCCAAGCTCATGCGGCTCTGTCCCCCTCCCCTCTGGCCTGCAGAGTCCTACAAGGCTTATTGCCCTCGACCCATCCTCATCAACGGTCATCATCAGTCGGTGTTACGGGAGCTCAGTGATGCGTTGGTGACTTCGGTTACTGATATCGTGAGCCGCTGGTGGCTCGATGCTGACGCCCAGCTTCCCAAGCGCATGCCACTTGGGGAGAAGGAACAAGAGCTCTTGAAAGTAAGTGACTGCTGAATTTTCTGCTTGTCAACGACGACTGACATGATCGTGAACATAGTATGTGGGGCTACAGTCCATAATTGGCAGATTGCCGGATTATGAAGCATGCAGAGGCTCATGGAGGCCCGACTTCATGGTCGAAGAAATCAAGACCCGAGATGGCGTTGCGGTAGAAAACTTTCGAATTACCGAGATCAATGCTCGGTTCTCGTTCAATGGATTTATGCATGCGACGTATGGACACATGGCCTTAGAAGATACAAGCATGGGGAGTCACGGACTCGTCAGCGCTGCACAGCCAAAAGAGGTATGACCGAAATGACTCATGAAGTTGCCAGATTTCTCTCTAACACGGATTCTAGATTGTTGATAAATTGTTTACGCTCTTTCGGCGAGATCGTCCCGTCCATTTTCTTAAAGGCCAGGAAGCTGGAATGGACATTCACATGTTCGTCGACGCTTTTAAACGCCGCATGGGCTATGCTCCTCGAATTATCAGTCCTGCAGACTTGAGGCTGGTGCCAGACCGCAGAAGCAAGTCCGGGTACAAGCTCTGTGCCGTTGTCAAGAAGCCCGAGCGAGGTAATGACACCTCCGACGTGTCGTCCTTCTCCTTCACCAGTGACGGAGAGCTAGTAGAGGAGGTCTATCAGGTAGGGCTGGAGCTACACCAGCGTGAACTGCTTGCTATGAGCCCCGAGATGTTGCGTGAGATTAGCTTGCGCTGCTTCAACGACATGAGGACCATTTTGTTGGTTCATGATAAGCGAATGCTGGGCATCATTAAGCAGGAACTCCCGAAGCAAGCTTTTCTCGGGATCATCACGAAGAGGCAGGCGATGATTCTGGACAGGAGTATCGCAGATACATACCTCCCAGGGTCTAATGAGCTTAGACAACTCTTAGTTCACTCAGAGGCCCATCCAGAAGCTCGCAATGATTACATCTTGAAGCCCATTCGCAGCGGAAAGGGCGATGGCATCAGGTTTGGCGATGATATCACCGACGAGGAGTGGATGGCGGCACTAAAGCTTCAGCTGTCTCCGAATCTCGAGCTAGATAGATGTTGTGTGATACAGCGTCGGATTATCCCTCGTCTGTATGACGTGGTACTGAAGGCCTCGGGAGAGAGGGTGAACTACCCCTTGATCGGTACGTTCATGGTCATCCACGGAGCCCTGCTCGGGCTTGCACTCTGGCGGAGTAGTGACGATCGGATCTGTGCCATCAGTCACGGTGGAGCTTGGCTTTGCTCTGTGATACGCAAGGACAAGGTTACAACGGGCGAGAATGTCTCAGAGGGTTCCTATTAGTATCGTCTTATTATTACTATTATCTACTGGGGTTCAACGCCTTGTTTCTTAAGCCCGTATCCACACATGTATGAGTATACTCGTACTCGTAGACCTAATTTGTTGACGGCGGCAATTTCCTTGGAAATGGTAGCGTCTCTGTTTGCCCAGCTTGACAGGGGGCTTGAGTCCACACGATGCCATGACACCTGGCTTGTACCGGCTCGTACGTTGTGACCGACGTGTGCATACTGGTTTGTGCTAGTAGCAGTAGAGTTGACAAGATAAATAACCCTTTGCGTCGGTGGAAGATGGATCGTGTTCATCCGCAGTCTGCAGGAGAATACGCAACTCAGTGCCCTTGTCCGTCACCACTCTTCCGCTCACAGTATCACCAGATCAAACTCGTTATTGACTGAACAACCCAAACTTTGCCCATCATGTATCGCCGCGTTGCGCTGAATATCCTCACTGCTCATCGGATACAGGGTTCGATCCGCCAGCAATATCCTCGACACTCTCGAGCTGCGGTCCATGAGACCAGTCATCCTCCTCTCCATGAGACCAGTCATCCTCCTCTCCATGAAACCCGTCGTCCTCCTCTATCGGCCGAAATCTCTCAGATGGTCCCGATCCTGGACGCACCAGATCTTAGCTGCGCCCAGGAACCTGGTCACGTCCGCAGTGTGTGTGAGAAGCTCCGCCAGAAGGGCATCCTCAAGGTCAGCCTGGGCTTTGCAGACCGCAAGAGCCGATATCTCGAGCAGCTGCTCCGGAGCCTGCATCAGAACCACGGCCACCAGCTCCCCATTGCTCACAGCGCCACCCGCGGCTGGTTCTGGGACGTTCTCCCAGCTTCGACCAGCTTCCAAACGGCCAACTGCCAAGCTCGCTCAGAGACAATGGAAGACTTCCCCTGGCACACTGACTGCAGCTACGAGGATCCTCCACCACGCTACTTTGCCCTGCAGGTGCTCCAGCCTGATCGCTGCGGTGGCGGAACGCTGTCTGTGATGAACGTGGAGCGCCTTAGCGAGCTGCTCTCATCCGCTGCCAGGGAGTCTCTCGCCAGGCCAGAGTTCCTCATCCGGACGCCACCGGAATTTGTCAAGCATCCCGAGCACCAGCACATCGTGGGGAGCATCCTAATGGCCGACGACGAGGGCCGGCTCAGCATGATGCGCTTCCGGGAAGATCTCCTGACACCCCTGAACGAGCGAGCGTCTGCCGCCCTCAAAGAGCTGAAACAAGCTCTGCAGGGCGCCGAAGCGAGAAGGCACTCGACCTTGCACCTTACGGCACAGGCTCTTCCAGAGCGGTCCATCATCCTCATCGACAACAGGCGGTGGCTGCACGCGCGGAACCACGTCAAGGATCCGGAGCGGCACCTACGTCGGGTGAGGTGGGACGCCGTGCCCTTTACGGTTTGCTAGATGCTCGGCATATGAGCAACCCGAACAAGATTTGGAAAAGTAGCCAGGGGTATCGGAGGATGGAGTGCGGATATGCGGAGGTAATGGGATGATGTATTGATGTGAGACACGGAATGGCCCTACTCTGGCCGGGCTGTTTGTCGAGGTGGCTTCAATAGTTCGCGGATACGATACCATTGGCCTGTTGTGAAAGCACATGAAATTGCTTGTAATATGTAACATACGATAGATACACGAACATGTACTTAGGGTATCCTGTCCGTATGTAACCCCAACGGTAATATTTGGTTTGACAGCAGCAGCTAGGGTTATTGCGGCTGCACCACTATATGCACTTTTGAGTGTGCGTAACATTCCTAGAAATTAACTGTAATGAAAATCATAACCACTCTTTTGCCCCAGTCTGCTTCCATTCCTGTCGTCTGTACACCACACGCATGACGGGTGGCTGGGCTGAACGCAGCTGAATCCCAATCTTGCAGGGGTCATGATATTTGCCGAGCGACCCCATCACACCCAGCTTCGTGCTTACAATTTACAGTACAAGATGTGAATCAAGTCAGTCTTCGTATCTACATAAATGCTACCGTCGGTTCAGTTATAGTAGCAGTAGTAATAATGGCGGTCAAAAATGAAACACTGTCTCTCAGTGGCACTACCATGTTGTAGTAGACAGACACAGCGAAAACCCCCGGCAAAACGAGATGAGATCCATCAGCTTCTGACGTGGTCTAACTAGCTGCATGCGGTCCCCAGTGGTAGATCTTACAGGGCATCTGTTCGCCTCGTTTTTTTTCCAACTCTGAGAATTGTGCCTTTTCGCTGCCTTTTCTTGGCCATCCGCTGCAAGGGAAAATTACGTGTGCTTTGCATGCATGTCTCAGGGTGAAACTAGGCCGGTCATCAGCGCAGCTTTTCCACCTTGGCTGCCTAAAACCCACCAAAAAGCAATTATTGTTGCTTGCTGCTTTGTCGTTCGACTAATAGAGCGCGGATCTCGACGTGAGGCGTACGGATGGGACTGAAATGAATACAGTGAGCGCCGCACAGTAACGTAACAAGAGCTCTGGCATGTGAGCAGAGCGACGATTTTCGGGCTGTGGCCCGCCGTAGTATTTCTACGGCTGGCTTCTGAACAACGTACGATTTACTCTAATCAACTTCCTCTCTTTAATAAAATAACACAACAACGTCATTTCAGCCTGGATTTTAGCTATGGAGTTTCAGCCACATTCGTTAGGCGAGGTATTGGCCGTTGCCAAAATCCACCCTTTTTACATAGAGGAGATACAGTATCCTCCCGACGAAAAGACTGTTCAATCAGTAAGAGAGAGAGTAGCCGCCGAGCAGGAGCAGGGAAATGAAGCTCTAAAGTCATGGCCTGTTATCTGGAAGAAGGACCTGTAAGTGAAAGAGAAGATAGCGAAAGCTGTGTATAAGTAATTAATCCATTTATCTAACTATAAACTACACGTAGGTACGACACAATTCAACGGCTCATCAACGACACAGACCCCAACAACACATATCGCCAGAGCGTGTATGCAAGCATCACCGGTGGAGGTTTCGGCTCGAAGCCCTTGTTCTTCGGCACAGATGTATACGAGAACCGCAAACACAGGGCCCATTTCGGCCAGTTTCTCAAAACCATTGGAGCCATCAAGCCCGGAGACTGGGCATTGACGACCCATTGTGCAGGAGAACTTTACAGGTTAGTCGCTCAACGGAGTAGTGTAGAACAACCGATGCTGACTTGGACAACAGGTCCCTGGATCTCATGCTTGAAATCATGGAGAATGCCGGTGCCTCGGTTCTCAGCGCTGGCAATTTCATGCCCCCTAAAGATGTGGCTAAACTCTTGGCAAAATACCACATCAACGTGCTCGCCGGTGATAGTGGTCAGATTGTCCAAATGGTACACCACATTTCGACCCTCCCCGAGGAGGAGCGCGCTCTGATCAGGCTTGACAAGCTCATCTACACGTCCGAGGTGCTTACCGCGGCGCAGAGAGCGCACATAAAAGCGACGCTGAAGGGTGTCAAGATCATCTCCGTCCTGGGAAGCGCAGAGGCAGGGCCGTGGGCAGCTAGTAGCCCCGATATCGTTGGAAAAGAGAGCACCACCAGTGTAGAGGATCTCATCTTCGACACGCGAGCCATGCTGCTCGAGGTCTTTCCAGCTTCATTTGTTGAAGGCGACAAAAACGTCGATCCTCTCCCCGATGGAGAGAGTGGCATAGTTGTTCAGACGTCTCTTTCTCGTCTGCGCAACCCACTGGTGCGATACGTCACTGGTGATATTGGATCTGTTCATCCTCTACCCGAAGAAGCTCGAGACAAGATTCCCGCGGCTGATTGGCCTTATCTCCGGATTCTTCGCCTTCAAGGCCGCGACAGGCGAGTCAGCTTCGACTGGGATGGAGAATACATCCAGTTTGAAGATATGGCAGCTTTGTTGAACAATGAAGAGTGCGGCATCTTACAGTGGCAGATCATTCTGGATAAGCTGGAGCCGTCTTTGGAGTCGTTCTTGGAGATTCGATTGATGTGCTCTCCGCGGACTTCGCGGGTCCTTTCACTCGATGCTCTCATTGCTCGTATCAAGGGATTCCTTCATGTCATAAAGACAAATGATTATCGATTCAAGACGACTTTTGTTAATGAATTGGATGGATTTGTGAGAAGCACTACTGGCCGTAAGGTCATTAAGTTTGTCAATCGATACAACTAGCTGTGTCCACGTCTTGAATCTTGATTTCTGTATCTTGGCCGGCATTTGTTGCATCAGAATTTGAAGTAGCGATATAGACATGCCGTAATCTTTTTCTATGTTGGGTATATGGTAGGAGGAAAAATTAATATTCGGTTGTTCTAGGCAAAAGAATTAATAATATGTCCGGATTCTTTGTAGTGCTAAATATCTAGACTTGTCCTATCTCCACGTCGATGGGTGAATTCGTATCAAGCTCGTCTGTTAAATACATTTTCGATAGTCGAAAAAGGACTTCATCCTGAGATCATTTCCTACGAATTGATTCAGAAACGTACACATTCTTTATGTTTGAGCTCTGATGACTATCTAGCCTGCAATCTCCAAAGACGCCGAGTAATGAGCCTAATAGCATTAGGAACTCTGTCTAGCAAGGAGCATCTCTCGAACCCCCATGGGCTTGATTGACGGGAAACTCTTGTTGAGAGCCTTGTCAACAGGTATATCAAACTGCCCCCCAACAACCCAGTAGCCGAGAACTGCTAACAGTTGGCGATCAAGAGGCTCTGGGAAGGGAGATTTGGCCAGCTCTTCTTTGTGCGAAGGAAGTTCAGTGACTTCCATCTTTGCCAGCTTTTCAACGGGGTCATACGATACTTCAAATTCAGAACCTGAGTAAGTTTCTAACATCAGCACTGGGAACTTGTAGACAAATTGTGATGATGTGTGCATAGTGTATCTTACCTGTTACCTCCGAGGCAACTTTAATAAACTCATTCCAGGTTGTCTTTTCTCCGTAGATATACGTAATCTCCTCCCACTTCGGTACATCTAAGAACGCAGCAACAAATTTGGCGACATCGTAAGAGTAAATAAAGGCAAACGGCTCATTTCCTGTTCCTGGAAGAGCCGCCTTTTTGCTGTTCATGTCGACAGCAAACGACATGGGTGGCAAGTGCGTTTTGATGGCAGGCATTCCATAGTAATCCAGGAAAAGGCCAACTGAGAATCTCGTCCATTCAAGCATGGTGCTGCGTAGAGCATTATTCGAAGCTTGTGAGAAAGCTGACGTAGGAGACCTGATTTATTGGTAAGAATAATTGCGAGAAACAGGATTGGCCAGATAGCTTACGCCTCGCTTGGAAGTGATCCCCAGCCGCTAGCAATGAATCGAGAGACAGTCGATGATTGTTCTGCGGCCTTGATGAGGCTAATCTCGGCAGCAGAGGAGGTCTCGTCAGTCACTTGGATGGCAGAAATGACTGCTTCCACGTTGTGCTGCTTCAAGAGTTTGGCGGTTGCATCAACATCGGTATAGTCAACGACGAGCGTAGGCACGTCCTCAAGGACAGTCTGAGCCTGTTTCATTTGTTACCTCTGTCAGTTCAACGTGGTTCCCACTCATGGTTCTATGAGCGTACCTTGCGTGCTAGGACGATGACTTTGTGCTTGGAAGACTGTGCAAGAGTCTCCACGATGGTTCGGCCAACATTGCCGGTACCGCCAGCCACAGCGACGACAGACATCTTTTTGTGTAAAGTTAATTTTGTTTAGTTGGAAGTTTGGGTGCAATAAAAGTTGGTGAGCGTGAGTTGATGAACAAGATCTGTTGACAGTTCCAGTCCGCTGGTTATATACGTAAACACTCGTGAGCTTCAGGGACAGTAAGTGGAAACATCGTGGTCTTCAGTTTGTCAGCATAGATAATTAATAATTGGAAAGAAGCTCTATTTCCAAGCATTCCAATTGAAAAGGAGCTTTTGCTCGTCTCTTGCTAATATCGTTGTTCTCAACTGATGGCCGATAGTATAAATCGCCAGTCGTCAACACTATGAGGCGCGCGCGCTTTCCGAATTTGGAAATATGGGGATAGCATCTCTCCATGGTTGTAATTCATTTGCCGACAATTAAAGCATGCCATTGTGTATATGTGCGTGTAAAAGTTTAAGCGATACCAGGTTGCCTAAATTTCGTACATAAAGGCTCTCAATTCCCAGCAGGGAGCTTACAAATGACTTGTCTTCTCTTCCCTCTCTTCACAAGCCGGTAACCTGAACTTGCAACGCCCAGTAAGCGATTAAATGAAGAGTATATCGGATCCAGATAACTGGAAACAGTCGTGAATTCCCCATGTCTCTTCATCTACTTGATGGCGAAGCTCCCATACCTTCTCCATCAGCCGTATGGCCTGCCTTGCGGGGCCAAGGGCTTGCAATGGCCCCAGGGAGGATACCAAGTTTCGAAATATATCTTCTTGCTCTTGTGTAGCCAAGAAACCGCATACGCAAACCGGCCACATGAGGCTGCGTATTGAAAGGTTTGGCGAGAGTATGTCCAAAATGTTCAAGATGGAGTTCACATTGCCGCGATTAAAGGCATTGCCTGGCTGCCAGCCATCAACAACCACTGACAGATAAATCATTGTTGCATGCAGCCAAGCTTTCTTTATGAGTGCAAGTTTCTTAGCCTGTGTTTTTTGATGCTGCTCACCCAGTCTTATAGTGTCTAACTGCGTTGTAAGAAACTCTGACTGGATGGTGGCATCAACCTCCGTCATGCCTTGTCGCAAATTCTTCATCAATTCATGATTCTCTGCTTTGACATCCGTCATAAAATCCACACCTTCACGCTGAGCGAAATTTTTTGCAATTTCCATTGTACAAATCTCACCGAGAATAGTAAGAATCCACCCTGGGCAGCCGACGTAAGACTCTATTTCGAGTAGCGGTCGAGGTTGGCCATCCGGAGCCATGGACCCTTCACAGCCAGCTATCAAACCTCTGTGGTGGTGCTGAAACCGGGGAGGCTTTCCCAACTGAATGCTGGCCATGATATCAACGTATAGCAGAAAAGAGGTGAAAAACTGAAAGGCAGCTTGGTCTTTGTTCCATACATGGAAGCCGAGATGGATGCCCTCGAATATCGAGGGCTTAGTCATGGCTTGCAAAACCTCTTCTAGGGAGTATTCACCATTATCCGTCCCATGTGATTGAAACACTTCATCCAGCAATGTCAAGGCCGCCGATAAATGCATCTTCCAACCTGCATCCTGGGGCATGGCTGTGGCAAAGATCAAGTACTGCGTAACGCCACCCAGGACATTGAGCTTGGAGAATACGTCCGATTGGCTACTTTCTTTATGGTAGCGATCCATGTCTTGCTTGATGACGTGGATCGCAGCGTCCATGTGCATCGCCAAAGTGTCCCACACGTGCTGTTCGCAAGGAGTGCGGAGAGTGTGGTTCGCATCTTTGGCTAGCAACAGGGTGAAGTAATGAGCGCTGAGACTGAGCGCACTGTGATAGATTGCCTTGTTTGACTTTAACTGCGTCTGTACCCAGCAGCGACCGCCGGACAGGGTTGCCGGTTCATACAGAGGGAAGAGAGCCGGCGAGACGGTATCGAGATACAAGGTGGTGAGAAACTCATTCGTATCTTCCTGAGATACTACATGCGTAGACGCAGACACAGGAGAGCTAGAGATTGTCTGTATTACACTGGAATTGTCTTGTGATGTCTCGCGCCTTGCCGGTGTGGTTTCAGTCTGCTGGTGCTGGCCATCATGAAGTGAAAAGACCCGGATGGTGGCCTCGTTGCCACGACGAGTCGATGTTCCTTGCTTCACTTGGGCCCTGATGGCCTGGGTCATCTGCATCTGTTTTTCACCTCCATCCATCCAATCGGGGCGGTCCTTGCTGTAGCAACAACTGATGTTTAGATTGGCGCAACTCCGGCATATCGGCTGAGTCCGGTCGCATTTCTTTCTCCGGAGCCGGCAGGTCCAGCAGGCCAGGGAAGGCATGGCTGAGTGGGATAACGTTCAATGGGTAGAGTGTATAGAATAATACAAATTAATAGAGTCCTTGTTAGATTACATTTTAGAGACAGTTTGTTGCTTAGAAACTTTATGAGTCCGAGTTGATTCTCTTCCGCCTACGGTATCCGATTCATGATGATAGAAACGGAGGACGCGCGCTTTCCTATTGGGGTAAAGCGCTTCTTACCTCATGCGGCTTATTGCTCTCTTTGGTAAGTACCTATTTACTTGTATCTCGTGCGGATGCAATGCGAACAACTGTAAACTTGTATGACAAATTCAACACGAGTTCATTCATATTATGTCACTATAGCCCGAGATTCAGGTAAAACAAATTTTATTACCATATAGGCACCACTTAGCAAAACTTGTTTCATGACCATCACTCGTCGTACATTGCCGTAAACCGGAGATGTTCCACATACATGCGTTTACCCTGGAACAAAACAATAGATACGCGGGGCTGGGGCATCAACTTATATGTGCACATGTGACAGTTAGTGTTTCTAAATACAGGTCAATAATTAACTGCCATGAGTGCAAGTCCTTGAGTGGGACACATAGCAGTCACCCACTTCACATATTTGGACAATAACGACCAAGGGTAACGAGAAACCGAGTGTCGAACCAATAGAATGCAGAGAAATACCGCCTGATGCTTAATGAGGAGGCTCGTGCCAATTCTTTCAATGATCGAAAAGAGTGAAGAGATCGTGCCAAGACCAATCAGCCATAGTCATAGCCAGATCTTAAAGGGTGCAGTCCCGATACTCCGTGCATTACTCATAACACAGGCACTCACTCTTGTAGGTTCCCGTGCCTTTAAATAGGTACCGCTGCCCCTCAGTGCAGAGCAAACTCATACTGCTCTTATTACTTCCTCTTACGCAGTTGCTACAATTTCCTCGTGGGCATTGTCTTGGGTCACAATGCGCCGCGTGGCATGTGGCAACGTTATCGCCTACATCAGCGTTCTGCTATTTTGAGATGAGAAGCGTCGTCATGAAGGTGCCGAGATAGCTAGCAAAAGCTCGAATCGACACTCGAAAGGGGTTTCCTATTCGAATGCAGAGCTCAAACGATTACTCTCACCAAAACTCGAATGAATCTCATCGAGTCTTGATAGAATGGAACTCGAATCACTAACCTCTTTTCATCAGCAATGCAATTGCCCATCTCCACAAACCCCTGCTTCCCCTGTTTCTTAGCGTTGCACGTCTCGCCCCAAGGATTTGCACTAATGGAGAGTCTGCCCTTCATCTCGCCATAGCTAGCGAGTTTGGGTTTAGTGTCGCCCTGATCTGCAGCTTACTCAAACGCCGTGTCCGAAAGGAATGAATGAACTCGCAATAAGTTTACACATTTGGGTCAAGGCGCAAGGCTGAGAGGATCTGTTGGAGGCTTTATGCATCTATTTGTAGAATCAGAATACAAGACGAGCAAGGGAACTGATGATGAATTTGAAGGATTTAAAGAGACAGGTTTCGCTAGATCAGCAACTTTTTTCTCTTCAAACTCATCATTATCGGCATCTAGCATCAACATCAAAGAGCAATCGATCTACAACATTATCTACTTAATACCACACAAACTAGCTTACATTACTACCTTGCCGTTTTTATACACTTGCCATTTACACCATGGGTATCTCAACTGTCAATGTTAAACAGGATCTCCCATATGAGACCTACAGAGAAACTACCATTGCCGAGCTCGAGGGATCATACGCACGAAGTTCTTCGGACTCTGAGCCGCCGCCATATGAAGACATCTTGGTCAAGCAACAACAAGCCTTGACTCTGGAAAGCTCGACCAGCATCAGCGATGCCAAAAGAATCATCGCAATTCCCTCCACAAACGCAGACGTGGGATCTGCGTTTTTACGAGCCTATCCTCTTGCACTGGCCGATTCGAACATCTCAAAAGTCGAGTTTTTGGCGTTTATAGACCAGCTCAACCGAAACATCGTCCAAAGCCCACCTCTGCGCCTCCTCGGAGCTGCTTCGGACATTGTTGGATTCGTGCCTGAGCCCACTGCCCAGATTGTTTCTACGGCTGCCGGTCTTAGTGCCATGGTAGGAACTTATGCCATGTCAAAGATTCGATCCGAGGTCGTCATTCGCCAAGCAAACAAGGAAATCTTCAATCCTAGAGGTCTGGAAGTGCAGATTGTCAAGCTGAAGACAGTTGCCAAGCTCACCAACATGCCGATCTTGAACGAAAAGGGAGATGTGAACAAAAAGTCGCCTATTCTAGAATCTCTCCAAAGCCTAGCGGAGGCCAACGAGCTCAAGACCATCAGTGCTCAGGAACGCCGCCTGAGGGCTCTCGGCCCATGGATCTCACCTCTTGACATTGAAGAGCTCCCACCGGTTGCCAATCCATCCAACGTCCTGAGCAAGGTGGATGTGTACATTAGCGAGGCGGAACGAAAGTCTGCAGAGAAGTCCATGCTCAAAAAGAGAGTCAAGGTAAACGACAAGCACGACAAAGCGACCCAGAAAGCGCTCGAGAAGTACGAGAATTCCTTGGAGCGATACAATGAGAAGAAGAAGGGTGTTGATGTCGACGATCGCCGAGCAAACAGAGACCTGGAACGGCTTGAAGAGCGCCGATATAGGGCACAGCAGAAATACGAGAAGGAGAAGGAGAAGGCAGAAAAGAATTACCAAAAGAAGGACAGAGAAGAGAGGAGCCTTAGAAGAATTGGCTTTCTTGTGGTTGTCCCCAAGGGCAAAGACATCTGATTCTTCACTGTACTAGAATGTTTTTATGTTTTCATCTCGCTTCCTGTT
Source organism: Trichoderma endophyticum (assembly GCA_035079535.1). NCBI lineage: Eukaryota > Fungi > Ascomycota > Sordariomycetes > Hypocreales > Hypocreaceae > Trichoderma > Trichoderma endophyticum. The sequence goes on from JAPMIQ010000004.1 coordinate 631,652, forward strand.
TGCTTGCTTTACGACTTGAGTTTTGTAGATACCATAGATCATAACGTCGTTCATTAAAGGGAATATTATCTTAAAAAATTGAAAGTAGTGAAAACGTTTCCATGATGATATCTTTCTTAGCCAGTGTCGACTTAAGATCACTCCTCTTTCGACAAATGACCTCCAATATGAAATCCCTTTTCGCGAACCAATGTACTCAAAATATTCGTTATCCAAGCGCTAACATCTGGACGCTGAACCAAACATGAGCGTGCCACATACAAAGGAAACATGAGCATAAACATGCCCAGGCTATCATGTTCGCAGTGAGACATAAAATCGACGATTCGGCAGATTTCAAGAGCATGATCCTCTCTGTTCCCTTGGTCTGGAAGAAGCAAAGGGTTCGTAAAGGGTCCCGTGAGTGGTTGTGATGGGCTCAAAAACGGCCCTGGTGCAGACCCCAGGGGATCCAACAGGGTGTCGAGAAGAAGATGGATGGTATTGAAAAAGGCAATATCGATGGCTCGGTCCATGCTCTGAAAGTGAAAAACAGTTGAAAAGGGCGAGGGTCCCCGGTCTCTTGACGAATCCGAGCCATATTCTGCGGATGTTACCTCGCATGCATTAGCGTTCGCAGCCTCCCACTGCCAACGGAGCTCCCATGTTTGCTCCATCAGAATTGACACCTTCTCGCGTAAGTTCTCTTCCATGGTGTCAGTCTCATGACCCAGTGCTGACTGTTGCATAATCTCATCCACCTCTTCCATAAGCCCTGGAACGTCACAGAAAAGATCCTGGAGCTGGGAACCCAGTGACTTTCTCTTGATGGTCCAGGGGACCGTCTTCCAATCAGGAGCCTCAAGAAAGCAGCGCTTTCTTTTCACGAGAAAATTCACAATCTGTACAAACAAAAGAGTTAGCTCCATTGAGACGCCACGAAGAAAAAGAGTGTGGGACGCCCACAATTAAGCCTCGGTATGTCTCCAACATGAGATTTGCGCCGAGCTCCTGAAAGGCATGAGGCCCCAGCAGCTGAATCTTGAACAGCCTGTTAGCTCCGCCGTAAATCGACCGATTTAATCAATCTTGGCAGCCTACATACAAGAGCGGTGATGCCATGACAATGTTCTAGCCACCCGGCCGAACTAACGCCAGATACGATCTCGTAAAGGCAGAGAAGAAATGAACTCCACAAGTTAGAGTACATGGATGTTGCAGATGTACTCCTGTCTAATACCTGTAAATCTTGGCGGAGATGCTGTAACGAGCGGCTATATAGGACTGTTGCATGTGCCATGAGATCATACCGTTTGTGGGCCCGGGCATAAAACGCCTGGGCTAAACATATTCCAGAGACGTAGGCAGTCGAGCGTCTGCTCAAGCTCGTGAATATGCCAGACAAGGGCGAGCCTTTTGCTCCTGGTGGAAGCCTCCATGCAAAGTCGATAGGGAACTTGTTTATCAGATGCGAGATGACGACGTCTTGCCCTCCGATATCCGGGGATACCGTCAAGGGGAAATTTACACCAGTGGTGGAGAATTTAGTAACTACTTTCATGGAGTGCCCTGGGCTTTTCTCCTCCGTCTTCGCAGACGGTGTTGTAGCCAGTACTTGATTAATAAAGACTTGAGGGTTCCCGTATCCCAAGCACTCGCGCGAGCTATTTAGGCATCGAAGACAGTGAGGAAGCTTCTCGTCTTTGAAGCCGGGAAGTAAGCAGATTAGGCGAAGGTTCCAAAACTGAATTGAACAAATGGGTTTAGATTTTTCATCTTACCGCATTTCACCTTTCGCTGCCGGCAGGTAATACAGCCTCTACTGCGACGCCCACGCGGCTTAGCTGTCAAGACTAGCGATTGGGATTCGACAGAGAGTGGAGCGGACGAAGAAGCCATCATGGCCACTGTTGCACTCGGTTAGTCTGTATGCCAAGTCAAGAAACTTCTTGCGAATGCGAACCTTTTACCTTCTACCCAAGTGCAACTCGGATTGTTAAAATGTCGTTCGTCGCGAATTCAGAGACATCTCCCTTGATATACCTGAACAGGCTAGCTAACGCGAGGATGCCATGGTGCCACCATAATCTTACCCCACGGCGCTAGACGGCCCCGTATCCTTGCTGGGCTGCCAATCCTGCGATGCAGTGGCTGACGGGTTCGGTTTAGAGGCACCCTTGGCGATGTGTGAGGACGGAATTAGACAAGTTTTTGCGGTAGAGCTCGGGAAGACGGCAAATCTAGTCCAGACGGATGCCACAGAGGGTCTATTGGTAACAAATAACATGAAGACGTGCAACTAACTGAAGGGTTGGCTTTCACAGAAGAGCCGGGCAACGGTCAATTACAGGATAACGCATCGCCTGGATAAAGCTAGCCTTTCGATGTGCCTGAGGCTATCGTAAGGCTTAGCTTTCGTGACAGCTTGGCTCATGTGTTTTTAAACAGACATGAGTGCTAAGTGGCTTGTCTTGAAGCTTCATGAAGTCTACGAGACAAAGCCCCACGCAGTATCCGCCGAACCGATTGCAACCTTGGATTCATGGTTTAGTGCAGCCCGTCTTTGAATCGTATCTTCAGCTCTATGTATTTGTATTTATTTAAAGCGGTTCTAGTGTGCGAAGTCTGTTCTTTTGTTTGGAAGCCAAGCGTAACTATTAAAGTTACAATCCCAAAAGATCCTCTCGAGTTATTGATGTAGCTAAACATCTGGATGGAAAACTTCTATTGCTTCATATTTAAAGTAATGGAATAATGGAGCCTCAACCTAATTTCAGCTTTGATCAACTTATACGTCAACTATACTCAATCTAGCATCTCATCACCGCCGTGATCAAAAACACGCATGAGCTGCATGTGTCAGTTTGCTAATGGGCTTTGAAGATTCGTCAGGAAGTGATTGACTGGTGGTTTGAGAGATGATCTGAGCCAGTTCATGAACCATGGTTAACATTCTTTCTGACTTCCCTTTCTCCGTTCTCTCACTCATATGCAAACCAAAACTCATGCCTTGATGCAGCACCTGATTGTAGTGTTTTCTGAATTATGAATTATGTTTCATTGAACTTCATCTTTATGACCTCTGATTGAGAAACGAAATAATGAACCACCGAGATCTAATCCAGTTGTTTTGGTGGCGTTTGCTCAATTTACAAGCTGTACTTTCAACAACTCATTTGTTCATTATCCACTAGTAGTTTATGGATAAAGAAATTGGAGGAAGTGCTTGTTCATCTAGACGCCGACACCTTTTGTATACCGTCTGTGCTGAAACCTACAAAGGTCGTCCCAAGTTACGGAATTATACCTTCAATAGTGATCTAGATCATAATTAGTCACATCATTTCTAACCTGAGGAGCGTAAGGTCTTCTTCTTGCCGTGTTTTCCGTGACTCCTATTTTAAAGCTCTTTGACTGATCTAGCTAAGAGCCACAAAGTTATTGAAAGGCCTAGTTACTCCTCTCATAACGGTAAATCTCTGCGCAGAAGTGCTGCTCCCGGTTGAGCCTAACAGCAGAGAGTTGTGCTCATCGCATGCGGCTTTTGCTTTGAGCAACATATTCCTCTAATGCAATGCCAGCATACTTCCTCGTAGCCTACAGCTTTTGGTTGAGTATTTGCGACGGAAGGTTGCTTCCATCATTTAATTTCTCTCGCGGAGGAAGAATTGACAATATTTCACAAGAATGCCACCCAACAGCATTTGGATATCTCAAACTCCGAGAGCATGAGGAACGCAATGTATGGCGCAGTTGCTAAAGCTGTAAAAAGTCTCACAGCTGCAGTCTCAGTACGAAGAAATGATTTATAAGCTGTTCATATATATATATATATATATATATACTGAGAAGAAGATCATACAGGGAAAATAATGGATGTGAGAGACTGCAATATACAGTTGCGCTAGGAGCCTAGGGCTATATCGAGCAGCAGTGAAGTTTTTCTGTCAACTATTTGTCTTTCCACATTCATTGTACATCGTATGTAGTGTAAAAAACCCAATATCTGCTATTTTTTGATTCAAAAAACTGATGACAAGGGAAGACAATGATGCCAAGGCTGTTCTTACTCAAGGTCACAATGTTGATGGGGGAATGGTGGATAAATCACTCCAACAGGGGCATACAAAGGAAGCAATCGATACTTTGCTATCCAAAATGACTAATTTATTTATTTAATAAATTTAGTATATAAGCGAAGCAAACTATTCCCATAATACCACTGTATGTGCCGCGATGCTGTCAAAGCAAGCTATCGTTGTGACCTTCATAAATCTCAACAGAAGTCTTCTCCATCAATGAGAAGAGACCGACTATCCTTAATAAAGGCAGTTTGGAAATCTTGTCTCGGTTTGAAAGCAGTTTTTTTCGCTTGATCGTCTCAGCGATACTGGTATAAGCTGAATGGTTGGCTTTCGGGGGGGTACGAGCTCATAAGGACTCATTGAGATCACCCAACGCTGAATGGAACCCTTGGTGTGAAGTTGTTGCTTGATAATTACTAATTAGTGCAATTTGGATACGTAGACTCGAGAATGAGATTGGCTTTGGTGCCTGATGATGGGGATCAGGTATTGAAGCACTGTGATGAATACTTTTGTTTGAGAGTGAAGTCACCAAAGCAAACTATCATTGTACTACTTCGAGAGACAATAATGAATACAAACAGTAATGGGCATCATTATCGAGTGCACTATTACACGAATATCAACGAGTTGTTAAATTTAAGTAGATATGTTGCTTCAATGGTAGATGGAGCCAGCGAAGTGATTTTAAGCCTGCGATTCAGAAACGACTTTAAGTGATCTATACAATAAACAAATGGCAAGTCTTGTGGATTTATTCTATTCCAAATGTTCATTTAAACCAATCTAGCGAGTTTTGGGCCGAGTTACCCAAAGCAGATATAAAAGTGAATATACTTTGATCGGCTGAGGCTTGGTCAAATTACTGTAGTATTGTGAGAATGGAGCCGTAAACTGGAATTGTCTGGTATGTGAAACAATACGTGACATGATTCAAGCCATACGATCGCCGTGATCCCAGCTTTAATTTGGACGTTTCTAAGAACAAGCTGCTATTCAATATTGTTGCTCACCATAGTCGCCAACTCATCATTACTGCCATCTCTTCCATGATAAACTCATGAGGAAAAGCAAAAAAAGGGGGAAAAGGAACAACTGGCCACTCATGGGCAGCCTTGGATACCTGTTTTCTCTCCATGTCCAGATTTGCCACTTGCAATCTTGTACATTGCCACGCATTCCTTCCTGTTGTATGGCCATCTGATAACCAGAAGGGTTTCTGGATTGAGAAAACCCAACTAGGAAAGAATATCGAGCGGCTTGGAGCTTCCGTTAAGGCCGTTATCTGTCTACTTCGTCGATGCTACCCTACCTAAGTCGGGGATATTCGATGCCAAGGGTCCTTACAGGACGTCTAATAACGTGTGCCGCATCCGCGCGCAATACTGTACCAGATAATCCTGGAACCCTAGAACAGAGTGTGTCGCATTTACATTGAGAAATACTCATAAGCCACATCTAGGGTGAGTGCAAAGATGCAAAGGCCTGTCGTGTCAGATCTTGCTGTAGAATGGGGGTCATGCAGCAGCAAGAGGTGGCTCAACAAATTACCTCCGCGGAGACAACTATCCCCGTTGGTTGCTCACTGACATGCAGATTGTCACGCCCCTACATGAATGGCTATGTAGACGTAGGGGTGAGCCATGCTCATAGGTAGCACTTGTGCCAAAGTTAAATGCAGGGACTTTAAGTGGAGACGGAAGAAGACAACCAATTCGAATTAATTCGGATGATGAATCTTTAGCAAGGTGGATTCAGCTTTCTGATTATGAATTGTGTTTGGATAAGGGCGTTTGGTTGTTGATGGAGAAGCTACACTATGCTATCCACACGTCACTATGATTGTAAATCTTTGAGATGTTTTATCTCATACCCAATAAAGGCATTAAAAAGAACATCCCAGTACATGAAGCTCTTATAGGATTTACATGTAACTGTCTGAATCAGGCATTGTTCTTGGCGTTGTCATATTTCGAATCGCAAAAGCGTTGTGTCTTCACCATCCAAGATCAACTGCTGAATACGACATGAGGAATTGCAGTGCTACCTAGTCATGTTGAGCCGACAGGTGCTTTTGCAAGGCATCAGTAGCCAAGAATGACGATTGGACTCTCCTCAGCTATTGGCCAATCTAACGTAGCATTGGACAGGGCTGTAGCATTCAACCGCCAAGGTCAAAATTGAAAACAATACATGTACAAAACAGGAAATGTGTTTCCCACACGAGCAGAAAGTGGTAACCATTAGAAGTATCTAATGCATGTGTTGCCAAACCATATGAATGCTAGCGTTAATAAAATCTCTGCCTGGGACCGGTATGTGTAAGAATCCGAAATGAGTAAACAACTGATATGCCTGTGTGCCAAGACGAAGATATTGTTTCAGCGCCCATGGAATTCCGAGATGTCATCGACGTCCAAAACAACACAGACGGTACGGCCGACTGGAAAATGCTAAGGTTTTACCTTACAAATATTACCTCTACGGGCTAAAGGGCTGTAACACTACTCCGTATTTCGGCAGCTAATCGAAGGTTCCGCAAGCTCATCTTGCCTACGAAGCGAAGTGCCTGGTCCACACATCCATGACCCCCCACAGCGTTGACGGAGAAACATCCTTGCTTACCCGAAGATCAGCGTTGAAATATGCTTGTGGAGGGTACAATACCCCGGTTTCTTTGTTTGCCATTCGTAGCGAGTCGTGGAGGGAATCACGGAGCGCGCTCCGTGATCTGATTGAAGGGACATGGGGAGGAACGTGATTGCAGGGCTCTAATCTACAACCTACGGGTGCGTATGGCACCGTACTTCAGAGCGTAAGATCAAACCCCCCATTGGTGGAATGGCCATGTTAAAAGATGATGTCTATTGATTAGTGGCACAATCCTTGTCGTGTACGAGTAGGCAGCAGAGAATACGCTTCTGAAGAATTGCTGACATATGAATTACCAAACTTATGGCAAGTCATAATCCGTAAAATCCGGTGCATATTGACCGAGATATATTGACCGAGATTAACCCAGATGGTACAAGTTATCATCATCGTGCTTCATCAAATGCAGGACCCCCACCAATTGCGCCGAATAAGTCACTTTTCACAAGCAGGTTGTCCAAACTAGCCATTCTGGATGGCCATCATTGGACAGCAATAAATGCACATGCAGCCAAACGAAAACTGGCTAGACTCCGAGATGATTCCGAGATGATCTGTGAGTTTGCCCTTTCCTTAACCTAGAGATCTACAATACTTCGGAGGGAAAAAGGGGAGAGACGAAGCTGTTCTTTCTCGAGCATGTCGATGAATCCTGGGAATTTATATCTGCTTATTTATCATCAAAGAAGCAATTGAGTTCCCCCAACGGCTTTGAGGTCTAATGCGAAGAGTTATTATCTTTGATACTAGTCTTACTTTAGCGCCGTGATCATTACCTTCTTTGTGGAGATGGATATCTAGATAATGCAATGTTATCTGCCCAGAAATAGCCCACCTATAAGATGAGCCCACTCACAACATCTGTGAGAGATGATCTTTCCGGAAGCTAATGAGACTGCGCCTGAGTGACCAGAGACTCCTAATTGTAGCAACACTAACCTCCTGCCACGCTTGCAAAACTCCCCGATCACCACGGCTGAGTAGTTCCCGCCCCTCGTAAAATCAACTATGCTTGGATATGCTATCTCCACTTCGCTTACTCCGAGTTCAACCAGAATATGACCTACAGGTAGGTATGATGAGACGGACCGTTAGAATAACCCCACCCAAAGCCTGTATAATTTGTCTCCCGCGTGAGTGAGACGAGGATGCTGTTGCGCATCTCTTGCAGAATGGGGGCAACAACTTCTTCAGTTGGGATCTGCCACTACCGTCAGCTGTAATACTCCAACTGGTTAGGTCGACAGAAAACCAGATAATGTAACACTGCAGGCGGGAATCTGCGGGTGGACTATTTGACACACTGCAGTTCCACTGTGCTTCATCGTGGCTGTGAAATCCGCCGGTATGAGATGATAATGTACTCATTTGTCAACTGACTTGTCATTTATATAGAGATTTTCTGCAGACCCCCGGTCCTTGTGGATTTTGGTGTTCATCCTGTCTGACTTGCATATTCTAAGCGGCCGCTCCGGCCGATCAGACGCACCTCTTGAGGACTGGCATTGGAGAAGGTTGCAAAAGTGACTCTGTCACATGAAACCTGCTCCCCATGCGCGTACTAGTGGATCCTTCTCCTGATCCTCAAGGGTCCTGTCAAGGCAGGGTGACAGGAGTCCTCCCAGCTAGAAAAATGCCATGGATAAGGGATGCCTATGATTCAGCGGGATTTTGTGGAGTGCAACGGCTTTTGTGGAGTGTGTGGCATCCCCAACGGTAGCTCACAGGCAGGCAAAATAACAATGACCACCATTTCCTTTTCACTAAATACCCTCTATGCCCCCCTCCTGATCTCTGTCAGATCTTCGTCTCCGGAGCCATCATTGTACTCCGAAATGATTACAACGGATATAGCTACTAGCTACATCCGATGCTGGCTCGCACTAACATTCGGATGAGTTGTCTTAGCTGTAAAGAGCTTAGGGCTGATTCCTCTCTGAACAAACGAAGAATTCCCCTTCGCTCGGCTATTTTTCTGGAGAGAAACTGCGAAGCTGCCTTCCAAGAATGACTTTGGGACGGCTATAAAGTGAGTCTCACTACCTAAGATTAGAATGTGTACTCGTATGTCGGACCTCGACCCTGTGACATCCTCAACAATACGGTTACTACTGCAGGGGTGAAGATCTAGCCTGCTTTAGCGATCATTTGCGACATGACAGCTCGGCATTATCGAAATAGAGACAAGTTAATCACTCGCAGCTAGCTGAAAGGATGCATCTGGCCTCTTTACATGTCCTTGGAGTTGAGATTTTTCTAGAACAAGGATCTGAAAGAGGGTACGTTGCATAGCCCCCGGGGAAAGGCTTTCGCTTCGATTACAGGCAAAATATGTGCATGGTGGAAATCTTTCCACCCCCCGCCCCCTCTGCACCTACAACGATGGGTCAGCGCAAAATGGCGTACTGAGATAGTCGGACGTAACAAGTATTGCGCGGTACTACTATCTGCGGATTTCTTAGTTGCATCTTGAAACAGATCCCGCCAGTCAGCATGTGAAACGTCGAGATGAGGTGCGGCTCTAGCACGCATGCCGCGGCAATATCTGTGGCGTATTACCATAGGAGGATCTGGAAGCATTCAGCCTCTTTGAGACGAGGATTCAGCTGGGTTCTTTTGTTTATTGAATGTACGAGCATGCCCAGAGGCATTAAGTCCCCACGAGGCACTTTGCTGCCGTTGATCTGACAAATATGCCTTGACAACGAATGCTGCATATAATGCACAATGACGAAATCAAGACTTTTCGGCAAATTCATGTTGACTTGCGGTTTTTTAAACACGTGGTGTGAGATACTGGGGGCTTGTCTAACCCGGCAAGCGGTTTGCAAAAAAAAAAAAACAGACTGGAGAAAGGATCGACACACAAAACACACAACACGCACATAAGGCCGGCACTACGGAGTAAACTCTCCCGTATTGCTCTTATTATGCAACTGTGTACACATATTCATTTTGCGGTCCCTGTCCTTTTTTTGCCAACCACTTCCTCGGAACACAGCAAGAGAACTTGGCAGGGATTTGTTTAGATCATAATGTCCAATTAGAGGTCAACACACGGAGTTTCCACAATAATATGTATATGAAAACCCTTGTTCTCCGTACCGCCCTATCGTAAATTGATCAGCGGCACAGGGTTGATCAAAAACGTGGCACACATCGTCCATGAGTAGCGGAGTTAAGTCCGGGGGCGAACCGGCCATTTAAACCTAGCGAGCCCGGTGTACAAGCGAAGGCCATTAAGGCGAGGCAAATAAAATGCGAAGGGAGATGTTACTAACCATAATCACGGTTATATCGGGCTTGGTCCATCTGAGGTGAGCATGCCCGCTATCTTGGCGGAATATAATCGCGTTAGCATTCTGCACATCCCCTCCAATTTGCTAGTCCCGGTTACGAAGGATTAGGTGCCTATCAGGTATCATATTTGGCAGTTCTTTCGTCAAATGGCTTGAAAATCATACATATGGAATCATCTAACTCAAAGTCGCGTACTAAAAAAGCGTACACGGGCCAAGCCGGCGAATATCGTGGACGTAGGCTACTATTATATTGTGTGGGATATAGTAAGCACGCATTAGCCTTGGTAATCACGCATGAACCCCCACTGTAAGGATTCTTAGTATTCTAGGCGCCTTCTTTACTTGCGCTGTCCTCCTTTTCCAGCCATTTCCTCGTACTCTAATCCCTTTCTAACTGCTTAGATGAGGGAAATGTCCAACTCTTGTCCCTTTGCCGAGCGCCATTACTAGTGCCGGCACATAAACACCGGCACTACCGGGACAGCTTATTCTCCGTGGAAGACTCTCCGGTCCAAGTGCTTCCAGCACTGCTATGGTACCCGAATCACCCGACAGCCGCCACTAGACGTTTCACTAAGCGTAGATCCTGGCTTGTCCTCATGGCTCGGCTGTGCCTGTAAATAAGGTACGACCAGGTACCGGAGGCCCCACTATCCGGAGATCCGCGGACCCGGCCCCACTTCCGCCGAGACATCGGTGATAAGATTTGTCTTGAATCAAAGCGGAGATCCATCTCGATTTGTGCCTCAAGCCGCTTCCTGAAGAGGCTGATGCGGAGTTGCTTCATTCAGTAGTTGCTCTTTCAAACGATCTGAGGATTTTCCCATCCTCTTTCTTTGTGCAGCGTGGGGTGAGAGGCGGATAGGGGTCAAAGAATGAAAGAGAGACGGATCATGGTGGCGATAACAGGGATCAGATAAAAGATGCCGCGGTGATGGATTCATTTGCAGCAGCCTAGTTTCGTATGTTTGCTGATTGAGCCGCTGGTTGGCTACGCCGTATCCCAGAGGCCTCAGGGTTTCCTTGCCCTGGAGTGTATGTTGACGCCGAACTCCATCAATATGCTGACGCCAATCTCGAATCCTGAGTCAATTGCCGCATGCAGGGGACTGCAGCCCGATTCATCGTAGGCGTCAATCAAAAGAGGATCGTCGGTGGCGGCATGCTTGAGCAGCAGTCGAAGTACAGCCTCTCTGTATGTAAGCACAGCCCAGTGCAAAACCGACCGCCGTCGGTTGTCTCGATCCCCGAGCCGAGCCCCATGGCTCAACAGCAGGCTGACGACTTCCTCATGGCCGCCTGCAGCCGCATGCATCAGGGGCGTTAGGCCATCGCTGTCTGGCTCATTGGTATCCATACAATTCTGCAGTACTATAGCATCCAAAGTCAGCGTCATTCTGGCTCAGAGATTCTTTTCGCTAAACGGTTCGTAGCAGGTTTAATGGGTACGTGTATTTTGAGAAGACAAGCCCGCACAGTTGCAACTGCGGGTTACTTCGATCTCGAGGAGCCACTTACATAGACGTACGATCCCTCCATGGCCCCGCCTCGCCGCCATGTGCAGAGCGCTAAGCCAGCCGGGATCGCTCATAGCACAAGAATCACTGGCCCTTGGGCTAGCATCTGCACTTGATAGATCTGGTGATCCAAAGTTAGTTGTCTTCATCAGATCGTTGGTTGCGATGATTGCGGATTCCAACAGGTGATCCTCAGACGAGAAATAGTTGTCCGAGTGGGCTGGTGATGAATTGCGATGTTGCATCCTGCCCGATCCTAGGACATCGAGAGGGGACGAGTTACCGGGAGACGTTGATATCGTACTGGGTACTGGCTCTGACAGGGCGTATGGTATACAATTTCCATTTGCATCCAACCCAACGAAATGGTCATGCCTGTTATTGCTATCAAATAGCGAAAAGCTCTCATGAATCCCTCCTACGCCGTTCAAAGAGGCAGAGTAGCCTCCGCGTAGCGATGATACATCGTGTGCTGTGTTTGCTGTGCTTGAAAAGTCCTCCAGGCGACCTTCCATATTTACAGACTCAGAATACAGTGAGGCTGCGGCACTTTGCAGCTGAGTGGCCAATTCAATGGCATTTCGTTGCTCTTGATTTTCTAGAGTTGGTAAGATATTGGAAAAGCAATAAGAGACGCTTCATTGTAAGAGTTGCACGTACTCTGGCGGGATCGGAAGCGGCGTTGCGCCATGCGATTCTGCAAACGGCGACGTTCTAGCGGGTCCTCTGGAATAGACATTGTGACAGTAATTTCGCGGCTCAGCTTGTAATCTAATAATAATACACTGAGAAATTTGAAGCATTGGGCTGAATGCTATATGTAAATAAATCATGAGAAAATCCCTGCCGCCATTTCTATGCTATGGCTGTTCTGATGTTGTAGAAGGATCCATCTCACGTGGAGCCTCGTATGCGGCGCAAAGTATCGCGGTAACAATGATGGAAACATTTGCTTCCTGCACTCCGTAATACTGGCCTGTAAGAGGCCCTGGTCCCTTGCTGTCAATGCGGACCGCCACCTAGGCTTGGCTATGCACGTCAGATCGATAAACAGGGATACTTTGGACCGTTTGTCAATACCCGCCCTAGGCACAACTAAGATGATGTGCTTATTTGCTCCGTACATGGGACCGGAATTTCAGTATTAGTTTTTCCTAGGTAGTGACTAATACTTAATATATTAAGAGAGCACTAGTACTAAAGTGTTGCTCCTGTATTTCCAATACTTTCAATTTTTTCACTCCTGAATGAGACGTGAAGATTGTCAACATTACTTAGTTATTAACAACCTGATTGGCCACTAACTTCCCATGCTGGAAGTTAGGGTGGGTTGACTTCAACCGGTCTTAACTGTGGGACAATTCAGTGTTATCAGTATCGTTCCGTTACCCTGCTTGATTCCGGGCGTATTAATTTATTAATTAGGAGTATTGCATATACCTATTAGGAAACGGCGTATACGGATGGGGCTGAGATGCCTGCACGTCGATCAGAAGGGCGCATCTCCAATGCATGGCGTTCACGACAGCTGCTGAACAGATTGTCTATGCTGGTTTGTAATAGGTCTTGCCTTAAAGAGGAGATTACATGGGATGAGTTTACACCGCTATTGAAGTCAGCAAAGAGGAGCCACTTCACTAGGAGAGCACTTGGTTGCATGGGTAGGAGATGAGATCAATTGTCCGTGAATGAGAAATTAGAGAATACGAAAAAGACTCCGACATTGAGTACAATGGGTGGAGATGAGACGTCTGCAGTATTTAAAAGGCGATAATTACACTTGCGACTTTGACTATTCCATTCTGAATATGCCAGCATTTAAATCCTTTTCAAAGTGAATACTGCCGCGTGAAACACACAAAGATGTTCACTCTCTTTTTTTGATTCAAATCACACCGTATTTCTGCTCACTACTACGCCAAAATGAAGTCACTATAACATCATAGTTGGCAATACACTATTTCATCCTTGGAGCCCATTATGATCGGCGCCCTCATTGGTGTTGGTACTATACTAGCAGCTACATATTCGCACTCTCGATTATTCCTCAAGGCATATCGATATCTCTTCCCAATGGCCCAGTTCTTATCTTCGACAAGAGATAATCTGGTACGTGCTAAAAGTTGTGTTGAGGCATATGAGACTAGTTTACTGGCACCTGACGAAATTGGAGAGCTTCCTGCTAAAGAATTGCCACTTCAGGTATCTTTTCTTGCCACGTCGAGCTACATATCATGGGTAAATAGCCGCTCCAATTATGTCTAATGCCCTAGTCTCCTTTTGGGGGGAGTTTACCGGAAAACACATAAGCGTTTTGGTGCAGGATGAATATGTGTGATGCAGTTTTTGTACTCGCAACTACGACTCGGTCCAAAGGATCATATCTAGATTGAGCATGTAAGACGAATCGGACGCCTTAGCCACTTTTGAAGACTATCCTTGACACTCTCAACTGCCGACGTGTCCTTTATCAGGTACGATGTGCACCATCTCCGGCCATCTCCGTGCGGATTATTTTCCGAGCAGCAGCTAAACAACTTAGGTATGGAGAGATGATGTGTTCATTGTCAGAATGCTCCATGGAGGGTCCGCAATCTCCTGAATCTGATACAACTGTCTTTGCCCCTTTCTCTGACAAGTTGACGGGGGCTTGACTCAACGTTGCCCCTGTAAGTGGCTCTTACAAGAAGGAGATACCAACGGCAATCTTTCGTGTTGGAAACATTGCTATTACGTACTCGTAAAGACACATTGTAAGCTTACTCAGATGAAGACAAATCACTGTAGAGTGGCTTCTTCGATCTTGCCTTGTTACTGGAAGCGAGTTGTGTGCCAAGATTGGTGACCCCCTAGCGTTGAAGATCAACTGGGAGTCTCAAATACTACTCTGTCCGTCCTAACCGAGCCCGAGGCAAGGCTTTATAAGTAGCCTTAGAAAACGATGTTACGTGTAATAAAGTTAGATTTGGCCTTCAAAAGTAAGCGATATAGGGAATTACCGAGGGCTCATCAATTTTGCCGACGCTCGTTGAGTTTGCCGAAGCTCGTAACCCAAAACACTAGACGACTAAAACCTAGACTATGGCTTTGTCATCCCTGAATAAGTTTCGTTAGTTAGTAGGTATAAAAATCTTCTCTTCAGCCATCGTGCTCACATGTTGGGCATGAAATTGACGAAGAGGAGTCAAAGGTCACACAGGTGAGATATTCACTAACATAGAAATAGTACTAGGCTTTGTGGCAAAAAATACGTTCATCTCTGACGCTTCAATGGACAGAATCCTGTGATAACTTTCTCAATAGTGAGTAGTAAATACTTCGCAGCAGCTGATCTAAAGAGCCTTTACGATTTCAGGGATAACCACATTTTAATGATATTGAAACGTTCTATTCCACAGATGAAAAATCTGGTTTAACAGACACCAGGCATTCCGACATAAGCCCCTTTGTATACTTCTTCAAGGATCAAAAAGTCATATAACACTGGTCTTCTTTGTGGACCAGCAATGGCATGCTGTCAAAAAAATGAGGAACATCTCGGCCAAATTTGGGGAACCAGTCCACTATCGACCTGTAGAGGTCCCCCAAAACAATTAAGAAAGAGAAGAGAGCTTCTATGATGTTTCTTTTAGGTAATAATACACTAATCAGTAAGTATGGGAAAAGATGAGATTGGAATTGCTATGCATTTGCATCTCAATAAGACGGTGAATGAAGTCGTAAGTCACTCAAGCATAACATGCTTATGCATTTACTTTCTTTGCTTTATCATGCATCTTATATGTCTGATATCATATATCTAATATTTGTTTGCTATATATTAAGAAAACCATGAGGAGTTTTACTTCACAGACGTTGCTTAGATCATTCGGCGCAACTCTATCTCTTCGAGCCAAAATATGATCAAAAGCTCAGAATTTCACCAGTGTACAACACGACCTTACCACCATGTGTCTCCTTGGTTGCCGTTGTAATGACTTTAAACAAGCCCCCAACAGACTCCTCTACTGAAGTAGGAGCTTCGCCAATGCCAAAGATTTGCGCTGCATTATTGCCCATGTCCGTCTGAACGAAGCCAGGCTCCAAGACAAAAGCATTGAGCCATTCGTCCTCGGCGTTAATTCTGACACCGTACCAGTTTACCAGAACCTTCGATGGCCCATACGCAGCATTCGGGACTGGTGGCTGTCGTCTACAATATGGTTATTAATCTCCTTGAGCTCGAGTAGTATAGAACACTGATGACTTACCCAAGTGCGCCGGCCCCAGAACCAATGGTGACGAATATAGGCTTCTTAGTCGACTTTTGCAAAAGATCTCGTGTGGCCTGGTATAAAGATACCACACCGTAGGCATTGATATCGATATGTTCTTGGATATCAACTCGCCGGACATCCTTCACAAGAGGGTAAGACTTTGAGATGCCGGCATTGGCGACAACAATATCAAGGTGATCAATTGCATGCTCTCCTTTCAGATACTTCACAAGGTCAAAAGCATCCTGCTCAACCCCAGCATCGTATTTCAAGACAACAAGATTGCTGCCTTCAGCCTTGGGCAAGTCGGCAAGCGCTTTGGAAGTTGGATGGCTGGTGTCCCGGTTGGCAGAAATAACAGTCTGTTTTACTCGTTAACCGAGATGCGTTTATAAGATAGATTGTGACAAGAATCCTTACATAGTTAGGCTGGGAAAGAAAGCTCTCAACTAGCCCAAGGCCCAGCCCACGGTTTCCACCAGTAATAAGAACAACAGTTTGACTCATTATCGACTTAGATGAATTTCTTGGGAGAAATCGCTGATGATTGCTTTTTTGATGGCGTTAAACATATTATTATTATATTTACTTCTGGTTATAGTAAATGCTGTTTCCTATCTTTGTCGATGATAGTACTTGCGGGATGACAAATTCAGAGGGATTCACAGATGACAAATGCGAGGTTAATAATCACAACGCGGAGCGGATTTAGATGCGAAACTCCAACCAACACCCAACAAACATTGAGTGTTGGTTGAACGATGCGGAATACGAAAGTTTCGTGTTCCAATTGGAAATACATAGAGCGGTTTATTAAAGAGGAGTAGGGACACGTATGCTTCCAAAATCCGCACTCCGCAGATAGGAAAAGAATTCGGGGAACATTAGCCCTTACCTACAGACCAAATCAATGCGTCGGGTTGTTAATTTATGGAGGTTCATCGCATTGGCCTATAGTCTCTCGAGAGAGGTTAATAGTTTGACGCGAGTATCGGATGAAACTAACTCAAAGAGGCCCTTTGGCCCAATTGTGGGACACTTAGGACTGATCGCAATGCAACAAGCTCCTCAGATACAATGATCTTTATATACAACTTTCGTATGAGAGATTGATGTATGCTGACCTCGTCTAATAATTTTATTCCATACAATTTTACTCGGTTCCTTTATCAAAATACACTAGCATAAGTAAACCCAAGGTTCAGTTCACTATTTGCCTTCTTTGACGCAACTCTTGCATCAATTCCCCCACTATTGAGGCTCCATGGTTCGTCTAGAAGCATTTGGTAGAGCGGATTGCGACATCATAGGATTGATTAGGAAACATCAATGTTTAGATCCTTCATTAAGTCCGCCATCGTTAGAAGTTTATGAAGTCCGCAATCGTGAGATGTTTATAAAGTCCGCAATTGTTAGATGTTCATTAAATCCGCAATCCTTCGATGTTTATTAGGTCCGCAATCCTTAGATCGTTTGATCACTATTTATTGATATGCTTTGTTCCTCATTAAAGCAATCGGTTTTTACTTCACTTCTATTTCTTCTCATTCGTATTTGGCCTTTGTCTGCAAAAGTTGTTCTGCTTTGTTAAACCAACACGGGACTTTGCGAAGTGGTAAAATCAGCGTGGAAAAAGTTCTCCTATGATTCCAATTGATTCAGCTGCATTAACATCCTGCCCTGCACGTGCTGCCTGCGTATACGCAAGGAACAAAGACATTTCACCATCCGCCTATACTCTCATCGTTTGAATGATCATCTGCATGATTACCATGCATAGACGGGCTGTTTCCCATTCACAGCAGATTGAGGCTCAATTCCACGCCAGTACACACACGAAATACCACGTAAGCACTTGTTAACAACAAAAGTTATGCATAAAACATGTCATTTACGCTAATGAGACACGAAACACGGAAAAAATTGAATGGCAAACTCTCGTAGGACTCTGTACCGTATGCTTCCTAGTCATAAGGTGTTTTGATGTTTCCTTATCTACACAATTACGCATGTGCTCGTCATTATCCTACACTCCAGCGTATCTAACCAGTATCTAGGACGTACTAAAAGTGAGTATTCGGTACTAAAGATCTGTTTCTCAACCTTTCACATTATATTTCAGGCATGGAAACTTATGAAACGTGTATCTTATCATCATGCGGCGAATCCTGTCTATAGGTTTTCTTGCGTTTGCCATAAAAACCCGAACAAAATCTGTGCTCATCTTTAACAACATTGACTTTACTCGTAGAGACGTTTCCGTAATCGGAGCGGATAAGATTACTTAGTCAACTGATTCATTATGATTCATATTGTGCAAAATTGATGACCATTTGAGTCTACGAAGAGAGAGTTTGACCTTTACACAAATGCCATCATATGGTTGCCTAGATACAACTATTAAATGCAATATGGGAAATTCGAGAATTTAATTGCCAACAATTATCAGCATAGTATATTCCCATATACCGATCGGCAATAGCCAAGGACATGTATGTATATCGTATGGCCGCCTTGGCGGAGTGATGAGGAAATAATATTCCCACCAATCAACCAAAGAGGCAATGCAAAAGATCAAATTACCAAATGATTGATAAGATAAACATAACAGAAAGAATAAGTAGCCAGTAAAATATAGCATTTCAGGCACGAAAGGAGCAAAATTCCAGCGCCTCGAACGTGCGCAGAAGAGGCGAGACACGTATTCATAACCTAGATTGAACGACTTGCCCGAGAGATTCCGGGTAATTCCAAATTTCTCCAGCTGATCACTCCGCATCCAGAACTATAGCATACGGTGCTCCTACAATTGTGCCCTTTGGGTTTCCGTCTTGATTCGCCTAAGAAGAAGATCTAGCTTTATTTAGTCAGTAGACATCAATTAGAGAACCGGTCCAAGCGACAATTGAAAAGGTTAGCGAGCTAAGCTAGCGACGTGGTGCGCCCACAGCAATTCCCGAAGGATTCCGAGCTGAGGAGAAATGCAAGAAAGGAGTCAAAGTAACCAATAAGACTGAATGCCAAGTAATTGATATCTTTCATCTTAAAATTTAGCACAAATAGTCTATTTAGAGTACCACCACTTGGGCTGTGTTGCTGTTTGACTTGCCCCTCAAAAGCTCGGTACACTGTCGGAAGAAGAGGTGGGAAGAACAACGGAAGAAACCGATCATAGTATTTCGAGTCAAGTTTCATCGATGTAGGCTAAGACTCCCAGCTGTGTCTATATGCGGCGTCCGGACAGCCCAGACAATGTACATTCCAAGAATTGAAGTAGATGGGTCATGTGAGACAAGCTCCCTGGGTATGTCCATACACTTTGATCTGAGCAAAGACGTTGATGAAGAAGAGTTCGAGCCAATGAATCCTTTAGTATTCAAATCTCTCTAAAGCTAAGTACATTCTTGCTAGTAAACATAATGTCACTCCATTGAGCCAAGCCAAAGCCAAAGTTCGAATATTCGTAAGATACATCACCATAGACAGCCTTTTCATACTACTTCTGCGGACTATCATTCCAAATAGCACCACTAGGCTTCAAAGAGAATGAAGTACTTCCAGGAACTACTTGATAGAGTTGATGTCGAATGCGCTGCCCCCACTGGATACAGACAAAGTGGATTGCACTCCAGCCCTCGGTCGCCCGACAAACTACAGTCCTTGCCACCACTAGCCGGCCTACCGACAAAGAGGTGGCTCAAACGGGAGATGTAATGACGTATTCTGAAGAAATATGAAGAAAATAATCACTCTGTATCACTATATAAGGATCAAACTGGCCAGGAGAACAAGAGAAAAGAAATCACTTCCATCATTCACATACTCAATCTTTAAGGAGCAAAGGTTGAAACTCAGCAATTGAAGCATAACTGTCCCAGACCACTCCTCATACCATCTTAGCATCTTCAATAAAGAAGCACGACAAATAATATAAACACAATGGCTCCTCTCCCAAAGCGCGCTGTCATTACCGTCACTTCAGCCAAGGCCGACCTCTTTAACGGCAAAGAGACAACTGGTGTCTTCATTTCCGAGGCTCTTCACCCATTTCGAGTGTTCCGAGATGCTGGCTTTGAGGTTGACTTGGTCTCAGAGACTGGCAAGTACACGCCGGATTGGCTCTCACTGCAGGCCGATTTCCTAAATGGCTCCGACAAGGAGATGTACGATGACCTTCAGAGCGAGTTCCGGAAGAAACTCGATAACATGACGACCCCTTCTGAGCTTGATGGCAATAATTACGGAATATTTTTCGCTTCGGCTGGTCACGCTGCCCTCATTGACTACCCAACTGCTACTGGCCTGCAGAAAATCGCCGAGGATATTTGGGCAAACGGTGGAGTTGTGTCTGCCGTTTGCCACGGTCCTGCGATTTTCGCCAATATCAAGGACAAGGCCACTGGAAAGCCCATTATTGCTGGTAGAACCATCACTGGATTCACCACCGAGGGAGAAGATGTCCTGAAGATCATGTCCGAGATTAAGAGCTGGGGCAAGCCTCTCGTGGAGGAGCATGCAGCGGCTCTTGGTGCTACCTGTGAGTGCATTCCTTTCACCTCTTCTGAGTGAGTAAACGTGACTAATAAGGAGATTGAAATAATAGACAAGCGTCCCGACAACGTTTGGGCTGATTTGCACATTGTTGATGGACGCGTAGTAACTGGTACCAACCCCGCGAGTGCCACGTCAACGGCTAAGGCTGCCGTGGAAGTTTACAACAGCCTTTGAATCAAGTGTGGATAACATAGTAGACAGGAGGACAATAGATTAATGAGAATGTAGATCAGTACTGTTCTATTTGAATCTGGCCGTTTCGTGTGATGATGTAAGCTGTGAGCTACTCAAAAGATACATAGGGACTCGTTTACATCACAGCGGTTAGTGTCTAACTATCGACAGAATGGACATAATAGCCCTAGTGCCATCCTTTGGAGGCACCTGGAGAGTAAAATCTCCCTGTACATCTACTCCGGTCGCTGGGCCCAAATAATGTGGTGTCTGATGGCAGTACGATAAGTCTCCAAATCTTCATTAAACCGTGTAGGTAAATCTTCCCAATCCTCTGTAGACATTCTCAGGGTTTCAGGGCTAAAACGAGAATGATTAGCGCATGGCAGCACAGTCTATGCTCAAAAAAACTTGCCTGGTGTTTGGGTACATGTTGTTAAAGGCTGCGCGCATGCTTTTTCGCCCACGAATGTCCAACTCGCGATTGTCTTGGAATTTTCCAATAACGATATCCAAGGTTTGGATGCTGATGTTAACGAAACCGACTTTTTCTAGTTGTGACAATATAATTTCTTTAGGATTTGGACATTGCATAAATAAATCGGCGATTTGATGCAACGTTGTGAAGGCTGAAGGGCCTGGACCTGAGACATTCTCATTTGCCGCCGGTTCAACAAATTGGATCCAGCCTCCAGGTTTAACGCATTTAGCTAATCTTTCGACAGACTTCTCGATAGCGGCGACGGAGAAACTTGGGAAGATAAATCGCTGATGGACAAGGTCGAAATACATAGTCCACTGGGAAGGGAGTTCTTGTGATAGATCGCCGAGGGTTAAGTTGACATTGGATGGAAGACTCTCCGATGGCGGGTATAATTCAGGTCTGCGATATATCACGTTAATTAAAATCTTAATTGCTACACAGCTTCAAAAACTGACGCAATATCGAATCCAACAAACTCCGTCTTAGGTGGGAACAATGAGCTAACGTCGCATAGCCAAGTACCTCACACACAAGGTCAGTACACATGATTCGAGAGATGGATGATTGATAGAACTTGGTACCATCAGCAGTTGCGGAATCTAAAATCTTCTGATTCTTTCGTTCATAGTCAACTGGAGCTTTAATTAAGCCACCAAAGGAGCCCTTTATCCATTCATGCTGATTCTTCATTCGCTCAATTTCTTGTCGATTATGGGGCAGGATATATGCTTTTCTTGCCGCGTCTTCCGCAGATGTTTCACTGGATCTAGCATCGTAAGCCATGACGCTGTAGCTCCGTTCCTTTAGCTGCCAAGATAGTAATGAAAACAGAGCGATAACTTTGTTATGCCGAGAAGACACGGAAGAGGAATCTGGCCTTCAATTATTTCCCTGATAAAATACATTTATTGATGATCATCCACTCTGCGCGTGCATCCACTCAGTTGGAATTTCTCATGTTCTCCCGGTTCAAATCGGTTACCGAGCTGTGCCACCTTGCCGGGTTCCGATTATCCTAGGGTACCTAGGTAAGCAAAGTAAGATGGTGAGAAAAGTTTAATCGTGGAGCAAGTTGTCTATTAATCTCGAATGAACCCGTAAATTGGCGAAAGCCAATGTGTATACTCTATCTCACTTGTAATCTTCGATTTCATGGGGTGTTTAGTTCCATGAATGCCCGAGTAGCTTATCAGCAAACTTCACAATACTGATAACCGCATCGTTGTCCATAGCTGAACAGGAATCATGTTATCACGGCGGGCAATCGAGAACAACGCTTGGTTTCGGGAGCAGTTCAAACGACCACTGGCACGGCAGGGGTCGAAGAACATCTCGATCATCAATATGGCCACTGCTGAGAATTGGCTTATTCGGCCTGAAGTATTGTCCATACTCAAAAGAAACTGCTCCCAAGCCTTAAAAGAAGAACACCTTTCATACGCCAATGGTCTAGGAGGAACTCCCGAACTTCTAGAGAGCCTTTCAACATTCTTCAATCATTTCTTCTCGCCCATGGTACCGATACGACCGGAACATCTTGTAACTGGAACTGGCTGTAGCGCGGTCTTGGATACGCTAATTCATGATATATGCGACATGGGCGATGGCCTCCTTGTAACAGCTCCTATGTGGGGTGAGTAAATATTTGCGTATATGGTAATGTATTTCATAACGCAGCGGGCTTACTATGAATGAGTAGGAAGCTTTCAAATATCGGCGGTTATGAGAAATTCTGTTCAACTGATACCGGTTTATGTTCCTTTTGAACAGTCTCAAAGCGCAAGTGATATAGTCCAAATCTATAGATCAGCAACACAAGAGGCTTCATGCAAGGTTCGAGGAATACTGTTCTGCAATCCTCACAACCCTCATGGGCATATTTGCCCTACCGAGGCGATAGATGGTTTGCTACAATATTGCCAGGAGGCCGATTTGCACTTTATTTCTGACGAGATCTACGCGCTCTCAACATTTGGAGACCGAGGCGAGTTATTGGTAAGATGCAAAGGCGTATATAATTCCCCGGAGACAGAATTTACTTCAGTTTTGTCAAGAAATTTGGACGCCCTGTGTGTCGAAAGGTCGAGGGTTCATGTCCTTTATAGCATCAGCAAAGATTTCGGCTGCAGTGGCATTAGACTAGTGAGTGCAGTATTTCTCATGTGCAAATCATTGTTGAGCTAATCGATATATTGTTCTAGGGATGCCTGGTCAGCCAAGCGAATAAGGCATTGAGAATGTCGCAGGCTATTTTGAATAATGCAAAGCTTTGCAACGCTGCCACCGTCATGATCTCGCCAATGCTTTCCAATACGCCGGAAATGGAAAAGATCGTGGACCTCAACATCAAGAGGCTCTCTCGAGCTGCTCATATAGCTATTCAGTTTGCCGAGTTTCACCAATTGGAATATTACAAACCAGTAGCTGGATTATATATCTGGCTCAGATTATCAGCAGAATGTGCTACTTTTGATGACGAAGAGGCTCTCGTTCAACGATGTTCTCAGCTTGGAGTGTTCGTTGGCAGTGGCGCGGATTACGCCGAGCCCCAGCCGGGCTGGTTCCGGCTGACTTTTGCAATTCCAGAAGACAAATTACTACAAGGATTGCGGCGGATTGAAGAAGCAGTTGGATTTAAAGTAGTATTTACCACTGATTTGGTTGTTCAAAGCTGGGCTACGGTATGCGCTAATTGGTGGAGAGGAATACGAGGGTAGATCTGCCCGTCGGCGTGTTTTTGAGCTCTCTTTGTATCCTGCCTTCAGATTGTATTTCCAGGTATAGTTTCAATCAATTACTCATGGAGATGCCTATTATAGAGAAGTTACTCCGTGTGCGGAGTCAGTTTTACCATACAATCAGGCAAGCCGATCCAGCTATCGGCTTGTAGTTCAATGCCATCAATTCCACCTTTACCTATCATGTCAATCCGATAACAGCGTACCATCTCCGCAACAATTACCCGGAGAATAATGTCGGCCACATTCTTCCCTAAGCACTGCCGAGGACCAAATCCAAAACGCCACATGTTATATCGCCGCAATTGATCTCTCTGGCCGAGGTGCCTGTGAGGGTTGAAGACTGTAGAGTCCTCCCAGTAGGCGTTGTCTACATTGATTGCGTACGAATCTACTATAACATCGGTCTGGTGCGATTAGTTTGGTGTTCATATAAATCTCAGTAAATGTTCGCAGAGGCCATACATTCCGTAAAATCTTAAAATCGCCGACAGTTTTATCCGTCAGCGCTGACTCGGGATTCGAAAATGCTATCAAAATTGTCAGCAGAGTACACAGCAGCAAGTGGCATTGCCCGCTTACGGAGAATTGGGTGCAGCCGGGAGGATTCCAGGATGCAAGCCGCCAAGAGAGTATTATCCTGGCGGAGATATTCCTCGTATTCTTCTTCCGAGTTAGAATTTGCCCCGATTTCCGCTCGCACATCATTTTGAGTAGTTGTGTGATGAGCAATTCTGAGCATGGCCCAAGATAATGCATGTGCAGTGACATCTAGATTAGCAAATAAGGACTCATCTAAGGTCTGAAGAAGCTGCATCTAGTTAGATACGTTCAGAAATGGCGGAGGAAGTGGAAACAAACCTCTTCTTTGGATAATCCCCCACGCTCTACCGCTTCCCAAAGCGACACAATGGCGCCTCCGCTGTCAAGAGTAGCCTCCTCATGCGACTTCTTGACAAAGTCTTCCCAGCGACGCTGAAACTCTCGAAGTTTTGGCATTGCCGAACCAGGTAGATATTTGGCAAATGCATATCGATTGATACCGCCGCTGAATGCGTCTCTAAACAGAGCTTCTCTTAGAGGTCCAATCATGTAGATCTCATGCCTCTGGGCTGCCGACAGAGGACCAAAGAAGATGCTTGAGACCATAAAAAAAGGACAATACTTAAGGTCATCTGTTGCGTTAATGGTGGTACTATTGTTATCCTTGTTCATCGATTGTAGGAACACCCTTGCTTCGTTGAGGAAAAGCAATGTCCTCTGGAGAGATGCTGGCCGCGTAAAGTGGTGTTCAAAAGGTGCGCGAACTCTCACCCACCGCTTCTGACTAACAACGCCAACGCAAGAGCCCAGTAGCTCTCCAAAAAGCCATCCTGCGTTGTTATCGGATGCTTTGATATGATTATGTGAATCTTTGTAGAAGGCCTGTACGTGCTCAGGTTTGGTTATAACGCTGAAAAGCGTGCATTAGTGAGCATCATGACACTCCTGTATGCTGGGCGATTCTCACACTTCGCGCTTGAAGCCTGACCAGATACTGTATATAGATCCATAGTCTTTTCTCCATCTTCGAGCTGCATTTCGTCCGCTAAAAAACTTCTCTGTTCCTTGTCCGTTAGGAAAGCGAAAGGATGGGCCGGGAAATGGTTTTATGGGATTCAATCGTTGGACGGACTGCAATGGCAAGGCCAAATATAATTAGCACAACATGAGATGGGAAGAGGTTTAAACGGATTATTCTAATTTCTGAATGAGAAACTTCAGGGAAGTGTCTTACTAGGAGGAAGAAAAATAAAACAACGAAAAGAAGTAAGATGAGGAGGATATGGTAATCACTCAGTCGGTTCACCAGATGTGAAAGCATGATTCAACGCACGGCACTGTAAATTGGAAGCATTTGAAGAATCGATAAAATTTTCTTAACAAATTATTCAAAGTCACCATATTATTTCTGGCCTTTGACGTTTATTACTGCTAGAACCCTCTGTGATGGACTGGTGTCGGTAACCGACGGTCCGATTACAATCGGGTCGTCGGGATCAGAAGAAGATGACTGATAGCAGTTGAGCCGATGATGACACTGGGTTTGTATCAACATTAATCGTATTCATATTTATATGTATACTATATTTCTAAGCCATGGACTGGAATAAACAACTCTTCTCACTCCGGTATGCAATTTTAGACTCGACAGTCATGGCATCATTACCCACCAACTTATGCGAACTATTCGCCCAGTCCGTTCGGCAATATCCAGAAAATCTTGCAGTCGAACATGAAGATGGATCTTTTACTTATAGAGAGTTAGATGACATTTCATCAGCTTTAGCTCACGATTTGAAACTTCTGCGAGTTGGAAGGGGATCACCAGTTCTGTTGGTAACAGCTCATGGAAGCTTCAACATTATCGCAATCCTAGGTATTCTAAAAGCTGGCGGCTGCTTTGTTCCCATCGATTGCAAGACATGGTCACTTGAAATGATCAATTACGTATGCGACACAGTCGAAAGTCACATCATCATCAATACTACGCCAGAACCCTTCTCAGCCGCCAAGGAGTCGCATCACGTATTGCATTTGACTAGTCTTCCGACGATATCGTCGTCTCAAACATCCCTGTCCGTATACCCTCAGACCTTGGAAGATGATGATGCATGCATTATCTTTACAAGTGGTAGTACCGGGTGCCCAAAAGGCGTCATCCTCTCGCACAAGTCTTTGTGCTTATACTCTACGACGAGTCCCATGAACTTGGACATCGTTCCAGGAGATAGGCTGCTCCATATTTTGTCGGTGGCATTTGATGGTAAGCATTATTTTTATCCTATTTTATCCTCTATATCACTAAGCTAATACTATATTCCAGCCTGCGCTTGTATGCTTTTCTCAACCTTAGGAAATGGTGGCACCGTGGTCCCAACCCAAGCCGAAGACATCTACGCCAAAGCCCCTTCATGTACTGTAGTGGCTGCTACACCTTCAATACTGAGCACTATAATGGATTCTTCGTCGGATACTAGCATTTTAAATCACGTTCATACCGTCATTCTTGGCGGCGAGACCGCAAAGCAAGATTTGCTGGGATCCCTGTTGGATGCTGGTATTCGAGTTCTGATCGGATATGGAGCGACAGAGACGACCTCTATGGGCTCTATACATGTTGTAACCCGTGACCCAGAAACGAATGCAATCAATCCGCTGCTGATTGGGGCTTCAATCAAACAAAGCCCAATTCATATTGTGAACAGCGACGATCAACTGATCGAAGACAATTTTGCGGAAGGGGAGATACTCATTGCAGGAGATGGTCTCTCTCGTGGATATTACAAGGATGATGCGAAAACGAACAGTACTTTTATCTACTGGAATTCAACACGAGTCTATAGAACTGGCGATTATGGGCGATGGATACCAAATCCTGAAGGCGGCCGGTTGATCGAGTTCCGCGGACGAAAAGATAGAACAGTCAAGAATGGGGGGTTCCTCGTGAATCTAGACCGAGACGTTGAAAATGCTCTCAGCCATGTGGGTATGTCGCTCGGTGTAACATCTGTCTGCGCTGCGGTGACAGAGGATGGGATTGTCGCAGTGGTGACTCCAGAGAGCGTTGATACTGTGGCACTTTTGGCAAAAGCGAGGGAATCAATGTCTACCTACTGTATTCCGTTTCGGATAGAGGCTGTGGAATCATTTCCTACGTCTTCCAATGGTAAAGTACAGCATAGAAAGGTGCTGGAGATTATCTCAGCTAAGGATGGCACAACCGGCTCGAACACACCTGTCACCATGCCTTTACCACCCGCAGCACAACAGTCAGATCCCAAGACGATGGTTGAGGAAGAACGGCTCTCAAAGATTATTGACGCTGCTTCAAATGTCTTTGGATTTTCTGAAGATGGACCGAAGAGAATACAACAAAGCGATTCTTTCTTAAAGCTAGGTGGCTCGTCACTTTTAGCATTCAAGCTTGCTTCAGCCCTCCGTCAGCGAAATCTCAATATCTCACCCAAAGATCTTTTCAGTGGTCATACATTTCAGGAAATCGCCAAATACTCATCAAACATTAATATTAATATTGCAGAAGAAGGGTCTTTGCCATCACCCTCAGACAAGAAATTTGGCGTTACGCAGAAATTAGCATCTCTTCGAAGCCAGGCTGGGAGCATTTTGGCTTTAGAGAACGACAGCTTTGACATTGGTCCCTTGACCAGTTTACAGCTGACTTTAGCATTACCAACATTGAGCTGCAGCTGGAAGAATGTGAACCAAGTCAAATTGTCTTATACAAGCGAATATGCGGGCATGATTGAGAGAGCATGGCGAGCGGTCTGGCAAGCGGAACCAGTATTCAGAACTGAGCTGTGTCTGACCATAGGATGCGGCGCTCAGATTGTCCACCAACGACCAATGAGAAAGCCCAAGATGCAGTTCTTTAACAACTCATCCGATTATGAAGAAGCAATCCAGAAAGCCGATACTAATGTCGGATTGGGCTGCTCGCTGGAATTTATTGTATATCACCCAACAGCCGTTCCCGGAGCCACGGCAGCTGTCGGCATGCCAAAAGAAATTGAAGAGTTGACAGTAGTCTTAACGGCTCATCACAGCCTAATGGATGGCTTGTCATTGCAGATCCTCCTGGCGAATGTTGAACACGCTGCAAGGGGACGGAAGATTCCTCGCAGTCTCAGTTCCATTGAGGCCTATCTCGAGTTGATATCAATCCAGCAAAAGAACGATGCATGTGCAAAAAGTTTCTTTTCCGAATACTTGAGAAACGTGCGACTGGCAGACAACCTCCCTAAGAAGCCTGATGCCTCCATTAGAGGGAATATGAGCCTCACCAGCCCGAATAACTCTATCCTATTCGGGCCCTCTGTTAACAGGGATGAAGTTATTCACTTTGCAACCCAAATTGGTGTATCGCCAGCATGCATCTATTATACTGCCTGGGCAATGGCTATGAGCACTTTTGAGAACAACTCTACAATCGTCATTGGCTCCGTGTTCTCTAACAGAGCGTCGCACCCTGAATTCCACAACGTAATTGGTTTATACATGTCAACTTTGCCTTTGGTTGTCAGTATTGATGCAAATGAAACAGTACACCAGCTTCTTCACAAGACTATGGGCGACATACTTTCTCTTGGAGAATATGCTTGGGCACGCTCAGATCAAGTTGGCATCGGCAGCCACATGAGTAGCCTGGTGGCACTTCAACCACCACTCCCCGATGAGAGTTCACACCCTCCTGCTATTCGGGCAGAGTCGTTGGAGAACAGTGAATTTCCACTATCGCTGCTGATAGAATCGAATGGAGAATTTCGCATTTTGCACAAGAGCGGTGTGTTTGATGAAGGCGCAATCCGACGGTTAGGCGGCCATTTCAAGCAAGCACTTCGAGGCGTGCTGAATCACACCTTGGTGGGCGAATGTATGAGGTTGAATGTCATTCAAGAAACGGTCTATCTGCAAGCAGACAAAGTAAGAATCGAGCAAAGTGAACAAACAGTCAAGAGGGCGTTGGAAGAGTCGATCGACCAGTTCCAAGACTACATCGCCATTGAAGATTGCAAAGGCAACGCGCTCACTTATAAACAACTCGAGCAGCAAACAAACATCATTGCCAATAGGATTCATGAACATTTGTCTGATACAACGGCCACGAGTGTTGCCATATATGGCGATGGATCAGTCGGATGGCTGCTAGGCTTGCTAGGAATTCTTAAAACAAGCCGCACCTTTGTTCCACTTGACCCTAAGTGGTCGATGGAAAGAAAGGCTATGGTCCTAGAAGCTAGCAAGGCAGCTGCCATTGTTGTCCCCAACTCTGCACAGCAAAACGAGGTCCCAATGGTAGGTGAGAAGAAAGCATTAGCTGTAAATCATATGCTGTCAGGTGTAGGCAGCGATGGACGGGCCTCAAGACTACCTGATACTGGTCATGCAGACTCTGTTCTTGTTTACATCTTTACTTCGGGGACGACTGGAGCACCAAAAGGTATTCCTACGACTCATCGGTCATTTCTGGCATTCCAGAGCAATCCCGAAGCAACGATGTTTGCGGCTCCCGGGAGGCGAATTGCCCAGTTTATGTCACCTGCCTTTGATGCTTGCAACGAAGAAATATTTTCTGCGCTACTGCATGGAGCAACACTTGTTCTGAGAGATCCATTAGATCCATATGCCCACCTACTAAAAGTTAATACAGTAACCATGACTCCGGCAGTTTTGTCGGTGCTGGAGCCAGAACATTACCCAAATCTTGAGATTGTGAGTTGCTATCACTTTTGCATGTGTTCTCTGTTAACAATGGTTTCAATATTGAAGATATATGCCACCGGAGAAGCGATAACGGCTCCTATTGTCGAAAAGTTCGCTACCAAGAAGCTACTTTACAATGCTTACGGGCCAGCAGAGGTATGTCAACTACATACCTCGTCCAGACGCAGCTAATTAATTATTTCCCTAAGTGTTCCATTAGCACCTCATTTGAACGAATGATCCAAGGAGATGTTATCACGATTGGAACGGCTTCAGTGACAGCGCGCATGTATCTGCTCGATGAAGAGCAGAATCCCGTTCCGAAAGGAGTTCAGGGCGAGATATACCTAGCCGGTGTGCAGGTGCTTGAACGCTACATCAACGCTCCTGAACAGACGGCTTTACGTGTACTCCCTGACCCATGGCATCTAAAAGAACGCATGTACCGCACCGGCGACTATGGCATCTGTGTGAAAGATGGCCGGGTGATATATATGGGTCGCATAGACCGTCAAGTCAAAATCCGTGGCTTTCGCATCGAGCTTGATGGAGTAGAGCATGCGATTCTGTCTGAGCCGGCGGTCGATGACATTTCGCAGTGCGCTGTGCTGGCAATTGATGGTGTGCTTGTGGCATACATCACATTTGGCTCAAAGCAATCTCAAACTCCGACACAAGAGCGGATAGATCGGCTCCGTAAGAGGATGGTTGAAACACAACTTCCTTCATGGGTCCCCCAGCAGATTATCCCAATTACCGATTTCCCAAAGTCAGTAAATGGGAAAGTGGATAACAAAGCTCTGGAACAGATGTACAGATCAAAATCTTTTCTTCACAACGAGACTTTGCCTGGACCCTCCACATCAACGGACGATACTGGTATTGAATCCAAGCTATCAGAGGCATGGTGCGAAATCCTTCAACTAATACCTCCCGTACGCCTGAGTCCCGAGGATAATTTCTTCTCCTTGGGTGGGCACTCGGTTTTGGTCCTGCTTTTAGCTACGAAACTTACGGGAATATTTGCGGTTGAGATTACAACTCGCGAACTTTTGCCGTCTCCAGTGTTCCAAGACCAAGTCAAGGCGATTAAACATCTGCTGGAAACTAAGAGGGGCTCAGAGAGTCATTCAAAGGAGCCAATACGCAGCCACGCATTGCCAATGGAAGAGTTAACAGAGCTGGAAAAGCAAGTATGGTTCCAATATCAGGTTGGAACGACAGTCACAGCATTCAATATTGCCAACATTTTAACCGTCAATGGCCAAACAGATTACACCAGGCTCGTGAATTCTTTCAACACAGCATTAGCGTCGGACCCAGTACTTAACTGCAATTTCGTGGAAGGGCCTGACGGCCTGAGGAGAGTCATTCGAAGCTCAGCCCCTCAAGTTCGCGAAGTAGAACAGCTCGACGTAGCATCAGAGATAAACTATGCATTCGACTTGGAGCATGATGAGCTAATTCGCGTCCACATTGTACGTCAGTTTGAAGAACTAGGAGGCACAGAGAAGACTTCAATGACTGAGATCGTCATCACAACTTCTCACAGCATCGCCGATATGGCCACATTGCAGAATTTACTTCGGCTTGTCTCAACCGCATACACTGGAAAGTTCATAAAAGCACACAAAGAGCCACAGCATCTGAGTTCGAGTCACTGGCAATATACTCCCACAATGCTTGAGCAAAATTTTTGGAGAGAATATTTACGTAAAGATGATGCAGAGAGCTCCAAGTTGTCCCATTTCAAGATCCCACTTCTCCCTTCTGTGACGGCAGCCTTCCATGGGACATCCAGAGTTTGCGAGTTCCGCGGGAATTTAATCACCAGACTGAATGCTTTGATAGAACGGCTTGGTATAACACATCATCACATGGCATTAGCAGTCGCTGCTCTTCTTTTGCAGTGGTTGATGAATGAGGATGACATTGTCCTGGGCGCTCCAAATGCCAATCGCCGTACCTCAATTGAACGAGAAGCATTGGGACAGTTCCTCGATCGACTGCCTATCCACATAAAGCTCGATTGTCCACAATCCACTTCAGGCGGAGCAAGCCTCGCGCAGATACTGACAAATGTCCGCGATTCGGCAATCAAGGCTTTAACCAATGCGATCCCATTCTCTAAAATCTTGGAGGCACTCAACATCTCAAGCGGTGGTCTTCAACATCCGATTTTTGATTGCATGGTGACATTTCATCTCCGAAACAATAGCCTTGATAAGTGGCTGCAGTTACCGGGTTGCGATGTGGCTGTATCTCCTCGTTTTGCTGAAGGGGCCAAATTCCCACTAATGTTAGAATGGTTCGAACTAGATGCAGACTGTTGGTCGCTTCATATCGAACATGACACAAACCGGTTACCACACACTATTATTGACACCATTGAGCATGCTCTAGAGACAATTCTCAATGCAATAGCCGATGAATGTCTGTTAATTGATCTACACACTCGCCTAGCAGATGCTACAGAAGCTGATAGAAGCTCAATGGATCACAATGGGAGGTCAGTTTCGAATGGCAGTTCGCCTCGCGTGCCAGCGCTTGGGCTATTGCTACCATTTTCGGAGGTGATTAATATCATTCAGAGAGAGATGAAGCTGTGTTTAGATGCGGGTGATGTACAAATATTGCCCGACACGTCATTTTTCTCTGCTGGAGCAGATTCTAATGCTGCGGCCGCACTTCGTCATCGACTACGGACACTGGGGCTTGAAGTGCCTTTGAGAGCGATATTTACGGCGAAGAGTTCGATGGAAATTGCAAGACATATTATAGTGTAGATAATTGAGGCTCTTTACGACTTTTGACTTATGCTATGCGTTAGTGTAGAATTTGGAATACAAGATTGAGTACCAGATAGCCATATTGTCCAATTTTAAAATATTCATGTATGCGACATCCCACGTGTCTTCTGATATGTAGTTTTTCATGAATGAGCATTAATATTGGAATTATTTATGAGCCATGATAAGATTTCCAGATACACAGAAGGTGTCATGCAAGGACACTGAGTCTTCCACTACCGTTACTGAATGTCGGGAACCGAGCTCGATAACTACAATTCCTCATCGACAATGTCTATCCACGTTTTACTTTCAATTTTCCTTCTTTTTGGACTGACATAATTAACATTTTAGTGAAAGCGAATTCTCAAATGGCTAACGAAACAAAGCTTCCGATTTGGAAAATTGCGGCGCAAGAGGAGGCACATATTTGGTATCTTGGATATGGCTCCAACATGAAAGCCAGCTCCATGAAGGGTCGAAACATCACTCCATTGGCTACCAGGGTTGTCAATGTCCCAACCCATTATGTCACATTCGACGTCTTTGGAATTCCGTATTCCGAGCCGTGCTATGCTAGCATCGAAGAATTCCCAAATGGTGGGACTGGAAAACGCCAACTGCTCCACGGCGACACACAGATTCCCGTTCCATCACTGTGCGGCATCGCTCATCTTTTGACTGCAGTCGAGTTTCACCAGCTACTGGTAACTGAAGGCAGCGGAGTTGTGTACGATATTGTTAAGCTCCAAGCATACCAATTAGACGAAGCGCACAAAGTCTCTGGTGACAGCTTCGCTGTATATACCTTGAAGGCAAAATGGCCATTGCGGCCTAACGGTACACCAAGTGCTCGATATGTGGTAAGTGGTGAAAGCCGTGGATCACTCATCAATTACTTCTATTAATTTGTGATTAGAATCTTTTCCTCCATGGAGCTAGGGAAAATAACCTACCACCACAATACATCAAATACCTTGAAAGCTTCCCTCGCTATCTAAAACTAGAAGGATCAGATAGAACCTACGGCCAACTGGTCTTTGATGCAGGATGGAGGCCATTCTTGAAGAGGCTAGTTCGTCTTACGACTTGGAGAGTTGATGATGATGGCAATTGTCCAGCATACATCGCCTTGATAATTGTCTGGGCATACCGACTAATGTGGTTATATCACGATTATGTCCATAGGCATATTCTAGGTAGAGGCGACGGGGGTAAAATACTCTGGGAGGCTATAGATCAATAAGCTAATGGAAGAATACGTCCTGAAAACTGGCTTAGAATAATACTACATTACTTGCAGCGTCATAAATAGCCCTGTCGCGAAGTAGTTCGATTACATCACCAA
Source organism: Trichoderma endophyticum (assembly GCA_035079535.1). Taxonomy (NCBI): domain Eukaryota; kingdom Fungi; phylum Ascomycota; class Sordariomycetes; order Hypocreales; family Hypocreaceae; genus Trichoderma; species Trichoderma endophyticum. Next base: position 665,794 of record JAPMIQ010000004.1, read on the forward strand.
TCCTTACCGAAACTCGCTCATATCGCAAGTCATTGTAACAAATACCCGCTATTCAACAACACCTCTAACCCGCTTGACCTCCTCTCTGACTTGCTCGTCCCAGATCGGCTCGATCCAGTCATGTAACATTTCTACACCTTTCTCTTTCATCATTTCTGAGACGTTTTGTACCTCGTCTAGAACTCGTAGCACATTCAAGCCGACTATTCCTTTGATGGACGGCTCAGATATGCCGCGCATTAGCAGCTCAGCGATAAGGAAGGGGAACTTGGAAACATCCTCTAGCCCAAGGGGAGTTTGCATAACACCATCGAAATCGGATCCAATGCCCACATGCTCATATCCGATCTTTTCTCCAACATATTGTATGTGGTCTGCGACTCTGCTCAAAGTCGGATTGTTGGCATCGGTAAGTTTGCGAAGAAACGACACCATAAAAACACCGCCATTAATCTTCAGCATATTCAAAACATCGTCAGGACTATTGCGCGGATGCCATGTTATGGAAGAGCTTTTTTGAGTGTCAGTCTGTCATTGATCAATCTAGCGTGAGATGAGAAGAAAGAGATTCTACTAACCATGAAGAATGGGAGAAGATGAGAGGAGCCTTAGCTATGGACAAAGCATCCTTCTGAGCTTGCACCGATGTGTGCGATAGATCAACAATCCTGTCGTAATTAGCATTGATAAATGTCGTAGGAAGCACATAAGACTCATACATCCCAATTCGATTCATCTCCTTGATCATTTCCGCGCCTTTCTCAGACAATCCACCATGATGAGAGGCAGCGGCGTTCTTGAGGCTCCGTTAGCATTATGCCAAGGATAATTTTCTCTCTTCAGTTCAATTACTAACAGTTGAATCTGCATAAAGATTGTTACTGTCGTGCGTTAGAGTGATGTAGCGCACACCCAGCCTGTGGAAATTTCTCAAAGCACTGGCACTATTGGCAATCTGGTGCAAGCCCTCGACACCAATTAGGCTTGCTATTTTGCCAGATTGGAAAGCTTGCCATACTTCTTTAGAAGTTGTCGCAAGCTGAAGATCATCAGGGTACCGTTCGACTAGTATATGAATGGTGTCGATTTGTTGAAGTGTGGCTCGAAGGCTCTCGTGGTGAACTTCGGTGGAGAAATTGTTGGTTGCGTTTTCGTTCGGGCTGCGAACACAGCACCTAGTTAGCATATTCAAAAGATTGAACAAACGTTCAACTCTTACCAAGGTACATAGGCGCTCCAAAATACGCCTCCAACACAGCCCTTTCGTAATCGTTCTATGTCAGTATGAGCAACGGCCATTTGGCGAGCATCAATGTCGCCAACTCTGCCGGCATGCCACCCTCGAATCATAAATGGAAAGTCATTGTGTCCATCTAATGCCATAATTAGTTCCGCAAATTGCATTGCTAGTGCTGAGAATACATGCCAACTAGAGGAGTTTCGGCCAGTAATTCCTTAGCGAGGATGAGATGGCTATTAGCGGACTCCATGGCTCTCAAGTCGATTGATCGTTTGTAGTATTTGGGAAATCTCTTAGAGACAAAGAGTGAAATATATATGTCAACACTGTAAGTAATAGGTCGGCCATCGAGCTCTAGTGCGTAGATGAGGAAATTTAGATGATTGCGTAGTGAGTGCAAATTAAACTTCAGTATATTCCTTCCGATATGCTGCTACTAGTATCCCCATCAAAATTGTTCACTCCCCAATTACGTCCTCCTTTCTAGAGTCCATCTCCATATATGCCTTCATTACTCCTGGAATTTGCGAGAATTTCTCGCTCCATTCCCTCAAGGCTGGAAAGTCATCTTTGCTTATTCCCATGCGAGCCATAGTTGGATCGTCAGCAAAAGGATAAATGGCAATGTCAGCAATTGTTGGTCGATCTTTGAGGCCAATAAATGTCTGGCCGGGCTGAGACAGATGTTTGTCAAGGATACCGTATTGGACCCTCAGATCAGCCAGCATCCTAGAACAATTTTTAGCTTAAACAACAGATGGATTAAGAGACTTAGTCGTACTTGGCTTCAGCTTTGGGGTTCTTCTCCTCCGGCTTTCGAATAGAATACCACACCCAGTACTTTGCAGTGGGCCTATATAGCAGTCAGTTGCCTATTCCATAAATCAACGCCGGACTACGTACCCAAGAGATGCGGTCTCAAATGTCAGCCAGTTCCCAATTTCCAACTGCTCTGCGACAGTCGACCCTGACCATGACTTTTCGACATCATACTTGTTGGCCAGGTGCAAGAGGATCTGAGAGCTGTCCCATGAGGTAATACGCTCACCAAGAGAGCTATCTATCATTGCAGGTACATATTTTTGAGGATGAATTTTGGTGTACCACTCCGTCCTGGTTGCTGGCCCATCTAGGCAGACCGCATCGTAATCCTTGTTAATACACTCGAGCAGAATGATTGGCTTGATCCAATTCTGGTATCGCCCTTCGACGACAAAGATTAGTGGCTTGTCTGGAACATCCAAGTCTAAAGACTTTGCGGACAGTTTGTTGATCGGCATCTTGTTTACGCAGAGCGCTGAAAACTCAATGTTCTAGCCCGAGGCAGTAGTGACTAAATGGAATAAAAACACTATCTTGATATCGTCGATTCGTACAATGCGTAAACGAATGTGATGGGGCAAATATCTAGACTTGTTAACGTATCTGCGACATGTCGGGAACCGGCGATGGGTCTCCAAGTTCCCGATGATGAGCCTCGATCACCGAGATCTATGGTATGGGTTCGGCTTTTAACAAGCCTACGGAGTGGCCTTATCCATTCATACTTCCACTTTTATTCCATAAACCCGAGTGGCAAGAGAGAACTTTGTAATACCCTTCACCGTTTGGTACGACCTGGGGCAGCTCCAGCCGTTACCACGAGCTAACTCACCTGATGGAGTATAATCTTCACAAAAAGCGTTTCTCAAGAGCTTTGCCAAAAAGCCATCAAGGCTTTTCTAACATTGAGTGGTATAGCCTCAGCGCCGAACAGAAATGGTGTATGCTCAATTAATTATTTATTATTTATGGTGTACATTGCACTCTAGAAACATAAAATTGCTAAATCGTGAACATCTCCCGTCATATCATAATCTCCACTATAGCAAATAACTACCAATCTTGTGGAACAGCACTTGCATGGGATCCATGTCCACCATAGGCGGCTACTTGCTTAGGCGGGACTATTCTCTGTACTCACCGCAGACATTAGATTACACTGTATACTTACTTTCCTTGGGAAGGAGGAGGATAATGACCTAGACAGCGGGATTGGTGATCTGTATAGACAGCATCTCTGGTGAGATTTGAAGACAATCGACTAATAATTCTCAATAAGTACTAATGATCATCGATAATACAGAGTAACCTTGAGACCACTTTCCGCAGCTCTAGCAAACCTGGGGAAGCCCATCAAACTGCAGTAAGCCGATCAATTTGGCCAATCTATCCAGGCAATTTGATGAAACAGTATCACACTGCTCTTCCGTAAACTCTGATGTTTCATCCATGACAAGTCTCCATTCTTGTATCTTTCCATTAAGCTCGAGACAAGTATCCACAAGAATCACCTCTGCTAACATCCTTGCCTCGTTCCCCTCGAGTGTAAGTTTCCCCAGTTTCATCTCACCGAGCATCAACTGGCAGCTTGGTGATGGTTGTGCTGCCGGAGACAAAGGGCTTAGATGATCATGTTGTGATAGAGGAGGCGACAGCAGTAACCCCGCGTCGCTGGTCGACCGTGTTCTGGGTTGTATCGTATTTGCAGCAGCATTCAAGTAGGCTGCTTCATAGTAGCAGACAAGCCGTGAGGTGATTTGAGACAGCATATTCGTCATCCGCTTGGTGGTGACACATCTTTCGCAATTGATGATTGTTTGGAAATAGCCAATAAAGTCAGAGCCGATTTGTAGAAGGTCATCGAAGGAAAGTTTCTCTTGGCCGAGACTTGCTGAAATCGTTTGGAGTCCGGTAAACGAACAGTTGCAATGACTTCGTTGCATGTTGAAATAGAATGCTCTGAAGTAGAAGATGTATTCTGTATTTCCCGAAATAACTTTATATACGACCTCCGATATTACTACATATTCAGTACGGTAAATTATCATGCTTACCTGAGACCAGATTTAATACGGTCGATGCTATTGGATCATCTCATCTTTCCCCTGGCCACTCTTAACATTCTGCATCTATTCATAGAAATAACGTGTTCCTATTAGTCCATCGTCACTATTGCCATGAACGCAGTAGCCAAATGGGCAACTTTGTAGCTTCTGTAGGATCTACATCATAACGGTCATCAAACAGCCATCAGATATATAGGTAGCTGTACCATGGCCTACTTGCCAGTCTTACCAGTATCTGGACGGCCATACATCATTAGGTGTATATCGTGGACCAATCTACCTATCAAGGTGTTGAGCGGAGTTTCGTGCATCGTTACACAGCAGAGTCAAGATAGCCAACTAGTACGTAATTCGTACCTCATAGTAGTATCTACTGAGCTCTATAAGCTACAACTGCACAGTATTCAGGTTACTATCGGTGCGCGTGTACAATTTATTAAGCAAAAAAGCTGTTGGCATGTCGGGTCGTCGGGAAAGGCACCATCACGGAACCTCGTAAGTCATCCAACCTCCACGTGCAATCTAACTGGGGTAGCCATCATGAGCGCAGTTGAGTATTCCATAATTCTGGCAATAAGTAAGTTTGTTTAGCAACTTTCTTCTCGTCGATTAATTCATTAATTTCCTCACTCGTAATAGGGATGAATTAAGGTCAAGATAACTCCGGTGTGTTTTCAGGATATTTTTGGCTCAACTTTGAATCACAGCAACGGACGGGTTAGCTGCATCCCAAGCCTGCCGTGCTTCGGTCGTCTGTTTATCGTCACTACTTGCGTACTGGCAAAAAAAAGAGGGTACCAACAATGAGATTACAGGTCCTGTATTAGTAGAACATGATTTGTGAAACGAACCTCATCATAAGCTGTTTAAACAGCAGGATTATCTATCCCCTCCTTGTGTACCAAGAGACGGCTGGACGGGTGGAGCAATCAAGTCGACGGCACGGGGAGACACGTATTGTAATGAACAAACAACCAAACATCTTTCAGTCATACCACTCGCGGTCGATGATCCTCACAAACATTCGCGGCAATTTGCATTCGAGATGGCTGGCACCGATGGAGGAGTCCGGCAGAGGGGGAAACCTCCGAAATACAGAACCTCATGCGACAACTGCCAAACAGCAAAAGTGAAATGTGGCCATGAAAAGCCGTCTTGTCGCCGATGTTCCGTGCACAGAGTGGACTGTGTGTACAGCCTGTCGCGTCGAATGGGTCGCCCGAGGGCGAAGAAAGTCGTCGCGGATGAATCTCCTCGTAGGCTGCCAACTAGCACAGAGCCCAACGAGACAGAGATTCCAAAGCCTGCCACTCCGGACACTGAGATTGAAGATGCCGAGTTTGCAACACACTTGGCTGAGCCTCCCGCTGGGGAGGCTGAGCCGAACAATCCTTCAGCATCCGCAGCTGGGCAAATACCCGACCCTTGGGCGCCTTTGCTGGGTGACCTGGGGCAACTTAACGAAACAGAGGCCATCAACAGGCTCAATCAGACGCCGCAATTAGAGAGTGATTCAGTGGATTTTTTGTCAACAGAGTCTCCGATGGAGCTTCTTGAAATAACTGCATTTGATAGGATGCCTTCATTTTTGGACGATATGCCGAGCACTCTTCAACCTCAAGCCTCTACGTCAGCGATCCCCATGGAACTTTTTGATCCTCATGACATGCTATCGGTTGCCTTGCCAGCTATGAACGCAAAATCAGATGTAAATGATTCGCTATCGATGCAGCAACCCGGGTCGTCCTTAGTACGAGAGCCATGCATGTGCCAGCACTCAAGCACGTCATCGGGGAACAATTCTATGTTGATTCCTGGTAACAATGATCAGCCAAATGAGCTGCTACACTATTCATCAACTTCATTTCAAGATGCGAGTTGTTCTCCTCGGGAAGAGAGCTCAGAATCGCCATCAAATACCTCGCAGCCCAGCGACTCGTCATCGAGTCTTCAGGCCAGTCGCGAAAGCAGCTCTGAACTGTCCTGGCGCACAACGCAAGTCACATTGATCCAAACTCAATGCGACTGCATGGAAACCATTTCAAAACGCATTGCAAGTCTAAAGCTAGAGCAACAGAGCTCGAGCTTCATGCCAATAGATTGTGTCTTAATGCTGGAGAAGGAGGTGGAGGAATCGCTTGCTCATCTCCACAAGTGTAAAAACTGCCGGCTTGACAGTATCTTACATCTATTGGCGTTGATTAGTGTTCGCATGATGCTCGATATTCTGCAAAAGACTGCTCGCAGCGAGTTTGTGTCGAGACCCAAGTCAGCACCAGACAGCTCAAATGACGACATTGTCCTTTGCATAGGTAGCTTCAAGGTTCCATCGCGAGTACGATATAGATTTCTTCGGAAGGCTTTGCAAGCTCGATTTCATAAATTAGTGGCATTAATCGAAGAGCGTGAAAGATTAATAACGGGAAAGAAGCAGGATAGTTTCTCAAAGTCGGCGTCTTCATTACTTGGGGATATATCACGGGGCTTGCGAACTATCATGGGATGGATTGAGCTATGGAATGCGAGACAGGCTTAGATACTCTTCCAATTATCATTAAGTAAACTACAATTATGTCTCACGTTTTCGTGATTGCGTGATATTGGTGCATTCTGAGATCATTTTCGTGTACTTACATGTACCGTTGGATGAATTGGGATTCTGTGGCTTTTGTACGCACGACATCAGTTGATGTCCTGAGTATGTATAATTACCCAATACAATTACATTTTGATCCTCACCCAGACCAATTAAGCTGAAAAAAAAGCTTCATTAATGTTCCTCATCACGATTTCAATAGTATCATGACATCCATTCTCAGAATTCTTACGATTTACTAGGTAGTTTCAACCAGGAGCGACAATTCCAGGGTAGCGGGCGGCGGGTTACGTGCGACATGAATGGGTGGCCAAACGAGCATCCGCTCAAGCGGCGCTGTTTGACGTTCATTTTCGGTGACCGAATACTCAAATATGGCTACCTGCATGTTTTGCTTCTTTTTTTTAAAAAAAAAAAAATCTAGATGTACTACTGAATCATTCCTCCAGAATCTGTCTTGGAGACCTTCACAATGTGGAAGAACGATCTATTGAGCATGGAAACGACTATTTTGCGGTACATTTTACAACGCGCTGTAGAAAGCCCAGTGGCTGCTACAGCCGTTGTCGTTGCTTCTTCGATTCTGCTGATATTATTCTTTGACTGGCTCAACTACCAAAAACAGCGAAAACGACTTGGGAATATTCCCGTTGTAGGCGACGCGCCATATCTCTGGAAGCGGCTTCGTTGGACCGAAAATGAGTCAAACTTGAACGGCGTTCTCCAACGCGGTTACGATACGGTAAGATGTCATCAAATAATCACATGCAATTGATGTGGATTCAGCTGATCGTGTTCAGTTCAGCAAAAAGCTGAAACCGTGGGCATACTGGGGCCAACACGATGACTTCATCCTTGTGCTTCCTCCGGGAGCCTGCGACGAGGTGAAAAATGCGGATATAAGTCAAATGAGCTTCTTACAGGCCGTTGAAGATGTAAGTCATTTTGCATTGTAAAAGTTGGAAGAGGATTGGCACGATTGACGATTGCAGAGTTATCACTTTAAACTGCACACCAATATTCTGGGTCGTGCACACGTCGACGCTGTCCGGCAATCAGTAAACAAAAACATGAGTGCGTGTGCCTGATGACAGAAAAGCGAAATAGTTGGCTTACTATAATAGATTCACTACACGATTCGGTTGTTTTGCAAAGTGATGAATCGATCCCGAAAGTTTTTGACTCTCTCGCCAAAAGTATACTTACTACTCATCTCTGGAAGAAGAAGGAGAATCACCTTGCTAACAAAGCTCTAGATCAAGAACCGTTCGCCGGATTCCTCGAAATTTGGCATCTGGTGCATACGGTTGCAGCGTCGTTCCTTATTGGGCCCCGTTTCGCGGACAATCCAGAGTACATGAGCTACATTGAAGATTACTGTCTCAATGTGCCAGGTTTTGTTCACCAGTACTTTTGGGTTCCCGCTCCGCTCCGGAAGATGTTTTGGCATTTATCGCCTGCTGGGTTCAAGGTCCGGAAAGTGCTTAAAAGATTGAAGTTCTTCATCATTCCTGAGATCAAGCGAACAATTGAGATTTGGCGCACGATTGGGCGATCGGATGCCGAATACACGTTGCTTGGAGCGATGCTCGATCTGAAAGAAGAGAGAGGCATGATCAAACGCGACCCTACAGCTATGAGCAGTGAAGAAGAAGAGCGACAGGTTGACATATTCTCTGATGAAGTCATCTTTACGGCATTTGACAGCGCAGGTCCGGTTGTATGCCTCGTCACGCAGCTCCTCTATGAGTCTATTCGGGATGAAAAGCTCACAGAAGCCTTGCGGGCTGAGATTTTCACGGCACTTGCTAATAACAACGGTGAATGGTCTGTGCAGATGATGAGCTCTCTTCCTCGCTTGGAAAGCTTCACGAGGGAAACTCTCCGTGTCAATGGTCCAACGCTTTGTGAGTTTTCGCATAATCCACCAGAAAATCCGTGGAGGCGCTGGGGAATTTTTGGGCATGGCCCCGACTAACAATACCTCAGTCAGTGTCACGCGTTCGGTGCTTAAACCGTTTCAGCTGAAGTCTGGCCTCACTCTACGACCTGGAAACATCATCACATCGCCGTCCTGGATGATCCACAGAGATGAAGACAACTACCCGAAAGCACATGAGTTTGATCCATATCGGTTCTATGATGAGGCAACCAACAGTGCCACTACAAAGGCCACGACGGCAAGTAATACTTTTCTAGCCTACGGATACGGCTCGCAAATGTGTCCCGGCCGCTATCTTGGTGCTCGAATGACTCAGATTATTTTTGCCAAGCTGCTGATGCGATATGACGCTCTGTTCGAAGGTGATAAAAGAGCGAAGCCGGATAACATTGTGATGCCAGGCCAGGTGCTCCCATCATACTATGCGAAAATTGTGCTCAAGTTGAGGAACGAAGCAAAGACGCACGAGTAAGCATCTCGATGGATGTTTTACTGGCTACATACTGTAATGGCCATTTCGGCTGTCGGCTTTGTATCTGTGCTACGGGCGCCGGGTATCGCCTTTCACATCCTGTCGTCTGTTCACGTTTACGCTATGACTGCCAAGAGGCCATCATGATGGACTTCAGCTCAGCACGTGGCACATTGAGGAACGGGAGAGAAATGACATCAGTCGCGCATTGTTGGTAGCCGTCGGAAACTAATGTAGCTCCATGTTCAGTGTTTGGATCAGCCAATCGGTAACTTTTAGCTTCGTCCAGGGGTTAGGATCAGGCACTTTGTTTTTGCCGCTACTGGAAACATCATGTCTTGGATATTAAGCAGCTTCCATGATTACGCGTATCGCTTTATTTCAGCTGAATGGTCTTGAGGTGAATAATTAGACAGTGGAAGCAGAAGATCAGACTGTCAGAGGAGCAATGGTTTATTATAGCAGCTATAGTAGAAATGTCAAAAGCTACTCTCTTCGTTGTAGCCACCTCGACATAACAACGGTGTCTCGACGCACAATTACACCTTGGTCGTACAGCTTGTTGGTTCGAGTAAGGGCCCGTATTACTACAGAGTCTAACAGTTTCTCGTGCTACTATCCATAGAACCTTGATAGGACCAACAGGTAGGACATTCCCAGTTGTAATAACGCCCTGGAAACACGAGTAAAATGAACCAAGCGTTTCCAGAGCTGGTCAAAGCCATGCCACAGCCACAACGCGTAGCACACACGATCTTGCCTCGCTTCCTCATTTCCTCTTCGCTGTATGCCTTGTAACCTGTAGTACCTGTAATCTCCTGTCAGTATCGCGCTTCGATACTCTCCCGTGCCGCGTCCTTTCGCCTTGAAGGTGACGGCCGTTTGCACAGCTGCCAAACAGCTGCCATTACCAGGTACCTTTTAGCACAAGTGACACAACTCAAAGTATTGCCAACTGGCTCAGTGCAGGAACATTTTAGAGATCAGTGCTAATAGGTACAAACGGAAAAGTACCCGAGCGTAAGTGTTTGCAAGGACCCGCCGAATTCTTCCCTCTTCTTCCAAACAAAAACATCCACGCACCTAGGTACCTATTTCTCCTTCTCGTCACCTAGCCGCATCTCCAAACTCTCGCCACCTTTGACGTAGCCTATTTACGCATTTCCCTGAGAAAAAAGACACTCGTTTCTCTCGATCCTCGCAAGACATTTTCACCCCAGATCTCCTTTCTCGACTATCGCGATGAAGGAGGAAGACGAGGCCGCGGGAGGCCCCGAAGCAACTCCCAGCGGCAACGAAGTTTCCAACAAGGTCGAACTCGAGGCCGAAGCAATCGATGAGACGCCCAAGGCCAGTTTTGGAACACTGATGGTATGAGAGATTCTCTACAGAGGTCGATATCTGCTAACGAGCAGCTAGAGGGTGTTTGCATTTGGCCAACCCAAAGACAGGATGATCCAGATCGTTTGCGCCTTGGCTGCAATTTGCAGTGGCGCTGGTATGTCAAGCAATGGTCGTGCGATATAACTTTGTTTACGCTTACAATCATTGTAGCAATGCCCTTGATGGCGCTCGTTCTTGGCCGCCTGACTGCCAACTTTACGGACAAAGACGAACAGGCCTCAACGGATTTCATGAAACATGTGCGAACAAATGCGTATGTGCCATCTCCAATACTGCTAGTATCCTTCTAACAATAGCAGTCTTTGGTTTCTTTACTTGTTCATTGCCAAGTTTACGGTACGTAGTGATCGTTATGCCCCTTGAGTTCAAGTTTTGTGAGCCTAACCCTATTTTCTAGCTCGTGTACATCTGGAGTTTTGGCTTTGGCTATTCTGCCAATCGAATGGTGCAAGCTTTACGACTCAAGGTACTGTATAGCTCTATGCATGAGTTGTTCCATGGCGTACTCTCTAATGCTCTATTGCCAGTGTCTGAACCGTATCCTACATCGCAGCGTCACGGCCCACGATGCTCAAACGCCGGGAGCTCTGTCGAATGCAATCACAATCCACTGCAATTCCATTCAATCAGCACTGTCCGATCGAATCGGAATCATGATACAAGCTTTTGCCATGCTCTTGGCCTCTTTTGCCGTCGCTTTTTCGCAGTCGTGGCATCTCACATTGGTCATGCTGGGCCTCGTGTTCCTCACACTCGGCTTGATCGGGTTCATTGTGGGCAGTGACCAGAAGATAGAAGCTGGGCTTCTCAAGAGATATGCTGATTGCAGTGCCATTGCTGAAGATGCTCTTGGAAGCATCAAGACTGTAATAGCTTTTGGAGCTGCTCCCAAATTCTTAAGCAAGTACGAGGCGATCTTGGACCAAGCCCAGACAGATGGCAAAAAGAGAGGTCCCTTTGTCGGCTTGATGTTTGCCTGCCAATACTTCTTCATGTTCACAGGCTGGGCTATTGGCTTCTATCTTGGAGCGTATTTGTACAAACACGGAAAAATTACAGATCCTGGAAGAATTCTTTCGTATGTCTGCTTCCTAGCTCGGCTCTATTCTCCCCTTCTAACTGTCACGCAGCGTCTTTTTCGCCATGTTGATTGGCTTGGGAGCCATCATGGCTTTGGGTCCCAACATGCCCTCCTTCATCAAGGCCGTCGCTGCCTCTGGAGATGTTTTCAAGATCCTGGATGACGCAGACCAAACAGATAGTACTGTCGATTCCATTGCTTCGAGGCTCGACACCTGTAACGGCCATGTGGAATTGCGCAATGTCTCGTTCTCTTATCCATCGCGGCCAGGCCAGAAAGCCCTCACGGATGTTGACATCGAATTCACCAGAGGTACATCAACAGCCGTGGTTGGACCGTCAGGTGCAGGAAAAAGCACGCTCATCTCTCTTTTGGAGAGATGGTACCAGCCTACAGCAGGAGTTCTCTCGTTGGATGGCTACGACATCACCGCGGTTGACGCCAAATGGCTAAGGAGCCAGATCGCCCTTGTCCAGCAACAGCCACAGCTATTTAATGCATCGATATTCGAAAACATTACATACGGCCTCATTGGAACCGAACAGGAACATGTGTCCATTGAAGAAAAGATGAGGCTGGTGGAAGAAGCATGCCAAAAAGCTCGAGCGCTCGAATTCATCCACAAATTACCAAACGTGAGCTCAAGTCCCTAATCTGCCCATAAGAGAAGTTGACTACTAACGCGATTATTGCCAGTCATTTGATACTATTGTTGGCGATCAAGGTGGTCTCATATCTGGTGGAGAGAAGCAACGCATTGCCATTGCGCGTGCTTTGATTGGACGGCGTCCCATTCTCCTAATGGACGAGGCAACAAGTGCCCTCGACAATGAGAATTCCAAAGTCATTGAGACCCTGATGACAGCCTCTGAGGACAGAACAACCATATTCATCTCGCACAAGATTTCATCTGCCATGAAAGCCGACAGAATCATTGTCATTGATAAAGGCAAGGTTGTAGAGCAAGGTACTCATGAAGAGCTCATGGCCAGTGGTGGACTGTACAAACGGTTGCATGATGCACAGCTACAGGACGAGCCCGAACCTACAGAATTCTCGCCTGTCGAAAGTTCTTTAATCGAGCTGAATCCTTTGATCAAAGGGCCGTCTGTTGAGCCAGACTCTTCTCCAAATCAGATTGCGGAAATTCCAGACATCACCAAACGCTCACTCTTCTCCAACCTATGCACCATCGCGAAAGAGCAGAAGCGCTACTGGCCCGTCCTCCTCATTGGCGTCTTCGCTGCTATTATCACGGCACAAATTTTCCCGGTTCAGGCCATTCTCCTCGGCAGAGTCCTTGACACCTTTCAAAACAACACCAGGCAGTCGCAGCAATTATCCTCAGATGCTAATTTTTGGTCCCTCATGTTCTTTGTTGTCGGCCTTGGTGCTCTCATATCATACGCCGTTTTGGGATTCTTCATGACTTTGTTAGGTATTCGCCTCACCAAGTTTTACCGCCTCGACTACTTTCGTGCCATCCTCAGCCAGCGCATTGAGTTCTTTGATCGCGTAACATCTGGTGCTCTAGTCTCGAGGCTCTCAACCGATCCCGCGAATCTTCACGAACTGATATCTGTCAATTTCGGTCTTCTCATTTCCATCTTCGTGAGTATCATTAGCGGTAGCATCATTGCACTAGTCTTCTCATGGAGACTTGCTCTCGTTGCCATCTTTGGCGCCATGCCTGTCGTCTTCGCTGCCGGTTTCATACGCATGACACTCGACTCATCTCTGGCGGAAGCAACGGCCAAGATTTTTGAGGAAAGCGCTCGATTTGCATCAGATTCACTATCGTCCATTCGCACAGTCAAGGCATTCACAATGGAAACTATTGTGCAAAAGTCGTATGAACAACACCTAGCTCAAACAATGAGAAAGCTGTCTCGAAAAACGGCCGCGATCACCCTATTCTTTGCCTTCTCGGAGAGTGCCGAGTTACTTGCAGCTGCACTGGGTTTCTGGTACGGAGGCAAACTGTTGAAAGAGGGGAAAACGTCGACGGAAGAATTCTTTACGGTTTTCATCGCTGTCATTGTCGGTGGACAAGCCGCAGGTGCTCTTTTTGGATTCTCTTCCAGTAGGTCGTTTTCTATTCTCCAAAGATGCTGGTACTGACAAGACAACAGACATAAGCAAGGCTAGCATAGCTTCCAACAATATCCTTGGCATTCGACGACAAGTGCATGCGCCGGAAGAACAAGCACCTTTGCTTGATGTCGAAGGCGAAAAGGATGCAAACGTCGTTGTTAATTTCCGGAACGTCTCATTTGCTTACCCGGCCCGGCCTGATGTTACTGTATTGAAGAATGTCTCGTTGCAGATTTCGCAGGGACAGACTGTGGCAGTCGTTGGTAGCTCTGGATCTGGAAAATCGACCCTGCTGGCTCTGTTGGAGCGATTTTATGACGCCAGAGCCGGGTCTATAAATGTGTTTGGGAAGCCTATCTCATCCGAGGAGGCAGACGTGTACCGAAGGCGTTTGGCGATTGTGCCTCAAGAGCCCACCTTGTATCGAGGTCAGTACAATACACAGTGCTACATATGTACAGGACTTCCAGCTAACCAATTTATTGACAGGATCTATCCGCGACAACATTACCCTTGGAGTGGACGAAGACAAAGTTAAGGAAAAAGACATCACCAGCGCGTGCGATGCCGCTAATTTGACCGAGCTCATTGCTTCACTTCCAGACGGTATCAATAGTGATTGCGGGGCGAAGGGTATTGCTCTGTCTGGAGGCCAGAAGCAACGCATTGCGATTGCGCGTGCGCTTATCCGAAACCCGGAGATATTGCTGTTGGATGAGCCTACCAGCGCACTGGACGCGGAATCTGAAAAGGTGAGCAAGCTGATCATCTGGGCATGAAAATATGCACTATTGAGAAGGCATGGCTAACGAAGAACAGCTTGTCCAAGAAACCCTCCAAAGTATTCAAGGTGGCAGAACAATGATTCTAGTCACTCACGTAAGTCGATTTGATTTCTGGCTGCAAAAATGGACAAAATTGCTGACTTACTGCGCTCTCTTTTAGCGACTGAATACTGTCAAAACCGCAGACGTGATTATTGTCATGGCTGCGGGTCATATCGTGGAGCAGGGCACGCATAACGAGCTCATGGCCCAACACGGCCACTACTTCAAGCTATATCAATCTGCTCGTGGAGAGGAAGTTTAAGAATGGAAGCTTATGTGCTGATTAATAATGCGCTGCGATAGTTGCAGATGCGGGAAATCTCGGTCCTTTTGTTTCTCTTTTTCTGTCACCTGGGCCATATCATAATAGATGCATGCCACTTAGGCTGGGAGTGTATCCAGACAGTGGCCATACAGAAGCCATGTTGTTAATAGTTTATTAGTACTTTAATTCAGCCAATAACCTTGGTATTCAATACAATATTTCTTGAGCTGACCGGAATATTCCTTGCGGTGCCTTACCTTGACTGCCCGATCATTGATGCGGATGGAAAGGCAGCCGTTTAGGCTAGAAGTCAATATACAAAGAGAGTTGGAGTATACGATTAACTCGGGTATATAATTGATTGAAGACCAAGCCATTTTTGTATCTTTAGTAAAACTATTCATAGATACTTGCAGGCCGCATGATATTATATAGATACAGTGAAGAACGGCCTCAAATCAATGGCCGCAGCCCAGGCGTGCCGCAAAGGCGTTATCTGCTTGACGACCCAGCCAGCCTGTCTAGCAAGTTTGATCCATTCGCTCTCTGTGCGCTCCAGTCCATTGGCCGTAGACATCATGGTGAGATCCCCAAATCGCCAGACGCGCGAACTCCGACCCTCTGCAAGCACTGACTCAATGACAACCATTCTCGAGCGAGGAGAGATTTTGATGGCCCGGCGGACATTGGATAAAATTTTCACGACATCCGAGTCTGTCCAATTGTGAAGACACCATTTCATTGTGTAGACTTCATAGGTGGGGATTTTGGTCAGAAAGTCTCCGGCATGCAGCTCAGTCATGCGATCAGCAACGTCCGCAAATACGCCATCGGGACTGCTATACTTTGGCTTCACCATCTCAACAATAGGCTCTATTTCAAGAAGCGCGCCCCTCATGGGGGGATTATCCCGTAGCAGAGCCGTGATGAAGTCGCCTCCGCCGCCACCAATATCGCAGACGACGGCATCGCCTAATTCCTTCCAGTTGTAATCAGCTAGCATGCCAGGCGCTTGCGCAACAGCACCTGCGCCAAGGGCTTTGTGGAATTTCTCTTGAAGACCCTTTTCAGCGAAGTAGGTGAATATGTTTTTGTCGGTTGCGTATGTGATTTGGGCGGCGCTGCGGGTTTCTCCTTCTTTGATGGCTTCGGGGATGCCTTTGGCGGCGTCGTAGAATTCATCGCCGTAGAGGCTTACCCAGCGGTGCCATTGGGTCCAGTGATCTTTCTGGAGAAGGACGGAAGCGGCGTTGTTGGAGTATGTGTCCGAGGTGGGCTCGTAGTCGAATATGCCGTTGTTATGAAGGACACGCATGACTTGCTTGAGACGGAGAGGTTGGAGGCTGCTTTGTTGAGCGAGGACTGGAGTTTTGAGAGGGCCGGAAGACAAGAGGTCGGGAATGTTATGGGATACGACAGAAAAGAGCGCTTTGGTGTCCAGATAGGCTGTTATAGATCGAAGTATTAGAATCTTTATACTAATATGGTGGTGAGATGACTTCACTTCGGCGTACCGAGATAGGTCTCTGCGAGTCTGATCGCTGGAGGCTGAAGGAGTTGCACGATTTGATCGGCCATATTGACTGTCTGAGATAAGAGCTCCCACAACTTCTTGTTGTTGGCTGGGAGAGATTCGGTAGTCTGGAGAGTCTTGACACGCTCATCATTGAGTGGGCCTTGGAGGTTGGTAGTGGCATCTTCGAGGACGCGGTTGAACTGTGCTAAGAAGTCTTCAAGAGTAGTCATTGTATCTTTATTTCCTTTCGAAAACGTTTACACTTTCTGTATAATGAATTGGATTGATATTGTTTGTGGCTTTACGTTGGGATGGCTAGCACATTAGGCCACTATTTAAGGCATGTGCATTTATTTATACCCGGGCTTTGGTCACATAACCGGCTTCCGACCAGATGGTTGAATACATGTATTTTTCATAGATCCATAGACTGGGCATCTATACATACATGCGGTAATAGAACCCGAAGGCTGAGAAAAAGAAAGATAGCCCCCTTGCAGCCTCGTATTGTTCTCATTGGATCCGGGTTTTCAGCTTCTCACAGGGATATGCGCATTAGACCAATCACCCAGCAACACGCACACGCTTCTGCTATTTGTGCCAGCCAGACATATCATTGCCTTTGCGCCTCTGACCAGGTCTGCTCTATGATGGCTGCGTGCCTCTCGCTTCTCGCCTCGAATTTGGCGGGGAACTTGACCGGTGTTAGCAAGAATCCCGGCTGCGCCGCGGTGGAAGGCTCAATAGGATTGCCGTTCTCATCGATGGATTTGCGGATGTTAAAGGCCCAGAATAGACGGGCAATGTTGATGAAGAGGGAGTTGTGGGCGATGTGGACGCCGGGACAGTTGCGACGGCCGGCACCAAACGTGAAGTGGTCTCGCAGGTTTGCATCGGCCTGGGACATGGATTCTGCTTCTGTTAGAGAGTCGTCGAGGTAGCGTGTTGGGTCGAAGCGCTGGGGATCTTTCCATCGAGTTTCGTCCATGTGGATGGCCCTATAAATGTCGTAATGTCAGTTGACGGACTTGAAATGACTCCAACGAGGCCCAGATGCAATACTCACCACCAATTAAGAACAATTACGGCTCCCTTGGGAATGAAATGGCCTTTGTACCAGTCATCTTGAGTAGTCGAATGACATGTCCCGATTTTGGTAGAGGCGCGCCATCTAAGCGTTTCCTTTGCAATGCCGCGAATGTACGGTAAATTCGGCTCATCGTTAAAATCAGGCATGCGATCACTTCCCACTACGCGATCAAGTTCCTCATGGGCACCCGCAACGATCTCAGGATAAAGAAGACAAGCCAATATGACATTGTTGAGAGCTGTTGTCGTTGCATCGCTTCCGGCTTCGATCAACGCTCCAGCAGCAAACGCCGCGGTGACGTCGGAGATGAGGCTCTTTTCCAACTTTTCGCGCGCAAAGTCTTTTAAGAAACAATCCGGAGCTGCGCCATTTTTGACCTTGTCCATGAGTGTGTGATACATGCGGAGGTAGATTTGCGAGTCTTCCTTGTACCATTGTCTGGCCACCGTCTTCCAGTTTTGTAGGAGAAACTCTGGGACGACGTCTGCAAGCATGGGCAGCGTGTCAATCATCCAGCCGCCAGGCGCTGTGGCGAGTGAGAAGTGACGGACGATTTTGAGAATGTCCTGGTATAGAGGGTCGCTGAGACGAGGCACAGGCTGTCCATAGGTGATGGTCATGATGGTGCTGGTCGAGTATCTGCGGTTGATGTCGCTGAATTCGGTGTCATCTTTTGCATGCAATATCTCCCAAACGGCCTGCTTTGACTCAAAGTCTTGTACAGGCTTGTATGTCGAAGTTGTCTCCAAGTTGAGCGCTGAGTGGAGGATATTTCTGAGAGTGCGCCACTTTTCACCATAGGGAAGAAAGTTGAGACGCTCCTCATTGGAAACCATGTTGATCATAGGGCTAGCAGCTCGAGAAGAGTATATAGCTCCCCGTTTGTCCATGAGATCCTTGACGGCAGTGGGTGATGAAAGCCATATGAAGTGCTGCAAACCGACTTTGGTGTAAAACACATCGCCGTATTCATCGGCCCACTGCTTCGCCAAGGTCATCATCTTGTCGGTATCTGCCATCTCAAGCATGTTACCAATGATGGGGAGCCCTTTGGGACCCGGCGGAAGGCTTTTCATGCGCGGATCGCGCGTCCATAGTTTGTACGCAAGCCATATCTACTTGGTAATCTACATTAGCCATGCACACATCAAAATTTGTTTAAGGAAGTGGTGTTTACCAACCAATGGAGATATAATCGCTATCTTAATCACCAAAGATGTTTCCATATCGCTTTTGTGTTCTTAGAATTCTGTGACTATGAAGTTCAAAATCTCTCTGGTTCAACATGCGTCAAACGAGCAAGCTCTAGCTGGCTCTTCTTAATCTCGTTGACAAGCACATCTTCGGCAGCTATAGCCAGACACGGATACCGGCTCATTTAGACGGAAACCGAAATATTTACAATTGCATTAAATTTTGCATATTAATATCAGTTGGAAGCATGGTGATATCTCGGATTGTTTCAATACCTAGCCACCAATTCGATTCCACGGCATGTGATAGACGGGACGCAACCTTGCCCTTTCACGCCAAGTCTTTGCTGTTCCCTCAATACATCAATCATTTATTCTAATCTCTTATATTTCGCTTCAATATCTTCTACCAGGCATCGCGCACGCATGCATTGTTAATTCGCTAAATGAGTGAATCAAGCCTCCAACTCGCTGGTCCAGGCGCAGTGACTAGGATTTGAGTGACACGACACAAACACACGCACATTCATCCACGCGTTTGAAAGCGATTGGCTGCACAATCACTGTAAATATTAGTCTCGTACAGCTACTTTAATTTATTAATGAATACATGTAAGTCACTATAATTCCCCTTGCCGGTTGGCAGAGTTGTTTGAATCCGCCAAGTTTCCGGAGACTTTTACCTTCCCACCCCACATCACTTTTAATCTATCAAGGTCGGCAGCCGACATGGACTCTTTTGCTTGTTGTTTCACCAAATGATCACAATTCGCTCATCGTGCTTTCGTTTGAACTTTGTATTACTTCACTTCACTACTTCCTTCAATTTGACTGCAGGTGCTGTTCTGCCTGCTCATCTCTCTTATCCAGGTCATGATCTGGAAGCTCTCCCTCGTCCTTACTCTCAGCTTTGGACATCTCAGTCATAGTCAGCAATACCCACTATCTTACGATTTTCAACCCGACAACATGATGTTTCGCACACCTCCTATCATATACGATGCTCTCATCGTCGGCGGTGGCCCGGCCGGCCTGTCGACGGCGCTGACTCTGGCTCGCGTTTGTCGAACTTCGATCGTCTTCGACTCTCGCGAGTATCGCAATGAGGGTGCCAAGGAGATGCACACGTTTATTTCTCGTGATGGAATACCTCCACAGTCATTCCGAAATATCTCACGAGAGCAGATCAAAGATAAATACTCAGACCAGGTGTCGTTCGTGGAGGGTACCAAGATTGTGTCGGTCTCGAACGACGAGATTCTCCCTGGCTACAAAGGTTTTCGGGCCGTCGACAGTGCAAATAATACGTATTTCGGCCGCAAGTTGGTTCTAGCTACAGGTATTGAAGATATTCTGCCCACGGATATTGAGGGATACAAAGAGAACTGGCCTCAGCATATGCAAGTCGTCAACCTTTACCCCAAAATCCAGCTTGTCCACCTCATGCTAACTTCGGCTGCAGTTACCAGTGTCCTTTCTGTGACGGGTACGAGCAAAAAGATTTTCCCATCGGCTTGCTCACGTTCCCAGATCCTTCGTACGCCCACTTCGCCTTGATGGTCCGGCCATTCAACAAAGACTTTACAATCTACAGCAATGGGCCAGTACCAACAGATGAGCCCACTCAAATGGCGCTGAAGAAGGTTTTGGCCACCGGTATCAAACTCGACCAGCGCAAGGTCCGTCGTCTCATCAACAACGGCTGGGGTCCTGAAAACGGGATCTCAATCGAATTTGAGACTGGTCCTCGCGCGAAGCTGGGAATGTTGCTGCATCGACCTCCAATGCAACCTCGTGGCCGGGACTTGATTGAGCAGTTGGGACTAGAAACTAATCCTAAGGGCGACATAGTGGCTGATTCAATGATGCTGCGTACCAGTGTGCCTGGATGCTTTGCTGCAGGCGATACACAGGAATCGATTAAGCAAGCACTCATGGCAGGGAGCAATGGTTAGTGATAGTACAATCCTATCTACCGGATCCTTCATGCTAACAACAACGTTGTAGGACTTCGTGTTGGAGCTTCAATTGCATTTCAACTTGCTAGCGAAGAGGGAGATCGAGCACTGGCGATGCTTGAGGGAAAAGATATCAACATGAGCCTATAGCTTACAGGTAGCTGCTGATGAGTAGAGAAAAGATTGCGACTGGTTGATGGAAGGGGATTACAATGCTCCAGATATTGTTCAGTCTCATAGCATTAGAAGAGCTACACTCAAATGTGTTTTGCGCTCTCAAAGCATAAAATACAGCACACAAAATCTTTACACGTGCAATTCAGAGGCAATCAGGCTACCGGGACCTTTAGTGACAATTGTACTTTTACATGACGACTAATTGACTATAACCGAAGTTATCCAAGAATAGCGCCCTGGTGACCAATTCTTTGTCTGATCCTCAGTGCCTGGTGTCGCTGTGTCAGCCCGGGCCGCCATATTCAGTGGGTAGACAAGCCCTGGTCGATTTGACGGGAGCCTGAGCTGGGGTTGAGGCTAATCCATGGATGCTATGGAGAATGGATCTAACTGAGATAGCGTCAGGTACCCGGCATAAGAAAAACTGAGGCTAGGGCGGGCTCGTCTTGTCTTGTCTTGCTTCCACTTGTCGATGATGCTCCAGGTCCAGGGTGCGAAGATGGCGGAACAAGATGTCTTCTCGGCGTGTTCATTTTATTCCGATCACCAGTAAACTCTTAACAGTGCTTTGTGCTGTAAAACTGTTGGCCCAGCGAATGGATAATTGGTAGGACTTTGTGTCCAGGATGCCAGGGCTGAGTTCAGCTGAGATGCCCAAGTCACAGCGCTAACACCAAACAAGATGAGCAGCTGAGGCTAACAGGCAGCTATTCACTGCGCCTCATCTCTCTTGAATCTCAACTTATTCTCCTGTTGCCAATACCAAAAGTTGAGCTCTTGGAGTTCTCCATTGATTGAGTTGCGAGGTCTCAGATCAAGATGGCCGACAGTGGCAAGTCACCGACAGACATCATCACCTATATTGGTGTGCCATTGGCGGTGCTGGGAGGTAACGCGACACAGCAATCATCATCATTCTTGATGAAAGCCGCTGACCATGTGAATAGTTCTCCCTATTCTCTACAACACATTCGCAACCCTCGCGTCTCTCTCACGTATAAAGCGCATGCTCCGGCGAAGTCGCCTGACTGCACTGACACGAAGCGATGTTGTGAATCGCGTCATCGAAATCGAGTTGCCGCGATATGCCGTCATGCCCTTGGACAGGTTTCAGAACAGATCAGAGTACTGGACCCTGTCGCGCCACCCCAGCTCGATTCCTGGCGGCAGCTGGACAACTTTTAACTGGAAGACGAATGCTATCGGGATGAAGACTCAGCGCGTCGAGTATGCCGATCAGGTGCGCCAGCCCCAAGTCGAGGCCGCATTTGACGAGCTGGTTTCCTATCTTCTGGATCTCGGAGCTGTCCCAGATCCCCATGGCTGGAAATTGCTGAGATCTACGGGACTGTGGGCTCCCGTGGGATGCTCCTTGATGATGTCGCCTGATGGGAGAGAAAAGGCTCTTTACCTCGCCCCACTGGACGACTCAGACGGACATTTATCACTTGCTGTGGCATGGTCCAGCTCCTGGATTACTCGCGATCACGCCCATCTCCCGCCATATTGGGTTCGCTTACCAGCATTGGCTGGCAAATCAAGCGAACAGACGCCCTCTAACGAAAAGAAGGACGAGAAGAAGGACGAGAAGAAGTCACCGGATGCCGATGAGGACCAGATACAGAGCGGCAGCGCTAGCGTAGCAGCAAGCCACGACGATGCCAACTCCATCGAGCATCAAGTTCACACAAACATGAAAAACGACATCACTTGCGAGATATCCTTGTCCGGGCTTGTCACAGCTCTGGTAGATGGAGGTCTTCACAGCAACAGCACGCCTGAGAGCCTCTACATCGAACATCTCCGCATACAGTCGCGAAAGTCCAACGGTGTCTGGTTCGCGAGCGCTGTTACGGCGTATGGCACTTCCAGTCAGACAATATTGTGGAACTATAAGATCCCGGATGACATCTTGTCGTTTTCTAGAAAAGAAACTGTGCCGTGTGGCGTTTTGGTGTTGCTCGGCATGGTGGATGAGTCGGAGACACCCGAGTGGGCTACCAAGCATCATGACTACGGCGCTTCTCTTGATCTGTTTACACAGAGAACCAGAGAATCGCGCCAAGCCATGGAGGCGGAGGCCAGAATGGCCCCAGCTCAGCGTGAACAGGCCGTCAGAGACAGGATGCGCAGAGAATCAGAACAGCGAATGCAGGACAGTAAGTTGTTTTCATATCCTTGGATGAATCATCCGTATAATGTTACTAATCAATGTTCGCAATGCAGTGCGAGATCAAATGAGAACCCAACACCAGCAGCGTGACCAGCGGGCGATGGAAGCTCTGCAAAGTCCAAAATGGGACACAAAACTCGTTGCTGATTATTGTTTAACATGGTTGAAAGCTCGAAAAATCTGGGACGAATCCTTGTCTGTGAAAGAAGTTGTTGGCTTCATGCTGCATCGCATGGTTCGCGACGGGGAGTTCACGTCGACTATCTGCAAGATGCTGGATACTTGGAAGGCGTGGGCGGACATGGGAGGCATGAGAAAGTCCGACTACCAGACCATTCAAGAAAACCAATCGACATTTGCTGAGGCAACGTTATTAATTGCCTTGATCAAAGATACGTCTGATGCTTTGGAGGGGACGCTGGCCATGGACTTGCAGGAATGTTTACGAATGTGGCACAAAGTGCGGCTTGGGTAACTTTTTAGAATGGAATGAGTTAAGCGGGCATTTATTCTCATTTTCTGTAGTTTTATACTTGACGATTTTTTACCAATGATCCTTGTCAGCATCTTCATATGCCGCTCAAATTAAAACCGACAACTATTAATAGTTGCAGGCCGATGAAGGCGATTGTTCTTGGCGACTCTTCACTCACATACGCATCAAAACCAAGCCCGCTGAATCCACGTTTTAGAGCGTTTACGATATCTCCAGCTCGTTCACTATCGTTTTTCTCAATTTGAGACTTTGTTGTTGTAAAGAATCAGTTGCGTCATTCTCTGCATTACATAGAATGCTCGTGTTCTCCGCAAACGGGCTAAACAGTCATAGCATCCGTAGGGCACCAATAGAACCAAGTAAGCCAGATCACAGCGGTGAGTTGAGGCACCGGTATAATTACTGCTGTATCTGTCATCTTGTGGAGAGGCGAGATTTACGCCTCGCGATTGGTACCGAATCTCATGCCATGGCGCTTTTTAGTGCTTACCGTACGATGTGCTATCTCAATGCAGAGATCTTTCACCCTCATTTAATCTTGCTTCTGCCTCATCATTATCCGCAATCCAGCAGAGTTCGATAACGTCCGCCACCAAGCTAGATCCCGTTGATAGCTCGACACAGAGTCTCACATCACATCTAGGAACAGCGCTGAGTGAGACGTCAGACAAAATAACGAGATACCGAGATACCGGGAAAATACCGCCCTCAGTTCATTAAATCGCACTCACATATGAATAAATACTGGCGTCTCTTCAGGAACAGCCTCAAGATTTAGTTCATATATCCACAAAACGCACACAGCTCTGTCCAGTATGACGGGCTTGTTTACATTTTTCCGCAGAAATTACACTGCGTCCAACCCGCCCAGCGTGTCCAAATCCTCCGATCCCATACGCTTTGGGATACTAGGCGCTGCCAATATCGGGTGAGCAACTCATTATGCATTGCTCAAATGTGCAGCGAGGCTCATATGTAATTTTTAGGCCTGATGCTCTTTTCATCCCCGCCCGCACCCACGCAGAAGTTGTGATTCAAGCTGTAGCCGCGCGAGATAAAGCAAAAGCAAAACAATATGCCGACAAACACGGTATCCCGGTGGTACTAGACTCTTATGAAGGTATGTTATTTCTTTTCGCTCTTTGACCTCGTTGATGCGCCATGATCACCGCCTACAAACCACATGGGAACAGGCATATGTGCTGATCCGTGAGATGTAGCCTTAATTGCCGATCCATCCATTGACGTTGTTTACATTGCTCTGCCAAACGGACTTCATTTTAAATGGGCACTGGCAGCACTTGAAAATGGTAAACACGTCTTACTGGAAAAACCATCTGTGTCCAATGCAGAAGAAGCAGAGCTTCTCTTTCACTCACCTCTGTTGAATAAGCCTGGAGCGCCTCTTTTGCTTGAAGCAGTACATTATAACTTCCACCCGACATGGCGATACTTCATGTCTCAAATCAGCCAAGCCGACGTGGTTTATGCTAGCCATACAGTATTAGTACCCACAGGCATCATCAAACCAACTGACATACGCTATAACTATGCATTGGCTGGCGGGGCAATCATGGACATCGGATCTTATGGAATATCAGCACTACGAGCCATCTTCGGAGCAGAGCCGGAATCTTGCATTGAGTGCAATATGAAACCAACTGTGCCACCGGCGAGCAAATTCTGTGACGCAGAGTATACGGCCAAACTTCAATTTCCCAACGGCGCTATTGGAGAGATACAAGGAACATACAATACATCATGGTTGAAGTTCAGGCTTCCCCATATTGAAGTTTTGCATCGGGGGGTTGAAGTTCACGACGATTCTCTTGGACCCAACCAAGTGAAAATACGGACGCGAAAAGTCGTATTTTATGGGCACATGTTTGCCACCATATATAATCGCATCGATACAGAAGATACGTATGAAGTGCGCAACAAAGACGATCAGCAGCCCATCAAGAAGTGGACGGAAAAGAATTACAAATCAGTTCATTCTTTCCGGGAGATTGACTTGGAACAACCTGGCGAATTCTATTGGAAGTCTTACCGATATCAGCTGGAGGAATTCGTCAATCGAATCAAGGGTCGCAGTGGAAACGGCATATGGGTTTCGGCAGACCAAAGCATGGCACAGATGAAGGCCATAGATATGGTTTATGAAAAATCGGGTTTTGGGGTGCGGCCGTCTCATGAGCGGCCAATTTTATAGGGGGCTTCACTGCTCACCTAAGGCAACTCATATTATCTGAGATATATGTTGACTTACTGTGGTTTAAAAGACCTGGAAGACTGTCAGTTACTCATTCCATTTTGGTTGTATCCGTATCAGATGAGGAACGTATTCACCTACACCAAAGTTCCAGCTTGATCAAGAACACATGGACCCACGAGGAGCCTAAGTCTATTACTCAAAGTGTCCTGGATTATCAAGACGAGGTCTAAACTGTTTTCTGCTTCTTGATTTATAATAAAGTTTCACCAACCGATAATCAAAAATTTCACGTATCCTTAAGATGAATCTCTTGTCTATCTTGTTGGCAAGATAAGCCTGACTCTTGATTGAAAATTTGGATTGTCGGGAGGGGTCTTTCATGAATAAATTCGAAGGCACCATCTGTATATCAACCCCAGGCGATCCAATCCTTGGGATCTCCTTATGGAGCAATTCGCTGCCGCCATAGCTTATGATATGCACGAAAATAACCACTCTAATTACGAAGAAGTTCTGTTAAGGGGTGTGGAGATTCTTAATATTCAGTAGCAATTAATTTCGGTGGATCAACTCATCTTTGACTTGAGAGAATATGTTGCTCGATGAGAAGACATGGTAACGCATATTACTACCAGATTTTCCGGTTCTCTATAATTATTGAATTATTCCTTTATTTCACTGTTTTTCATATTGCAGCACAGCATACTTGATTCTGATATAGATACATATATTCACAACCAAGGCGATGTTTTGCAAGTCAATCTGTTATTTACCAGCAGGAGTATTAAAACTGAAAGAAATGCATCTTCTACTCCTACGTTAGAACGCTGTAAACAGGTGTTCATCATGTCCTCTTGTTATATCACGTTGATATTACTAAGAGTTGTTGCCGAACTGCCGAAATGTGCCGGATTACCGATCTATAATTTGGCATCTCCGTGTTGGCGTAAATTATGCTGTGGAAATCCGCTGGCGATCAAGGTCTTTCGCCATGTCCAAAGATTAGACGTATTTGACCTTCTAATTATTTCTGAGCTTTGCCAATCATCAATTGCTACAGGGGAACCAGTGGACTTTGCTCAATTTCTTATAAAAAAATCTCCCCTTGTTCTTGTTACAGTACATGCATACTGTAGTCCCTACAGGTACAGAATCGCACCATCATAGGGCGTTTCGGCAGGAGAAGATCTGTCCAAAACTGGTAACCCGCTCGTATGGAAAACTTGTATACCAGTAAGCCCTTATTTTGAGACTAGCACTACCCCTTTCCTTCGGACTAAGATGCTAAACAGTAAAGTGCACTCCGCACTTTGTATGAGATTGAATGGAATCTTTCTCGGCAATGGAGTTGTCTGCCATTGCGTAGGTGCTGGGCGTTCAGCGATTGTAGCCGCAAAACGAATGACATCGAGGGGTTGTCACAATATGACTGTTTAAGAGCGTGCCCTCTAGATCGCAGATGAAGTTGAATCCTAGATTATGAGCGGCTTTGCGCAATTATCTATCAATACTAATTCCGATACCGGTGTTAACTCCAGATACCTGGTCGATAATTATTTTGTCTTCTGCAGGGAAAATCCCCCACAACCCTAAGCTGGTTCTCCAAAGCCAATCAATTACCCTGTCGTCCAGTGCCTTGCGAGAACGAGATTCAAATTTTCTGCAGCTGCTCAATTAGTTAATACCCGCTTTAGGCATCCCAGCTCAGCTCGGTCAAGTTTCTAGAGTAGGACGTCGGCAATGCGGGCTACAAAAAACACCGCCATTTTAAGAGATAGGCGGCGGTGTATTTGCATGCCCCTTGATGGACATCCCACGCTCTTCGCAAAGTGGAGCTGGTAACAGTTGAAATTTCACCCAACTGTTTGTATGAATGAGGCTACTTGACTCACCGTGACGGGGGCCTGAAATATGCTTATTCATTTACGATGCAGCTGGGTAAGTAAATACCCGCAACGACAGCATCCAACTGATACGGAGAATTAATCGCCACGATCCGCAACTCAAACGATGGATACGGTTGCAAATCCGCCGGAAAATAAATAGATTTACTGCTAGTTTCCTTGTTTATTGGTCTCAATATGCCGTTCGTTTCCCATACTCTGGTCATGGGAGCTTGGTGCTGTAGTAATGTGTGTGTTAAATCCGAGTATTCTGAAACGAAAAGGGGCTTTGTTGACTCTTCGTCTGTCGCATATGCTTACTTACCATGTACATGAACGTAGGGGGTATTACGGGGTGAAAACTGGTGACCAATGCATCCGCAATTCGGCTTTATGAGCTCTGTGCAAGACCTTCCCATGTCAGATATTGGCCATAATATTGTTGGAAAGGGAACAACTCTTCAATCGTAGTGCAGTTCAAATGTCAAAGACATTGTTAAAAGCACTGGCTAAAAGCCAGCAAAATGAATATTTATAAGTAGGCTACTGTGTAGCAGAAAGAAAAATAAATATTACTACTAGTGAGGAACAATCCTCGCTACACCAGGTAGCTATAAGTCTATAATGGGTAACAAAAAAAAAATGCAAAATGCTTTTGAGTTCCAAGGGTAGACAATACCCCTGGGATTGCCAAAAATTCGTAGAAGCCTCTAGTGCGACTCATAGCTGACTTCATAATGTGTCGTTTTCTGGATGTGATGCTGCTGGTTACTCGGGAGAATGCTCTCCTCGCTCCCTGTATCCGCATGTCGATCTTGAAGGCGAATGCTTGGGCCTCTTGGCTCAAGATTATTACTTTCGAATTTGGAAGTGCCTTTGGAAGACCCAGGGATCCAAGGGATGAACTTCAATAGCGGCTTCAGCGCAGCAAGCGAAGCACAGAAGATTGCCAGGCCCACTTCAGTTGCGGAACTACACATGTTGGTTAGTATCTTGACAATTGTGTCCTCGGTAGGCTCAGCATACTAGATCGTTGCAGTTAGAAGCAAGTTGACAGCTTGTGCTGCGGCAGTAGACGGTAGCGAAGAAACCATAATCGCATAGTTGAGTCGCAAAATGGTGGCAATGCAGCTCCTAAGTTACCCCTTATTAGCACCAAAGTTGTTTTCAAAGGAATTGATACTCCTTACACTGCTCCAAAACCCAGCAGAACTGACACGACAATCTTTGTTCGCATGCTAATCTGGACGCTCCAGAGCAAGTAAATTGGCATGAGCTGTTAATTCCCAAGAGTCAGTCATGGAGCCATTGATATTTGTTTGCAAGCGTGGACAATATTTGGCTTTGGGAATATGGGCTTTTTGGAGTCAGATCACGTACTCCATATAACCAACTAAAGAGAATATCTGCAGCAGATACAGCATATGCTGTATTGGCGATGGTCGATCCGGGTAGACATGTGCCAG
The DNA here is from genome assembly GCA_035079535.1 of Trichoderma endophyticum. Classification (NCBI taxonomy): domain Eukaryota; kingdom Fungi; phylum Ascomycota; class Sordariomycetes; order Hypocreales; family Hypocreaceae; genus Trichoderma; species Trichoderma endophyticum. Next base: position 694,770 of record JAPMIQ010000004.1, read on the forward strand.
TGCCAACACCCCAAGCGACTGAAAGAGGACGACATTGGAAACCAAATATGAAGATTGATACCACAGACACGATAGACAGAATAACCATGGAGGCGATCAGAATCTTTCGTATCAGAGGCGCCATTGTAGCGATACGGTACAGGACCAACGCCACACTGATCTTTGCAGCCAGCTGCGCGACAAGATACAACAGCTGCGCTATGACGAAGAACTGCGAAATCATTAACCTTGCGATCAGTCTTGAAGCCAATGAGAGCAACCTACCTCGGCTGCTAATATTGGATTGTATCCAGGCAGCATCTCCGTGGCCCCATACCCATAACCAAGGGCTTGGAACTCAAACGCACAGAAGACAACAAAGACGCCCTGCATATCAATGGGTTAATAGACGGGGGCGGAAGGTTGGTAAAGTCCGTTTCTCACAAAAGCAACGCATGTAGCCCAGTCGTCATATCCAAAGCTCCCACTTGTAATCCGAAGCCATAGTCTCAAACCAACTGTGACGCTGTTGATGACAACAAACGCCACCATAACCGACCAAAAACTATCCCTTGGGCTCATCGTGGCACCTTATTCTCATGCCTGACTGTGGGAGGTGAAGCGGGTATGTGGAGGAGAGAGAAGTGGTATCCAGCGGCATCAGGTTGTTTATCCAACATTCTTGCTTTGCCTGCCTCTTCAGGGCATAGGGAGTACAAGTACCTGCTACTACGGACTTCATAACCGGTCGATTACTTAATACAAAGGATTTGCACTGATCCAATTTACTACAGCTCCCTGTTTTCGAGAAAAATTGCCGTTGTTTCAACAGTGCACCTCAGGGGTACCGAGTTCAACTGGTTCTTCCTGCGGGCAAAGATCGATACGGCCTACTGTTTAAAGCGCGAACGGAGTGGGTTGAAAACGACCCATTCTCTATCCATGTCAGCAGTTGACAGGGGAGGGAGCTGAGTTAGGACAGTTGTATTCTGACAGGGATGGTACATGACTGCTACGCTACTTTTTGCGGGGGAGCAATGTAGCGCCTTTCTTTAGTCAGTAACTCGACCCTAGCATGCAAAAATGACTCTTTGGCCCCTCTTTCTCGGGTGCTGCTGGTTGAAATCTGTAAAAGGAAAAGATGTGCCTCTTCCTCGAGCCGAGTTGTTGTAGAACTGCTCACTTTTTACGCCCTCGGGGATAGACACAGCCTTCCGCGGCAACGAAGTGCCACAGCTAAGCTCCCTAGTACGAGTACGCAGTAGAATTGGCTTGTCCTAGTCCTAATGTTATTTGCCGAGGGCGGACATCACCCGATTGCTAGCACATGAGAAGCGGCCGTCGTATCTGTCTAGCTTGGAGGCGGCCTGCTGGAAGAACATGTCCTCCGTATTGTTCCGGATCAGTATAAAGGCCCTGGCACTACGAGTACTGTACAGGCCTTGAACGAAACTTACGAGTGCATATTACATACGGAGTAGAACACCTTGATTCCTTCTGACATTATGGAGTACTGCTCCCTACTCCGTATTAGTATTCATTCGGTTCTTTGTGTTATCGCCGAGCAAAGCACTCCCACGTGCAAGCCCTTTGTGTACGAGAATTACTGGCATAAGCAAGGCATGGAAACAGGGGTCAGCTCATATCTCGACATAAGCTCATATACACGTAACGTTGTCAGAACAACGAATGATGAGTAATTCGACTATTCAAATACTCAATTCAAAAGCAACAACTCTTCATAGCACTTGACAATTCTATTATCCGGGGCAATTCGTCCAATTGCAACTGATACCTCTGAATCGTTGCTATGATCCCTCCAAATCGCAGAGAGAGCAATCGGTCACGCGAGGTTTCTTCGCCCGCACGGGGGAGAGGAAAAGGGATGCCGGTGGCTAGTGCGGCGCTAGGTTCTCGCTACGTGTCAATCGATTGGGAAAATTGCTAAAAACAGATAATCTGCCGCGGCACTCGTACCTTGTTTTCGGCTTACGGATGTTGCTCCTTGCTGCCCATATTCGGTACAACTACCCTGATACTGGGCAATTGTGGGTTGAGATTACTTTTCATTTGCAACATGTCAATTCCGGAAACTCCTTTGTAAGCAGCTGCGGTTAAGCCATTTCGTGTTCCTCAGGATATATAAAGGCACATGGAAGCAAGAAGTTGACAGCGCCTTAAGATGCCCTTTCGCCAAGGTATGAGAGGACAAAACATCTTTTGCCCTGTGGGCCTCCTATCATGGTTTTGACACATTTTTGACACCGCTTGGCATGGATACCAAGACGAACCTTCCTCAGTCCTATCGTGGAAGCTCGAAAGCGGTTGAGCCTCCCCCTGTATTGATCATGGAGCCGAAGCACTCCACCCCCATAGCATGCCCGTCGCATGTGCAGTATGAAGGCGGTACCGGATAGAACCCTCCGTGCCGTACGTGTATATCTGCAAATCGGAATTACGGAATAACGGCACTGCCAAATAGTAAAGACTAGGGTCTTACATTTCTTTCCTAGATATAACTAGGTGCCTTGCGTCGTGGCAACAGCTGCAGTAGATGGTATAGAATCCGCGGTACAGTGTTCGTATAAGCGTTAAGATTGTATGCGGGATTCTTAATGCGAGTGCCGAACTCCTGTCCCTTGCCTTAGTCTGTTTGAACTTGGATAAGACGAGCTACGCCTCATGTTAGCTAGGTCTACAACGGATAAATGTGGACGTAGCGGGTCGACTCATTTCTCGAACGGCGTAAGTAGCATTGGCAAGCCTTACCTGTCATACTGTTGGTCAAGCTATACTAGTCCTAGTATTTTCTCCAGAGCATCAGGGGCGCAGCGAACGCCTGCGGCCGTTTTTCTATCTCCACGGGCATTCACTCAGTCAGTTTGTAATGCTATGTCTAGGAGCATAAAGAGCGTTACTTGAACCCTAGGGTATTAGCGTAGCCACTACTAGTCTTTAAGTCTCGCATTGAGCAAGACTACTTATGTACGTGGGCTCATAGTCTCAATACTAACTGTCCGTGGATCATGTTCAATTAGTATTGCGTGTTTTTCATTTCGTAAATGGTACATTTGTTGGTCGTTGTCGTTGGCTTCCCCTGCTCCCTTAGAATTGTGGGCATGACAGGTCGTCAACATGTGACAAACCCTTGCAACTTCACCACCACTACTCCGTACTGCGGGATGTGGCAACTGCAGGGCCATCCATGTCTATCTGGAGCTCATTCTGATTCCGAATGGACAAAAAAGACATTCTAGATTAATGCGCCGGTACAAAGCAGCGGTGAAAGACGGAATAGGAAGTACGTATACGAGCAGTGTTAGCCTGTAGTAGATGACTACTACCTTGCTTCTTAGTAGAGGTGTTTTGTTGGGTGAAGCTGTTCACAACTGCTCCCTACCTAGGAGCACATTGAAGCGCTCATTCACGCGCCTTGGAAGCCCCTGAGTGGGTTCTTTATCTTTTAGACGGTCTGGGCTCTAGCCTATTGATAATTAAAAGCTAGCCAACACCCTTTGTTCACTTGACTATCTGCAACCACCACTCATTACAGACCATCTTGAACAAAGCAACAAGCTACCAAAATGTCAGAGACCGAACAAAAGCTCCCTTTGGCCCCTGAGGAGATCTCCTCAGAGTGGCTCTCTAGTGTCCTTGGACAAAAGGTCAAATCCTTTGTGTTCACCAACCAGATTCTCCTCGCAACTGCTAGCAAGCTATTCGTCACAATTACATATGATGATGCAGCGGCAGCCAGTGCGGCCGGCAAGCCCACCACCATCTGCCTTAAGGGAGGCTTCAACCAGGCTGTCGTCGCCCAATACCCAGATATCATGATCCGCATTTACACTCGGGAAGTTGGATTCTTCACCTGGGTCGCTCCAAGACTCAGCCACGTGGACATGTTGAAGTGCTGGTGGTCAGGGTCCAATAGCGAGCAAGGAATTGTCATCTTGGACGACCTCAATCAACAAGGTGGCACATTCGGAGAACCAACAGAGACCTGGACAGTGGACCAGGTAAAGGCAGGTGTTGAGCAGCTCGCCGGTTTACACGCCGGAACTTGGGGAGACAAGAGCAGTGATCTGCCCGCTTGGCTCACTGACTCGGAACACTACGACAGCACCATCCTGAGCCTGTGTAGTTGGTGGCAAGGTCTTGTTGTTGGCGAGTCACGACCTCACTTCCCCTCGGACTGGAACGAGGAGCGTATCACAGCCGCCATGAAGAAGCACCTGAAGTCTCGTGACCCTAAGTTCACATGTCTCCTCCACGGCGACCCTCATGCGGGTAACACCTACTTCATCAACGGACAGCCACGATTCCTAGACTGGCAGCTCGTCCACGTGGGATCAGCCTTCCACGATCTTGCCTATTTCGCTGTGGGAGCTTTGACCGTCAAGGACCGCAAGGAGCATGAAATGTCCATCGTGCAACACTACCTCGATTCCCTCGCTAAATTCGGAGGACCAACCTTCGCCCTTGACGATGTGCTGGTTGAGTACCGCAAATCTCTCCTGTCTGGTATTGGATGGATGCTTACGCCCTACAAACTGCAAACTAAGGAGCGAGTCCACGCTATGAGTGAGAGATACGGCTCAGCAATTGTTGACCACAAGGCTATTGAGCTTGTAGAGTCTCTATGAAAGGAAGATCTCATATGATAGTAACGCACGCACGAAGGATTCACGTCGCTAGGGGAATGCCTCATGGTCATACTATACCCTCGGTTATGGATTTGGATTCAGAATAGCATTGTTATTTTGAGTATAGCGGACGTGGACCAACTTGTATTACGGTTAATCACGATAGCAAATTTTATTAATGAAGCTTAAAAATGACTTATTGTATGTGTCTGTACGTACTTTATCACCTTTCGCTACAATAGCGCATTGAATGAGACCTATTATGTCTTCCAATGCAATAATTGTAAGAACTGCGCCCATTGACTTGATACTTTGCTATTCGGAATGTAAAGTCGATATAGCAAGATCAGACTTCAACTTCACTAATCGGTTCGCACACCACAGCACCCTCAAAGGTATCCCAATAAAGAAAGCATCATCATACGCTCAACATACCTTAGCAATATGTATATTCCCAACTCAATGATGATCAATTGTCTTGTCAAAGCCCGTTATCCGGTTTTATTGGACCCATGTTTGTCCATATTCTCAATTCGCGAGCTAACCTACACCCTAGAGCTCCAGTAATAGAGTCAATACCAACTTCAAGGGGGAAGCTCATCAAGGTAGATTTGTGCCCGCCCAGTTGGGCTATCCATGCCAAGATCCACCAAGATCATTTAGCATTTGTCACCGACCTTAAACATTTTGGGATCTAATGAATGCATCTTAGGAAAGATTGGGCGAAATTGACTCGAAGGGCTGCCAGATGTAATTGGCCTCAGTGTGAATATCATGCATTCAAATGTTAGGATATTGGTGAGGTAAGAATACGAAAAGCGTGGAGAGCACAGTGCCATCAAATAATCCTGCTTCAGCTTATAAATGCGAATGCCATGATCCTCAATCATTCTCAGCCCTTCAGTCTAGTTCATATCCAACTTTACGATACTATCAAATAGTATCAATAACAAGTGCACAATGCCGTTAGCTTTGCATATGATATAGATGCACCCGGGAAAATATCTCTGTCGATGTAAGAATCAAATAACATTGTATAGCTTCATTCATTACGGAATAATTAGATCATACTTATTGTACAACGAACCAATAATATTTTGTTGAAGAAGCCGGTGCCGTGTCGTGGTAAGACATTTTGTCACTCGTGGATTGGGTACATCACCACTATTACCAACCACATTATGCTAATAAATTGACATGGAGGAATAGAAAGCATTGCTTACTGGTAATACAGCCAATCAAGTATTTGAATCCTAAGCTTTCTAGGTTTTGCCTCCTGGCAGCATAGCTGTTTGATGCAATGTAACCTCAAGTAAGCGGGGTATGTAGTATACTGGCTGCGCCAAACACTTTGGAAGTGAAACATTGTACTAGTGAAGTGCTACAATTACGCAGATCATCCTTGCTCGGAACATCGTCTTACTTCAGCTATGATGCTGGGTGAAGCTTTCACAAGACCAGCTGAATCTCTGGCTCTGATGATTGGACTTGTCAATTGGTCGTCGGAGCCATTCTTCCCCGGGGCTTATGGTAATGGTTAAGCATAGATTTAGCTCAAACAGGAAGCCATCGCGACATGGCATAGTATATAAAAGCCCTTCCGACAATCCGTTTCGGACCATCGGCATCAACAGTCTACCAGTCCTTCTTCACCAAGAATCATTATTACACAATTCCAACGAGATAATAAAGCTACTAATATGCGCTTCATCGTCCTCGCAGCTCTTATTGCTCCTCTGGTCTCGGCAGCGGTCGCTGGCGTCGACATTGAGGCTCGTGTGGAGGCTGTTGCCGAAGTCGAAGAGCGATCCCTCCTCTCCTTGGATAAACGCGCTTGTAAAAACACTGGCTGTAAATGCAGCACCAAACACCCCTTGAAGCAAGGCCAATACTGCGGCAACTGTGTCTGGTCGAACGGCGACGGCTACATCATCACTGCTAAGCGCGTCAACAATCACGTTTATGAGTGCTCGCCCTCTGGAGGCTGCTGCGACTATGGTGTCGGAAGTGATTGTGGCTCTGGAACTGCACGATGCGGATAAGGAATTACATAGCTCGACGGACGGCTGGCCTTTATGTGCAGAATATCAGCAATGAGTTAACGACCCGTCTACAATGCAAGAGGGAAGGTAGTGCTAGGAAGCAGAATCAACTTTGGAACTAGGATATTGTCCGTACATTCTTTAGAACTATTTGCATGGTTGTTTGGTATATCTCTGTGGCAATAGTTTCACAAGGGTACGGATATAGCCCAGTGATTTGACCAATCCCATCCATGTACCTGAAATATATCGGCTCTCATGATCCTGGTCGCTATCCGCGTAAGATTCATGTGAAGGTTTTACCAATACTATCGGACAAATTATTATTACTAAATCCGTTAAAATCATGTTTTCGTCTATTCTTTAAGATGCTGTATCCCTCTCGCCAATAGTATTACATGTGATAGCTTAGTCAATAAGCTCGTAGGATCCGTCACTATGAGGCGTCGTGTTATGGCCAGCTGTAAACTCATCCCATCCAGTTATTAGGGGTCCATTGAACCTATGGGAGTTGTCAGTTTAGCCTTTGGTAAATGAAGCAGAAAGATTGTTCTTACATAGCTGGGGTTAATCTGCTCGAGATCCCCAACGCCAAGGTTCGCAGCATCAATGGCGATTTCATGTTTAATAATCTCAATGGCCTTTTCGATGCCCTTAGTACCAAAAACGTTGGCAAACATGAACGGGCGACCCAAGCCAACAGCTTTGACACCTAGCGACAGCAGCTTGAGCACATCAGCGCCATATCGAACACCACCATCCGCATAAACTTCAATTTGCTTGAAGACCTCGGGAGCCTTCTCATGTATCTCGAGAGCAACTTCAAGAGACGAAGGACTACCATCGAGCTGCCTACCGCCGTGATTTGAGAGGATGATGGCCGGAACTTTGTGCTTAACAGCAAGTTTAGCGTCATCGACTGTCATGATTCCCTTGAGAATGACAGGGAGATCGGTCATAGTAGTAATCTTTTTGTAATAGTCCCACTACAAGAACCACAAGTTAGTAACAGAGCATTGATGCGATCCGCATCAATTAATGATGGAGAGAGAGAGAAACAGAAACCCGTAGACTCACAGTGATATAAGTATACTCAGAATCACTATCGGCCATTGTCAGCAACATGTAATAACGTGAATGATGGCCTGGTTTAGCTCACGCGGACCCGACACCATAGCGGGCAGCCCGGTGTCTATTTCCATCTGCGGCGGAGTCGACAGTGAATACAATGGCGTTTGCACCCGCTGCTTTGGAGCGATCCAAAAGGTCTTGGGTCTCGGTATCGTTTGAGGAGAGATAGAGCTACCATTCAATTGTGTTAGTGATATTCGTAACTCCGAACGAAGGTCTGACGTATTTGTACCTGTTGGAAAACGACTTGGCCTTCGGCTTTGGCAGCAGCGATCTCTTCAATCGTGTATGATGCTAGAAGTGCGGGCTATTTTTGTAAGTTAGAATTGAGCCTGTGATTTAAAACTGGACTTATAGGCCATCAACAATTAACGTACCATATAGAGAATGTTACCGGCTGCTGCACCTTTCACCAGGTTGAGCTCTGCATCGGGATGGCCATAGCCACCACGAGCACACGGGCTGATGAAAATGGGCGCAGAGAAGTTGTGGCCAAGAATAGTCGTCCTATGAATTGACTATCAGAAATAAAGCTTTTCTTATTTCTTGCGCTTAGAACTAACGGCAGCGTGCTCTCAATCTTTGTGATATCAACCATAACCCTGGGCCTCAGCCTATATCTGTGGAAGACCTCCAAATTGTTGCGGTATGACCATTCTCCCGCAGCACCGTTACGGTAATAAGTGTAATTCTTCGTTGGGAGGTAATGGCGAGCGGCCCAGTCAAAGTCGGGAAGTCCAATAATGTCCGATAAGTCTGGCAGAGTTCCCTTAGGAAGATCGCTGAGAACATCGTCGATACCTGTGTCAGGCTCGTTCAGGAATTCTCGAGCGGCAAAAGCCCCCGAAGCAAGGAAGGCAGTAAATAGATGGGAACGCATGGTAGCAGAATTGTACCAGTCAGAGACAGGAGCTACGGAAACCGGAATGGGTCTGCAGACGCAGTAGGCGCTACTCGCCTTAATATATAAATTTTCATCCTATGGCACTGTGTTCCTTTGAATCACAGATCTCTAAGAGGGGTGACGCGAGTGCAAAAACTCCGTTGGCAGGGATTTGGGATTGATATTCACGTTGGCGCCTCAATGTGGGAGCCAAGAGCGGGTTTTCGCACCGGCATAGTATGATGGCTGTACCGGGGTGTTTGCACGCAGGGGCCGGTCTTTTTGTGGTTTAAATTGTCTTTCAGACGCAGAGATTGGTTTTTGCGTACAATAGTGCCAGTGCGTAAGAACTTACTGAGTGTTTACGTTACAATCTATCCGATTCAGCCTCTCGAGCACGGTGTACAAAAAGAGGAATACCAGTATTAAATACGTCGATGAGGCATATTAAATGTCACGCTATTTGAAGAAGAATGAGACGAATGATGCCATCGAAAGTCAACAGCTGTTCAATGACCGTACCTGTAAGCAATGCAAGCTCGTTGCTAGGAAGGGAAGCTCGGAAAGAATGTAACCTCGGCGTTGAGCCTTCTAATCACGCAAGCTCACTTGGCCCGCCCGGGTGACCAATGGCTGTTGGCAAACATGATTCTACCGACAATAACAAGGCATTGACATTGTTGATACCCACAAAGTGCAGAATACTATGCTCCTACTCTGGGGCCCGGAGATTGAAACATACGTGAAGTTGCCACCATTCAGCCAGAACAATTGTCTCTTTCCCGAAATGGCACCGTGCTGCATGGTCTAAGACAAGGTTAGGGATTAAGCTTACTTGGCCAGGAATCTAGCACGGAGCAGAGCCATCTTCCGATATTTCAGTAAGCTGATTCTGAGCGTCTTTTTTCCCCTGCGTCCCCAAGCACCGTACGCTGCTCCCGGTATGAGGGATAAGTATTACACTATAGTCTCTTGTCTCTACCCAAATCGGCGGCTTGGTCGGCGCTTTTACCTATGAAACACCATCCAAATATGGAGGCATCTCTCGGCACGGGGACATTAATGACCCGAGCCCACATAAAGACCAAGGGGAGAACCAAGAGCGAACTGTCTTCAACCTTGGCCTTAGATGTTCGGGATTTACAGCCCATCCTTACATGAGAATACTTTCCTATCATTTTGTTGTTTTGCGCTTATATTACACCCAAAATCTGTCCAATTACTCCCATCACGGTGTGGATATGGTAGGATGGTTGCTATTTCACCTCCTACCTATTAGATGCATCTTACTGTTCTTGGGCAAAAGTCTTGGCAGGCACCGTTGAATCGCATCATATTCGAAACCTTAGCGGATATCGAGTCGTTGTTTTTTCGGCCTTTTCTTTCCACGCTCGCTTCTCGAAACGGCGGTGTCTCTCCGTAGGGCAGCCTACAATAGCGAATCTACAATCTGGACCAAATCGTAACCTATTGAAACATCACTTTAGAGCAGCACATGCCACATCAATTCCTGTACATCATGGTTGCAGAACAAAAAGCAAAGCCAGAAAAAGCCTTACAACGTGGGTTTATAGCTTTTCATCGATGAGTAAATTATCACTCTCCTCTCCAACACCCTACTTCCGTAATTGCAGCATCATATTATAGGCTGCCACACAACTAGTGATCGCAGAATTACCAAGCTCCCATCAAGAATCACAAAGTATGTTTGCCTTATGGCGCTCAAGTAGTAACATTGGCGAAAAAAATGCTACATACTTTCCTTTCCGGGCATTTTTTGGCATACCATATTACACCTCCCACGAGCAAGCTTCCCGCTTCTTGTCCAGTTGCTTCCTAGTCGAAACTCGGTCTTTACTTTTAGCGCATGTATTGTTCTTACTTGATTCGTATAATATGCAATGGCAATATGTGTACCCGAATGGTAAATACCTTCCAAGAGGTTGGAAGGTAACAGTATTATGGCGCTGTATCTGTACATGGCAGCCATAATAGCTGACTTATTGACAAGTTTTGCCTATCACCATTGCTGCAGAATAGTCATGGGCGCGGAATATGTTGTATTGAATGTATATTGCGGGTATCAAATATATTATTTTTTGACATTTCTCATCGAGCATGTGTTCTTTCTGGAACCTGTAAAGGTATCGAGGATTTCTCCGAGGATTTCTCCGACGAAGACATGAAGCACGCCTTACAAAGTGGACAAGTATTATGCCTCTTTAAAAACCACTTTGCCAAACAAAGAGAGTGGAAAATGTGCGCACATGATAGCAGGCGAATCGTATCGTCTTCTTGTAGGGTCTCTAAACATATCGCACTACCACTCGTTAGTGACTTGGCTTGTCATTTGGAACGTAGACGGTAAAGGCAGCTTACCATACGACATTAGTAGTGCCTTGTTTAACGGAACCGGTCGCTTCCTCGCTCTTCTCTTTCCAGCTCTTGAAGGATTGAGTTGGGGCCTTTTGATTCAGTTTCTCGATTTTGCCGGCATTCTGGGCACTTTCTGGGTCATCAAACCCGTTGGCCGGCTTTTTCCGATCAAGCACCTTTGTGTATTGACTGTTGCAGCCATCAGCTACTTGCATTTTTCAGGCATGATTGAAGCATAATATTGGGGGCTTTTAAAACGTACGCAAGGATAAGGAGTACCAGAACAATCGCCACGACAATGACAGTCATAACAATGATGGGGACATAGTCATGACTGGCACCTCCTGTTGACGTGTCACTCGTAGAATTTCTCCTGGTTATGTGGGATAAACCCGTTATTCTCGAACGAATTAAAGTATCGTCGTAGTCCATGTTTGTGTATTCGTCGAATTTGTCTCGCAAAAGATTTAATGCTCTATCCGGACGCCAATACTACCGCAATTGCGAAGGGCGACCCCAGGCGGGAGCATGAGCTTTAATATCACGAGAAACCTTAACCATCGCCACGTTATGAGGGGAAATGGTTCGTTAAAACCCCATACATCACGTACCAGAAGACTGGTTCGTAACTGCTGAGGCGCCGCCACGAATCCTGACGGTGGCGCTGACCCAGCTCTCGTAGACCCTAGAATAAAGGCAATTGCTGGACAATTGCACATTTCGGTTTCTCCGCATATATCTCTCATGGCGACCAGGAAAGCTTCATTCCATTAAGATTGCCTCTAGCGCAGATACCAATAGCAGAGGCGTAAGATAGCTATTGGAGAGGAATTCATTTTTTTATTGTGCAGCATAGCCGCCTGTCAGCTCTCGCGATGTGACGTCGGCAGTTCATGCTGTTGGTTAACTGTGGCTTCAGCTGCTGCCATTAAGATCCACTGATTGGATGCCATCTCAACGTGGCGAATATGGGCTGTGGCTGATGAGCTGATAAGCTGGGGTTAGAGTTTGACGGCTGAGTTGGGCTGAACAAGCAGTAGCTCATATGGGATTTGCACATGCAATGAGGGCATGGTCTGGACATTTTGAGCATGGTCTGGACATTTTGACAAGCTCTTAACTATTGACACATGAGCTACCTACACGAGAGGTGCCAGATCAGAGCCGTCAAAAAAGGGTTCACTACTGCACGTCGATCGATATCTAAGCTTTCCTGAAACAGATCTGTGCGAATTGGACAAATACACTTCACGATATCGTGTAATTCGCTCCATTGTCTACATGTCCAGATTAAAACAAGGCGTTCTCGCAAGTACAGCCAATGTTGTTTCGTTGGATATCGTGGGGGAAATGCCTGCTCGATGTACGTTGCGAGTGTACTGACAGAGATGGGTTAAAAACAGAAAAGAAGAAGGAATGGGATCACGCCCGGGATAATCGGTTACTCATCGCACGACAAGATTAACGGAATCCTCGGCGCTATTAGCAGCGAGAATAAAAGTGAGGTAGTGATAAGAATAATTGCTTTTGTAGAAGATTACGATGTGAAAAAGTATAGGCGCAACACACTCTATGTAAGACGCCTAGTCTGCCGAACGCGCCGTGTGTCGTGCCATTTAAGCAACTCTGGTCATCTCTCGGTCGTAAGCATCTTAAATATAAACTACCGAGGCCATCAATCACTCTAGCAAATTCTCAAGATGCCAGATATCGCCCAGATTCCATGTATTACAGCATCAGACTCGTTTTATTACGGCAACATGACCAAGCGCCGTTCGGCCTTTGCCGGACCTCCGAAACCCAGGCTTCCGCAAATGCAGCCTGCTAACCCCTGCGTCCTGCGGAGTTTATTCCGGAAGGCCTTCCTAAAACGATCTACATAGTTCTACATTAAGCAAACAATTTTCATCATGACAACGATACTTTGGGTGCCTTTTATCTGTCCATTTTGTAACATTCTTATCTCGAATGGGGTCAGATCAGATAGAAGGTAACAGAGAGTCCACGCGTGGTTTTTTGAAGACAGAGGCTTGGGCAGAAACTGGATCCGGGTCCAGTGCCTGAAGAAGTTGCTTGCGATGCAACGAAAACCGCCTCTTTCACTTGACTATGGAATGAGCCGGGCGCTGCCAACTATTTCCCTACCGTAGAATCTACAATCACATGTCTTCATCCGGCCAAGATGTTTCATTTACAAGCCGACATAACAAGGCACCTCGCGTCTATGATGCTCAGGCATTTACTGTTAACGCCGCCTGCAGTGCAGCGGCATTCTCTTTGCCCCACATGCCGACTTCTCGCGGATGCATTGATGCCGGTTGCTTATAGATAGCCTCTCCTTTTACACTTACTGTACAACGAGTCGCTAGCCACTAATCCATAACGCCAGGCGATCTATCGAATGAGATCAGATGTTCTACTGCCATCTCGATGCTCATTCGTGCGTTAGCGGGAGCCAATCGCGCCAAGCTCATGTAAATTCGCGGTTGGCCGGCACTAAGAAGGTGGCTAAATCCGTTGCCATATCGATCCCATCTTGACCAGCAGCATGGCTTTATCTAAGCGTTTCCTGCAGGATTCGACATTATGCGACCCGGTAAGTCCAGATTTGACTATCGGAGAAAAGACGTAGAAAAGCGCGAGACGGAGTCCGGAGCTAGAAGGCAGAAGACAAGTAGCTTTTGAATTAATCATTACTCAGTGGGTGAAGTAAATTATAGACAGCGCAAATCTATTTAAATTCGAAGTATTCTCTCACTGCTATAGCCCTGATTGACCATCATTCACCTGAACTCATAGCCAGTACACAAAGATTTCCATTTCAATGGCTCCAAAATTCGACATCACCCCCAAACAGCGAGCATCGCAGTTTGCATTTATCCAACGCCAACTCTTCAGGGAGCCTCCCGCATGGACTCAAAAAGACGTAGATCTAAGCGGAAAGACTGCCATTGTCACAGGTTCCAATACAGGCCTGGGATTTGAATGCAGCCGTCAGCTTCTAGATCTTGGCCTCGAGAGGCTCATTCTTGCTGTTCGCAGTGAAGCAAACGGCGAAGAGGCGAAGAGATCACTGTTATCAGGCCTGAAGCCCGGCAGAACTGCTGTTATCGAAGTATGGAAGCTTGATCTATCGAGCTATGACTCGATCATGGCGTTTGCAGAGCGCGCCAAAACACTTCAGCGTCTTGACATCGCCATCCACAACGCAGGCCTCATAAAGAGTAGTTTCCAGAAAAACAATTCCACAGGGCATGAAGAGACTGTCCAAGTCAATTATCTTGCTACAGCTCTCTTCACCTTACTGCTACTCCCAGTATTGAAGGAGAAGAGCGTCTCTGGACAGCCTGGACGCATTGTCATTGTTTCGTCCGATACAGCTGCATGGGCGGCGTTCAAAGAGAGGAACTCTGATCCGCTGCTGGCTAGTTTTGACAAACCCGAATCTTTCGATAGCCAAGATCGATACGCCACGTCTAAGTTGCTGGGCCAAATGTTTTTAACAGAGCTGGTGAAGCGGGTACCGTCATCTGTCGCCATCATAAACGCTCCCAACCCTGGTCTATGCAAGTCGAGTCTTGCTCGCGAAATGAACAGCCCACTTCAAAAAGTCTTTATGGCAGTATTTTATTTTCTTCTTGGGCGTACCTTATCGGTTGGAGCACGCGCCTTTACCGATGCAGCTGTAAAACAAGGAGCGGAATCGCATGGGCAGTATCTTGAAGATGGAAAAGTGCAGCCGTAAGTGCCTTCATTCAACGGTTAGATGAAAGTTTGCTAATATTCTTCATGTCAGATTGCCACCACTTCTGTATGAGCCCGAAGGTGAAAAGATTGCGGAGAGACTTTGGCGAGAAACCTTGGATGAGCTTGCCTTTGCAAATGTTACCAAGATCATCGATTCTCTAAGCAAGTAGCGAGGCACCGGTAAATGGATAGTGATGTTGTTGCACATTTCTGGAGAGAAAAGGCGAACTTATATTTGCGATGGTAATATTGTTCAATTTGGTTATCAGCTGAATGGAGTTTACGGATGTAGAACATTTTTATCTAAATAATTTGTCTTTTTTAAAAAAAAAAAAAGTCTTGTAACATAGTGAAGCTTTCTCAACATTACGTAAAGAGGCGTCGCCCTCAGATATTGAATCACTCTTGAAAAGGAATATCCAAAAACAGTATCGACATAAATTTCATGGCTATTGTTGTCTTTTATTAAACAGTGTACATTTATTATGCCGAGCCCAATTCTATATGCAATATCCAGCGCTGTCGCAAATGATCCAAAAGCAATTTAAATGCAGGAATAATTCCTTCGCAAAACACTAAATAGATAAGAATGGCACACCGTTCGCACCAGTAATGGCGTTGATTACGAAAGGTGAGGTGAAGGTCGGCGGCATGCTGCTAGCGCTAATCACGGCATTCAAGAGGAAAAGTGCATCTGCTTGCTCCGGTCCCTGCAAGTCCTGCTGAGCCCAAAGCTTCTTGATCATTTCCTCCGTCGACCCCAGGTTATTCATCGGCCTTGCTTCCATGGTTCGGTGAATTGTGGTGAGAATCAGCAGGCGTTGCTCATCAGTCTCTGCTTGAATAGAGAGAATGAAGAGCGGAAATGGCCTGTCGTACAGTCGGATCTTCTCGAGAAGAACGAATGCTTTGGCGGCAGCGCTTTGGGATGTTGTCGAAGACATAAATGCGCCTTTGACTACCCGGTCGACATAGATGATTAAAGCAAACTGGAACAGTCTATCGTTCATGCTTTCTGAAACTTTACTGATAGTAATGTCATCCGCTCCCACATCAAAACAGTCGCGTAAGTCGTCTATCTGTTTGAGTCGCAGCTCAAGTTCGTTAATAGCCCGTAGGCGTTTGAGGGAAAGGTAATTCGGATCATCTCGATTTTTGACGAGGTCCATTGCTTCGCTCAGGAAGTCCAGCACTTCGGGAGAGCAGCCAAGCATGTTATGCATCTAAAGTTTGAAGACGTCAGCAACAGCGTATGAACTCATGAACGGTCGAAGATTCTTACGGTTATTAGATCTATGTCGTTTGCCGAATCAGAAACAAGAATATCTGACTTGGCCATTATTTCCATCTGCGGAGTGCGCTGCTGCCAGTGCTTTATACTAAACTTGTATAGCACTTTGTGATAGCGGACCCAGTTGAGGAGGATTGCACAGTCTCCTGCATATCTGCGATGGATGTTGAAACCAGAGTTGACGATCTTCATGCAGCCTTCGAAATATACAGACCAATCATTGGTCTTGCCACTCTGGCTCAGAACCTAAGGCACAACGTACAAGGTTAGAATCCGTATAAAAATTTATAGGACAACAATCCCATCACGTCTTACCTCGTACAACGTCAAAAGCAAGCTAGTGGCAATAGCCTGTGGCCGTGATTTATTATCGAGGCCTTGTGTGAGGGCGCCTTTAAGATACGAAATTGCCATAATCTTGTATCTCAGTGCCTCATTGGACTTGTGTAGCGACAATAGCGAAATCGCATTCATGGAGTGGCGGAGAGAAAGAGATGGCACGGTGTTATCACCAAGCGACATCCGGTACAAGAGCCCGCAGACATCGTCATGAAACTGGCCTGATGTAACAAGGCGGATAGCCGTTGGCAACTGAGGTCCGTCTGTAATGTCTCAGTATATTGAAGAACAATTGCGAGAATTACATCTCATCTCGCCGAAAGAGGAGAATTCTGACTTACAAAAGCCGAGTTTTGATGACCATATGGATTGACTAGGTGAAATCGATGGTGGCGTCCAGGCTCCCATGTGTTGCACTATAACTCAAGATTAGACAAGGGGTTTAAACATTCCCAATGAGACTTACAGTGCGCTCCCGTATCAACGTGCTCGCGATACAGGCTTACATCCCAGCTAGAGGTATTTAAGAACACGACGGGATTGGCTCGATATCTGCCCCGGCTCTGGACGTTGGCCATGGCCGCACGGCGCTTGTCGCCCTTCCGTGGCCAGGATAGATTCTCACTGTAACCTGAGCATGTCTTGCCGCGCATCTTGCAGGCCGTGCACTCGGGCAGCGCCTTATCGCATGCGATCTTCAGTACTAAGGAGGGTTAAGTTAGTCTATGCTCATCCAATATAGCATCATACTTCTCGCGTCGTCGTTGTCGCCGCCAGAGTCCAGGAGATCTGTGTCAAAACCCCCCATCACGTAAAATAGCCGACGCTAGAGATGATATGAAAATCTCACGTACTCCGACAGCTGGTACAGGACTTTTTCGCCTGAGTGGTGCGGCCAGTGGTGGTGCATAGTGTCGCCATCTTGATTCGCTATACTCTATGCGCTGGACACGTTCAAAAGCTATCTCGACAGAATTCAGAAAGGCTGATGGATCGATGGATTTTTTGATGACATCTCACACGTCTGAATCTCGTGTTTGAATGTCCGATTGATTAGAAGGCTAAGCCCGGAGTGGAGTTCCGAGCCAAAATCTTCAAGCCACCGTCAAAGTTGCTGCACAAGTTTATGTTATGAAACAGACACTGTACACAGCACGGCGTCATGTGACTCGTAGCGCTTTCGAGCCATTGTCCACTTTAGTCATAAGCCAGAGACGCTCGCAGCGCTTCTCTCTGAGTGAACTGATGTGTTCGTGATCCTCAAACCTTGGAAAGTATCAAGGTTAGCAAATCCTTACGGTTCTGGAATGGAATCTTTATCTATTTTATTTGTGTCATTCTATGAGTTATGGGGATTTTCCTTTTACGGGATACCCTATATAACGACTCCGACCCTAAAATGGGCATAGTGAGAGCCCACTGATGATATCTTTCTATATCATGGGCACTATTACCTGTTAAGAACTATGTATATCACCTTTCCGCAAGATAAGAATGGAAGATATTCATAATCCGAAAATTATATTCTCTGTAAAGGCATATTATCGATTAAAAAAGATTACACCGGAGAAACTTGAGTTTGGCATTTATGTTGTTATAATGATTGCCGGGTAGCGTTAGATCCTCAACACCACGATTTGTTTATCTGCAGGAGAGTCTTGCCATATCCCACATTTCAAAAACGAGGAGCTTCGTGAATTTCTGCAAAATTGCCTCGTATGTTGAATTAAGCTTATGCCTTTATTTGAGGCAAGATTTTTGTTTTCATACTTTTCCAAACCTCATTTTCGATCGTCGCTCCTCCGGTTCATGCGTTGATGTACTTCATCAACAGAAATTTCCAATAATTCCCGGCTTATACCCCAAGCCCTGGCCAAAATCTCTAGCATGCTCTTGAAAGCCGCATCTTGCCATCGATTTCCGTGTCTAACCAATTCCAACATGACCGTTGTAGCTTGACAGCCACCAAGAAGATCTCTATCCCGTCATTCTTAGTCTTCGTGACAAAACAATGTGATTCATAGCTACCACTAGAATGTCAATCAGACATATATTTTTGCATTCAACGAGCTGCCGACATACCGCGCCCAGTTCACTGCGTGCGCGTGCTTGGAGAGATAAAATGATGAATTGGATCTTTTTCTCACTGCGTATCTGCTATATGGACTTAGTGGTGATCGTAGATATCGTATATCTGCCCATCTCTCCAAGAATGTTTCTAAATTCTTGAAAACAGTTTGTTCATTGCGGCAACTGGACGAGTCAGATAAGGCGCGAGTGCGCTCAGCAACACAGCTCCATGCCTTCGGTCGTTGGGCCTTCCCTGCAGACCGGATTCACTTGTACCTTCTACTGAGTAGTTATAGAATGGTCTTTGTCAAGTCACTTTCTAAATTGTAGTCGAGTATGGACTTTTGGAAAGTATGCTGATTTGTGTGGCACGTTGTTGTTCGTGCAATAGCGAATCAGCAGCTGTTGAACTGTTGATGATATTGATATCGAAACCAACCAAGGCGCTCTCGCTTAGCTGAGTGGAAGAGTACCTACTGTATACCCATGATTGTCCAGTATTTACTAAGAGCGATTTCTCCATTGCCATCAGGTGTCGTCTTTTGGCAAGAAATCTGAATAATTTAACCATGGTATAGGCACAACGGCAATATCTTGCAAGAGAGATAACTACCCAACATGATTCAGCAGAAGATCCACCCTCGCTTCCTCGGGGCAGAGTTTCGCTTATCGCGCTACCAACTGGACTAAGCAGTTTCTCTTTTCTGAAGCATACTTCGGCGAAGGGAACGATTATAGTAGTTTCTTCCGTTATAACCTGGCTTAGACTGCTGCAGTTACTGCATGTATAGTATTGATATTAACCGCAATGCAGGTTTGTGTCGCGATAAAAGGCTCTAAAACAACCCTGTATTTCAACGGGCATAATATGTCTTCACAATGCTGGCATTTTTGGGGCCTGCAGGCACAGTTAGTCTGGAATTTCTGCGCAGTAATTTGGCTTACAAAAGACTTACGGTTGATTTTTAAGCAAGAGAAGAACCAGCCATAATGCCGTATTAGCCTAGAGCTTTTGATAGCAATATATATGATGCAGTGTTGGCGAGCAGTTGGTATCCGGCTCTCGCAATATTTCGGAAATCGACCCACCAGATATCTCGTCATTGTGAAGAAGCTAGTCGCACATGTTCATCTGCCACTGCTATGTCCTACTCAAGAGAGCGTGACGGAGCAGGCAGACGACGCAATCTGGGTAGGGTACGGAGTTTACCTAGAAGCAAAAATCTCCGGGAAACGGGAAAGTGTTCCGGAGTTCTGAGTTCCATGGTAGCACATCGCCGGGAAAGGGTTCCGTAGCTCTGAGTTCCATAGTAGCAAGTTGCATGTATGAGAAAGTTGCAGCCTGGATGCTGGGTATATGAGACTAGAACTTCACTCATATCCAGTCATACTCCGCTTCTCGTCTTGGCACTGCACAAACAGGTTTGAGGATGTTGGAAAGTATTTAGGCAATTCAGTTTATGTGCAGAAGAGGGCGTACTCGTATGTATTTAGCTTCCACCGAAAAATATCCCGCTCTCATCCTTGCTGCATATCATCGCGTCATGGGCGCCTCTTGGGTGTCGATTCGTATTCAAGACATGAGGCTGTACGATACTCGTCATTATACAGGCTTATAAAAAGATTCAAGGAAAGAGTCTGCGACTTAAAATTTGGTAGTTATCTCCGAGAGTGGAACGATTATATTAATCTCCTGGTACCGTTTGAGCCGCCGTATTACCGCTAATATTTCCCCGCGCCTGTGCCTTATCAGATCATCACCGGTTTAGTATATCTGAAAGTGGTAATCAGATTAACCACAATGAAATACCTTCCACTTTTGGCGCAACTGCCATAACGTTACAGGGAAAGTTGCATGATTCGCATGTATTTACATACATATAATGTACAATCTTGTCTAACTACAAATGGAAGCTGCTCAACAATTCTACAAGCGAGCTTTAAGACTCGACAAATTTAGAACATTGGACAAGATGGCGATGTGCGAGATTATCGAAGCTCAAGTATGTGAATCAAACGTGCGCACCGCCAAGCTACTGCACGGGTCTACTATTTGTAAAAAGAATGGAGATTTACTCTGTAGTACACACAAAGTCGCTGCTCTTCTGCTTGGATTTGCATTTTAATTTGTACTTATAGGCCTACCTTTATCAACACCATGTGTATTTGAGGTTACATCAGTATTAGTTGATGCGCAAGGCATCACCGATTGGGAATTGCTGTATTCTCCACATGCAGAACACCCTGGTCCGCGTGAATATACCGATGCAGGTTTTAGCTCGTTAATCGCGCTCAACTGGACTACATCTCTACCCGACGGTAGTGGTACAATGTATCTATCACCAAACTTCATGCGCCTTCTAAGTCGTTCCGTGAGTTGACTAGAAGTATAAGAAGCTCAAGAAGCCAACCTCGTTCATACCATTTCCCCCTAGAATTCCAAACAAACACTATTCTGGCTCCTCATTTAACACGAGAAAGTGTAAACCAATTCCATCATGTCTTATAAGTTGATGGCAACTGCCTTGGCTTTGGCCGCTGGCGTCTCTCAAGTTACCGGACAGCTCTGTGCCCAGAATGTTGTAACCACGACCGCGGGTCTCACATTCTACCTCTATGACGACTCTATCCCCTCAAACAACTTCAGGCCTCTTCAACTTAGGCCCAGCAAGGATGGCCAATTTAGCTATGTTGCTCTAGACAACAGCTCTCCTCCTCTGCTTGCCAACCTCGACAATGGAGTCCTTGTCAGTGAAGGCCAGAACTCTGATGGTACCATCTTCGACTTTGGTCCCAAGGGTTTCTTACAAAACTACACGGAAATCCCTCTTTTGCACCCTACTCTTGTGGGCCAGCTCGCTTTTGCCAACACTTCATCATTTCCTAATGCCTCGGACTCCAACTGGCTCCTAGGGCCATCAGGGGGCACCAACACGTACAACCTTTGGCACAACGAGCCCGTCAACACTCTCAACGGTATGCAGATATGTGAGGCTGATTTTGATCTCAACGAAGACGGTACTCCATGGTACTATTTCCAATATGTCGATTGGGTCACCTACTACCCACCTGAATGCGAGTTTGTCGCAATCTTGACCAACGTTAGCTCAGTCGACCAGCCAACCTGTTAAATCTACATGGAGGCACGCCAAACGTGGACAAAAAAAGGCTCATAACAAAGGATCAGGTTGGGACGCATAAAATAGGGATGGCTGAGAAAG
The DNA here is from genome assembly GCA_035079535.1 of Trichoderma endophyticum. Taxonomy (NCBI): domain Eukaryota; kingdom Fungi; phylum Ascomycota; class Sordariomycetes; order Hypocreales; family Hypocreaceae; genus Trichoderma; species Trichoderma endophyticum. The sequence goes on from JAPMIQ010000004.1 coordinate 716,495, forward strand.
GGGATCTGAGAATATTTACATGTCTGCATGGATAACGGCATTTGTATCTTATAACAAGTTAATATCGTATGATACGAAATAGAACACCATAAGATATAATGTCTGCAAAGGAAGAGAGCCTTAAGAGCTAATGATTGAGTGAATGCATCAGATTAGCTAATTGTGAAAATATGCGTTGTAGATATGACTGCTTCTAGCCTATGGACACGCAAGAGCATAACTCCCAACATTAGGACTGACTGGTTATCTATTGAACCCAAAGTTGTTTAGGAGCCAGTAGATATCAGCACGGTAATTCTTCTGTCATAAAAAAGTAGAGACTAGCCTGTCTGAATATTCTGAAGCATGAAAGTCATTTTGAAATAGTGCACAGAGGAACCATTACGGCGGAGCTGTGATGATGAATATGCAACGAATCGCTCTTATGACCACAGTATCTGCAAGAAAGATCCATATTCTGACTTATTAGTAACATGTCTGGTAGGAGGCATAAATTCATCCTCCACCATACTCAAAAGGACTATTAGGTTCTGCTTCATATATGTACAATGTGCTGTTTCTCTGATCTGGAAGCCAGTAAAACCGCAACCGTCCATTTTCCACGCTCACATCCATTGGGTTTTGTGTCATTCTTACACCGAGCGCGCTCTTAAGCATGATTGGCACTTCAGCTAAAGGTTGCATTGTTTCAGTATGAACCAACGCGATCCCACCGAGACTGTATCCGCCATCCAGCGCGGTCACCCCAGAGCAAAGCATTACGCTCGCGCCACTGTAGAACTTACTTCGTCCCAGCCATTTACAGTCCTGATAGTCGACAAAGTAACTCGGGTTGCGGGTTGTAGATTGAGGCCTTTCGGTAGAACAATCGGCTGCCACTCCGTCTTTGAGAGTCCAGACAGTTGCATTTCGGCTTCCCCAGTTGAGTGTCGTGAGTCTGTTTTTGGTGGTATCGTGAACGATACCACCTAGATGATCGGTGTACCGTAGCACGGTCTGTGGTCTCAAGCTATAAGGATCTGCCTTATAAACATATGCTGTGCTATTTGGTCGATACTGCGCAACCGTCCCCCAAATCCACCGTCCGTCGTAGTCAATCCCACCGTTGTGGTACTCTTCTTCTCCCTCTCTTGTGATTGTCGCGTCGGCAATCCGTTCTCCCTTGCCATTATACGTCATCAGGTGGGCAAATCCTTTTCCTGGCGTCCGATCGGTGCCATTGATGGGATGGGGATACTTCTGCGTATGCTCGGTGTACTCCCCGCAGCTGACCACATAACGATCCGGACCCAAGCGGACGAGACCTTCAGGTTCAAAAGTGTCACCATGGAAGCTAATGTTTGCGATACTTTTCCAGATGGTCGTTCTACCGAGTGTTTGAAATAGCTTAATGATTGTTTCTCCATCCGAGGTCGCGTGTGAAGGAGGAAGTGGAGATGGCGCCAAAGGTGAGTCGTCATGAAGGGTCATGTTTAAAGGGACTGTTGGAAAAGGCGCGCATGTCGCCGTTTCTTTGGAGGAATTTATTTCAAGAGTCTCTTCAAGATGAAACCAAAAGTCAAAATAAGGAAAAACGACGGCAAAGACAAAGATGAAGGTAGCGATCAAGGTGAGAACCGAGATATTCACTCTCGATGGCTTATGCATGGAATTGGCCGATCGGATCGGGCCCGCGCTGACTTGGTGCTGGGAATTAGAGTTGTCATTATTACGAGGCATGGGCTATTAATTTCCACGGAAGCAGGGCGATGACCGCAGGGAGGATGCAATCATGCATAAGTGTATACGAAGATGCGTGCTAGAGACTCAGGCTGAATAGCTCGGGCGAGTTTTTGGAGAGAGCCGTCATCACGTGGCGTCATCTCAGTTTCGTGCGGCTCTGTTTGCCTGTGGTTTCCCATTTTAACTCGAACATGCAACAACTAACATATAAAGCTAAAGTCTTACGCGCTTCTGCGGCTGCGATATGTAGACATGGAGTTGGCTACGGTGACGTCTGTACAAATCCTTCAATTCCTGCGTTATAGTGAATACGGCAGTGATTGGTGTACAAGATTAGAACTACAGAGCATTTCCTGCTGCAGTTAGGCAATCGTTTACTCAACACAGATTCTAAGACAATGGCGAACTCGCCGCTCCATCATTGACAGCTACGTCCAATCAAAGGCGTCAAGCTCATCCATGTCAATTGCGGCTGCAATCTTGCGGCGGTGCAACTCGCGTTTCTTCTCCAGCTCTTGTCAAATGCGCCTTATTCATTTTGCTGCCTTACGTAAAGTCGACGCGTTCTCATCGCAGCCGCCACAAGCCAACCAGGCAGCTTCATTTCTCGAAACCCGGCTGCCTAGCCAGGGATTTGGCTGCCTTATCTCAGCGTAGGCGAGTTGAGCTGAGGTAAAGAAAGATACTACATAAAGCTACAGCTTTGTATGAAGCCAATCGGTTGATCTATCTAATTCTTCATTCAAATCAAGACACAATAGCTATGGCACAAGACACATCGTTTAATCTCCCCGGTCTTCCTTTTGAGATCCGCGCTCTCATTTGGGAGGCCACTCTACCCCCTGCGCGAATCTTTCACGTCAAAGACACGACAATGGCCGGTCGGCATAGGATCTTCACCTTCCACCGGAAACATCCCCCGCCAATTGCACTCCACATATGCGCCGAGTCCCGGGCCGCCGCTCTCCGGAATGGAGGTTTCTTTCTTGCTCCAGAGCCCGGCACGGGGCCTTGGTTTAATCCGAAGCGGGATATTTTGTATTTTGATCGCAATCAGCGGCACATGCTTCGCACCAAAGATGGCCACTCATGGATCTGCGGCTGGGAAGAGGTTTTGCACGTGGGACTGGAATGGCGGGCTTGGTTCCGAGACGTTCCGAGACAGACGGCGCCTGGAGATGAAGATATTCGGCGGCATTGGCGGAACGTTGTCAGAGGTCTTTACTTTCATATGCCTGCACTGGAGGGCATTCACTATGTGCTCCCGCGCGTTCGTCACAAGGGAGGCGTGACCTGGGGCCGCGAACCATACAAATCTGAACAGTATGAGACACAGTTAGTGCATTTACCAAAGAAAACGGAGATTCCATGGGCTGGTGCGGGTATGGGAATTCGAAATGCGGTTCATAATGGCGCGGCCGCGGGAAATGCAGCCCCAGGAGTAATGGTCATACCCGGAGCTACGGAAGGGAGCAGGACAATGTTGACTATGACAACGTGGGGGGATATCAAAGCTGATATGGAGAGGTCATTGGAGGAAGAGTTGAAGGGAGATGAAGATGAGCAAGTGTCAGTGCTGGACTGGACCTTGGAAAATGAAGACAACGAGGAGGAAGACAACAGTAAATGCGTGTTTCCGGGTAATCGGCTGCCAGAAGTCGTGGGATGGTGGCTTCTGAGACAAGATGCACCACGCGAGGCTCATCCCAGCGTTATAGAGTTTTTTTTGTAGCACAGAGAGGAATTATATGTGCTTCATTTCTCATCACATGTCTGTCAAACGACGTCCTTGATAGACCAACGAACCCGACAGTAGCTTGATAAGAATAGCTCATCGTGACCTTTCGTTTGTCATCCGTTATTCAAATATTGGTGATGCAGAGTGTCTTACACTCACACTATGCAATCATTTCGAGAACAAGCCATTGGTGTACGATACTAGACTATTGCCTTCCAGAATTACAGATCCGCCGGTTCGCAGCGCCAACAGCAAACCATCAGCTTATTTCTTACCATGAAACCGCGCTTACATACATCTATAGCCTGAAAAAATAAGGACTAGGAAATGCCCAAGGGCAAACTTACTGCAGGCACACGACATACAAAAGTGATTCTATTTTAACTCGAAAGGGCGGTAGTGAAGTTTAAAATTGAGCCTAAAATTACAACAACAAACAAACAAAAGGAAGAAGAAGAACAGATTACCTGGGCGTATTCCCGGATTCAATACCGAAATTAATTGCCGTTTGCATGGCCAATGCTTGCCGTCGCCAAAACAATGGCAAACAACCAACATCATTGAATCATCCTTCAGGCTCGATCGGCGGTCGCCGCAGCACCTCACCAGGCTGCAAAAGAGCCAAACTTTTGTTCAAATTCGACGAATGATGCTATTTAGGGCATGGATAATCAGCTAAGAGGATTCTTCACTAAGAGGAGTAGCTGCAGTTTTGCTGCGCTGGCGCGCTTATGAGGTGCCAAGTTTGCTAAATCCTGCGAACGAAACGAGCTGAAAGCGGATCGCGATCCACCAGATGAGAGGTGGGCTACCACACGGTCCCAATCAAGGCTTTGCAACCAACACGCATGCTGTATCTCTGATTGTTTTGTTTCGCTGGCCCGATTCCAGGGAGGCGGGCGTGCAGGGGCCAGATGCCGCCGGATGACGCCTATCGCAGCTTTCTATCCGTATACGAGTGTTGATCTGAGACATGACGAGGCTAAGTCTTCGCCGAAGAGCCGTGGACAATGTGGATTTGGGTGGTAAGACTGAGACATGTTGGCCGAATATAATATGATATAACGTGCCCTTCCCTTATGTTCTTGACGCCATTGTCTCGAGGGGCCAGACCATCCTGATCGATCTGCTCAACTTACAATGGCGCGGTTGTCCACGCTTCTTTTCCTTCTCCTTGCGCAGTTGCTATCAGCATGGGCGCTCCCGGCCTATGTTCCTCCTGTGCGGGTGCGTGAGTTCAACTTTACTCTGACATGGGCAAAGCATGCTCCAGATGGCTTCTCACGGCAGATGTTCTTGATCAATGGCCAGTCGCCGGGCCCTACCATTGAGGTTGATCAGGACGACTGGGTCGTAGTGCGTGTCAAGAATCACTCACCTCAGAACGCTACCGTTCACTTCCATGGTAAGTCAATTGTGATGTCTTATTAGCAGACAATGCTAACCTCCAAAGGCATTGAGATGTTTGGCACACCATGGGCCGATGGTGTCCCTGGACTCTCTCAGCTATCCATCCCACCTGGTGGCCACTTTGTCCATGAATTCGCAGCAACCCAGTATGGCAGCTTCTGGTATCACTCGCATTTCCACGGGCAGATTGAAGATGGTCTCTATGGCCCCATCATCATTCATCCTCGCTCGCAAGACCCCAAGCCTTTCCATCTGATATCTTCTGACCCCGATGCCATCGCCGCCATGGTTGACGCTGAACGTAACGTCAAGCCGCTTGCTATTGCAGACTTTAACCACTTTACATCTCAAGAGAAGTGGAACATTGCACTGGCCAGTGGTGTTGAGGACTCATGCTATGATTCCATTTTGTTCAATGGCAAGGGACATGTGCAGTGTCTTCCCAGTGCCGAAGTCTCAGCCAACCTAAGCGATGATCAAAAGGCCTTTTTGAAGATGGGTAATGTGACTGCCATGACTGACAAATCGTACGTTGCATCTTCACCGTGTTATATATCCATCAGTACTAATGCAAGTTTAAACAGATGCCTGCCTCCTGCGGCGCTCGCTGCATTGGGTGACCCGGCCCAGGCTAATCTCAGTGCCATTCCTGCTGGAGCCTTTACCGGCTGCAAGGAAACCAAAGGCGCAACTGAAGTCATCCAGGCACAGCTCTCGTCGCTTCCCACTCATCAGTGGCTTGCAATAAACATCATCGGCTCTATCAATTTCATCACATCGATGGTGTCTATTGATGAGCATGATATGTGGGTGTATGCCATGGACGGATCATACATTCATCCCCAGAAGGTGCAGGCCCTTGTCCTCACCAATGGCGATCGATACAGCATCATGGTGAAAATCACCAAGGCTGGAAAGTTCAACATTCGCTGCAACGCCATCAGTATTCCACAGGTGCTAGTTGGAAATGCTGTCTTGGAAGTACAAAGCAATTGCGGCAAGACTTATGCAAGCGAGTCGAAGCCGTTCATCAGCATTACAGGAGTGCCGTTGTCAAAGAACGTAACGCTATTCAACCAAGCCACAGCAGCGCCATTTCCACCAGAGCCAATTGCACAGAAGGCTGATGTGACATATAAACTCAACATGAAGCTTGATGGGGCTTCATACCTTTGGGCATTGAACTCGTCTCGTCTCATGCCCAGCACCCTCGACAGCTCTAGCGAACCACCCATCCTATTTCGGCACCCGGAACCTGTGCAGAACAATGTGACCATCTCAACCTTTAATGGTACATGGGTTGACCTTGTCCTTTTTGCAAGCACAGTACCAATGCCGCCTCACCCCATTCACAAGCACAGCAACAAAATGTTCCAGATTGGCGCCGGCGAGGGCGAATTTACTTGGGATTCTGTTGAAGAAGCAATCAAGGAGAAGCCAGAGCTTTTTAATCTCGTGAACCCGCCCCGCAGAGACAGCATCGCATCGCTACCCGCCATCACCTCCAAGACGTGGACTGTGGTGCGATACCAAGTTGTGAATCCAGGTGCGTGGCTGTTGCATTGCCACATTAGCAACCACCTTTTAGGAGGCATGTCGATTGTTATTCGGGATGGTATTGATAAGTGGCCGACGGTTCCTGACAAATACTTGGATTGGAAATTTTGAACATGGAAGTAAATTGGTATGTTTTCATAACAAAGCTAATGTAGTAAAAATAATCGGGTTTTAACTTGCCTTCTGTTGTATTTTCGTCCATGAAGCTTACAAAACGTGTACATGTATTGCTTGTGCTTGGCTATGAGAACGGTTTGGGAAAGCCTAATTTTGAATCGCTGGGGAGTAGGTATGAGCAAGAGATATTAAGGTGAAGAGAAAAGTGTAAATAAAGAGTATCATTGATTCCAAATTTGACGTAACAACATAAACCTAATCAAGCAACATGGTCGCTAGCTCTGGCTCCCACAGCTGAATATCTCGAGAGTATAGAAAGCATCCGGTCTTCATTTATTAAACCACTCCAACTCCGAAAGTCTAGGAAAAAAGAAAAAGTAAAATCCCATCTTCAACGCTTTTTAGATTAGACGTAAGGCTTGATCTGAGCCTCAGTCCAGTCCCAGAAGCTGGCGGCAATGCCAGTGCCTCCTTCAGACTTGGGAATGGAGCCCGCAACCATCTCTTTGGAGACGTTCCAGAACTGACCCCACGGGGCGACTGTACCTCAGTTAGCTATCTGTAATTTTAATCCGTATGAAGGAATAAATGAGAATTCTTACCAAAAGAGCCGGACTTCTCAAGGGTGACTTCAGGAGAGAAGGCAGCGAAGAGGTTGGTGTAAGCACCGTAGATGGGAGGGTACAGGAGGGTCTTTCGCAGGATGCAAGTCATCAACTTGCCCTGAGTACGCCAGAAGTCGGAATCGAGGTTACCAGGGTTCAGAGGGATGGAGACAACACCAGCAGCCTTGTAGCGAGCAGCGAATTCGGTGGCGTGCCAGTAGTTTCCGAGCTTGCTGACGCAGTACTGCTCGAAAGCACCCATCTTCTCAATCTTGGAGAGGTTCTCGACATAGTTCTTGGGAGCAATGGCCTCGGCGGCTGAAGAGGAAACCCAGATGACGCGAACGGAGTCTCTTGGTGCTGTCTTGGCGGTTTCGACGAGGGCAGGAGTCAGAGTCTTGGTGAAGGTGAATGTTCCAAGACAGTTGACACCCAGCTGGAGCTCGTAACCTTGGCTCGTCTTGCTGCCAGGCTCGGGGTATCCAACACCGGCATTGTTGAACAGCAAGTGGAGGTTCTTCTCGCGGCGCAAAAACTCCTCGGCTGAGGCCTTGGCGCTTGGGATATCGGAAAGATCAAGCTTCAGGTAGATGAGTTCGCCAGCAGACTTGGTGACTGTTGACTTGATGCTGTCAATGGCGGTCTTGGTCTTTTCCTCAGATCGTGCCATCATGTAGACCTTGGCATTCTTGGAATAAAGGACCTGGGCCATAACCTTGCCCAGACCAGTGTTGGAGCCAGTGACAATGACAGTCTATCAAATCCAGTATTAGCGATAATGTAAGCGGAGGCAAGCAGCTGAGGATGTTTTACACACCTTTCCCGTCAAATCGGGGACATCCTTGTCCGTGAATTTGGGGGCGCCCGGGAAGGACTGTTTCATAAAGCTCATAGTACCAGGCATTTTGGCGAGATTTGTTGCCTTTTTTTATGGGGAGCTGGTCTATAGTGTTGGCTCGTGTCAATGGCGAATTTAGACGAGTAGTACTTGGTGCCTTGCGGATTGGGGTTTACTAGGCTGTGTTGCTGTTGATGGAGGAGTTTGGGAGAATTGGACCAGAGCAAAGGATTAGCACTCAGCTCATTATATATGAATTTTTTTTCTTTTTTTTAACATCCATCCATCTTATCTATGCCGTTGGGTCGCTGTCATCATCACAAGCATTTGTGGCGCTCTTTGGGCATAGTCACGGATTCTGAGTTCCGTGCCCGAGAGGATTCCTGACCATTGTGGAGGTGCGGACAACGCGGGGTCCGAGAAGAGCTTAGATGCAGAGGATTCGGAGATACGGAGTGGACACGCCTGACAGGGGAATCAGCCAATCCGACCAGAGCTGCGGCAATTGACGCTGTGCTCGCAAAATATTAATCCTACCACACCATTTTCAAGATTGTCCGGCGCCAAGCATGCGGACGATTTGACGGCATTAAGGGACCTTGGCGCCGATACCACCGCAAGTCCTTTGTGCGAAGGTTGACTTGGTTGAGCCGAATACGGTACCTATATGAGTACATCTGGTGGCAATCTACGGAGTAATCTCCCGATGATCTACTTCTAGCCACTGCCAAGAACTACGAGCGGATCTTTTAGGTTAATGAGGGCCGTCAAAGTCCATCTTCTCATGCAAGGGTCTGCGAATGCCATGACGGCATCTGGGCGCTAGCCGTTGTGGATTCGGAACACATCAACTTTAAACTACGAAACTAGAGTGGCATATAGTATAGCTACATGTAATCACTAAATTATAGCTAGCTCCTGACTATCTTTGGAATGCAAAGATCGTTGAAGCTACGAGAGCTTGATACAAGTCCACTATCTTTAGCGTGGTGTATCATATCTCATCAACATCACTAGTCATAGAATTGCAATCGAACAACAAATTCAAGTGACATTAGCTTGATATAAACGTAAAATAAAGTTTCTTGATAATTCATCTTTTTCTCTTTAACCAGCCTCGTAGCCTTCATCAGTCTTTACTCTAGGAAAAGGAGATTGGGTACCAACAAGATAGCAAATGCATTAACAAATTCAACTCATCCAACTCCTGTACATATTATCATGACAAAAACGCTGCTCGTCTCAAATTCATCAGTAAAAACGTTCCTTCTAGCACTAACGTCTTCTTTCTCTATCTAGAAGATGTCCTCCCAAAGTAAAATGGTGCAACTCCGGTGAAGCGCGATTCTAGTAAAGCATTTTATGCGCTAATGGATAGTTCAGAGATTGTAGTCGTGATTCGAATCTCGCTATTAAGACTCTTCTTCTCATCATAGTCGTCTGGCTTCACTTTCCATTCCATCAATCCATTCGTAAAGCCAATGGAGGGCAAAAAGTTGAGCTTTGGACCTGCAGAAAGGTATCCACCCATGTGATCCGCGAAGAGCCTATCATTGGCGATGGGAAGAATCCAGTTGGCCAAAAGCTTGTGGACCGGCGTGGCATATGTGTGCATCTTGGCGACCATGTTGCTGATATCCATGAGCTCTCTCATTCGCTGCTTCATCTCCTTTTCATATGCCGCAAATGCATGGCTCAAAGCTGTCCCGCTTGGTTTAGGTCCCTTGGTAGTCTGCATAATGTTGTGGATGTTGTTAATCACTCGAGTCACTCCCTCGATGGCAGAGTTTCCACCCAGAGCCATGTTTGGATGAACCTTGTGGACAGCATCGCCGGCCAGAACAATTCTGCCATGGTGCCAGTGATCCATCACGCATTCCTCAAGAGAGATGACAACGGCTCGAGTACGGCGTCTCCACACTTCTCCGAATAGCAACTCTTCAGTAACGGGTTTATCCATGATAGTTTCGGCCAGCAGTTGAGCTTCCTCTTCCGTGTGGCGTTCACGGTGAGGCCAGGTGAAGGGCTTGTCGAGAGCAAAGATGACAAAGAAGTAAACAGCGTGTGGCTGAGATGTTGCGAGGAATGTGATTCCACTGTTGTAGGTCACAGTAAGGTAGCTATCGCCAAGCTCGGGCATAGGTGGCGTTGTCATTGCCAGAGTCTTCCAGGATGTTTTGAGGGCTATAGTATCACAATGTTAGTACAATCAAAAAAGAATGGACAAAAAAGAATGGATGATGTATCAACATACAAGTCTTCTCTGTGTTTGGGATCAAGCCAGGAGAGGTTTTCCCGGCATGTTGCCACATCAAGGTCCTCATGTGGCTGTGGACACCATCGCAGCCAAGCACCATATCGCCAACTTCAACACTGCCATCCTTGAGCTTAACTTCAACTCGGTCTGCGAATTGCGCTACATCTTCGACTCCGGCATTCGTTCTGATGAATGATTTGTCTGGTAGTCCGTCGTAGAGAATTTGCAAGAAGTTTTGTCGCTCTAAGGGGTAAAATCCAATTCCATGGCTGGCAATAGTTAGATTATATCCATTACTTTGCTTGTGCCCATGCTAACGGCACATTATATCCCTCAACTTACTTCTTCTCGACATGGGTATACAAAAGATTGTCGTGAATCAGTCGTCCAGATGGATCTCGAGAGCAAAACCGGGAAATTGGGACAGAGGCCTTTTGGATTGCTGGAAGGTAGCCTAGCTGATGTAGGACACGGAGGCCATGTGGCCACATAGAGATACCTGCACCAAGAGGAGGTGCAATGTCGGAGTACTTCTCGAGAACAACATGGTCGACACCGAGCCTCTGAAGGGCATTGGAAGCAACTATTCCAGCCACTCCACCACCCACGACAATGATCCGGAAAGGGCGTTCCGCTTGGTCCACCATGATTAGTGAAGCAGGACCTTCTTCTCAATCAATATTATTCGAGATCGTTCTTCGATGATACTGGTTGCTGACTGTCAAAATTTGATACTTGGTTGTCGGGGTTGATGTTCAAAAGGGGTGGCTCGGAGGATCGGCCTTTCAAAGAGACAGAATCACAGCTCGTGAGCAGAAGACGCAAATATATATTGAAGAGGGGAATGGAGTTCCATTGGTTGCTACGATCTATTCTAGAGGGGCTAGATCTAACTAACCACTTCGATACACAACATCCTATGAGGGTGTTGTCAATATGATGATCTCGGCCCGCTTTGGCGGAAGGAGTCTACCACTGCGCGGGTGCATGAACCAACGAAGGGTTACAGATCTACTGCCATTGGTATAGCTTCATGTCACTATTACGGCTCAATTCTAGTCTGTAAGCTGAGGTAAGGCCATCTATGGTACCAGAAAACCCACGGCGCAAGGACAGTCTCTCATGATTCTCGGGGTGTATATCCCGACGTCCGCTATGGGCCACTTGTAAGAGTATCCCAAAAGTTATATCAGGTTGTTTCTACGTAAGATTATGTGGTTTACATAGCACCGCGATATCTTTAAATACGGACTTTAACTTTGACGGAGGACGTTCTTTCCAGGTTCTCGGTGTCCGGAATTCCGCACTCTAGAAACAACAGTTGTCGATGATAGCCTCGGCATTCATCATACACCCATATCACTGATACCAGTAGGATCCTATTAGTGCTCCACGTGGTACGACCGGGTTTCCCGTAAGCTCGGCCAGATTTAACCCAATGAGGAGGCTGCAAAGTGACACACAAGTATCGGCCGCAAAAGCGGCGTGAGAATCCTAATAGTTACTCGGAGCGGAGTAACGGAGGAAAATATCCGACTGGATTTAAAGACTCAACATAATAGCGACTTTTTTTACGTGCATTTAGAGAAGTGGTTTACCCAAATTAGTAACTGCCTACATGCAGTTGAATACATGTATCTCACCACACTCCCCCCCCCTGCGGAGTCCACACCTTGATTTGCTATCTTAGGGCTTACCAGCAGATGATCATCACGCTACTCCGTACAACATCTGACATCTATCTAAATCACTTCCTTGTCTCGCCGAGCATTCCCCTGCTTCCTCACTTTAGAAGTACCGAGTACGGCGAAAAACACCTGATGACAAAATAGCATGGGCACGACCCATTAAATAAGGACGCCGACAACCCCGGCATGTCTCACCTCATCCCCAAATGAAGTCATCAACTGTGGTCTGCGTCTTTACTAGAGATCGGGAACAAGAGAGCTGGGCCAGCTGAAAACTTGGGCAATATGGAGGCGCGCTTTGTGTCTTTTAGTAGATTAGTTCATCGTCCAGCTTCATGCGGACATAGGACGGCTGAGTTTTTATTGCCATCGGACGAAAGATAAATCCATATTAATTGAAGCTCCAGACTTTCCAACTCTTAGTGGGTTCCACCTCGGGCCGCGCCTCCACACACCAATCCACAGCCATCCACACCATCTTGGCTGGAGTTTGCTAGCTGCCTCGTACCCATGGCCTTAAACCATGTCAGGCGCTTTGCCAGATTGCTCTACCTAGTCCCTAGGCTTCTTTTATGTCTTTGTTTACAAAAGATATTGTAATACAGAGCAGGCGCTGCTCCATACACAGCCCTGCTCTCGAGTCGTACTGGAAGGAATGGAGCGTCAAAGTAAGCGCGGGAGCTACGGCGTCGTTGTCTGGAAATTCATGATGCGGCTTAGAAGCACCACATATCGTAACGCAACACTACCGTATGAGTAGCCTCCTGTATAGGGTATTCCAGAGAAGACAAAAACCTGAAAGGGGAGTTTTTTTTTTTTTTTTTTCGTTCTTCTGTGATTTGTAGAGCCAAGATCAATACCTCTTGAAAACAATGCGGAGCAATTATGAAATCGTTCAGGTTGTAGACTCGAAGTGAACTTTTCACCATTGGTTTATTTGGCCTATAATTATATTACAAGTTGAAATCCTACGTAAAGGGAATTTGTTACTAGGCAACTTTGGGAGGAGTAAGATTCTCATTCTGTCAAATCATGGACATGTATTACTTACGAGAACACTTATATTTATAGATAGTTCTTACTAGCTTCATCTCTCTATAACAGAGCCATAGTAGACCACTGCGAGCACCATTCCACATAAGCAAATCGAGTGTTCTGTAAACGATTAATGTTTTCATGAATCCTGAATCTCTATACATATCATACCATGAAGATAGTTCAGAAGCGTTGAAGCAAAAAGGTAGCCTGTAGAGGGTTTCTTCACCAACCACTACCGAACTGGGATACAGATTCCTAATCAGGCGCGGCTGAGTAGATACGAGTATGTGACAATCATTTTGAACGAAATTTAGTCACGAGTACGCAAGTCAGCCTCGAAATGGTGACCAGCGTTGACTAGGTTCTGTCATTGGTCTGTTGGTTGCTGCCTGGATAGGGGTACTGGACTGTGTTGGGGGTGTAACTCCTTTTTTCTACTTGGCGAATCGAAATCGGGCTGCTATCATTGATAATTGCCTAGTGACGTGGCGATGTGAATTCATTTGGTAAAGCATACGACCTCACTTCCCCTTTGCAGATCAGTTATCGCCACCGTGACATCGCATGTGGGAAAAAACATCCCATACGTGTACCTCCGTTCTTACGGTGTAGAACACCAATGTCATATCATATTGAAACGACTATAACATGTTCAATCATGTTATGGGAAGGTTACTATCGCCTTTCTTTGTTTACATGAAAAGGCGGCGACATAAAGGGGCTGCCCTTATAACTCTATGGCGCCTATAAATGTGTGTTGATGTAATTGACTCATGAGGTAACGCCGCATTGAACATCTCTTGACAACTCATATCAATACTGCTAACTTTGACTCTCCATTTAGTATTGTTTGTGTCCATGTGAAGTTTTAAATAGCATTGAGATTCATATCTATAGTCATATCTATGGCAGCTCTACCTTTTCTGACAAGAAAATAGACGGAAGTTGATAGGCTTTCTACAAACAAATGGCTGGTGCGCCTCTACAGATGTTACACAGTTTAGTAACTAAATACATAGCCTGATTACATGAATGGGATATATATTATCGATCTGCTGCCGGTTGCTTTAGTTTGTACACAAGATGTGAAGACTGTACGGCGGTTGAAGAAAAGCAAGCTTTTTGCCGTTTACCAGGCTCACCATTAGTCTAGTTTACTTGGCTCAACTTCATATCAACTTTTTGATACAAGACACATAGCCTAGACAGTAACAACGATGTGAAAACCAATTATTACGTTTCTACTAGTTAGCTCAGCACGCCCCTTGCTGCACACAGCAGCCTGATTCATAGAGGTCCCGGGCGCTAAGCAATATAACAACATCGACAACAACAACAACAACCAAGTATTGCGAACGAAACTAACCTACACCCGCCACATTCGCCGCGCCCTTGTAGGAATACACCTTTGTATATGATATAGAATCGTATTGATTATATTAGCGAAGCCCTATGAGCCTTGCAAATGGAGACAATGATGAACGCGCAGTTCTTGATTGCCAAAGTGGCTCATGTTCACGAAGTAGTTGCGTGATAGTCTATACGCTTCAGATACGACAGGCGCATAAATTACAACACTTAATTTGTCTTTTTTTTACATCATACTATGTACGCGCGTTCTACTAGCCAGCAAGTAACTCCTACGAGTTGTGCCTCCTAATGAAGAACCCTGTGATACGCAGGATTCAGAATCCTTCGGCATGGATTGATCGCGTAGCTTTCCGACGGCCGGAAATATCGGGCGCCTGGCGAGAGCCCGACTCGGAGTAAAAAGCTAGGGACACGAAAGATCTGCAATCCCGCAGAATATTTGTAATCTGATCCAGGGTAGCAGACAAAGAATGTATCATCAGTCTTTTATACACACATGAGATGAGGAAATGTCGATGGAAGTATGTGTATTTTCATTTGTTTAAATGTCGTGCTAGAGTACGCAAATGGTGGCACACACTGCGTATTACTTTTTTATCCTGATACGGTGACGATAACAGCATGTACTCCATACCATTAACACATTCTCAGAATACTATACTAAGCACTAACTCTTGTTGAGGCTCGTGTCATCGTGTAGTAGTCGTATCGCAGCTGCATTAGATGCCCTGTGCCCTGTAGGTACTACATATTGTTTACTTTTTTAGAAGTCGAAATACCGAGGTCGTATCGAAAAGATATAAGCTACGTATCCATGAAGAAACTCCCTTCTGCCACCCCCTCTGAAACAACACCCCCTGCTTTCCCCTCATCATTGCCCTGACTGGGCAATTTGACAGAAAGAATAAGCATGGGCCAGCTGACATATTCGTAGATGATAGAAAGATAGGTGAGACTCTTCCGTTTAGCTTATAAATGTCTCCGGTCTTGTTTGACGGAGATAAGATTTATCTTTGATTGGTTATTAAATATAAGGTCTGTGTATGGGAGGGTATTTGGATGACGGTAGATCTCAAGTACTCTAGGGGTAAGAAGGAGACTAGTCGATTCCCGGGACAGCCGCATGAGATGGGTTTCAATTAGCGCGGAGGGTTGAACAGCTGTTGCGGAACCGCGGAGGCTTACACATCCCATATACAGCGAATTTACTCCGTACGGGATTCGAGTCGGCCTAAAATACGTCCCGTCGGCAAATGATTCAAGGTGCCGGGGCAGAGCAGGCCAAAACATCTGTACTAAGAGCTTTGGCGCTGTGTGACCTAACCATGTGCTATGAAGCCTGCCCAGGACTACTGCAGTATTACGTACTACGGATACGCGGAGAATAACTAGAGAGACCAATTTCTTGTGATTTGTATGGAGATAAGGATATCTGCGACTGAGTGGTATCTTCGATATGATTCTATGTAAAGCTAGAGACTTTAGTACCCGTAGTATAAAATAGAAAATAGTATGGTCTTATTACCATGCCGACACGGGGCCATCGGCCAGCCCGGTTCCAGCAGGTTACTAGAGATAGAGCCCTCTAGTATGAAATGGGGACTACAAATACAGAGAGTTGTCGCACTGCCAGAGATAGATGCAATAGCGGTATGTGTAGATGGGTTAATAGACATTGACCCGCAATACACAATTCGTAGTGAAGTCGAAATAACTCAGAAAAAGAGCGTAATATAAAGCTTTTGCTTGAAAGGGTGGGAATTTCTCTTTTTGGGGAAATACGGGCTTTTGGCGCCTGTGGGTCTACATAGTATCTGCGCCATGTTGTTGACAACCCACTACTGGCAGTTTCATAAAAACAAGCTAACTGATGAACGGGATTCCGGCTTAGGAAAAGAGTCAGCAATCATAGCAGGAGGATCTGCGACAGCCCCCGGCGGTTAAATCTCGATCTGTTGTAGCCTTGATGGTGGGTAGAACTGGACCTAAAATCTGGTGCTGTCATGACGGGATCGGTCATTTCAAGAGAGGGGACGTCCATTGGAAAATCCCTTAGGCCGGGAGATTGGATGAAACTGAAACTGGAGCTGGAGCTGGAGCTGGAGCCCTTACAGTATGCTCCGCAGTGCAAATATGCATGCCGACCATTGCGCCATGGCTGCCACGGAGCATGAAATGGCAAGGTGACATCCTACCAGAAGGATGGGATCTGCCACAGGCTAATCTCCAGGTTGATGATTATGCAAACGGGTGGCATTGAGGGAGGCAGATCCCAGTCAAAGACACGCCCTTGCAGTTGACGGCGGGCCATGCTAAGCACAATTGCAGTATCTCGTTTAAGTCGGCTGAGGCAGGATTCTTGCCTTTTCTTTGTCAGAAATGCAGTGCTACCTCTTACCGCCGCCTAAGATAGCTGGCAACATGTTTAGCGCTCAAAATCCACTATTTTAGGCAGTGTGTTGCTGTGTATGTAAATAATCCATATCCATTGATCCATGGATCGGTAAAAGTATGCGCTGAAACGTCCGAGAAACTTGCTTTTGCTCGTATCTTAGTGCGTGTGATTGGTCTAATACCGAAAAGATACTACATTGAAACCATTCAATAAGATACGGGTAAGCACCAGCTGAGGGTTACGACGTGATGGAATCAATGATAGCAGCATGGGATTGCTGCATTGGCAAGGTTGCTCTGCTTACATGTGAGCGTTAGTCGGCTCGTGCTGCATCGTCACAGTCGTCGTCATGTCTTGGCGTATTGGAAGACAAAATGACCAAGTCCGCCGGAGTTTCCCAGCGCTTTGGTTATCATGAGTTCTTGCATCTAAAACACTATGTGCCAACATAGGTATGCATTGACCCTACGCTGTCATGTCACACCGGGCTGATCAAAAACGTGGTTCATCGGAATCGGGATGGAGAGCCGAGGATTTCACGAGATGGGAGGAGAGATCCGGGGTGCCTGCATGTCCGCCCGCACGTGTTGTCTCTGTTTTCATGTGAACTTGAGGCTAGTATTTGAATGCCTTGCTCGCGTGAGGCATTTTTGTAATTGGGCCGAGAACCCAACCGAAGCATGGGATGTGAATCGGGCTGCTGAATTGAGACCTGTCTACACGGCATGTGGGCCTGGAGAAACAGGTAAGCGGTGTTATCCATTACTGATGGATGAACAATGAATGGGGTGGATATGTTTTGGCTGGAATGGTGCGGAGGAGTTGAGATGAACTTGACTAGCACTCCATCTTATCTCCGCTGTGTACTCCGCGCGGTACCTGTTACATTTACCCATACACACGTGTGGATGTGATTAATACTAGCACATGTACGTACGTAGGCGGACCGGGGTCGAGAGAGAGAGAGAGAGAGATATCCTAGCAAGGCGGGCGGGTCTTTCGCTACCAAGGTTCTCGTACGGAGTCAAATACCTACAAGATTACTTTCATGTACGAAATCCTACTGCTGCAGAAACGCCGACACTCCACCTTTGACCTTTTGCCAAGACCAAATGAAGGCACTGGTGTAGCTGGGATGGATCGCCGTGTCAATACCGCCACGTTTCTGTCTCTTGTCAACGTGATGGTGGTTTCTGCAGACTTCTAGAATGCCAGACTGTTGTGTAACACAACCTTCCATGCATTGACACCTGTATAAAAGAAAATCATCAAATCCTACCACCAATTATGACCCATTATACTCCCCGCAGGATCTCGGACTGCGCGGAATCCCACGGAACGCTGCCCTCGCCCAAGACCCCTGTTGGTTGAGTCTGTTGCACATAGTGGTGTCTTGAAGTGCTAGCATCGCTATCAAGCCACACTCACACCCCATTAAGCCTATCGCTCGTCTATTTAGCATCAGTATAAGCCCCCGGAGGCAGCCCCGGAGGGCGATACGGAGATGTGCTGTCGCGACAGGGGACAGGGAGGGCGATTACTTTGAGCCCACGCACACAATGTAATGGAGGTGGCGTCTCCGTATAAAATGAACAAGAGGTAGGAGCTATATTTATTCAGGAAAGCGGCATAAACCGTAGATGGATTGAGTCCGCTTCAAGTAGGGGCTCTAGTTATTCAGGAAAGCGGCGTAAACCGCAGATGGAATGGATTGAGTCCGCTCCAAAGGAAGTAGGGTCTAGTTACATATTCAAGAAAGCGGTGTAATACCGTACATGGATTGATTCCTCCAAAGATTTCCTGCCTTGGCAGGCACTGGACAAAGCGCTTGGAGTATCCATGGTACTGGGTAGTAGGTAGCATCTGTTGTGTACCGTCCATGGTAGGCTTTCGTATTTGGTTCCAGATCATGCTGAGGCTCATTGGAAAAAGGCCCTGCTACCTGGGGTTGACCCGATTCTCAGCAGCATAATGCCGCATGGCTTGCCTGTGCTGTAACTATACACGTACGTAGCTGGACGGAGTGTACCTACCAGGCAGGGTACGTGTATGTAGACACCCGGTTATATGTAGGCTGACAGGGCCCTTGGACACGTTTAATTTGTCAGTGCGTGTTTTGGACCCTCAAATCCTTCCATTCCTTTGCTTATCACTAGCGGCGACACGGCAAGAGATGGCGACGTCCGTCTGCTTTGGGCTCCTGGCATACATAGTCCCTAGTAAGCAGCGGATGGTTTCTGTCGCAGATACCGATAGTAATGAATTCCGTATGACAACCTGCGCAGAATCCTCCATGTTCCATGTTCCATGTCCTCAAATGCCAGTCCATTCGAACCGACCGGAGCTATGGAACCACCGCCCCCGCTCCCCACAGCTGAACCATGCTCTCGCTCTCGTTCTTCTCCAGGTCAACGATACCGTTGCATGAAGATTATCGTCACAATAAGAGGAAAACGAGCAAAGCTGACAATTCAGCGAAGAGAGACAGGATGCTGGTACCTAGCCTAGCTAATATGCCAGACGGGAATCCATGGCAAGGTAGGGTAGTAGGGCTTGTAAGTGGATATTGATGTCTGCGTATGCGTATGACAACGGGACCCCCCATCAGTACAGCCCAGGTAGATACCTAGTTGCTACTCGCACGCTCCTCTGAGATAATAAGCGCTGAGACTGCGGTATCATCCCACGGAACTGTACCTTTCCGGTACCTTGCCGGCTATTCGCCATGATTTCCGTACGAAGGCTAGTGGTGTAAGCGTGAGTGACCAATCCTTGTAACCAGGTTTGACTCAGCCTGCCAGGCCAGGCGCCAATCATCGGGAATTGAGAGTATTAATACAATGCGGACTTGCTATCGACAGACCAACGCCACCAGCTGAACAAGAGAGATTAAAGACACAGGTTCCAAAACACAGCAAATATGGGATCCATGGTAAACGAGGCAATCGTTGCAGAGCCAATTGCTCCCATGGGCGCTCTTGGTGATGAGCACAACCACACAACTATGGAGGAGGGGGCGTTGACGACTGCAGCAACGTCGACGACGCAAAATACGACATCTTCGTCTTCGTCTCTACGAAGGCTGGCATGTGACGCCTGTCGAGCCCGCAAGGTCAGATGCGACAGACAAGATCCTCCTTGTAGCAGATGCGCAAAGGTGGGAGTAACATGCCGCTACTCCAGCCGATCAAAACCGACGCCGTCCAAGATGGACTTGTCGAGGTTTCTGGTTACTCTCAACAATCGACTCAGTAAGTTCCGGCCGCCTCCACGGCTATTCTCTGTGACTCGTGGCTGACACGAATCGCAGAACAAGCAGAGGCGCAGCTCGCTACGACACGCCTTATGCAGCAGCGGAATCGACAACCCTCCTACGCGATGCCATGGGGAGATGTTGATATCACGCCGCAAATTGTAAACTCATCGCCAAACTCCAGTCCCACGCGAGAGGTGACCCCGCCACACTTGGCCTCCGGACCAGGCTCAACTTATGATCTGCAAAAGATGGAGGTGATGCACGATAAGGGCATGGTGCAGCAAAACGTATCAGAGTGGTAAGTCACAGCATAAAGAATCCCCGCAGGGGCTTGAATAGAGAGATTAACAAGGCCTTTTGAATTAGGTGCAACCAAACGAGCACAACGTCTACTGCCCCTACAGAGGCACCCGAGTTCTCGCCGTTTGATGCATTTGCCACGTCCTTGTCAGCGGACATCATGATGAGCCAGGCAATGCCAGAGAACCCCCCCTTCGAGTTCGAGCCCATGTTCTTTGACATCTCGTCATCATCTACGAGCCAGTCTGTGCCCACAGTGTCGGCCACAATTCTGCAGGGACTGTATGTTGAAAATGATCCTCTAGACCGGCGACGCGAAGCTGACATGAATAGTTACGACCGATACTTTGAAGTTTTTCACCCTATCATCCCCATTATTAACAGAACACGTTTCCAGCATGAAATATCGCAGCCGTCACCGTCGGTCGAAGTGCAGGCACTGTCGTATGCCATCGGCACCTTGACCGCATTCTCCGTACCTGAGCTGCATTACTACGTAGATCACTATTATGAACAGGCCCGCAATCTCATGGACATTTGCGAGCGCCAGGACAGCGGCGATTCATTAAGCAACATCAACATAATGCAAGCCTATGTAATCTTAACCCTCTACGAGCTGAAGCAGCCAAACTTTGCCCGGGCCTGGCTGACACTCGGCCGCGCCATTCGGCTTTCAAAAATGATGGGGTTGGACACTGTGGAAACGGATTCGAGCATGGGTACACAATGGGGACTGCGTAAGCAGCTCATCCATCCGATTAGCTCAGCGGACCAGGAAGAGAGGCGGCGAGTTTTCTGGAGCCTTTTCATCTTCGACTCATTTGCCAGCCTACGGGTGAGCGGCGGCCCAGCCTTCGATGGAGATGTAAGTACACGTATTGGATGCAAATTTCTACTTTGATTCCAGCTAACAAAATCCAAAGGTCAATGTCCAACTTCCCAGTCTGAGCGACTACCCGGATTACTCGAACGAGAGGATGCCTGGACTCCAGCAGGTATTCGACCTGACGGAAACGGCTCCCATTTCCTCATTTGCTGCCAACGCCATCATGATCTGCCTCTACCAGCGCTACTACAGTCATATCCAATCCGCATATTCAGAAGCCTCCCATGCATTCTGGGAGACGCATTATGCGATTGATAAGTCCCTCAACCACTGCCGTACCACCCTGCTGGCGCAGCACATGAACGGCAACAGTGGCGAGAACCCGACTTCCATTGCGCTGCGAATGAACCTGAACGCCCTCAAGATCAATTTGCACGAGACGGTGCTGATCAAGGTCGAGAAGGATCAATTGCCAGTGAACCTCGCAACAGATGCGGTGGCTCAATGTGTTTGCGCCGTGACCGACATTGTCCAGGCCGTCCAGCTGGGCATGCGGCTGACGGGCAACAAGCTGGAAACCTTCCGCCATTTGGACCGATTTCTTGTTTGGCCAATTACAACTTCTATTCAAGTGTGCTTCCGCATGCTTTACAACGGAGAGGATGATGCCACTCCCTATATCAACTCCCTCCGCATTCTTTCCAATGCGATGAAGGACCTTATCGACCCTGAACATATTGCTCCGGGCCTGCTGGAAAAGGCCGAGGCCCGAGTTGCAGAGGCAGCGCGGTCTACACGGAAGAAACGAACAGTTGACGACGAGCTATGATATTTCCTACGTGTGCACATGGTTTCAATAGAACTTGTGTTCTTTTTTCACTCAATTCTTTTTTCTTCCATCTGCCTGGGGCTAGGCACTTGGAATCATGATGTAACGTCCGGTTGGGGGAGTATCATCGGTGGTAATATCTATACCAGTACACGCATACCTGGTTCCTGTACTTTGTGTTGTTCTTTGTTTGGGCGGTGTATCTGATTAATTAGCGTTACTTCGTTCCTTTTTCTTTGCTTACTTCTGTTAGATAGCCGCAGCGGCTGCATCTTGTGTGTGTGTGTGTGTGTGTATGGGTGTCGATCATACTTGGCGATGTGCGGCAAGGATCAGGCTACCACATTGTCTGCATTTATGCAGGTAGCGTTATATGTACCTATTCAGTATCAAGCTAGCTTTAGAATGCCGATCAGTCCTTCTATGAAACCTTCTACGCCACAGTGACAAGTCTCCCGATAGTACCAACAGTCTTAGCGTAGAGAAAAGGGGGTGGATATAAGTTTGTCTGTTCTGAGTGCTGCAATACAAGAATATATGGTTTAACTTGGAGTTTCACTGGAAGTTCATCCCATAATGGACCAACAGCTTTGATTTTCTACTGAACAATATTATCTACCACAATTGGTCTTTCTATCACGCCGATGTACTGTCTGCTAAGAAAAGCAAGGGTGCAATTGCTAGTAGTCAATCTACCAGGTTTATTCATCTCTCATTACTTTATCATAGTTGAAGCCCCCGCATATCATCCACTTGTGAGACTCCTCTTTGAAATTTACACATCACCGGTACCGCAGAGGATACGAGAAACACGAATCTCAGCAAGGGGTTCACCGGTCTCGCTAATGGCAAAGCGCTGGCTGCAAGCAAACAGCATGCCCTCCAGGGGCTTGTAGGCCTCATGGCCTGATGTGATTGTCATTTGCTCGACTAGGACACACACGAGAGATTAGCCAAAACGGCCATGCCGGCGCTAGGGGCGACTAGAAGCACGAATACTCACTTCCATCTCCAAAAGGAGGAGTCTTTGCATCGGGGGAGCCGGTGATCAGCCCAAGAATGGCCGGGGTCAGTTGGGAGACGCCGTTGGCCTCGAGGCGGATGGATCGGTTCTCCTTGTCTGAAATGATGCAAGAAACACTAAGGCGGGCGTGGGTCTTGTCTGCATCAATACGGAACCAGTCGTGGCCATGGCTGAGAGTCATGTCCAGCTTGGGTTCGAAGCCCGCGACAGACTTCAAGGTGCCCTGGCCAAGAGGCTATCAGAGTACTTTTGTGAGTGGGTGTTGATTCGGCGAACTTGGAGCTGGGAATTCAAGACATGTACTTACAACACCAACGAGGGAAGAACCAGTGTAGATGTCTCCACAAGGGAACTGACCGGCAATGCTAACCTGCGTAGTGTGTTAGTTTTAGCCATGTTGACTTATTCTGCACATATAGACAACCAGATGTGGGAAGATTTCCAAAGACGAACCTTGATGACAAAGGCTGGCTGCAGGGTGGGGAAGCTCTCGAGAGGAGCCACGAAGTCTTCAGAAGCCATTGTAGATGAGATATTGAAATGGACTAAACTAGAAATCTGCAATGCTCAAAATTGAACTGTTTTCGTGAATGCCGAGGGTGTGTTATTGCTACTGTGTTGCCTGTTCCTGATGTGCTGGCTCTGATTCCAATGACCTTGCCACAACAAGCATGGGTATTTATACATCTTAAAGCATATAGAGAGAGGCTCTGTCTTATACACGCATATCCGCACGCCGGGAAACGTGCAACTATCGGGACGCCAGTTCATCAGACACCACACATGCAGGCCTATGCGGCGCCGCTGGATCTGCGAGACAGGGATGGGAGCGGCATCGACAAGCGTCCGCCAACCCTGTCACAGATGCCCCGAGCCAGCCCTCGGCCCGCGCTTGTATCTGCTATCTGTACACCCCGTGGGCGGTGTTTGGGGAGTTTAAAGATGGTTGTGGCGTGGCATCGGGACCTGCGAGATGGAGCCCCCCACGCCGGCCTACTAGATGAATCTAACGTCTACTTTAATGCAGGGGTTACTGACAGCCTGGCCAATCAACGCCCTTCTGTTCCCAGATGAGCGTCAGGCAACGATGCTCGGAGTCTGCTCTCCGCCATGCCGCCCCGGGACCCACACCTCGGGCAACGGTTCTCCGCAATGCCTGCCAAGTGCCGAATTCGCCCGATTTTGATAAAACTTGAGAATAGCTTAATTCCGACACTCAATATTTTTGCGACGGCAGAGATTAGAGGATGGAATCGTAGGTAGACAAGCGTGAGATGCGTAGGTAGCCAAAGAGAGCTTGGTTTCGGGCGCTCCTATCCTGGTCTCGGCCTTGGCACGCTCTTCCAGAGAGAAACTCAGCGGCAATCAGAAAACACGTAAAATAATGGGAACTTATTTTGTTGATTATATTATAAGAAAATCAACTCGAAGAAGTAGACTAGCGGTCATAAATAGCCTGTGATAGCTGTAATCATTGGAAGGATACATCGTAGATGTTAGACTACTCGGGCTGGAGCTCAAAGAATCAGGCAAACATAGTCGCTCTATGCTCCCAAGGAGTCAATATCTGCTCAAAAATAATATCAATCTATGAAACTGAATATGTTTTAGAAGCTTGTACTCGGACTTCCTGTAACTCTTTGTCTACATCTTTGTTCTTATATCTTTGTTGTTCA
This sequence comes from Trichoderma endophyticum, assembly GCA_035079535.1. Classification (NCBI taxonomy): domain Eukaryota; kingdom Fungi; phylum Ascomycota; class Sordariomycetes; order Hypocreales; family Hypocreaceae; genus Trichoderma; species Trichoderma endophyticum. The sequence goes on from JAPMIQ010000004.1 coordinate 741,142, forward strand.
TGCCGGATGCCACCCTCATTCGTGATACCATTCCCCCTATTATTTACGAGCTTGGATAAAAGTTGCGGATTTAAGGGGATCGGTAGAATTACCAAACAAAGACAACTCGTCCGAGGTAGATGTGACGTAAAACAGCGTTCTGTTAGCGCCGTCAAGATTGAAACTGCCGATACCATCTGCGGCTCTTCTCCGCCCACAAGCACTGTTGGCACTTTATCGTCCAATAAGAAAGTAAAACATTGTTGATACATAATGCTGTAGATAACGAGTGATTATGAAACATGTATATATTCTTCCCAAGTTCCCATCTTTTTCATTCTCAGCAGTGTTCCTGTGGTGCTCACATCTGCCAGACGCTCCAAAGCCAACGGATCATGGAGATAAGAGGGTTTACTCTACGCAGTCACTATGTTAGTCCTGTGTGAGGCATTTCTTGTCAAAATGTTTAGAATCAGTAATAATTCTTTGTTGCATTTGTCGGTGTAGCCGCGTTACGTGTAAGATGTGTTGTGGGGGAAAGGGGGTGATGGTAGAAGTTGGTAGCCCCTTTATGTGACATGAGAGCCGAAAATCTTACAACTCAGCTAAGAAAAAGTCTTCTCTATTGGCATTTCTATGGAGAAATCTCTTACACTGCACTTTCTCTACAATCCACTTGACATGATGATGTACGAAACACTAATATTTGGGTCTGCCTCTTCTGTGATGTGGAAGAGCTACTTACCGGGACTTCCAGCGTATGGCTGTGAATTCTTGTTTAGAGATACCCAGTAGTGTTCTCACATTTCTAATATCAATAACCTGTAATAAGTCCTGCAGACCATATGGATAGATAAATGGCCTAGCGATTGGTTACCGTCCTGCCACCCGTGTCTTGTTACCTTCCATGCGGAGATCAGAGCGATAAGAGTGAGTAAGATTACCGATACTACGGAGTAATGAGAGCCATTAATCTGCTAATCTAACAGGCACCACACGGGTACCTGGATTTACGGCAATGCCGGCTGAGATTAGCCAACGAAAACTCATGTGATGTACATCTTTCGCAGATCATGTACCCATGGTAAGTTTCATCAGACTTGTACGACCATCTAACTGGGAAGATGATTCGTCCCGGCTGATCTACTGTAGTACCAGGTCAAGCAACATGCCTTGCTAGGGCCAAGGAGTAATAGCCATCACTGCTAATTTGGGGTAGAGAGGGTCAAATCCTATTCAAGGATGTTGAAACTTCATTTACAATGCCGGCTCATTTTTCATGATGGCTTCATGATGGATCAAGGCTACTAAAATTCAATCTACGACTAGTATATAAGTCATACACGTAGCAGAATGTACGCCATTGTTTGTTTAAATGCTGCTGAAGTTGACTTACTGAGTGTTGTCCAACTACTGTCAGTCGCCTTCGACGGTAATACTCATCTCTGATCATCAACCCGATAATGAGGCTCTGAATACCCTGGATTACGACTCATCAAGGCCCTGCGACTTTGGAACCATGTGTGGTACCAGCTTTGCCAACACGCAAAGAGCAGATCTAGGGTACCCGGGCATGAATCATCTTGCATACATGTAGACTACTGCAAGAGCCTCGAATTGCGGTGGACCCCATTGAACTCCGAATTGTATGGACTAGACTCAAAAAGAAACCATGGTACTTCATTTGGAATAGTTATTCAAAATCCTACGCTGTTTGGAATATCCGCGCAAAATACCATATTTAGATCTCGTCTTCTCTTACATCGTACCATTGATGACATGTTCTCGCAAGACGGCGTTCCGAAGAATAAGATTGAATAGCCTATGGATGTTCAAAAACTTGGATGACTACCGGATCCTCGGCGCCGCTGGCCGACAGTCAGCTGGAAATCAAAATATTTTTGTGTGATCATTGGGGTATCCCGGCCTGAAGCTCTCAAGATCTCGGTGTCACTCGGATAAGTCTGCCGCAAAGTACCAATGCCGTTCCTAAAGAACAGTTGCATCCACCGGCACAGCTCGAGCCGCGCTAGACACCCATTGTCCAGAGCCATAACGCATGGTATAACGCATGGTATTATGTCGCCCAGATACCTGGGAATGCGACGCTGATGCGTGGCTCAGCGCTGATCCAATTTGAGGTGAAGTTGTACCTACATGAACCCCCATGACCCGCCTCCACACCGGGCCGCGCTTTGTGACGGTGCAAAGACCCACCCTAGTCGCGGGTTTCCCAAGTGCGCCGTCAGCTGAGGCAACCCTTGTCAATGGCCATAGCAATGCTGGACGACGATTCCTTGGAGAAACAATTCCCTGGATGAGCTGTACTGGTAGAAGCCATTCGCTATGATTGATTGTGCCGTGATCCGTTGGGCTGGAATCAGCGGTGGCCAAGGACTTGAGACTGACTGTTTTGTGATGGCGTCGTCAAGGGAAAGAAGTATAAAGAGCCCGGGCATTCTGCGTCTCTGAAGGACTTTTCTTTTCAGTATCACTCTCAACAACAGCTTCCAGTGACTTTCAAGAGGCATCTCAAGAGGCATCAGAAACTCGGCTACAATGGCTTTGCAATCAGCCCTCCTCATGGGCTTGGCCGCCGTGGGAAGCGCCAGCTACATTCCTGCAACTCCTGCTCCTGCCAACTGCAGAGTTCTTCCTGGAGATTCAGACTGGCCTGCAACTTCTCAGTGGAATGCGCTCAACAAGACCATCAATGGACGCTTGATCGCCGCTGTTCCCCAGGCCAGTGCTTGCCACGATGCGCCGTTCAACAACTACAACGCTACATTCTGCGCACAGATTCAAGCCGGATGGAACGAGACCAAGTTGTACCAGTACGTTACTAGAAGCATAGCAGCACATATTTAGAAGATTCAAATAGACTGACATAATTTCAGCATCGATTCGCCCGCTGAGTTCTTGAACATGTACTTCGAGAACTACACTTGCGACCCCTTCACTCCTCGGTCCAAGCCTTGTGGTCTGGGTAACTACGCCAGCTACATTATCAACGTCACTGGAGCTGCCGATGTCCAGGCTGGTATCACCTTTGCCAAGCAGCACAATGTTCGCTTGAACATCAAGAACACTGGCCATGAGTGAGTAGATCAACAGCAACCCTACAGTTCCGAGAATGAAACTAACCAAGAAATCTTCAGCTACCTTGGAAAGAGCACTGGCAAGGGTGGTTTGACCTTCTGGACTCACAACCTCAAGTCTACCCAATACATCCCCAAGTACAGCTCTTCCTACTACAACGGCCCTGCTCTGAAGCTTGGCGCTGGTGTTGAGGGTTTCGAGGCTTACCTTGCTGCTTACAACTCCGGAAACCAAATCGTCGGTGGATCTTGCCCTACAGTCGGTATCTCTGGTGGTTACAGCCAGGGTGGTGGTCACTCTATGCTTATGCCTGCTTTCGGTCTTGCTGCTGACAACGTTCTCGAGTGGGAGGTCGTCACTGCTGATGGTAGCCACCTGATTGCCACTCCTACCCAGAACTCTGATCTCTACTGGGCTATTAGCGGTGGTGGTGGCGGCACTTTCGGTGTTGTCTTGTCCATGACCAGCCGAGTTCACAAGGACGGTATTGTTGGCGGTGCTTCTCTCGTCTTCGACGACAGCAAGGTTGGCAATGACGTTTTCTGGGAGGCTATCGGTGCTTTCCACACTCTTCTCCCCAACCTCGTCGACACTGGTAACGGTGCCACTTACGTCCTTACTCCTCACGAGTTCCTTACTCTGGCTTTCACCATGCCCGGCAAGGATCTTGACGGTGTTAACGCTCTGATGAAGCCATTCCTTGATGATCTTACCAACCGCGGCATTGAGTACCAATACGCTCCTCGCGTTTCTGCCAGCTACTACGATCACGTCTCCTTCTACCTGGGACCCCTGCCTGAGGGTACCTCCGACTACGCTCCCTTCACTGGTAGCCGTATCATGCCCCGAGATCTCCTCCTCGACCCCAAGCAGAACCCCATCATCATGAACGCCCTCCGCAATGCCACCATGACTGAGGGCTATGCCCCTTTCCCCTGCCAGGCTTTCAACGTCTCTTACCAGGCTCACCCCGACAACGCTGTTCACCCCGCCTGGCGAACTGGTCTGTCTGTCTGCTTGACTCCTGGTGACTGGGACCCTACTGCCGCTCCCGCTGCCATGCAGGCTCGCCAGGACTACGCCGCCAACGTTTTGCAGCCCATGATTGATGCCGTCACCCCTGGCGGTGGTGTCTACCTCAACGAGGCCAACTACAAGCAGCACAACTGGCAAGAGGCCTTCCACGGCTCCAACTACCCCAAGCTTCTCTCAATCAAGAAGAAGTACGACCCCAACTCCCTTTTCTATGCTAACACTGCTGTCGGCAGTGAGGCCTGGACTGTGGACGGCAACAACAGACTTTGCCGCGCTTAAACTTGTGGCGTTGTCTATTGATCATTGTTGGGAGACTCTGAGTAGAATGAGAGGATGATATGCTTGCCCTGGGATTGGGGTATGAGACAGGAGTGGTATGGATACGCTGAGGTTTAGAGGCCCCCTTGTAACCCAAACCTCTGGGTAGCACGGATTATGGGTCATTGTTTTTCCTTTGCCTTCTACACTAGAAACAATTTTCCTTGCACTTAGATTATCAATGTAGTTGTGAGACAGAGGATCAATAATAATGTTGTGTTTTTGCAAAATTATGCGTGTTTATTACTCAGTGTTACACTTTACTGACAGCCATAGATATGCAGTACACTTTATTAAACCTAGTCAAACACTCGTAGCTTAAATCTCTACTTAAAAGGGACTCTGTAAATTCAAGACTCTCTAATAACAACAGAGTTTATAATGACAAGCTTCCTTTTTTGGTTTGATGAACAATGAGCCAAATACGATCAGAATAGCATTCTAACTTAGTTTAGTCCAAGAGTTGGGCAGACGCCATTGCCGATAAGTCTTACAGCTTGTATCGAACTGACCTATTCCCCCCTTTCTTAACACAGCTGCTTCATCCTTCTTTAAATCATTTCAATATCACCTGACTTTGAATGTTTCCATTTTTGATGCTCTGGAGTTTCCATTACAACTAAGTTGTTTAGCTTGTTTTATTATTTATTTCTAGTGGAAGCTTTGAGGGACTTTTAGTAGCAACTAGGAATTAATTATAATTGAACGCGAAAGCAAGAAGATTTAGGACGTCTCCAGAAATATGTCAACTTCATTTTAATTGCTTGTGGGATCTCTTAGATATAAATGATATAGGAAAATGCTGCTACTAGAACCACCATCTTTTCAAACTAAATATATATATGTATCATTATGTCGGCCATCATAAGTAAAACAAAAAGGAAAAAGAAAAATCACTCAACACCACATTGACAATCAGTTAAATCCAAGGGGCTTAACAGAGTTGGTGTGGCCGTTTTCTTGCTTCACAATGCTAAGCCCGTCAGGGCCAACACTGGGTGTCGCGGACCCGGCGGAGACAGGGGTCATAGAACCAGAAGCAGTATAGTCGGGAGTTGCCCTTTGGCCCAATGACTGGAGGTATTCTTGCTGCATGCCCTTGTACTCGCTCGGATATGCAGGTGCGAATAGTCCTGAGAAAAAGCCCTTCTTGCGGTAAGTTCTGACGCCAAGGTCACCGAGTAGAGTGTCAATGTACTGTATGCAAGTCAGAATAAAGTTAAAAGGTTAAGAATGGGATAAAGGTCCACTTACCGGGAGGAAGTCGTAGATAGCGTAGGCATGTTTTCGGCCCTGAGCAACATATCGCTTTCCGGTCCAGGTGTTCCATTCAGCAACTTCTTGTTCCATTTCTTCCTGAGATGGGACATCGTGGAGGCCGAGTAGGAAAGCGGTGCCCCAAAGAGCTTGTGTCTCAGATACTGTGGGAGTGAAAATGGAGTGAATGAATCCAGGGAAGGTGACTGAGCGATCTCCTTGAGCAGCGAGCTTAGGAACAATAAGGCGGCGATAGTGTCGACTAGGACCGTGCAGAAGCTTTCGTCCACCTGCCGTCAACTCTCGTTCAAACTTCTTCTCGCCAAAGGGGCTCTTCTTGAGGTAAGGTAGAAGCTCATCAACTGTCTTCTCAGCCTCTTCACCAAGCTTGGCCCACTTTTCGTCTTCTTCAGGGTTGGGCAGGAATCCAAGCTCTTGTTGCAGCTCTTCGCTGAAAACCTGGAATGACTTGTCGAACCCAGTGCACATGACAATGTAATCGGTCTGGAAGCTCTCGCCGTTTTTCAGATTGACAACGTTGCCGTTATCAAGTGATGCGATATCTGTCCTGTGAACGGTGCAGTCGCCGCGGTGGAAAGTCTTCCAGAAGAGAGGGACACTGGCTGCACCGAGGCCTGCATTCGCCCAGAAGATTCCGTTCCCTTCGGGGCCGGGCCGAAGTTTCCTGGCGTTTTCGGACTTGGAGTAGCCAGCGTGTCGATCAGCAATCCAGTTGACGATTAGCCAGAAGATGTAGACCATTCCCCGTCCGAGAAGAGTCCTTTGGAAAAACTGGTGGCCAGCACCGTCGGTACTCATGATACTCATGCCCATCAATGCCATGAATCTGGTGGTGACCACGTCCATGGTGTTTCTAAGGCCGAGGAGAGTCGGAGGCATAATGGCCAAGGGTCCTGATCCATCCTCTCGGATAATCCAGTTAACCTTTTTGCCAGCATTCAGCAGGAAAAAGACTGTGTCGTAGGCTGATTTGGCTCCTCCAATGACAGTGGCAGTATTGATTTTTCCAAGCGCCTCAAGATGCACACCCATTTCGGAAGAATGGATTACGGTAGAGGTAAAGTTGTTTCTCGGCCAAGCAGGTATGACAGGGTGTGAAGTTGCCCCTGAGGCGTAGATGAGTTTCTCGCACTCAATGGGAGCTTTGTCTTCAATCTCTAGACGCCATCCGCCAGATGACAGTCGAATAACACGAGTCACCCTTGTTCGCAGACGAGTTCGGCGGGTCAGATCATAGTCCTGGGCGAAATCGGTCAAGTAGTTGTGAATTGTTTCACCAGAAACATATCCATCGTCGGTGATGCCCTCATGTTTCATGGGATAGAAGGAATATTCGAACAATCCATGTTTGATTTGCGCATAGAGACCCGGATAAAGCTTATCGGTTGCCCATACACCGCCGAACGAGCTCTGCTCATCGATGATAACAAGATTGGTCGTCGGCGCGAAGTCGAGGTAGGTTTTCGCAGAAATCAGACCATTCCAGCCTACACGCCACACGAATTGGCCAGTATCAGCAGTGTTTCGAAGTGCAAACCAGAGTGTGTGGTTGTGTTCAGATTGTGTAGGCAGGGGTGTGCCAGGAAGTTAGTGCTTACCAGCGCCAACGACAATAACGTCGACTTTCTCCGCTGTAGAGTCCATGACTGGCGATAAACGTCTGGGGAAGCGGCGTTTATAGATCTAGCACGTGCAAAAATACTAAGTTGGTTAATTGCCAGTCGAATTCATCTCTTAATGAGCTTCAGTGCACGATGAGCCTGCTAGTTTACTCTTTATATCAATTGACCCTCTGTCATCAAGCCCAAGAGTCGACTACTGCTTATGATGGAACATACGAAAATCATGGTCAAGTCGTATGATTCGCTGCTTGGAATTTAGTTTATCTGTGAGCTCAGCAAACGAATGCGAAAATCCCGGTCTTATGGCTGACGATGCCGCACGGGCGACCTCGGACCGCAGCGGGGACCTCCGGCCCGCCTGGAACTCGGAGCTCAACGGTCTTACACCAGCTGCAAGGTCAAACACCACGAATGCTAAGGGAATTTTGATGTCAGCTCGGCATCCTGACAGCGCAGCTGCTGTACGTTTGCCTAAAAGATCGCGCTTCTCGTAGTTTTGCTCTCCGCAGCATGCTAGTATAAACAAAGATGCCATCCTCTCACACGAAACAGCACCCTTACCGGAGTCGCCCAAAAAACGAAACGGAACCGCTAGTTGTTGCCCACTCGTACTCGTACCGTACGCATCGACTTACTGCTGTTGCAGTGCACTAGCACAGCTTGCAAGGACAAAAAGATTATCACTTTAGTCATGGCCTTAGTCGACGCTTACTACGTCTTCAGGGCCTTTACTGGCCTTGGGTTTTACTCGCAATGGATTGTCATGATGCAGAACGGCTCTTTCATGACAATGCTTTGGACCAATCTGAAAGGAGTGTTTCCCACTGGCACCCCTGTCAAGACTTCCTGGACAGGCATTTGGCCCGTTGACTTTGTTCTCGGCCTGCTAGTTGTCTTTTTTGGTGCCGTCAACAACGTGGCAGACTTGAGCGATCTTGGTCCATTCCTAATGCTGGTGGATCTCGTCTTTGCACTGGTTGTCTTCAACATCATGACATTGGTTGAAGATCGTCGAAACAGGAAAACAGGCCCACTGAGATAGTATGTTTATTCCATTACAACCCAACTTACGACTCCAGACTAATCTATAATTGTTGATAAGTCCGGCGGTATGGCAGTTCTTGTGGAACTGGTGTGGCGCGGCTTCCGTGCTCCCCGTGTATTGCCACCTGTACGTGTCAAAGAGACTAGGCAGCAAGACTTCGCTCCTCTCAAACGACCAGGCCCAGGCCCTTCCACTTACGGCACTCTGGAGTATCGTCATTTCGCTCCCGCTCTTGCTCCCTTCAGCCCTGGGAGCCCAGCCGTTTGATATCCAGGATGGCGTGGTAGTCTGGTTCTTTGGCCCTTTCTTCCTGGGCCTCTTCCAAGACCTTGTTAGCGTCCTGTTTTCTGGAGAAAACTACAAGGGAATTCGCAAGCCAGTTACTCTCGCTTACTGGATTGTTGGCCTCACCAGCGCTGTGGTCCACATTGGAGTTGCAGTGTGGGCTTACACTGCTCCCGAGTTATCGTGGTATCGCGTCTACTGGCCTAATCATGCTGCTGTCATAGCTGACAGCCCGACTTACATGACTGAAGGTGCAATGCTCTTCATGCAATATGACCATGTCCTCATCTACCTGTGTGTGATCGGCATGGGGCTGTACATGCTCAGTCCTCAGAAGGCTGTAACTTCTAACTTTCTGGGAGAAAAGATCAGAGCGGGCTGGCCGATGGTAAAACTCACTGCCATTACCGCAGCTGCAGGGCCCGGAGCGGGTCTGGCATGGCTGATGTGCCACAGGGAAGGGGAGTTGGATGCGGCAGCCGAACAGAGGAAACGCAGATGAATAGGCGAATTTGTTTTGTTGAAAACTAGCAGGAATTGCCGTGCTGGGGCTCGGATGGTTAATGACCGAGAGGCGGAAGTCTAGCCTGTAGGAGCTGCATGTAAGCGAGGTAAGCAAGGGGACATGGGGCTGTATCGTTGAACACGGTGGATACAGTAATGGAGGATGTGGCTGAGAGGTATATTTTGGCATAATAGGAATTCCTTATATGTACAGATAATGCAACATGCATGCATGAAACAGACTGATACCTTCCTAGAGCATTGGTAGTTTATGATGTTGTTAGCTAACAATCAACCAATTCTACTAGCATTTGTTGTTGGCTTCCTTAGCCATGGTACGATACAATCTATTTTGTATAATCTATTATTCGAAAAATAGCCTCCGTTATATGTAACAAACAACCTAGATTCTCCAGTTTTAGTGATAACATGGATAAACCTATCTACGTGAGAGCAAATCTACTGCATTGAGAGCCTGGGTAGTTGTAGATGGTGGCAAAAACTACGCAGAAATCAACTGACCAAACACTCCGATCTAACTCTGCATTCAAATCAATCCTCCGATAATAAAGAGTTTGAAAACAATGAACAACCAGTAAAAATTTCAATTTTCTATTTTCAATCCTTTCTTTGTTATCTGATTCCCTTCTTCCATTGGATCATCAATTATCAGTGTTACTCCCGGGTAATTCTAATCTTCACATGTAAGCCTGGCGGTTATTTTGTCGACATCGTTCTCGATTTCCCATTCCGTACCTTGATAGCACTATTCGGAACCGCTTGCTCCGCTTACTAGGTTTAGAGTATTATATGTGACAAATGGGTGTGTAACTTACTGGTAATCGATGCATGCACAGTAACGCGAACATGTGGCCGGGATGCATGTACCTGTCATTTCGTAATGGTACATAATCGCCTCCGCACCCCTGGGATCTGGGATAGATAAGATGAGAGCGCTTATTCGCGCAAACTGCGCACTCCCTCCCGGTCTCCAGGGTCTCGGAGCGGGTCGAAGCGTTGCTCGGACACGAGAGAAGCTGTGCTGATGGGATGCTAGCCCCGATGAGGCAGCCCCGATCTGATCTGTGGATCCGAGGGCGCGCAATTCAAGTGCGTCTTACACCGGAGGAGGAGGATCGCCGCAGCTTTGGAGGCTTGGGAGTCAAGGGCCGCGGATCGTGGGGTGCAGGGGTTGAACAATGGCGAAGGCCCTCGTGGCTCTGGTTTGTAAGGAAGTGCCGTCAGCCCCCTTCAGACAAGGCCAGTAATTGTAAACTGTAACACTAGACTGGACGGCTTCCTACCGTACATGCATAAGACCCTGCATCTAACACTTGACCCGCTGGGCGGACCTGATACTAGCATACTCGGTGATCCGTATATTCGCACTCCGCGAGGCGTATGGAGTCATCTCGGACGGCGGGAGCTTGTAACGCAGCCGCCGTGCTTACACTTGGCCAACGGCTTATCGGATTTGCGCAGCGCAGTATCTGTCTATCAGATTGAGAGGCAGACGGGCACCGCTCCGGAGCGGCATACGCCGTAGTACCTTAGATGCCGCAGATTTGTGAGATATGTGATAGCCATGTAGGAGTCAAACAATGAATGACAATAGGTATAATAGTCTCGTCCTGGCCGCTTCCAAATGAACTGAATTCTCTCCATCCCCCCCACAAGATCAATCAACTTACACACAGCCTTGGTGCAGAGCACCCTCGCAAACAACTTCAGAAGCTCCAAAGCCCCGAAACCTTTTCTTCGAAAGCTTCAACTTCGTTTTGAAAACGCAACTCGAAAAGTCAACCCCACCTGAATAACTTTTGTATCCCCCAAATACAATCATTATTCAAGACTTCAAGATGCCTGCTGTTACTCGAAACGCTAGCCCTTCTTCCCAGTCGTCTTTTGACGGTCTGCACAACTCTGATACGTCCCCATCCAGCGCTGCCTCTTCCGCTGGCGATGACGAGTATGCTGCCGCCTCTTTCCCCGACTACGCTGAGAAGCCTCTCGATGAACAATTGGAGCCAATTGCTGTTGTTGGCATGGGTACGTATTGCTCAATCACTGATTCACACTTACTCACTTTTGATGTTCATGGATTATGAGTTGCTAACATGTTCCACTTACAGGTTGCCGTCTGCCCGGCGATGTCAAGTCTGCTACCGACTTCTGGGACCTTATGATGAGCAAGGGCACTGGTAACACGCCCAAGGTCCCTTCGACTCGATTCAACATCGACGCCCACATCCACAAGAACAATGACCGACCTGGAAGCTTCGGTGTCCTTGGTGGATACTTCCTCAAGGATGATCTTGCGGACTTCGATCCCGGTTTGTTCGGTATCACCCCCGTCGAGGCCATGTGGATGGACCCTCAGCAGCGAAAGCTGCTCGAGGTTGTCTACGAGGCTCTCGAGTCCGGTGGTATCTCTCTCGAGAAGATTGCTGGCACCCGAACTGCCGTCTTCGCCGCCAGCTTCACTGCCGATTGGCAGCAGATGGCTTTCAAGGAGCACTCTTTCCGTCACAGCTTGGCTGCCACCGGTGTCGACACTGGTATCATCAGCAACCGTATCAGCCACGTCTTCAACCTCAACGGTCCTAGCATCATGTGCAACACTGCTTGCTCATCTTCCGTCTATGCCCTCCATAACGCTTGCAACGCTCTCCGAAACAAGGAGTGTGAGGGTGCCATCGTTGGTGGTGTTAACCTGATCATCACTGTTGACCAGCACATGAACACTGCCAAGCTTGGTGTCTTGTCCCCCACTTCGACTTGCCACACCTTCGATGCCTCCGCTGATGGTTATGGCCGTGCTGATGCTGTCGGTGCCGTTTACCTGAAGCGTCTCTCGGATGCTATCCGTGACGGTGACCCAATCCGTGGTGTTATTCGATCCAGTGCTACCAACTCCAACGGCAAGGTCCCTGCTGCTGGTATCACCCACCCCAACCGTGATGGTCAGGCTCATGTCATTGCCGCTGCCTACAAGCGCGGTGGTGATCTCGATCCCCGCCTGACTGGTTACTTTGAGTGCCACGGTACTGGTACCGCCGTCGGTGACCCTCTCGAGGTCAACGCCGTTTCCATTGCCATGAACCAGGACCGCAAGCCTGGTGAGGAGCCTCTCTGGATCGGTGCAGTCAAGACAAACATCGGCCACTCTGAAGCTGCCAGTGGTCTGTCTGCCCTCATCAAGGCCATCATGATTGTCGAGCGTGGCGTTATCCCCGCCACTCGCGGTCTTGTCAACCCCAGCCCTGCCATCAAGTGGGATGAGTGGAAGGTCAAGGTCCCTACTGATGCCGTTGCCTTCCCTCGTCACCTCCCCGTCCGTCGTGTTTCCATCAACTCTTTCGGATACGGTGGTACCAACGCTCACGTTATCGTTGAGGGCACCGACTCTCTGACTCGCAACGCCCCTGCCTACACCTTTGTGGACAGCTGGGCTCAGCAGCCAAAGACCACCGGCCGCCGCCGTGCTCTTGAGCGTAACCGCCCTTTCCTGCTGCCTTTCTCTGCTCACGACAAGGCCACTGTCCGCCGCAACATTGACGCCCACGGCAAGGTTGCTTCCAAGTACAGCCTGCTTGATCTCTCTTACACTCTGGGTAACCGCCGTAGCAACCTTGCCAGCAAGGGTTTCGCTGTCGCTAGCTACAACTCTCTGACCAAGGTCTTTGAGAATGTCGGCGAGAACTTCACCTTTGCTGACAAGAAGAACATCCGCTCTGTCGGCTTTGTTTTCACTGGTCAGGGTGCCCAGTGGGCTCGCATGGGTGCTGACTTGATGGCTTACTGCCCTTCATTCCTCCGCTCCATCCGTGCTCTTGACCTCGTCCTTGAGGAGCTTCCTGATGGTCCCGAGTGGTCCATTGAGGATGTTCTCCTGGAGCACGCCGAGACCTCTCCCATCAGCGATGCCGAGTTCTCTCAGCCCCTCTGCACTGCCATCCAGATCGCCACTGTTCAGCTGCTCCGATCTTGGGGTGTCACTCCCAAGGTCACCGTTGGTCACTCTTCTGGTGAGATTGCCGCTTCTTACGCTGCTGGCTTGGTCTCTGCCGATGAGGCCATTGTTGCTGCTTACTACCGTGGTAAGGTTGCCCGTGATGTCAACACTGGCGGTGCCATGATGGCCGTTGGCCTCGGCGCCGAGGCTGTTGAGAAGTACCTAGCCGAGTACCAGGGCAAGGTTGTAGTTGCTTGTCACAACTCCCCTGCTCTTGTTACCCTGTCTGGTGACGGTGATGCTCTCGAGCTCGTCCGGGCCAAGCTTGACGCTGATGGTGTCTTTGCCCGTCCTGTCAAGACCAACGGCAAGGCCTACCACTCCCACCACATGGCTCCTGTCGCCGAGAAGTATGAGGCGATGGTCCGAGCCACCAAGGAGAAGGTCAAGGGCAGCCTTCCTCTGGCTACCAACGCCAAGATGGTCTCATCTGTTTACAACAAGATCCTCGGCGATGAGGACGTCGTTGACGAGACTTACTGGAGTGCCAACCTTCGCAGCCCTGTCCTGTTCGACCAGGCTGTCACCACCATCCTGGCTGCTGAGGAATTCTCCGATGTCGATCTGTTCATCGAGATTGGCCCTCACTCAGCCATGGCCGGTCCCATCAAGCAGATCAAGGCTGCTGTCAAGAACGACAAGATTGACTACATCCCTACTCTCTTGCGTGGCAAGAACTGTGCCGAGCAGCTCCTCAAGACTGCCGGTGAGCTCTTCCTCCGTAGCTACCCTGTGAACATGGAGAAGATCTCCAACGCCTATGTTGACCAGCGTGGCAGCAATGGCAAGGCTCTCAAGGGCCAAACCATTGTCGATCTCCCTCCCTACCAGTGGAACTACACTCGACCCTTCTGGGCCGAGAGCCGTAGCTCTCAGGAGCAGCGTCTGCCCAAGTACCCTCGTCACGATGTCCTCGGACAGCTGGTCGTTGGTAACTCACTTGCTGAGCCCACCTGGCGCAACATGCTCCGTATCCGCGATCTGCCTTGGCTCAAGCACCACCACCTTGGTGGCGAATCTGTCTTCCCTGCTGCTGGCTACTTCGCCATGGCTATTGAAGCCATCCGACAGATCAACGAGACGAGTGCTAACCCCGTCAACATTGAGAGCTATGTTATCCGTGACGTGTCTATCAAGACTGCTCTCGTGACACCCGATGACGATGATGGCATTGAAGTCCTCTTCAACATGCGCCCATCTATCATCGGTGCTGGCTGGTGGGACTGGAACGTCTCATCCGTCGACGCTGAGCGTGTCAAGAAAGACCACATGTCTGGTAGCATCAGCATCAACACTCGCCCTCGCGGCAAGACTCCTCGCTCTGTTCCTCACCTGCCTCAGCGTGCTACTGGCAAGGCCTGGAACCAGGCTCTGCGCGAGGTTGGTTTCGACTATGGCCCGACCTTCCAGGATATGGATGACATCCGCTTCGACGGCCGAAACTACCAGGCTGCCTCTTCAACCAACATCAAGCAGGTTGTTGACGAGACCCTCGGCGAGTCCCGATACATCCTGCACCCTGCTGTGATTGACTCTACTCTACAGCTTGCCATCGCTGCCATCTACGCTGGTCGCACCAACGCCATGGATTGTGGTGTTGTGCCCGTCCAGGTTGATGAGGTCGCCATCTGGCCTCCTACCGAAGAGCAGCTCAAGGTGCAGAAGGCCTCTGCCTATGCCACTGTCCACCGCCGTGGTCTCCGTACTTCGGAGAGTAACGTCCAGATGGTTGCTGCTGACGGCGAGCTGATCATGGAGCTCACCAACATGCGCGCCACTGCCTACGAGGCTGCCGTTCCTCAGAAGGCTGAGAGCGCTCTTGAGGAGGCTCCTTACGGTGAGATGTCTTGGGAACTTGACGTCGATGCCGTCGAGAACAGGGCTGGCCTCAGCGCTCCTGAGCTGGTCAACCTTGCTCTCTTCAAGTACCCCAGCTACAAGTCTATTGAGCTGGGTGCTAAGAACGCTGCTGCCATCCTCAGCCAGAACCCCCAGGCCTCTTACACCATCGTTGCCGTCTCCGAGGAGGAGGCTGAGACTTTCAAGCCTATCGTTGCCCCTTACCACAACGCCAAGATTGTCGTTGTTGACCCCAGCCAGGAGCTCGAGGCTCAGGGCCTCAAGAAGGAGTCTTTAGATATCCTCGTCGCTGGTGGTGCCGTGCCCCTGGACAGCCTCTTGAAGGCTGGAGCTACTGCCATTGGCGCCGGCGTCTCTGTCGCCAAGAAGGCTGAGGAGGCTACCAAGACTGACAAGCACTCTGTGCAGCTGGTCTACCGCACTACCCAGAGCTCCATCGTCTCTCCTGTGCGAACTGCCCTCGAGGCTCTTGGCTGGGAGGTTACTCTCTCCAGCCTTGAGGCTTCTCTGACCTCTGCTGTTCCTGAGCACGTCGTCGTTCTGGCTGACTTTGAGGGCCCTGTTCTGTTCACTCTCAAGGAACAGGAGTTTGCTGCTATCCAGAACATCATTGCTAAGACCTCCAACCTTCTCTGGGTCAGCACTGGTGCTATTCTTGAGGGTAAGAAGCCCGAGTATGCCATGATCTCTGGTCTTGCTCGTGCCATCACCTCCGAGCAGGCTTCCATTGACTTCCGCACCCTTGACGTCGATCTCGACAACGTCAAGCCTGAGCAGACTGTTAAGGCCATCACCAAGATTGCCCAGCTCCAAGTGGCCAAGGCTGAGGAGCTTCCTGAGCGCGAGTTTGTCCTGTCCAACGGCAAGACTTACATCAGCCGACTTGTCCGCACCAAGGGCCTGAACAACGTCTACACTGGCGCCAACAAGGCTGAGGATGTCAAGTTCACCTTTGGTGAGCGCATCCACGGCAAGGCTCTCCGCAACAAGGTTGTCTTCCAGAAGGAGGACTCCGTCCCTGAGGTCAAGCCTGGCCATGTCGAGGTTGAGGTTCTGAGCTCTGGTCTCACCAAGGAGGGCGTTCTCGTCATCAACGGTGTTGACTATGCCACCACCTTCAGCCACGAGATTGGCGGTGTTGTCAAGCGTGTTGGATCTGGCGCCTCTGGCTTCCAGGTTGGTGACAAGGTTGTTGGATTCAGCATTGGCCGATTCGACAGCTACCAGCAAGTCCCGGCTACGCTGCTTCACAAGGTTGCCAGCGGTGATGATCTCACTGGTATTGTCAGCAGCCTGACTGCTTATGCCGCTGCCCTGCACGGACTCCAGACTCTTGCCTCCGTCCAAGACGACGAGAACGTTCTCGTCCTGGGCAACTCTGGTTTCGCTGGTGCCGCCGCCATCAAGGTTGCTCAGCTCAAGGGCGCCACTGTCTACGCTGTGGCCAAGACTGATGACGAAGCTGCTTTCTTGGAGAAGCAGTTCGGCCTCAAGACCGAGAACATCCTCCGTCCTTCCAATGGCCTGGTCTCTGAGCAGCTCGAGAAGCTCACCAATGGCCACGGTGCCGATGTTGTCTTCAGCGCCGGCAGCGTTGACTCCAACGATGCTCACGAGGCATGGCGTACCATTGCTTCTTTCGGTCGCTTCGTTGATAGCGGTCGCAAGGACAACCTCAGCCGCAGCGTCCTTGACGGTATCCCCGTCCAGAAGAGCGCCAGCTACCTTCCCTTCGACATCATCGAGGCTCTGGGCTCTAAGCCTAAGCTTCTGGCTAGACTCCTGCCTGCCATCGTTGAGATTGCTAAGCAGCCTTCTGCCGCTCCTGGCGCTACCAAGGCCATCGAGCTGGCTGACCTTGACAAGGCTGTTGCTGCTTACTCCGATGCCTTTGGCTCCGTCAAGTCTGTTGTCGAGTACCAGGCCTCTGTGACACCCATCCAGACTCTGCCTACCCGCACTAAGCTTCAGTTCAACGCTGACTCTACCTACCTGCTTGTCGGATGCTTGGGCGGTCTCGGCCGTAGCTTGACCTCGTGGATGATGGAATCTGGAGCTCGCCGCTTCACTTTCCTCTCCCGATCTGGTGCGGACCAACCCTCCGCTGCCAAGCTGGTCGCCGACCTTGAGGCTGCCGGAGCCATTGTCCAGGTTGTCCGCGGTGACGCCACTTCTCGCGATGATGTTGTCCGTGCCGTCAACGGCATCCCTGCCGAGAACCCTATCAAGGGTGTTGTCCATGCTGCCATGGTTCTGAGAGTAAGTTGACAACCTAAAAGTCTCAAAGAAAGGATAAACATGACTAACCATAATCACCAGGATGCTCTCTTCCACTCCATGACCTACGAGGCCTGGAAGCAGTCTACTAACCCCAAGGTTGTCGGTGCCCAGAACCTTCACTCCGTTCTGGCCGAGACTCCTCTTGACTTCTTCGTCATGACCTCTTCCGTCTCAGGTATCCTGGGTACTCCCGGCCAGGGCAACTATGCTGCTGCCAACGCCTACCTCGACTCCCTTGCCCGCTTCCGCCACACTCAGTCCAAGGCTCCCGCCACCTCTGTCGTCCTGCCTATGGTTCTCGGTGTTGGTGTCGTTGCTGAGAACGTTGAGCTTGAGGATGCCCTTAAGCGCAAGGGTATGTACGGTGTTGATGAGGAGCACCTTCTCCAGTCTTTCGAGGCTGCCATGATCTCCAACACTCTGGAGACTGTTCCTGACCACGTGGTTGTCGGTCTTGACCCTGCTCTGCTGCAGAAGGCTGTCAACGATGCCGCTGCTGTTGACAGCTTCTGGCTCGAGGATGCCCGCTTCAGCCACATGGTCCACGACATCAACTCCTCCGCTGATGACGCCGGTGCTGGTGCCGGTGGCCAGAGCATTGTTGCTACCATCAAGGCCGCCGAGACCCTCGCTGAGGCCATCACTGCTGTCAACGAGCACTTTGTTGACAAGCTGGCTCGCATGCTCATGCTCAACCCTGAAGATGTCGACCCTGAGAACGGTTCCATTGCCTCTTATGGTATTGACTCCATGATTGGTGCTGAGCTGCGAAACTGGATCTTCAAGGAGTACAAGATGGATGTGCCCTTCCAGCAGCTGCTTGGACCTACTCTGACCATCTGCAAGTTTGCCGCCCAGGTCTGCGCTGCCCAGGGACGTGAGGCGTAAGGGGATGATACGTGCTATAATGAACGAAAATAGTTCGGTCAACGGAGATGGATGAAACGCTGTGGGGGCGTGCAGTCACATTGATGTGATCGACCAAAAAAAAAGAAGTAATAGATAAAATGGTTTCCTTTTTTCTCTTTTCCAATAGCATAACGATATATCAATTCTCTTTTCTTCTTAATATATAGACAGTCAGATTGATAGTTTATGAATAAAGCGTTTTTTTTTTTTGAACTACTTTGCCTTAAACATTGTTTCGCTGTTCTTTCTAGTAAATGTGCACACTTACCTTTTAACGTAGACACCAAATGAGCAACTCAATCACAAATTCGACAGGGAAAAGACTTCAAACCGGCCATCATCATTTCTATTATTCCTTCACTTGAACTACCTGCCATAGCGTGTCCGGTAAATTCTCCCTATCTACGTCAAAGATGTGTGGTAATACCGTCGGTAGTGCTTCTGATCGTAGTTCCGGGAAATCCCTCTTAATGACCGCCAGCAGTTCATCATACCATATCCTGTAGCCTTTGCCAGTGAGATGAACGCCATCTGTCAATAATTCTTTCAGCACTGTTCCGCCCGTGCCTGATAAGCCCGGCACTGGCTGCCCTTTCGTCCATCCTACCCGCTCCATCATTGTATGCCACATGTCAATGAACGGTACGCCACAGCGTGCCGCAACATCTTTCGCTGCCTCCGAGTATTTCAGGTTGTGCATAACTCTGTTGTAGATGGGACGTTCCAGCATATCTTCATCCACAGGACCTGGCCCCACCAGCAGAATTCTCTCGATACCGGATTTCCGTGCCTGTTCTACAATCCATTCGAGATTCTCGCGATATGTTTCTACCGGCACGGTTTGTATGTCGCGCTCTGATGCATCATTCGTGCCAATTTCCACCACCAACAGTTTGATTGTCTCTCCAGCTGCCGTCTCTGCACGCAAGGTGGGCAGTAGTACGTGTTTCAGATGTATTGAGCTGTAACCTCCATATCCACGCGCAACCACGGAGAGTTTTCGGAAATAATAATGCTGCAGAGCGGGTGTGAGAGCGAAGGAGAGAGAGTGAATATCGCTGCTGAGTTCTGTAAGGGAGTCTCCAAAGATGAGAATCTTATCGTGTGTGACTCGGCGGATAGCCAGGGCTGACGGCTCGTTGCTTTCGCCGACTGCCATCCTGCTTGGTTATGACGATTGGTCCTACAGCTGGAAGTCGCCAATGTGCGCTGATATAAGTTTCAAGAGCAATCGGGCGTATTGAATTATTCCAGACAATAGAAATACTTTAATTGCGCCTCGGATTAATTCTTGGTGATATACTCGGCAAGATACATTGAAGTTCAGTTGAATGGCGGGGCTAAGATGACAACTAATGGCCAATTTAACGCCGTCTGTATAGCTCCACATTGAGCGATGAGTTTTCAGACTGTCAAGACAATTCAACTTGTGTTTAATTCTAAGATGATTTCACGCTACTTGTAAAGAGTAGGACCTAATTTGTTCCATTTGGATTGTTCCTCATTCAAACTGGGGCAACAATGTCTTCAGTCAACCGAAGCTTGGTAGGTCAAAATCCACTTGGTGAAAAGAATATGAACAAGACCCCAGCTTCTTAGAGGGCACTCTCTTTCCAACTTCTTCCACTTGCTATATCGATCTAAATGTTGAAATGATCTATCATTTGCCCAAGTCAAGCCTCGCGTTGTATCATACCTTGTCCTTAGGGCTGAACCAATTAAGTAAGCGCTATTGAGAAGTGTCCGGAGACGGACAATTCCCCCGACTCTCAGATCTAGATTTTAACGCTTAGATGTGCGTGATGCTTCCGCCAGTGGATCAGACGTGCTTATATATACCCGATATATGTATGGAGCATGACTTTGGTGGAGTTTATTTGTCTGCCAACAGGCGGGGCAAAGAAATGAGGGCGAAAACAGGCCATGATAATTTTACGAGTAAGCACTTCCCTCAACGATGATCCACATTCTCCCGTCTCACTTGCTCTATTTCGCCCGCCGGAGCCTCAAGCCACTCAGAAGCTTGTTTAAGAGCATTTCCAAACATCATTATAGGTATCTAAGTATAGTATAGCTTTGACGATCAAGACTCGATTTCCTACTCTGGCCTCAGTTGTACAAACGACGGCTGAGTTCCTCGTTCGGATTTATCACGTCATCTTCACAAGCTGACGTACAGACCTACCTCGGCTTCAGCTCATAAAAGTGAGACATACATTGCGTGGACAAACGCTAACACGGGGTATGACCTGGCACAGCATATAAAACACAGCTTTTCCGGCTTAAACAGCTTCGTCAAGCCCCCGGGTTCGTGCCGTCCCCCGCATCTATTGCTGGTAATGATTAGCCCCAACATGTGAAGATCGCACTAGCAGCACACATGACGGGAATCCGTTCGAGTCCGGGGAACAATGAGGATCGTGTTGCCAAAAGCGGCAAAGGAACGATTCGCGACGGCCATTCGATAAGATCCGACGCCCGTGCGTTGAGACATTGCCATTCCATCGGTTGGCGCCTGTAATAGGTTACAGTGAGACACAACAGGAAATGTCTCTCACCTTTGCTCGTCTTGAGAGATAGACCAGGGTGTCTCGGTATGGCGCCATGTCGTAAATCGCGGGTGAACCATTGGGGTCTGGGGTATTGCTAAACCATGCTTAGTGCGTGCGGAGACACGGCTTTTCGACTTGGTTGTGGGAGCACCAAACGGGACCGGACGAGCTTGAGGGGTCCGTCTTCAACAATTGAGTTGGTCCGTCTCTCCTCTCCTGCTGCCGCTATAAATGTAGTGTTATGTAGTGATCCCCGATGGCTCCGTATATAGCCGCTCTATGACCACTCTTAGTTTGTCATAATGAAATGAAGTTCTGATAGCCGAGGGTGTCAGTGCTTTTTTTTTCTTCTAAATTTTAATTCTCGCAATATTCATTGTTGACTCATCCAGCATTCCTCCAATCCGCATGCCACTTCGCTGACATTGCCAAAATGCAATTGTCTCTGGCAGCGGGCATTGGGGCCGCGGCGTTGGCTTTTGTCTACGTCTTGAATCTGATCCTCGAGAGCTTCCGATACAGAGCCCGATCCAGGGAACTGGGATGCAAGCCCCCCGTGTGGATGTCGGGTTATGACCCGACAGGCATTACCGATATCGTCTTGGGCGTGGATGCGAGCCGCAAGAAGCGATTCCCCATCCACGCTGCTGAGAACTTTGGACGCGAAGACAAGAAGCATGGCCGTACAGTGGGCACGCTGCGTGTTAAGGCGCCGCTTTTCCGAGACACCTTGGTGACGATTGATCCCCAGAACATCCAGACCATCCTTGCGCTGAAATTCAAGGACTTTGGCCTGGGTGTCAACCGGACTGAGAACTTTGAGCCATTGCTGGGACACGGCATTGTAAGTTTACGCTACAGATCTCCGTACGCTGTAGTTTGTCGATAGCTGCTGACTGCTTTTGCGTGCAAGTTCGCGACAAACGGCAAGCAATGGGAGCACTCTAGAGCATTGCTGCGTCCGCAGTTCATCCGTGGCCAAGTCAGCGACCTTAACTTAGAAGAAGAGCACGTCAAGTCTTTGATGACGGTGCTCAATCGTCAGGTTGGTCCGGATGGCTGGACTGATCTTGTAGACCTTCTGCCTCTGTTCTTCCGCCTCACACTGGATTCCGCAACCGAGTTCCTCTTTGGAGAAAGCGTCAATAGCCAGCTCGATCAAGTCCACCCCACATCTGAAAAGGACGGCAACTTCGCATTTGCTTTTGACAAGGCACAGTATAATCTATCGATCGGGGCTCGTCTGGGTCCCAATTACTGGGTCGTCCACACTCCCGAGTTTAAACGCATGGTTAAAAGGGTTCACGCCTATGTCGACTACTTTGTTCAAAAGGCTCTCGTTCAGGGCGAAAAGATGCCTGTGAGTGAGGACAAATACGTCTTCCTCAATGCATTGGCCAAAGAAACCCGAGATCCCGAAGAGCTGCGCTCTCAGCTTCTCAACATTTTGCTTGCCGGCCGAGACACCACTGCATCTACACTGGGATGGTTCTTCTACACCATGGCTGATCCCGCGTATGAGCCCGTATTCCGACGGCTGCGAGCAATTATTTTGGAAGAATTCGGAACATACTCCAACCCTAAAGAAATCACATTTGAGAAGATGAAAGGTTGCCAATATCTCCAATGGTGCCTGAATGAATGCCTGCGTTTATACCCCGCAGTGCCCATGAATGTCCGCACAGCACAAGTCGACACAACGCTGCCTATTGGCGGCGGCCCAGACGGACAGTCGCCGATTTTCGTACCAAAGGGCCAGGATGTTGGTTATTCGGTAGGCAACGATCTCAATGCACTCAGATCCAAAGGTAACATGCTAACATGAGCGTTCAGGTTCACTTGATGCACCGCCGCAAGGATATCTGGGGTCCTGATGCCGAAGTCTTCAAGCCGGAGAGGTGGGAGACACGCAGGCCGGGCTGGGATTATCTTCCCTTCAACGGAGGACCAAGAATCTGCATCGGCCAACAATTTGCGCTCACCGAGGTTGGCTATGTTGTCATCCGACTGATGCAGCGCATCGACAACATTGATGGTTCACAAGTTGGCCCCATCAAGCACGGCCTGACTTTGACCAACTGCCCTGGCGAGGGAGTTAATGTCAAGCTACATTTTGCTGAGTAGATATGGCCATCTCACGAAAAGTTTTCTAGTTTTCTTTCTTCAATTATTTTCGTGTATTGTTGTATCTACTATGTTGACATGGAAGAGCGGAGGAGTGGAATGAGTCTACCAAGCTGCTATTAGGCAGATATGAGCGGTGGAGCGAGCATTAACTGCATTATCCAGCAAATGTAAAATAGCAGTATTGCGCCAGAATTGGTCAAATATTAATGAGTTCTTATGCTATTCCAATCTCCGTCTGCCTCACGAATTCTCTCTGTGTTTGGGCCGAGGTCAGCTCCCGTGCGGAGAACTGTCCCAACGGCACATACATATTTTATCAACCAATGCTCACATACCCTATATAAAGATTGGAGATTAAAGCCCGTGAGACAACCAATTTTCAATGCAAAAACATTAACTTAAATCTATCCAGTGACTCAAGAAGACTTTCAGACAAGTCGTTGATGTCGCAAGCGCTCCACGCTTTGGTATCGCCCGTCAAGTTGGTGTAATGGTCACTCTTCTTGCCAGATGCATTATTGCAAGCAATTATCGATGCTCTCATTGAAAATGATTTACTTAGTCTCTGTGCTGAAAATTATTCTGGTGTGCTATTTGACTACGCAACCATGTCTGAAACATCCCGAATTAAATCATGCAACGGTCAGCACAATTTGAAGACAAGAGTTTGTTGAACAACTTGAGTGTTTCCGGACTATAGATTGTCCGCCAAGTGCGCTTTCATACAGATTACTGTCACACACCATTTCGCATGATCCGCTGCGCTTGGGCTCGTAATTCTCCGACTTGGCGATTCTCGGTACGACTTTGCAGTACGTACCAGCGTCATCTGGGATTTAAGCTTGGTTCTAAATGCTGATTCTCACGATCTAAAGACAAGAAATCGCGGGGAAAGCCAAGCGAATTGGAGAAATACAGTTTCCTGTAGTTGTAAATAACCCATCCGAACCTTCTCCTCAATTAACCATTGGCTCGGGCTTCACACTCCGGTCAATTGTGGTACGAGGCGAAAATGGCGCAAAGGTTCATCCAATGATTTGGCTGTATTTTCGCCTAGCCCTTCTTGCCTCTTGTATTAGGGAACATTCATACTTTTATACTAAGTCAACTATTATGCTTGGCTGTGCAGTGGCGCGAGCCGTACACGAGCTTGCGTGGAGTTTTCTCGTCTTTGCCTCACTGCTTTACCTCGCATGTGATCGTTCACCGATAAAGGAACTGACATGTTAGCGTAGCCAGGGGCATTGGCTGATCCTTGTCTCCATGGGAAAGTCGTCTTTGGCGGTGTTTTAGGAAACTGGACCTGCATCTGACATGCCACCTCATCAGTGGCAGGAAGCATTGGCAGACAGCTCCATCATCTCCATTATACTATGGAGAAACAAACAATTAGGGTATCTCAGCTTCCTCCACCAATACAGTGCTCTTCAAGGGCGGATATAGTTGAAACATGCTTAGTATGTAAGAAGAGACTCAGCCCTTTCGTTGGTCATTTCTGGCGGGGACGGTCCACTGCGATCGGCCGGGCTGATCGCCTCTTCCTGGGGCTCTTTGTTGCAGATCGCCAAAAGGCCTCACCAAAGCTGTTTGACCTTTTGAACAAAGCGCTCGTGTCAGATGAGGATCTCCGATACCGTAGCATGTGAAATAAAGTTCAACGTGCTGATTCGAGCATGTGTTACCCAGTTCCTGGACCCTGAGTGGCACCTCCATTTCCGGATGGCACAAATGACAGTAAATAGAAGACTCACCCTCGGGCAACTTTACGTTAGATGAAACTATGCTTAATGGCCCAGGGCTGATCTGAGACTGAGATTGGCCTATATTCTCCGACAGCATAACCCATGGCATTAGATCTCTAACTGTAAAACACCAAATAGTGTCGGCTCGGTATTAAGGGCACTATTCGGGTCAGCCTTGGTCGCATCCACAGGCTCCACGATCTCCACGTCTTTGTCCACTGCGCTTGTTGCTAGCAAGTTATAGGATGACTTCCGAGCTGACTCGCAAAAGTTCAGATATCTCTTTGCATCCAGCTGCCAAATTAGGCTGTTTAATGAGGCGCTGCAGCATCGTAAAATCCTACAAGTAGTTTCGAATGTCTATCAAAGTAACCTCATGTCTTCGGGAGCACTCCGACCTTCTCTTCTTATACTAACCCCCTAATATTCGCGATATCAAAAGGTCTTCCGTGATATCTCGTGTATGTTTTATCGTGTTGTTTCTTGTTGGAAGTTATTTCTGTCGATCCCCCTAAAGACGGAAGATAAATAAGGTGGACAATCTCGCCTAGAGCCAAGGTAATTAGAAGTCATCCACAGCAGCATCACGAGAATCCTTTCTGATCAGTTCTTATTTATTCAGCCCAGTTTCTCTTCTAGAAGATATTCGTTTCTTCCACATACTTCACAATGCAGCCCATCACATTCGGCAGTTTCCTTGTCACATTCCTGTCTGCCTCTATGGCAGCAGGCAGTGCTATTCCCAACGCGATCTCTACCTCTGGCTCTTTCGAGATCAAGAGAACTGAGAACAAAGGCTTCACAGGCCGCAATGGTCCTCTAGCTTTGGCCCGCGCCTACGCCAAGTACGGTGTTCCTGTTTCCAAGACGTTGACTGAGGCTATTGAGCTCGTCAAGTCCACCCAGCTTGTCAAGCGCGGCGGCAGCGGCAATGTCACCGCTACACCTGACGGTGATGACCTCCAATATCTAGTCCCTGTTGAGATAGGCACTCCTCCTCAGAAACTCAACTTGGATTTTGATACCGGTAGCTCCGACCTCTGGGTCTTCTCTTCCGAGACAGACGCCAGTTCTTCTCAGGGCCATGACGTCTACAACCCATCCAAGAGCACATCATCCAAGAAGTTGGATGGCGCGACTTGGAATATTACTTATGGAGACCAATCATCGTCCTCTGGAGACGTCTATACCGATGTTGTTACCGTTGGAAGCCTCACTGTGAAGACACAGGCAGTTGAGTCTGCTCAGCAAGTCTCGGCTCAGTTTGCCTCAGGTCACAATGATGGTCTCGTGGGTCTCGCTTTCAGCTCCATTAACACGGTCACGCCTACTCCTCAGAAGACCTGGTTCGACAACATTGTCGGCAGCCTCGATTCTCCTCTCTTTGTTGCCGATCTCCGCCACGAGACTCCTGGCAGCTACATCTTCGGCGCTGTCCCCTCTGCTGCAAGCAACATCCTCTATGCTCCCATCGACAACAGCAAAGGTTTTTGGCAGTTCAGCACCAGCAGCGATATTGGCGGAGAATTTGATGCTATTGCTGACACCGGCACAACTCTTATCCTGGCCGGTGACGACCTCGCCAAAGCCTACTACCAAAAGGTCCAGGGCGCCCGCCTTGATCCGGTGCAGGGAGGCTATGTCTTCGGTTGTAACACCACTCTGCCGGACTTCAAATTCACCGTCGGAGAGGGTGCGATCACAGTTCCCGGTAGTTTGGTCAACTACGCCCCGGCCGGCAACGGTGAGTGTTTCGGTGGTATCCAGCCCTCTGGTGGCTTGCCTTTCACCATCTTGGGTGACATTGCCCTCAAGGCTGCACATGTCATCTTTGACAGCGGCAAGACTCAGATTGGCTGGGCACAGAAGAAGTAAGCGGTGTGTGCTTGGTTCCAGATACTAAGCAAGTGTAATTTCGGGGTAACCAATGAGGGTTCGATTGGAAGAAGATACTATGGATCACACTGAAAGCGAGCTGGAGTTTGTTCTCACGATCTGATACCATTGTTATATTTTATCATATGTAAATTATTTTACAGTTCTGTCAATACATGGAGTAAGCCATATGGCGCTTATTATTTACAAACATACTCCATCATCTAATAAGTTGTGCTTTGTAGGGTATCACAAGGTGTCAATTTAACTGCACTGTAGTAAAATCCTTCGAGCCAACATGGCTGTTGCCTCCTTTGCAAGCCACACAGTTATCCACGAAACGGAACCAACCATACTCGTAGGACATGATTAATCTCCTCAATAGTGGCTGAATCCATTCTGGTTCTGCTGCCAACGTTGCGGAGCTCCTCCGTTCCACTCATCGCTCACTCCTTGCTCTCCTCCAGCTTTCATTTGTGGATTCCCTCCCAAGTCATAGCCTTGTGGTCCACTGGGGCCTCCTACGGACGAACCATAAGGTGCTTGAGTAGTATAGTTCGGGCTACCAGAGCTGCTAGGGGTATTGCCCGCCAAGTGCGCCGGGTGTTGTGAGAACTGGTGCGGTGGAGGGTGTCCATGGGCTTGTTGTTGCGCCGGTGGCTGATATCCAGGGACAGGCGGGCGTGCGGCCGCGTTATTTGGCCATCCTTCTGCTCCTTGCCTTTGCGTTGAGTTTGGATTCATATTAACTGGAGCCTGTACCGGTCGTTGCCACGGGAAGCTTCCCGCTCTGGGTAGATACCCTGGGGCTTGAGGCTGACCATGAGCCATATAGGGATTGGCCGCCCCTCCTCTTGTGAGAGGATTCCAGTCATCGTCTCTTTCATATCGATCATGCGCAAGATAACTATCAGTGTCTCCAAGACAAGCCACACGATACTCATCGTAGCGCCTGGTAGTTTCTTCAACCTTCTTGAAGTGCTTGGAAGTGAGTTGCTTTTGCAGCCCTTCTGGTCGCTCGCCCATGTCTCCCTCGTAGTGAGCCAGCGAAGCAGCAATGAGAAATGCGTTACGAATCTGCCGTCCGTTCCATCGTCCAATGCCATCGGTGTGGTTTCTCCAGTGTTCACTGGCGAAAGCAATGATATCCGCTTCATCGATGTATAATTTGTTGTGCCTCGGTGCCTTGGCAGCTTGTTCTTCGATCTCTTTGAGTCGTATAATGTTCAACTTGAATATGGCAACGACTTGCTCCTCGGTGAGGAAATTGTAGTGAAGATTGAGGTGCACTCGTGATTTGACTGCTTCATCAAGTACGCCGGGACGATTGGTAGTGAGGAATAGGATACCATTGTAGTATTCGAGCATGCGTAAGAAGACTATAATAGAGCAGCATAAACTGTTAGTATTAAAAGGTGTCAATCGCATAAGGTGCAGTTCTTACCAGAAACGAGGGCATTTCTTTCCAAGTCTTTTCTGTCTCTCTGTGTAATAAAGACATCTGCCTCATCCAGCAAAAGGACACAATCCCACAAGTGAGCCAAGCGAAATATCTCGCTCAAGGAGCTCTCCACACTTTCAGGAGTAAATCCCAAGTCTCCGCATGTGATGGGGAACAGAGGCTTCTCAAACTTCTGGGCGACCGCTTCAGCAGTGGCAGTTTTACCGACTCCCGGAACACCGAAGAGCAGAATCACGATACCTTTGCCCTTGCCACGGATAAGATCCTGTGTTGCAATCTCGACGCTGCTTTCGTTCACTCTCTTCTTGAAATGGGAGTAGACCAGAGATTGAATGAGAGTCTTGTGCTCCGTGGAGATCTGAAGGCTATCGAAGGCCCTATCCTTATCTTTGAGCTCAGGAAATGACACATCGCGAACATCAACTTGCACAAACTTGCGCTCCCAAAGGGCATAGGCAAAGAGCCGCCTAGGCAAAAGCGCAAGGTTGTCACCTTCGAGTTCGCCAATCTCATTATCATTGTCCTTCTTCTTTCTCAGCAACAAATCTGTCTCGATAAACTTGTTCATCTGGAGTATATCGACACCGTCCTCGGTAATAACCTTGTCTTCCCATGCGTCTTTAAGGTTTGTGCGCTTACTGTCGTGCCATTCCTGCAGAGGGCTCTCATTGTCGATTGAAATCACAACTTTGTAAGTGGTCGGGTCGACTGCTAGAATATCGGGTTTCCAGGAAGGGTCTGTGTTGAAGGCCTCCTCAAAATCGACAAGAATCTCGCTTTCAATGTGCTCTGGGCTTGTCATTATTCTGCCGTTCTTGTCCTCAACAGATTGGCCAAGAGGTGTCTTGATAAGGGTCCAGCCACGGTAGAAGCTGTATCTCTTTGCTGGATCAATATGTTGAATGAACTTGCTTCCGTATTGTCTACCCCTCTCCATTATTTCGTCCTTCTGCTGGACATATCTCATAGGATAGCAGGCCAACTGAGTGATCTCGCGCTCACCTTCAAAAGAAGGGATCTCAATTGTACGTCCGACTGCACGATAGTTCTGGCCATCGTAATCGATGTGGTAGCAATTTATAGACCAAGTGGATTCCATTTTCATGCAGGTGTCGCAGGTACAGCCATCAATAATCGACTGCTTGAATGGAGCTCGATATATCCTCCACACCATTTGGTCGGTATGAGATCCTCTCGTGTTGTGGTTGGATGACGATGTTGTTGTCTCCATCGGGCCATCTCCAAACCCTGCCTGTAGGCGCTGAAAGACGCCATCCCAGCCCATTGGGATTCGCGCTCGAACTCCACTGTTCAGATTAGGCACATAGACCAGGTCTCCTGGTTTGAAGAGGTACCAGAGCAGGTCCCATCTGATCTTCGTAGGAGCATTGTTCATATCCTCGTCCTGGAATCGCAGATATTCTGGCATAATCTGCTCATCGATAAACTTTACATAGAGTCTCATCTCGGCAAGAGTATCGGTATCATTGAAGAGGGAGTCGATTCCGAGCGTATCCCCTTCCGATTTCTCTTTACCTTTTTCAGGGCTTAGACCTTCAGCCGGCTGGCCATCAGCAGGCTTTCCGTCGGTATTCGAAGCAGACTCTTCTAGCTCAGCCAGTGCCTGTTTCATCTCATCATGAAAGTGTATGAGATAACGGAAAGGCCGACGGAAAACATGAGGCCGGCCATTCCACTTTTTCCCGGCTGGGCTTTGGCGACCAAGATACATCATGACTGCCCTTGAGTTAATTCTGACTCGTTGCAGCCAAACCTCGTCTCCATCATCGGTGACAGTCTTGTGCTGCGGATTCCGCCGGCCAAAACCTCTGCGAAGTCCACCTCCACCTCCCCAGCCGCCCATATACTGATAATCTTGAAGACCTTCATACAAAAGGGCCGATTCTTCGATTTCCGCCTTGAGGGAATCGCCGGCGACAAGCGTCTCGATAGCGTGGTTGTGCTCCTCTGTCTGATGGTTCTTGAACTCGTCCCAAGAGAAACATTCTCGCAGTTTTGGGATAACGCGTGAGAATGCCTGCATGGGCTTTGGCTTTGGCTTCTCAGTTTTCTTCTCTGACACAGTATTATTGGCTGGTGCAGGAGGAGCCTTGGTAGACTTCTCTGTTGTTGTCGTTTCAGACTCTTCCTTCTTCACTTTGGATTCATCTTGTTTTGTATCGTCTTTGTTGGGTTTTTCATCTTTTGAAGACTCAGGTGTTTTGCCGTCGCCGGAGTTGTCTTTGGGCTTGTCGTTTTGTTCTGCGGCTTCCTTGACAGAATCATTCTTGGCCTCCTCCACAGTAGATGAGTTTGATGTTGCGCTTTCTTTGCCAGAGCTTGTCGCGCCATTCTGATCGGCAGCGGTACCCGCGTCTGCAGCCATATTTGTTACGTTCGTTCAACTATTGGAATGAAGATAGTTGCGAAATAGGGCTGGTCTTGGCAAATGCTTCCTCCGAGAGGGGATGGCTGCCTTAAGAACTGTGGAGACGAAACTGCAAGTAAATGGGTGAAATGAGGCGACATAAGCAAATCCTCTCAGTTAGGCATAGATCCATGCATGGTAAGTCGCGAATTGTAATCAGAGCCTCAGCTTTGGGGACAAAGAAGACATGATCCAGTAAAATCTTCCCACCTTGCAACCAGGAGCTTGATCCTGTGCAAAAGCAGCTCTGAAAGGACAGGGCCTGCGTCGAATGAGATTCCTGTATCAAGAGACTAATGCAGCTTATAAATACTCAGCCCACATTTCCCTTGTTGTCATTTATGACTTGAGTCCTTTTTGGAAGAGATGAGGGCATCCATTCTGAGCGGGGTATCAGTATCAACTTCGGAATTTGTCATTGTTTTCAGCCTCAACTAACTGGGGTTGTCAAGTCTTTGTATCCCCTTCATTGAGAGAAAGGCTGTTATACGAATGTCCATCTAGTTGTCGTTTTCTCTTGTTATTATTGCGTAAAGATCACATCGTGTAACTCGCGATGAGTTATCGACGGCCTTTAGATGTGGGACAGGGGATGAGGGATGTGATGAGTAATGATCGCGAGATACAAGTGATGAAAGACTGGAGACAAAATGAGGGCGCGTCTGTTCACCAGGGGTTGGCCTCACCAACAGAGTATAATAATCAGCGTGCAGAATGGAGGATCCCTATCAGCCGGTAAACTCTTGCATTCTCTTGTTCTACGTCTCGCGACTGTTTGTGGCCCCAGTCTTCTAATTTGGCCATAGCAAGCTAGAGGATTTGTCTGAAGCTATTAAATCTTTCCAAGTTGGCGATTCGGCGGCGATTACTCAAGATGTTGGCTGGAGAGGAGTTTGCGACTGTATTGAGGAAGCGAAAAAGAACTATGACAAAAAATCTGAAGATAATCGCTTCAGAGGATGGATAAGGAAAGGCGACGTAGCCATTGGTATCCTAGAACGGCTTTCTGACGCCATTCCTGATGAGAACGGTCTCAGTATCCTCAGGACAGGTCTGGTATTTATCTTCCAAGTAAGTCTACCACAGGAAAAACGACTGTGTATTATTGCTTAATTGTCTTCCAGTCTTTCCAAAAAAGACTCTCTAATGTGGGAAATATTCTGCAAGAGCTCGACGAAGTTCCTGGGGTCCTGGCCAGTGTCTACCAAATAAGCGATGTATATCGCGGAGAGGTGCGGTTAAAAAATTTGGTCTGGGACTTTTATGGGACTTTGGTAGACTGTCTTTCAGAGCTCCTGAATATTTTGAACAGGACGTATAAGGACGTTAATGGTAAGACTACGTTGACTTTGGCGCCGCAAGGAAGATATATGCGTACGGTGTTCTTTCTAACAAGAGGCACTAGTTTTCAAGAAGATTGTCAAACAGATCCCGGAAGTAGAAGCGGCAAAGATTAGTGGCATATCAAAGCGGATATACAAGGCAAAGCAAATGGTCTTTGAAGCCACAGCTCATTTGGATAGGAACGTATGGCAAGATACTAAAGTGTCGTCGCAGCAAGGGCGTATCGCAGCCGAGGCCACCCGGAAAACAGCCCATGATATTAAAGTCAAGGTTGTGGAGTTGCAACAAGAGACGAGCGAGGGCCATGACAGATTGTCTTCTCAGGTGGACCAGTTTCGCTCACAGATGGTTGAAGCTGCTAATGGGATGACCGACGAGATGGCACAGACAAGGAAACGACTGACCAAAGATGGAGAAGAGAGAAAAGAGTTTGAAGCAGGGCTACAGAGACTTGTCGAGGCTTTGCCCGCATCAATTCATGAGCAGCTGCAGAGCGCCTTGTATCAGTTTGTGGCGGATGCTATCGTCCAGCGAAGTAAGTATGCCTCCTCCCTGTGCCAAACATAATAATGAAAGCTGACTCAGTGATTCATAGGTCTCTTTGCACTCCCATCAAATACCCTTGCTCCCAATCCAACACCGCAACAAACCATTCAGCATACACCCGCGCCCGCCTTGACGGAGAGTGACATCGTCAACTTGCTTCAGACGCCCGATCCCATCGCAGATGCGGAGCGTATTCTGCGCAAAGAAAGTCTAATGAGCGATGAAGCACTAGGATATGCCACACTTTTAAGGCAAAAACGACAATTCCAAGAATGGCTATCATCTGAGGCTCCTGGCTTGCTGCTAGTTGATGGCTGCTGTCGGACAGAAAGTGTAGGGCGATCATCTCCAATGTCTTTCTTCACGGCTTCTTTCGCGTCTACTCTCCTCCAAACTCAGAGCGGTATGGTACTGCAGTTCTTCTGTAGCAGTCATACCGACCCCCTAAAGGATGATTCTGGTCCCAAGGGACTCTTGAGGAGTATCATCTGCCAACTACTGCTGTATCCGAAACCCTATAGCCTCTCCCTTGACTTTGTTGATCAGAGCTTGTATGACGCCGTTGTAGCAGGCAACACCGATGCGCTTTGCTTCATGTTTGAGCGCTTATTCTGGCAAATACAGCCAACAACCACAGTTTATATCCTCTTGGATAGCATTTCAGATTTTGAATCCAGTCTCCACGACAACGGAGAAAGAATGGAGCGAGTATTGGCTTCGTTCCAACGGCTAATAAGGCCTGTTCTCCAAGGACTTGCTTTCGGACCAAGACTAAAGCTCTTTATGACAAGCCCCAATAGGAGCCACTTGCTAGTTCATCGCATCGATCGCGCCAGAGAAAATATTCGGCTCAATGCTGCAGCTCTAGGCGACATACCGAGAGGCAGCGACAGATTGTCACGAGAAACACGGCGAGCAAGATCGCCGCTGCCTCTTAGTTATTAGACTTTATGGGATTCAAGTAGACGTAGGCAACTGTATTAATGATTCATAATAAAAATTGATTGAGCGGGTTATGTTAGCATTTTTCCAACCTCATAGTGTCCGCGCTCCATTTCGTGCTAGCTACCTATAGTGTATTAAAATTGCGGTGCCTGTCACGGCCTTTGCGCTATGGTGATGCTAAGCAAAACCGTAGTTGTGCTGTAAGCCTTAGAGACTTTGTGGGAAAAGAA
The DNA here is from genome assembly GCA_035079535.1 of Trichoderma endophyticum. Classification (NCBI taxonomy): domain Eukaryota; kingdom Fungi; phylum Ascomycota; class Sordariomycetes; order Hypocreales; family Hypocreaceae; genus Trichoderma; species Trichoderma endophyticum. The sequence continues at coordinate 774,622 of JAPMIQ010000004.1, forward strand.
GACATTTCACACATCATGCGCGAACTCATAGCGTTGTAACTTTCAAAAGAGCGCAGCTTAAGCTGGATTTTTTTCTCTTTTAGTTTCCTCGGTTCGGCTCGTTTGTGCTCATGGTATATGTAGTTTACATGACCTTGGTCACGGGCTAAAGTATATTCGAAATGTGCTCAGTGAGACAGTGGATGATGACGAGACAGTGCGAAGTTACAGACCGATACGTAGACCACATGCGCATTTCACGCGCTTTGATGCTCAAGTCAGCAGCCCAGTGCGCAAGATGCATGATCTTGAAAGTCTTACAAGATGTTTCGACGAAGTCCTATTCTTTGACTGCCTGTAGGACTCATTTTCTTTCATCTGTATCTCATTCGGCATATTTTCACGAGGGTTATGATTCAGCTGCCATCCGCACTTCGCGATGCTCCTAGTGGTGACCAATTGGGTTGCATTGCATTCCGACCTGCCTTAAGCAGTCATGAATCCGCTAGCCAATGTCCCTTCAAAACTGCCCTCAAGTCTAGGCACTTAAAGCTTTTCGTAAAGTTTACATTAGCTAGAGGATATCATTGGCGTCTCCTTTCCCCTTGAACTACTCTTAATGACCTAGTGTCCTAGGCGTGAGACTCTTCCTGACCTATCAATTACATCCGTGACCCCTGGCGAATACCGAAGCTCTTATTAGTAGGTATCATTCACATCAATGCAGCTACCATCTGCTGACCATTAGCGGAAGGAAGCCTACTAATATGCAATCACTCACTACAACTTTTTTTCGCCAGCCGTTGAAAGCATGTGGTCACGAACAATAGCTCTGTGGGCCTGGGCGAGGATTCGCCAGGAAAGACTGGATAAATGGCCGTACATAAAGTCGCAGTGAAAGACCTGACTATAGAGAATTTGTCTGTCTTTTGTTAACTCCCTTCCTCATACACTCGGCCTGTAGATTCCGCCCTGCGGCTGGTCGTTCTTTCATCAGTACACGAATTCGACCACTGGTTATCTGATAGTTCAACCATTCTTTTACACGATTGTGGGAATTTGTAAGCGAGGCATCTATCTGAAAGCAGTGTTCATACAGACTAATCTGTCTGTCTAGATAGAAGGAAAATTACTTACAGCATTCGCGCGCCAAGAACAAAATTCGAGCGCAAAACCTGGGTACGAAGCGACCCCAATGAGACACAACCATGTCTTAGCCGCGATTAGCCTGGGCTGGCTTTTCGCGGCCGCTGTCAATGCAGTTTGCAACCCTCAAAACATCACTTACAGCAATGAAATGCCACCAAATGGAACATATATGCCATGGAGTCTCATTGGCTTAGTTAACAGCGTTCCCGGCTCGAAGCAATACATCACCATCGTCAATCTGACGCCTCATAGATTTGTTCTGCAGAATACGCACTCATATCAGATGGATGTATTTGATTGGGGTGATATCCCGCAGGGCCATGCGCGCCAAAACACTGTTGTCTATACCAACAAGCCCGGGAAAACGGCTGTGGATGACGGTGGTGAAGCATATTATGCCATTGACGGAACTGACAAAACCTTCTTTGTTCGAGCTGCAACTCATATTCCCGATTCACATCCAGCGCGAACGGTAATTGATCTCACCGGCATGGGTCAAGGCCAACGTGAATACTTGGATCCTGCCGCCCAATCTCCAGTGACGCTGGTGATTACGGGAAGCGATAGCTACGGTTTCATCACGTCTATTAGATACGGCGCTGGAAATTGGATGAAGAGCATATACGAAGTCATCAAGGACAGACAGATCCAGCATGTCGTCATGCCCGGCACTCACGATGCTGGAATGAGCACCATCAGTGGTCAGATTCTCAGCGGAGGTATCAGCGAGAATACACAAACCCAAGGTCTCAACATCTACAATCAGCTCCGCGCAGGATCTCGTTATTTTGATCTTCGCGTCGGATCAGTGCACTCTATCACGGATACTTCAGACTACAGCTTTTGGACCTTGCACGTCAATGATGAAACAGCAGAAGTTGCAGTGGGCAATTCCGGCGAGTCTCTCGATGATATCATCAGCGAGATCAACCAATTCACCACTGAGAACCCTGGAGAAGTTATATTTTTTCACGTCAGATACCTGATCGGTATTCGAGAGGTGCCCAGCCTGGGCCCCATTTACTGGACAACTGCGATCGTGAATGACTTCTTTGGTAAGCTCAAAGGCGTCAACAATCGCTGCGGCAACTTGGACACTAGCACCACTTTCAATCAAAAACCTGCATCTTATTTTATGGACCAAAATGGAGGAAATGGATGTGTAGTGTTTCTTCTCGCAGGGGACTTGCAGCCAACCGTGCCCCAAGACTCGGTAGCAGATGGCATTTACCAGGCCAATCGACTTTCAATTGCAGATGATTGGTCTAATTTGGGCGACACTCAGCCGATGGCAGAAGATCAGGCATCAGACTGGAAGCAAGTGATTCGAGGTGGCAGCTCTGATACGTTTCACATTAGTCAATGGCTTGTGAGCGCGGACATTGTCACCACGACTCTGCTGACCATCGAAGGCATTGGAATTCTGCCCACCAATCCAGCACTCTACTGGATGGGTGTAAACAACATGACTCCCCAGAGCTGGCCGACCGTCATCCTGACTGATTACATCGGCGTTGTTATCAAGGGCCAACATAGCTGGGAACAACTGAGTGCAGACATTTACACGTTGGCTATTGGCTTGAACTTGTACATGGTCAGTGAGAACTGCGACGTGAGCACGATATCTTCACCACTGCTGCCAAACGCAAACACAAAGCTCAAAATGGCTACTTTGGCAAAGCCCTGGAATGGCATCCATTTCGCAAACGGTACCATAGTTAATGACCCGCCGCGTCATTTGCACCCCGGCCGTGTTGGGATATTGAGGAAAGGTACCCGGTTTTTGAACGGTACAGTGTTGGGAGAGGATATCATCAACCCGGATTTCAATTCCACAGCCGTGTAATTGTATGTAAATTCTTCTGAATAGTACAAACTGTTGTCTCATTAGCGGAGATATACCTATGAATTATGAAGTACAAACGTTTTCGAATATGGAGTGTATACGCTCATGAGCGGATCTTTCCTTGGACAGAACAACGCTATACACTGCTACGTAGATTGCGACAGTTTTAAAGTGCACAAAGATCACAAAAGGTAGAGGATAAGGAATGATATTTTTAAGTCATCGGCATTACTACAGTGGTTAAGCCGTTAAAATGTACCCCATATAGAATAATATACACATTTCATCCCACTAGTCATCAAGGGAACGACCTTTCCTATCCAGTCCAATATAAGTATCAAATCTTTTTTCCACTCGTTTTTTTTTCTTTTCAACTTATTTTGAAGAACAAAACATTGCCGCATCTTATTAAGTATAAAAGATGATACCTCCTGAAGGTATCATCTCTTGAACTCATAAAATATCATCAAGGATAGTTCATCTTACAAGTCTTCTTGCTGCTATCCCAGGTCGATCCGTATGGGCACGCGCACTTGTTGCCGTCCCAATACTGGTTTCCTGGGCAGCTGCAAGTCTTGGACTTACTATCATAAGACTGGCCCTTGTTGTTGCACACGCAGCACTTCTGGTTGCTATCGTAATGAGCGTCCTTGCCACAATCTTGCACACAAGCGTAGCCATTCCAAGAAGTTCCGGATGGGCAGCTGCAAGTCAAGGACTTGCTATCAAAGACTTGGCCGATGTTCTTGCACACGCACTTGTTCTGCTTGCTGTCGTAGCTAGCATCTTTGCCGCAGTTTGGCACGCATTGCTTTCCGTCCCAGACCTTGCCGTAGGGGCAGGCACACTTGGATCCGTCCCAGTATTGACCGTTGGGGCAGCTGCAAGTCTTGGATTTACTATCGTAAACCTCACCCTGCTTGTTGCACACGCACTTCTTCTGGTTGCTGTCGAAATGAGCGTCCTTGCCGCAATCCTGGTTGCAGTGCTTGCCGTCCCAGACGGTTCCGTAAGGGCATGCGCACTTGGATCCGTCCCAGTACTGGCTGTCGGGGCAGCTACAGGTCTTGGTCTTGGAGTCGTAAATCTCTCCGTTCTTGTTGCACACGCACTTCTTCTGCTTGTCATCGAAATGAGCATCTTTGCCGCAGTCCTCTACGCATTGCTTTCCGTCAAAAATCTTGCCGTATGGACAGACGCATTGCTTTCCGTTCCAGTACTGGCCGTCAGGGCAGCTGCAGGTCTTGGTCTTTGAATCAAAGACCTCTCCCTTGTTCTTACAAACGCACTTCTTCTGATTGTAATCATAGGTGGCGTCTTTGCCGCAGTCGGGGACACATTGCTTGCCGTTGAAGACTTGGCCGTATGGACAGGCACACTGCTTGCCATTCCAGTACTGACCGTCAGGGCATTTGCAAGTCTTGGACTTTGAATCGAAGATCTCTCCGTTCTTGTTGCAAACACACTTCTTCTGGTTGTAATCGAAGTGGGCGTCCTTACCACAGTCTTCTACACACTGCTTGCCGTTCCAGACTTTGCCGTACGGGCAGACGCACTGCTTGCCATTCCAAACCTGGCCATCGGGACAACTGCAAGTCTTGGTCTTGGAGTCGTAGATCTCTCCCTTGTTCTTGCAAACGCACTTCTTCTGGTTGTAATCGAAGGTGGCTTCTTTACCGCAATCAGGAACGCATTGCTTGCCGTTAAAGACTTGGCCGTACGGGCAAACACATTGCTTGCCGTTCCAGTATTGGCCATCAGGACAACTGCAGGTCTTCTTGGCCGAGTTATAGACTTCGCCCTTGTTGTTGCACACACACTTCTTCTGGTTATAGTCGAAGTGGGCTTCCTTACCACAATCGGGAACACACTGTTTGCCGTTCCAAACTTTACCATATGGGCAGACGCATTGCTTGCCGTTGAAATATTGACCATCGGGACAGCTGCAAGTCTTCTTGGAAGAGTCATAGATTTCGCCATTCTTATTGCATACGCACTTCTTTTGGTTGTAGTCGAAGTGGGCTTCCTTGCCGCAGTCTTCTACACACTGTTTGCCGTTCCAGACTTTACCGTACGGGCAAACGCATTTCTTGCCGTTAAAGTATTGTCCTCCAGGGCAAGCGCATGTTTTGCTGCCAGAGTTGTATATTTCGCCGTTGTTGTTGCACACACACTTCTTCTGTTTATTGTCAAAGTGCGCTTCCTTGCCACAGTCAACAACGCATGCGTAACCGTTCCAAACCTGGCCAGGAGGGCAGCTGCAGGTCTTGGAGTTGGAGTTGTAGATTTCGCCTTGTTTCTTGCAAACGCATTTCTTCTGCTTGTAGTCATATGAAGCGTCTTTGCCGCAATCGACCTGGCAGTTCTTGCCGTTCCAGTACTGTCCTGGTGGGCAGCTACAAGTCTTGTCCTTGGGGTTGTAGACTTCGCCTTTCTTGTTGCAGACACAGTTTCCATACTGCCAAGTAGCATCTTTGCCACAGTCGTGGACGCACTGATGACCATTCCAGGTGTAGCCACTGGGGCAGTTGCAGGACTTTGTCTTGGAGTCGTAGTTCTTGCCATTGTCTTTGCAGACACAGCAGTTTTTTCCGTTGTTCCAGCTGGCATAAGAGCCACAGTCGTGTTGACTACCACCACGGGCAACGAGGTTATCTTCGACATCCCTAGCCTCCACGTCATGGAGGTTGTTCGGGTTTGGGAAGGCCGTGACAGAGCTCAAAGAGAGCAGAGCGGCCACAAGGACCTGCTTAAGCAACATGATGGGCAACTATCAAAATGTGCCAGACTATGGTATTCACAAAAGATTGACAAGAGACGGCCTCTGTTGGCAACTGATGACCCAGGAGAAGGGATCAGTGTCTAGGCCTCGGGAATTGTCGACAGATGATGAGTTGATAAGAAGAAAAAAGAGAGTTATGATCTAGGCGAGATGGAGAGTTTATATAGCTCTCTTCACTCTACGAGACACGGGAGAAGCTTCCTAGAGAACGAGGTAATACGGCCTAACTCGACCAGAAAGAGAAAGTTGGGCTGGAACTCCTCTCTGACCAAGGCTCAGCCGCATCCATATTCGATCAAGCGGCCACAATCAGCCATGAGCTGGCCAAGGACGGTGATGAGGAAATTAGGATCACGGAGCTCGGCCACTCACAGCCTGTATAACGAAACATGCATTTCAGCAGCATCAATAGATCCAGCCAAGCACTGTACGTCTCATCCATTCGGATCGTCGCTCAGCCAGAGGCTTTAGGTTTTTACTAGAGTCATTACATAGTATCGGTATAGCGCTGAGCAATACGAGACCTCTCTTTGTCGTCATTGGACGGCTGAAAACGCCCATATGCAAGGGAATACGAGGTTATTAACCTTATTACGAAGGCTATTGAAAAAACAATGGAAGGCAAAGAACTGTCATCCCTGCAGATTTTACGGCTTATTCCCTCGATTACTCCTGCATTCTGTCATGGCTTTACACAAATCGTAGACCTTAAATACCACTTATATCATCTATAATAAAATGATACATCACGAAGCGTTGAGATGGTGGTGGACCTCCTATGTCTGAGTTCAGCGAGTTGCGGGTCCGAAGCTGGTCCAAATAGGGCGAAAGGGAGGTTAAGCCAGCCCAGTTCAACTAAACTAGGAGTTGTTGGGGTGGGAATCTTGGCTCAATTGAATTTCAACGGATCAGCGGCTGGTGTTCAATGGCTGATGGACCAAGGCCGGAGCTAGACACAGACAGGGTGAGTGGCAACCGGTGGTTGCTGCAGGTAGCAGAGGTAGCTCATCTAAATCCCATGATGTGAAGTTGCCTCCCTGGGAATCAGCTCGGAAGCCGAGCAGAGTTCTCCAAAAATAACCGGTAGGTCTCCCTTGCGTAGCATGGTATCTAGTGATGAGCATAGAGCTAGCTACTAAACTATGGGACAGCGTCTAGTATGAGACTCAAGTCAGATTTCCTCCTTCTCATTGCCATTGTTTCTTTAAGACCGGTTTAAAACCGGTTCAGTTACTGTACCAGTTTCGTCATTGACAGCGGTCTCTTTCCGTCAACTCTGTTGGTTCGGTTAAAACAATGCGTTGACAGAAACACATGGCCAGCAAGAATGCGGAGGCAGAAGGGTCCCAAAGACCAATAACTTGACCCTGCTTTCCCCGCGGCCCCTTTTGCCGAGCCAGGGGATGGTGGAGCTGCCTGAGCTTGTGCGTGGAGAGCCCGACTTCCGAAGGTGCCGCAGAATTACGATCGGAACTGCTAGTGAGGGGAATTAGACTTCAGGTTGCTGGCTCCCTTGGATGTATGGGGTTAGAGTGGTTAGAGTCAACAAAGAGCTTGCACAGTGCATTTCATGGCAATGAGAATCCTTCCAAAATGCAGTGTACTACTGCAACTCGAGTAACGCAAGGGGGTTCGGATTGCTGCAGCCAAATACCCCAATCTATCTGATTGGAGAGGCCGAGGCCAGCAAAGACATGCATCACTTAGACAAATGCAGTCATACGAAGCTGAAATCTGCCGTGACCCAGTGATTCGGGGACAACCTGTGAATACGGGCTGTCGCACGCACTGTGTCAGCTTTCACCCGATTTCCACGGGACATCATACGAGCTTGTGGATGAAAATACGGACTGCAGCATATGCAGCCAAACGTGAACTATTCCCGAGCTGTGCGGGTCAACCCATTCATCCGCTTCTCAAGCCATTGGGGGCTAATTCCCCTCTTACTTTCAATCAGGCACCGAATCACAGACCGAAAACCGGCTCTGTTCGATGGCAACTTGATGGCATGGCTGAGAATTGGCACACCCAGGGCGTTACACACCGATGTCTCGCAGCAATAACATTGTTATACGGGCTTTGTTGTGGGTGGTCATTGTTTGCTTTAACCGTCCATGTGATGCTTAATAACCTAAAAAAGGAAAAATAAAAACCTTGGTCCATCTTGGCTTGGTCTTGGCTCACCAAGTGCCGCTGTGGGGAAGAAACTTGGAACTGGTGGGAAGCCGGGGTGGACTACTAAGTTCAGCCGCAACTGTCGAGCACACCATCATGACATCGGCCTACTTTGTGCTGTTTCCCGGATGAGTTGCTCCAAGGTGATTGCACTGTCTGCTGCGCTGTGGCTTCAAAGCGTGGCTCGAATCGACAGGGATCGCACAGCTCCCTTCGATCTCGATTGGCCTTGCGTCTGGGGCCGTCTTCTAAACTTAGATGGCCAAGCCTACTAAACTCTGCTAGAAGCTAGAGGGCCAAAATTTTCCGGGATCCCTCAGAGCTCCCGACCGTCTTTCGTTACTTTTTTTGGCATCCTCTGTGTTCTAGGCCACAGCATGAAGAGGACAGGACGATGCCCGAAGCCTCCTGTCGATCAATCATGGCATAACCATTTGATAATGCCAAGTCCGATCGGCCCGTGAGGCGTCTTTGGCCTGATAATCATACTCTCTCATACACGAGCAGTCAAAAGCTGTCATACACGTTGTGTCAGAGAGCTCCATTTCGCTATTGGCTCTAGCTTCCCGGTACGCATTTTGGGTTTGGCAAAGTTTTGGTCAGCCGATGAGCCTACCTCTGTTTTACCTAACAAGTTGACGATGGTGCCTTGGGCTACTGCAGCTCTCCGTAGATACTTTGGCCCATCAAAGATACTTCTGTCACAATCCAGGGGTTATTTCTTCTTTAATACAATATATGAGATATGATCCAGGAACTAAATCAACAAAGTAGACGCGATACCTGCAGGTCTCAGTTGATCGAGAACCCCATGTAAAGCTAGGCACCAACAAAGAATCAAGAAAAAGCTATGCCAAGAAGATTCAACGGGCATTCAGAATTTGCGCTAGGAATCCGAATCCACTGTCCCTGTCTGCCAGGGCGAATCTATCACCTCACCTGCTTGGGCCGGCTATTCCGGCTTCCGGCGCACCACCGTCCGTTCATCTCAGCCGTCAGAAAGCTCTGGTCCGTACTCGCTACCTACTGTAGGTAAGTTTACATAGTCTTGCTCAATGCGGGTATATGCACCATCCGGACTGACATCATACCACTCGGTTGTTCCACCTTGGAATCCTTCGTGTTCATATTGGTGGTGGAGGGACTTATCCCCTTCTCGTCATCAGAGCACAATGGCAGAATCAGACCAAGGCCCGTTTGGAACAAGAAAATTGTCGCCCCAGCGTGTCATCGTGTGGCTCGCATCGTCTGTAAGTTTTGGGGCGCTTTTGGATTTGCCATTAGTTTCTGGTAGAGCAAAGCCTTCACCGGTTTGATGTTTGCCAGATCCTCAAAGAGCTTGGCGATTTGATTTCGGACCGCAAAATGGCCGTTCCACCTTGTGTGTTTCTGCCAATTCCATTTGGTAGGACCACAAGTTTGTTCTCGCGGTTTTTGACCTGCTTTGTCTTTTGCTGCATTTTGATGCAATTAACTTGTCACCTCCACTCGATGACGTTCCTGATGGTGGAGCCGGATATAACAACTCTTTGTAAAAGCCCAAGGGCACTCGATCTAGTGTCAAGAATTCCGAAAGAAGACATTGTTGAATTTATGATGTAATTATCTCGTTGTATGTCCAAATATTGCTTTAATGTAAGCATAAGCGGCACAAGAGCTCCATCAGAAGTATACAAACAGAAAAACATTCCGGCTTATTGTTCGGAGAGATGAGATTTTAAGATTTCAGCCAGCCAGTCTGAGATGTCGAAACTCCATGACATAGAGAACTCGTATTGAAATATGCAAGGCCGTTTTGCAGCTGTTCCTCTCTTTCAAGCTTTCAGGCGAATTCAGAAAGAATGCATTTGATATACGCTCGTAAATAGAGCTCATTCAGTATATTTATTAATAATTTATAAGTCTAATCACATGAGACTTTAATCAAGACAAAACCATTCAATTAACCCAATTATCTTGATAATCTCTCATAGTGTCAAAGAAATTAGTGAGCGAGTCTGTATGTGTCTGTCCTGAGGCTTTCTAGAACTGGTGGTATTATACCACGCTCAGTCGTGCGTAAAATCAGGTATGAGTAGAAAAAGAAATAATTTGATAAACTTAATCTTGAAGAATGCGGTTGAGCAATTCTGCATCAAAATTGTTCTCGTGTAGGGTAAGTAATCAATACCTCTACTAGATGCCTTAGTTCCACACCTTGGCTCGTCGGGTTCGTTCGACGGCTTACGATCTGCGCATTATACATGCAGTTCAATGAACAATTAATGACAATGTTATGAGATTATTCTATTACATCCTATACTTTATGTTGAACCCATGCACACCCATTATATCATGAAAGCATAAAACAATTTATAAACACCTTCAACCAACGTTTGCGACACCGTAGATCGCATTAATTAGCCATCATCCAGTCTTATCCAACAAGCAAACAATGTTCAATACCACAAAGCCCCGTCAGGAACAGCAACACAGCACTGCGGAACTGAATGATGAGTCGCGTGATTCCTTAAGTTTATCTAAGCTTGTGCAAACTTAGACTTGGCACGGAGAGTCTTGCCATATTTGTACATGAGTAATGTTCCAATTATACCCATTATGCTCAGCCCAGCAAGGACTGTAACACCCTTGTGCACACCAAGATTGATAAACATTGGCCTGGCTGCAAGAATACATCCAGTAGCAACAGCGGATCTGATCAAGTCATTGCCTGTAAAAATCGAGGCTGCGTACTGCGGGTATGAAACCGGCACATACATGAAGAGACCCTGAATCACCATGTACTGGCCCAAAACAAAAATGGTCACGCCAATCAACGGGACAATCCAGTGAATACTGGCTCTTGCAGTCCAGGCGAATATGAACAGCCCGATTGGAAGAACAACGGAACCGAAAATTGCGGGAAGTAAACGATGCTCCTGCTCTCGGAATCCATTATTGATATTGTCTGGAATCATGTAAAAATGAAGATAGGCAAAGTAAAGAATGAGAGCCAGAATTGAGCCAACCTCACAGGCAAGGAACGCAAGGCCAGTCTGGCCAAGGTTGAAGTCGTAGAAAGGTGGAAACACTAGAGGAAATACTTCAAAGAAGGTGAAGTAGATTGCATAAGTCAAAGCCGTGTACAAATTGACGAAGAAAATTGAGGGGTCCTTGATGGTAATTTCGAACGGCCTTATCAGCGCAGCAATGAGAACGGCAGATCCCGACATGTGCCTTTGGTCAATCTCGCTTTGGGATTGGAGCCGAGCATCGCCAGTGAGCTTTCGAAGTCGCTTGGCACGCCTGAGAAGGATGTTGGGCGCAGACGTCTCGGGAGTGAGAGCGAGCAAAAATATGGCCATGACAGCGCAAATCCATACAACTTCCCAGAGCGGCCACCTCCATCCTTTTTCCATTGCTGCAAATCCAGCAAAGGTTGGCCCAATGGCAGGGCCTGCCCAAAATGACAATACCCACCAACCAAGGCCATAGGGGAAATAGATGAGTGTGAAAACATCTTGGATTGAAGCACCACCAATGGCAATACCAACGCTGCCAAAAAAGCCAGCAAAGAATCGTACCGCCAAGAGGCCTCCAAAGCTGTTGATTGTCGCTGCTGGGAATGACAGAGCAAAAAAGACGAGAAATGTGAGATAGTAGACGGGATTTCTGCCGATAACTGGAATCTCGGTGAGAGGGCCAAAGATGAGTGGTCCTACACCATAGGCCAAGACGTATAGAGCAAGTCCAAGTTCAGATGCCTCTACACTAACACCGAAATGTTCAACAATGCCTGGTTCAGAAAAGGCAAAGACAGAACCTGCCACGTAGGTGACCCATGTATATAAGCAGATGACGAACACAATGTAGCTCCTCTTGAATGATGACCAGTTGTGAGGGTTTGCTGGGTCATCCGTCGTATACCAGTCTACCAGAATGACGCCGTCATTCGTCTTTTGTGGCACAATTGGTTCGCTTTTGGTCCTTTTCAGCTCGATTTGCTGTTCAGCATCGTATCTTCCATGTTCCATGTATGGACCCCTCTGGATGCTCCCCACCGTCCGCTCCCTCCTCAGATTCTCGCCATCTTCATCGGCAGTTTGGGAGGAATCTGATGCCGGATCAGGGCTACCAGAGCGTTGGTTGAGATGTGAATTCGATCGGTCTGATGTTGTCTCGTGTTGTTTCTCGCTGTTAGATAGCAAGGCTACGTACTCTGGTGGGAGCACGAAATCTGGCGTTTCTTCTGGATATTGCAGCCACTTGTTTCTGGAAACAAAGCGAATGGCTTGGCCGAGAGCCGATTCTCGAAAGGTTTCGTACATATTGCCGTTACTCTATATTCGACTTCTCAATTGATACGTGATGAGTCTTGAGAGTGTATTCTTGCGATGAAGACCAATCCTATGAAGGTGGAGTAAAGATGCTGAAGCTGAAGTTGTAGTACCATCTTGACCGAGGACAAAAGGCTGACTTTATATCGAAAAGTTCAATATCAATTGCAATTTTTTCTCGGTCTAAATGTAAGCAGAATAACGACATTTCGAACGGAATCTTCGGATGACAAACATGGCATTCTGGTAGACTCACAAGCAGTACGGAGATCTGCTAAGCGGGGGTCTAAATATCTTGACATATCAAGAGGGCGTTTAGAAATAAGCTCTACAAGCCGCTAGCTTGTTCTAGAGCCTCTCGGCAATTAAGTCTTGTCGAATGAAGAGCTTTGATCTTGCCACGGAAGACGTTTGAGACCCGCGCCCAATGCTCCCCTAGGCCACCCATCCCATTGTGATGAGATTCAATCGATCGAGGCTTCAGCTGTCAAACTGGTGTCCCGGCACTTTTTTTTTTTTTTAATTTAGTTAATCCAATTCCTCTGGTTTCTCGTCGATGATACAACCCAATTGATAATACTGCTTCATCACCGCGGTACAAAAATGCTAGATCTGTCTTGATGATGATTAATAATGTAACTGGAATTAATTCTAGGAGGCAATGCCTTTCTTTCTAACCAAGACTGATGTCCGAAACTCGTAGAATCCTTACTACTCATATTGTTTCTAGTAAGGTATTGCCTACGAACGATCGAAATGATGCTGTGGTTGAGAGGATATCGAGCTCAAAAGCAACGCGATACTTGATGTGGAAGAGGAAGCTTCAATCATGTTGCCGTTCCAGGCTAGTCTGCATTTTCCACATGCGGGAAAAAAGCTCTACAGAAATTGCCATTTGGAGCTAGCTCCAACGTCATACTTGGAGTTTTGAGTCTATCGCCGAAGCAAATATGCAAGTGAACGCGGTGAAGACTCATCAGTTCCAAGGGCGTAGAGATTTCATTTGCAATTGCAAAGCCATAGATGCATGATCGCTAAGACGCTACGGAAATAAGGAAAATTAATTCGTTGGCATTGGTAAGCTTGCTCTTGTATGTCGGGCGCTTCTCCTCCCACTATCAGTTGGCCCGTGAATTATTACAAATGAAGCACTGCTGCTCCGCGCTGTAGATGAAATCTGATGTTATTCTCATGACATCACTAGGCAAGCTTATCGCTCGTACATTAAAATAAAACAGGTGAGAGCTATCGCAGCTCAGCTATACAATGGCGTAACATACCACGGCCCATATGGATGTAAGTTCAATCGGAATCTCGAGAGGTAACTCATGCGATATGTACTTGTCAACAGCGATAAATTGTATAAGATACGTTGAGTTGGTTGTCGTTCTAATAAGACAATAACACCGTGTCGGGGAACATTTCTGCGTCCCATTACATCCATTACTGCTAATTATAGAGCGTCCTGCGCTGTCAATGCTGAGCCGGACTGTGTCATCCTTAGGCACCCTTACTTATAATATTGTCGATCTTGTGTCAACCAGATTAACCGGGTGAATAATGGCGGCACAGAGTGCCCTGGTCCAAGAATGATAGCCAATACAACCATGATCGCGACAAGCAGAGTAACTTGCCCACCCCACCACAAACCATGAAGATTCTGCGGAAAACTCTCCCGATGCATGGCTGATGTCACTAGACATGACTGTCTCAGAAAAGGCCGGCCTAGTCATCCACTGCCTTATACAATCTCCTGAGGGGCTATTCAACGACGATGTTCTCTATCGGCCTCATCTCCTCGCTCGCATGCTGCTGAATTCTGTCGGCTTGCCATGAACCAGTTCGCGGGCTCGAGATGGCTTACGTACATCAACCGTCTTTCTGCGAGCCTGTTTCCCGAGGCAGTGATGAATTATCATCAGTTGCGTATTGATTTGCTGACTTTGAAGGGAATGATGCGTTTTCACCCAGAGGTGCTTCAAAGTGGCGGGCGACCATCCAAATATGCATCCCAATGCACCCAATTTCCTCGGCCATCTGACTGATGACAGAAACGTCATGGGAGTCTTGTTGCAAAAGGTTGATGGAAAGCCGACCTGCGTCCATGACTTGTCCAGATGCGAGGCTCATCTTCACAGGTTTCGCGACCTGCTGTTGCTTCATGGTGATGTGGATGTGAACATTTTCTTCGTCGGCAGAGTGGTTGTCGTCGACTTTGAGCATGGTAGCAAATCTCACGAGGCTGGCGAAGCAAGTTTGCTGTCGCTACCTTGAGCGGTCTGTAGAAACTGATATGGATGGAGTGATTGTGGCACCGCCATGAGGTCTGTGACACTTGATGGGCAAAGTACAAGCAAGCAGCGGGATAGAGCAAACAAACCGCCACTTTGCCAAGAATATTATGTTGCAATTTGGGGCACATCTTGTAAATCACTCTTTAATATATCCAAGAGGCTTCAATCTGCGTGGCTAGCAGCTCAATGACTTTTAAATGAGTTGCCGTTACTATGTCAATGTTTCCCATCTTCAAGACTTTTGCTCCACTCATCTCGGCCTCCTCCTAACTTTTCACTGTTCATGTGCCTGTACGATATGAGAATTACCTGACTATTAATATGGTGAATCAGATACGGTTACCTAGACAGACGTCCAATTGTAACATCATTTCAGTGGAGGAATTACGCTGACAGTGAGTTGCATGATGATTCGGGAGAGACTTTTCTTTGGTCTACAAGTAGGCTACAGTGCAAGTCGCCTCCCATGGTTGCATACATGATAGAAGCAAGCAGACAACTTCGATCCCAAATAATATACTACTTATCAAGACTACCAAAAAGAAAAAAACATACAACAGCCGGTGTTCGCTGATGGTCAGCCACTCAACTACTAATCTGCCTCTCGCTCGCTTGACTATGGGGGAGCAGACGGGACCCCGAATTTTCCACTACCTATGGTCGTATGTGGTTGAGAAACGTCACAGAGTTGCTTATATGGAATTACTGGCGACAAGTTGTCTAAGTGTCTGCTCGTTGGACTTTACCAGCAGCCTTATCAGCATTAGAGGGGGTCTTTCCCGGATAGAGGTGAGGTATTTATAATATCTTTACTATAGGAAATAAAAAGGGCGTATGGTACCTGTTAATAAGTACTCTGCTACATATTGTGCCTTCTGTCCAAGAATTACCGATGATACAAATTTAATTTCATAATATTTGATGCCACCTCTATCTTCCCGTAAGTGCTAGGTACCTACTTACCAAGTAGAGGTACATATCTGATAGTTGATTCCGCTTGATGAGAGCACGAGTTAACTTTCCCCGCTTAGCTATTGGAAATATCGCAGCTACCCCTCTTTTGCACCATGCGTGATCCGTACTTACAGCTCTTATCTTGAAAGCATTTGCTCAGGTCCCTTGATGTAACTCTTATACTGTCTCATCTTAATTTTTTTTTAAAAAAAAATTCGGGCATCGTACACTTTATTCATAATGTCCAAAAAACTTAGCCACGATGATTACACAGTCGGGTGGATCTGCCCGCTCGAGGTAGAGCAGGTTGCTGCTTTGGAGATGTTAGATGAGGAACATGTGCGTCTGCCGCAACCTCCCACGGACCATAACGTTTACAGCTTGGGAAGCATTTCTGGTATCAACATTGTTGTTGCTGGGCTCTATCAAGCAGGGAATAGTCAAGCTGCTACTGTAGCCACTCAATTAAGGATGACTTTCCCAAACATCAGATTTGGATTACTAGTTGGCATCGGAGGTGGAATTCCTGTTAAAACAGACAATGGCATGATACGGCTAGGGGATATCGTGGTTTCGAAACCATCTGGAATACACTCTGGAGCCATCCAGTATGATCATGGGAAAGCTCGAGATGGAGTATTTGAGCGGATTGGCTCTCTGGCCCCGCCACCAGCCGTACTCCTCAATGCAGCCCAAGATCTTGGTGCGAGGCGAGCTCGATCGCGTAAGGATCCCCTTGAAGACAATATCAAGAGAATTGATACCAGTATTCGGGGTTTACGCAAATACAAATACCCAGGCGCCGATCGGGACTATCTTTATCTGCCCAACCATATTCACTCACAGTCGGGATTACTCTGCGAGGAATGCGGCTGTAGTGAATCTCAGCGAATTAAGAGAGACCGAGAAGATGAAGGCTATCTTGTCGTTCATCGAGGCACCATTGCATCAGGCGAGCTAGTCATAAAAAATGCTCTACTTAGAGATCTGCTTGCGCAGGAACACGGGCTTTTGTGCTTTGAGACGGAAGCAGCGGGAGCATTAGCTGATTTTCCGTGCCTAGTGATACGTGGAATATCAGATTACTGCGATAGTCATAAAAATAATGAGTGGCATGGATATGCGGCAGCTGCAGCAGCAGCATATGCTCGGCAGTTATTTTTTCATATGCCGATCGATGAAACACAGCAGTAGGTACCTGAACATCTAATTAGTGACTCACTATTTTCATCAGCTAATCAATCAATCAGTAACCATGATATTCATCATGGTGGAATCCGACAAGATCATCTCGAAGAGCCAAATGTTCTAAACTGGTTGACGACACTTGATGTCGGCCAAACACAAAGTGACTACCTGGCGCTAAGACAGCCGGGTACTGGCCAATGGCTGCTAAATTCATCAGATTTTCAAGAGTGGTTATATGGAAATTTACAGACTCTGTTCTGTGTTGGATTGCCGGGATCTGGAAAAACCGTTCTGGCGTCAATGGTGATCGATGAGCTGACTCGTCGGTTTGGAAACGATCGTGAAGTGGGAATTGCGTATGAGTTCTGCAATTTTCGCCGGCAAGATGAACAAAAAGATGGCGGCATCCTTTTCAGCATGCTCAGAGTGATGTTTAAAAGCTGCTCGACCATACCAGAAAATATAATAGCAATGCATAAGCAGCACAAAAGACAAGGGACTCGGCCAACTTTTGAAGAAATTATGGTTATCCTACAAGCTGTTATCGCAAAACATTCACGAGTGTTCATTGTCATAGATGCACTTGATGAATACCCTGTTACTGGCATCCATAGGACGAGGTTTCTTTCCGAGATATTCAGACTCCAGAGAAGTGCTGGGGGATCAGTGAAGATTCTTGCTACATCAAGGCCAATTCCAGAGATTGTAGAGGAATTTGAAACCAGCACACAATTGAAAGTCCGAGCAAGTGACGAAGATATACGAAGATACGTGGAAGGACATCTTCCAAGTTTGCCATCCTTTATAAGAAAAAGTGTGGAATTACAAGAAGAAGTTCAAACTGCAATTATCAAAGCAGTTGATGGAATGTATTTGATGCGTTTAATACTGATGATGAAGTTATGCTTATATATCTAGGTTTCTCCTCGCTCAGTTTCATGTCGAGTCTTTGATCGGAAAGAGGTCTATAAAGGCGATTCGAGCGGCTCTGAAAAAACTGCCCACAGGCACCTGTGCATATGATCAAGTTTATGATGATGCAATGGAAAGGATTTATGGGAGCAACAAAGAGAAAAGAGAGCTTGCTAAAGAGTCGTTGATCTGGATTAGCTGCGCATTACAACCGCTTAAAACAATAGAGCTGCAGCACGCTCTTGCAGTTGAAATCGGAGAATATCAGTTGGACGAAGAAAATCTCCCCGACATTATGGATATAGTCTCAGTTTGTGCAGGGCTGGTTACAGTTGATGAGGAAAACGACGTCATCCGACTGGTTCATTATACAGCACAAGAGTACTTTAACGAGAATTGGGATAAGTGGGTCAAGGATGCCGATGCATACATTTGCGGTGTATGTGTCAATTATCTTGCCTTTGACGTGTTTGGTAGGGAGAGCTGCATAACACATACTGACCTAAAGATGCGACTGGAACAAAATCCTCTTTATGATTACGCAGCAACTTATTGGGGTAGCCATGCACGCCGGCAGCAAGGGGCTAATACTGAACAGATACTTGAATTTCTTCGCAGGCCTAAACAAGTTGAAGCGTCAACTCAGATACTGTTGATTCGTGATCAATACTTCGCGTCCCAAGTTGCGCAGCATGATCATGAAAGCCTCCCGAGCAGCGGTCTAAATAAATTTCACATAGTATCTTACTTTGGCCTTTATGAGGCGGCAAGAGATATTTTATTATTTTCTGAGTCGACTCACGGAGGTTTGTGAAGACTCTTGATACAATATCTCGTGCACAGTCAAATATTAATGATCTAACAAATTCAGACAAAGCTGGAATCGACGCGAAAGACATAATCGGTCAAACACCGCTTATTTTAGCCGTATTTAAGCGGCATATTCACATTGTTCAAATGCTCATCGCCTCTGATAGTGTCGATATAAACTCAAGAGATTTTAATGGAACTACGCCATTGTTTCATGCAGTCTATAACAGCGATGAGGAAATTGTCAAGCTATTGGTAGAATCTGGGAAGGCCGATGTCTTTAAAGAAGCTTGCGATATAACAGCATTTTGGTTAGCGATCCATATCGGTAACCCGCGAGTTGTTAAGCTATTAGTTGACGCAGCCGGAGCTGCTCTCGATGTGAAAGACATAGGAGATGGGACTGCCCTGAAGGTCGCTGCTGAATTAGGTATAAAAAGCTCGGTGGAAGCGCTACTAGATTCGAAAATGGTCAATATGGATGGTCGAGATGCGAAAGGACGGACATGCCTCTCATGGGCTGCCGCAGAGGGCCATGAAGAGGTTGTCAGGCTGTTATTGGATCGCGGCGCCATTTCCGACATCAACGGAAGAGATTTAAAGGGCTGGACGGCATTTTCGCGAGCTGCCGCAGCGGGACATGATTCTGTTGTTCGACTGCTGCTAGAACGGGGTGCCAATTCTGAAATTGACGCGAAGGATGCAGATGGTCTTACGTCGCTCTCAAAGGCAGCCTTTTGGGGCCAAGATGCAGTCATGCGGTTACTTTTAGCATGGGGAGCAAATATCGAATCTGAAGACAACACAAAGCGAACACCTCTATTATGGGCTGCAGCACGGGGCCAAACATCCGCCGTACAGATTCTCCTAGAGGCGGGATCAGATAGTACGGCGACAGAAAGCAGTGGATTAACGCCACTACACCTGGCATCATTTCATGGGCATTTTGATGTGGTGAAACTGCTGCTTCAGCAGCCGAGAGTTATGTGCAACACTCGTGATGCCGACGGTCGGTCGCCGCTATTTCATGCGTCTTGGCGAGGACACAAGCTTGTTTTTAGCCTCCTAGCTAATCACCCTATGGCTGACCTGAGATGTGAGGATAATTACGGCATAACACTACTATCTGCTGCTTTAAGGAACAGCCATGAAGAGATTGTCGACTTAATTCTGCTCGGTTTAGGAGGATGCACCGATATACTTAACAAGCCAGATCGGTCTCTATCTTGGAGGCCGAACAATGAAGAGGATCTTCAAAGATCTAGCCACCTGCTCAGATATCGCCAAAGTTCGGATGAGCATCCCAACACCAACGAGACTTTGAATAGAAGTTTAGTTTCATTCGATGAGGATTCGATTTTCTGTAATACATGCATAAGATGTATTCCTGAAGGCGGAGGGCATATGTCCTGTGAAATCTGTCAAAGCATCGATAGCTCGTTTCTGATATGTTCGGAGTGTTATAAGTCTGGTATGACGTGTCGCAACAAATCTCACGACATAGTCCGAGAAGAATCTGAAAGTGATAGCTGTAGTGTAGAGTATCACAGTTAACTAAATAACTGAATATTATATTATTGCTGAATTATCGGATAGATACTGGGCATGCAGCTTCAACATGTCTATAATATTGACTTTTCTGTGTGTAAGCTCTCTTCTTAGTCATGTAACACCTACTCTAGAACAGTAATCTAGCATGAAATAAGTTACTATCATATGTTACCCGGATTATGCAGCCTTTCAGTAGCGTTCCCCATGCCCGTGGAACGGATTGCCATTTCGCGGACAGGGGGCAAGCGTGCTTTTTACCTATCCATGGATAGTAAATTGCCTGCCACTGAGGTTTGGTGCTGGTTTAGTGTCCGTTCATGGGTCCCCACAAATGCGAGCGCAAGGCACTGAAAATGGCGGCACTGACTGCCATTTATGGAGGCATCTGAACTCGAGGTAAGAACTTAATAGGACCCCGAGTTCTCCTCTACCTATGGTTGTATGTGCTGGAATTTGCCATCTATTTGACTTATATCGATATGTTGAATTTATGCAGTGGTATTGGACATCGCGGCTATGGGTGAAAACATTCGTCGTGAACCTACTATGGACAAGTGCTGCTCGGATGATCAACGTTTGTTAGCTCGTGTCTTGGACCGTCAAGATAACTTCTAATTTGGTTGCTGAAGCGTCGCATGCAGTTTCACCCACGTAACTCTCAACTCAACAATACTCTCGAATCATTGGAGCGTTTTTGTATATGTTCCGACATACGTGCAGTATGTCAGCCATAAAGGTTTCTTTCTCATGAAATGGAGATGTGCTTCTATTTCATATATGTTGCTATATTTCTAAACTACTCATTTTGTGCTGCTGTCTAATTGACTGAGGCCTGCCTGGTGTACTTGGGCCTTCAGGCTAAATGGTCGTGAGACAAACATGTGCTTCAATATCGAGGCAACTTCTCCGCTGAGCATTCTTTGCAAATAACTAAGAGATACAGGCATACTTAATTCAGAGAGTTCAGCAACACGAATGGTTTAGTACCATCAATTGCTATGACGTGTGACGAAAAGTCGTCTGCTACGCACTAAGACATGTATTTCCTCTATTACATGTATTCGCAATGGTGGGCTAATTTCTTGTTATTTATGAATGGCATATTAACTACTCTTCATCTGCCATTGCAGAAGTATATCCATCCATTATAATGAAATAGTCCCCTGCAAAGTCCGCATTCCGCATCCGCCATACGAGCGGCCGCTTTGCTCGGACTTTAGCTATCATAGCCGCACTTTCAACAGCTTCTATTACCTAACGACATTTAATTTGTCTATTTACGTCTGAATACTACATGCTACATGCCAAATCCACCCTAGTGTATCTAATCGATGGCTAAACCAATACATTTACCCTTAAAGTAGAAAGAGAGAGAGCGGCCGCTTCAAATTATATTCGCTTGATCAGGCGTATGTATATATATATATATAGTGATCACCACGTTCGTCTATAATAGTGTATCATGTAAAGTCATAATTATAGGAGCTTATAACCTATGGCAATATTTGTCCGCGCTTATAGCAAATCGGCGGCACATCTCTCTTAGATTACAATGCTTACTAAATTCCTCCACGGTCCTTCATTCATTAGCGGCGCTGCCAGTGGTAACAATTCATGTAACAGCAATACCAAGGCCATACATTAACAGCTAATGTTTTTAGGAATTGGAAAGGCTACCGCTTTTGCGTTTGCAAAATATGGAAGCCCCCAAGTCGCCATCGCTGATGTCAATGGAGCTTTATTAAAGCAAACAGTCAAAGAACTAAAGGATACCTATCCGAACATCGAAGTTTTGCCGATCGAGTTCGACGCTGCTAATGCAGATTCGACAGTTAAGGCTGTTGAGACGGCTGCTTTAAAATTTGGCCGAATTGACCACGCTGTAAATAATGTCGGCATCCCTGGCCCCATGGGCCCTAGCACAGCCGTCTCAACAACAGATTTTAAGAAGCTTCTCGACGTTAACTTAACGAGTATGTGGATTGCACAAAGAGAACAAATTAAAGTTATGCTTCAACAAGAACCTATCCAGCAAGAGTACGTAGCCTCTCTAGTGAAGTTAATAAGGCAGCAGTTTAACTAGCGCTTAGGTTCGGTAAAGTTCGCGGTACAATCGTAAATTTATCATCTGTTTGGGGAGGCTTTGGTTCTAGAGATTTTCCAATAATGACAGCATATGTTACAAGTACAGTATTATATTCTGCGCTGGATGCTGTCCCACATGCTGATATCATTGCCTAGGTAAACACGGCATTATAGGACTAACTAAAAGCGCAAGTCTTCTCATTTCCTCTCCCTCTTCCTCTTCCTCTTTAAAAAAATATTTATCGAAAAATACGGACCGACATTAACATACTACAACAGGATGCTAACCAATATGCTTCGGAAAATATACGGATTAATGCTATTTGCCCAGGCTACACTATGACTCCCGTAATGGGAAGCGTTGGTCCGGAATTGCAATACATCCTTGATCAGGGAATGCACCGAACAGCGATGAAACGATTTGCTCAACCCGAAGAACTCGCTAATAGTATTACGTATCTGAGTTCTTGGATGAGCTCGTTCATGAGCGGCGAGGCCATGTTGGTAGATGGGTGAGCATACTGCAGTTGTTCAAACTTGTGATGATTTCGTCTGGCTGATATATATGGTTAGTGGATTCTCCTCTTAACTGACAGTCGCTTGTGATGAAGGCCTAATTTGGCAGTAAAACTTTTATCTGCTGAATACTACGAGATCGATACCATCTATATCAAGTTATTGCTAGAGATAGTTTCCCTAGGTGTTCGTTGTCAGAGTGAAAAGCTAGCTCTTGGTGTCATTAATCGCTCCCATTTGTCAATTGTTAGATCCTTCTTTCCATCGCCTAATATCTGCTTATGTCTATGATGTTGACTTCATTATGCAGCTACCATTTTTAGCGCAGGAAATCTCATAGCAAACATTTTATCGAAACATGGATTCTGAGACTCCTTGATAGCCAACACTGTTGTATCCTGGATATCCTTATCGTTCATTAAGTTCTCATGCGCCTCACCTTGCTTTCTCACATTTAGTTGTATCATACGGAACGTCCTACTCATGTCAAGCGGGACAGAGCTTCCCAGCCTCGTCACGGCTGACGATCATGACTCGGGTGGTCGTGTCCGCAACCGCTTGCTGAACCGTCTCGAGAAACCTTGCCACAGATTCGCCGCCCACCGAAACTTTATCTATTGCGTTGGTGGTTGGTTTCTAGTGTTTTGATGGCTCTATGTGTTTAGTTGTAATCTATATCGTGGCTATGGCTGCGGCTGGGTTTAGAGAGAAGATTTCGTTTGCTTGCTTGCTACCCATACGCGTCACCGCCACCTTCCGCTAGCTGTAGCGCTACCGCGCAGTTTTGCGTTGGTTGAGATTTGTGACCGTAATTAAGTTAGAATTGCTACTGTAATAGCTTAATGAGCTATAGCCGGGATCAATAACAAAAAAAAAAGATGGCTCTTATGCACATAATAAGGGGGAAACTGTGTGTAGCCTTTGTACGGCCAGAATCGACGCTTTAAGAGGTGACACGTAGCGTAGCCTGAAGGGAAGGCGGATGTGACAAGAATATCTCAGAGGGAGTGTGAATAGCAAGTTTCCTTGTTTTATGGTTAACTACATTAGATTCTTAAAAACTTTTTAAAAAAACGGCAGTTAGTTAAATTAATACCGTTAAAAATGATATAGTCATATGATGTTACAATAGGTACGTATTTAAACTGTTAGTTCAGTTATTTCGGAAATAGGAACTATGTAATTCCAATTTTGGAAGCTAGGGGCACTGGAAATAGAAGATATTGAACCGCATTGTAGAACTTGACGGGACCCCGTATTTTCGAGCGGATATGGTCGTATGTGAGAGCTGAAGATATCAGAAACGTTTATAGTTCACAAAGTATTGCTACTGACCTTACCAGATAAGAACCTGCTTCTCCACAAGCCAGTATTAAACAATATCGGCCACCAGGCATCATCGATGAGCTTCGTTTTGGTGTGAGCATCATGAGTGTAAATGAAGCTGTTGGATGTTTTCTGCTTCGAGCTGCTTGCCTGTAGTTTTGAAGCTATTTCCAGTCTAGTTCATCTCGCGTCGGAAATGTGGCCGGTGTACATAAGCTCGCTTACCGCCGCTTCACAGATTGGTTTGTCAAAGAAGTACAGTAAATTTGCAGCATGATGTGACTGGCTGGAACCCTGTCATTTCTTCTGAAGCAATATTAACAATAGCTGATGTCACACTTCTAGAGCGGCTCGTAGAGCTCGAATGCTAGATCCCATTACTGCGAAAATAGGATGCGGTTCTCAGAGGTCTTGTTAGGAGATGTGTACAAAAATATGTAGCCTCTTGGCGCACGCTGCAGCTACTGCAGCTGCATAGTAATGTCAGGTGTTATTCTTGTCAAAGTGCATTGGGAATTTATATACTTGCCTATGATGCTACTCTCATATCGGATTGTATTTATTGTTGCACAGAGCATGGATGACATGAAACAAGAACTGGCTAATCCCACAACTGCCTTGAGTCTCTGATAACAACAGACCCTTTGATATGCCAATCTCCACTAGGCAGTGCTTCGTCAGAAGTGGCATTTATTAAGGTACTTGATAAACGACCCAATCCGCGATCTTTCCGAGGGCAGTCAGGCTATCTCTCAGCTCGACCCAACCTACCAGGTGTAGAGCATGGATTTTTTTTTTTTTTTCATGGCGTTGCTACGTGGCAAGCCATGAGGCGCTCTCGCGCCACCCTTCGGTGTAGTTACAGCCAATTGAAGCTCAGCTCCGATAGCGTACATGTGTAGGTGCCTTAGCATTTGAGTGCCCTCAGTTATGGCGCAGTATATGCAACCTTTAGACTACATGTAAGACACCCGACATGTAATACATCCCCCAAAACATTCAGCTGCCTCCCGCCAAGTTAATCTGGCTACCACTCTCAAAAGAACGAGTTTTATTTACTGGTCCATCAACATCATTTCCTCTCTATTAGGATACTCCAAAGCAAATATCAGTACATCATGGATGGCAAGAACCAAAAGCGCCAGGCAGGCGATCAATTTCTCACTGAAACCGGCGAACATGTTATTAGCAAGAAACCCCGCATAGAGCCGTATGATACGGACAATGTTACAACCAATTTTTCTGGCCAAGGGATTCAACACACAGGCCAAGGACCTTTTACCGTTGGGGGCAATGTTATTGTTACGACGACGAATGTCGCGCCAACTATTGAGAGGGACAATTGTCTGCGCGGTCTTTTCATAACCGATCCATCTGATGACAGAACTGCTTTAAAACGCAAGAAAGGAAATCGCGTCAGCGGTACCTGCAAGTGGATACTCGAGACGGAAGAGGTTGCAGCTTGGCTTGGCCAGGGAGAGACGACGAGCAACATCCTATAGATCTATAGAAACCCTAGAATAGGAAAGTCTACCATGGCCATCTTCCTGACCGAGGAGTTGCCAACAGCTTTCAACAAGACCAACAAAACGCTAGCATACTTTTTTTGCGATTCAAGCTTCGATAAGCAGAAGACTGCCACATCGGTCGTTAGAGGGCTTCTCCTCCAACTCGTCCAGCAGCATCCGTGGCTTCTAGACCAACACATCTTACCAGGATATAAAGCGCGTGGGTCAGAGCTGTTTAAATCATTCGACGCCCTATGGAAATTATTTTTAGCTGCAGCAACGGATCAGAATATTGGTCAGACATACTGTATTATTGATGCGTTGGATGAATGCGATCAGGAGTCCCAGGATATTCTGTTATATCAGCTTAAAGACACATTTCAAAATCAGCATCAAATTGCCCCTTCAAGCATTTGAATATTAATCACTAGCCGGCCATACCCAGAGATCCGCGAATTTTTACAAGTCTTCATTAATAAAGATTTAGCTACATCTATTAAAATAAGGGAAGATATTGATCGATATATTTAAGCAAAAGTAGCATACCTTGCTATCAAGAAGAATTATACAAAATCTGTTCAGTAAACTATCAGTAATATTCTGAGAGATAAAGCTGAAAGTACTTTTCTCTGGATTGGCTTAGCGTGTGAGCAGCTGGAAAAATTCCTCGCTAAAGATGCTATTCGAATTTTACTGATGCCCAAGGGACTTCATTCGCTTTATAAATCACTTCTCGATACAGCTCTGGAAGGATCTGAAGAAGTTCATGTCATTCGACGCATCTTAGGCTTAGTTGCCGTGTGCGCACGTCCACTAAGTCTCTTGGAGCTTTCTGAAGCTTGCCAGCTATATGAAGACGAGGATATGGAAACCCGGGTTCAATTTACACGCGATCAAATCGCATCCTGTCGCCTAATGGTTATTGTCCAAGACGAAAAAGTACTCCTACTACATCAGTCTATAAAAGACTATTTAACTGGGGTTAACTCTGATTATTTTATTAATAAGCTTGAGGCACATGCTGATATTACCTATCGCTGTATTATACTTCTTATAAAACAGTATTATCGCAAAGAACGGTTTTATCGCAGAGAACACTCGCATATTTACCTTCTATCGTATGCAACTAAACATTGGACTCATCACGCGTACATGGCGCAATCAAGCTTTAAAGTCAGGGATTCAGAAGCCGAGTTCTTTGGACTCAACTCGCCAGCCAGGGAGCAGTGGCTGGAGACTTTCAGAGGAGAGCAATATTCTATCCCAAAACAATTCTCTATTTTACATGTTGCTGCACGATGGGGAATTGTTGCCCTAGTCGATTACATCGCTGGTCCAAACCATGCAGAATCTAGCATCGAGACAACAATGTCTCTTCCTGATCTTAATCCCATCACCTCTGATGGCAGAACTCCACTTGAAGAGGCGATTCGATCAGAAAATCCAAACGTTGTTTCTAGATTGCTTTTCCTAGGAGTGAAGATAACAAAAAGAGCGATAGAAGCTGCAGCAAGAAGTAGCGTGGAAATAATGCAAATGCTGCTTGAACAGCGAAGAGATGAAATTAATATTACGAAGAAGTTTGTCAGTGCTGCAGAATTCAATTCTAAAAACGGCAAGCAGATAATGGCATTGCTCATTCAACAACGAGGAGATAAGATTGCTGCCTCAGAGAAAACCACATCTGCTATAGCTAAAAAGTTCGATAAAGACGTAATGGAATTCCTCCTAGACCAGCATGGAGACAAGATTGTCATTACAGAGGAATTGGTTAAAGCTACTGCTTAAAATTATAGAAATGGTAAGGAGATAATGATATTACTCCTTGAACAGCGAGGAGATGAGATTGCTGCCTCAGAGAGTACTATGTCTGCTGTTACAGAAAGGTTTAATATGGAAGCGATGCAATTCCTCCTAGACCAGCATGGAGACAAGATTGTCATTACAGAGGAATTAGTTAAAGCTACTGCTTAAAATTATAAAAATAGAAAGGAGATAATAATATTACTCCTTAAACAGCGAGGAGATGAGATTGCTACCTCAGAGGAGTCTGTATCTATTATAGCTGAAAAGTTTAATAAAAAAATGATGGAATTGCTGTTAAGCCAGCATGGAGATAAAATTACTATTACAGAAGAAGTGGTTACAGCTGCAGTAAAAAATAAGAAAAATGGTAAGGAGATAATGGCACTACTCCTAAGCCAGCGAGGCAACGAAATCACTATTATAGAGGAGGTGGTTGAAGCTGCAGCAGAAAATAAGAAAAATGGTAAGGAGATAATGGTACTACTCCTAAGCCAGCGAGGCAGTGATATTACTATTACAGAGAAAGTGGTTGAAGCTGCAGCAGAAAATTGTTTAGAAGTAATAGAATTGCTTTTTGACAGGCGAGGCAACGAGATTACGATTACAGAGAACGTGCTTCAGTCTGCAGCCTATTTAGACAACTGGAAAGATATAATAGCATTACTCCTTAATCGGCGAGGTAACGAGATCACCATCACAGAGAAGGTGATTGAGGCTGCAGGGAATTTTCAAGCCAGCCATCCTGACTTTGAAGAGGACATGATAACATTCGTCCTCAGCCAGCGAGGCGATATGATTACAGAGGAAGTGGTCAAGGCTGCAGTGGAACACCTACCCAATGGGAACGGGATAATAACATTATTCCTCAGCCGCCAAGGTAATAAAATTACCAATGTAAAGGAAATGGTTAAAGCTGCAGCTAAAGGGCGGAATGGTAAAGAAGTAATAGAATTACTTCTTAACCGACAAGGCAACGAGATCACTATTACAGAGGACGTGGTTAAGGCTGCAATAAAAGGTTACAGCGGCTATAAAGTAATAGAATTACTTCTTAACCGGCGAGGCAATGAGATTACGATTACAGAAGATGTGGTTAAGGCTGCTGCAGCAACATATTATAATGGTAAGGAAATAATAGAATTGCTTCTTAATCGGCGAGGCAACGAGATTACTATTACAGAGGACGTGGCTAAGGCTGCAGCAAAAAGCTACAGCGGCCTTGAAGTGATGGAATTGCTTCTTGACCGGCGAGGCAACGAGATTACGATTACAAAAGACGTGGTTAAGGCTGCAGTAAAAAGCTACAGGGGCTATGGGACAATACAATTCCTTCTTGACCGGCGAGGCAACGAGATTATTATTACAGAGGACGTTGTCAAGGCTGCAGCAGACTCCTTGGAGGGCGATAAAATAATAGAATTACTTCTAGACCGGCGAGGCAACGAGATCACTATGACAGAGGAATTACTTATAACTGCAGCACGGCATAAGAAAACGCTAAAGTTGCTTCTCAATCGACGAGGCAATGAGATTATTATCACAGAAGGAGTTGTTAAGGCTGCAGCACGAAATAAAGAAGTAATACAATTGCTTCTTGACCAACGAGGTAACCAGATTACTATTACAGAAGACGTTGTCAAGGCTGCAGCAGGAACCTGGGGGGGCGATAAAATAATGGAATTGCTTATTAACCGACGAGGCAATGAGATTATAATTACAGAAGAGGTAATTAAAGCTGCAGCTGGAAGTTTCTGGGGTAAGAAGACGATGAAATTTCTTCTTAACCGGCGAGGCAACGAGTTTACTATTACAGAGGATATTATTCAGGCGGCGGCGATAAATGGTCAAGATAAGAATCTTAACCTATTAGCACAAAAGAGTGCTATTATCTTCAATTGGGATAAATGGTACTGCATCTCAAAATTCTACAATGCAGCAAAGTCTGGATACATTCGTTGTGTCAGACAGCTAATACACAAGGTGACGGATCCGGATATCAAGAACTGCGACGGAGAAACACCTTTATTAGTTACGGCACAATGGGGACGTGAGGCAGTTGTTAAAGTTCTGGCGCAAAGAAGAGACGTGAATGTAAACTCAACGTCAATTTCTGGGAAGTCGCCTCTTTATTGGGCATCTTATCATGGCTATAAAGGAATCGTAGCCATTTTAATGGATGCTGGTGCAGATCCACATTTGGTGGATAAGGATGGGCTTACGGCAGTTACTATAGCAAGAGAGGAAGGATATAGCGAAGTGGTGAAGATACTCGAACGTACGAGATAGAATGTTGAATATAAGAGCGTGGATTTTGATATAAGCACTATATGGGTTGCGTTGTTATCACTGTTCACTATTTAAACTAACTAGTAAGGTCGCTTTCTCCCTTCCGTCTCTTTATGAGAGATTGGATTCTATTCTACGGAAAACTACAACATTATTGTAGCAGGCGGTGCTAGCATTGCAACTTTTATAGAGCGTCCATGCTGTTATTTTGTGATCAGGACTTACCCTGGCAGTCCGCTCCTTACAGTATATCTGCGCAGGAGCCGTTTCATACTGTGTAATCGATAATGCACGAATTGAACTATATGCTTATTCTATAATGTATTTTGCATTGTCTTCTAAGTGACTCTATATGGTTTACAGTAAGAAACTACTTGGAATCATGACTCAGTTAGTTTTGATAATGAAATTATGTGGCGCCAAATTTGGAAGTCGGGCTAGGTATCTAAAAATGGCAGACCCTGAACCTTGACAGAGAACTTGGCGGGACCCCGTATTTTCGAGCATATATGGTCGTATGTGATGGTAATGGTAGTAGAATCGCTAAATAATGGAAAATACAGTACTAAATGAAGAGGAAGAGCGAGATAGCTCTTTGGTCGGTCGGCCTGCTGGTCTCGTCGCTGATGAGAGCAGCCTTCTGCGTCTTTGGGCTCTTTGTTAGTCTCATAAAGCAACCTCACGCCCGTTTCTAAAACTTCAGAAACCCCATAATCTCGCGCCGAACCAGCATGCGCTTAGAAGAGAGTGAAATGCGCCTGGGGGCCTATTTTGAAGACTTCTCCACCTCATTCTTCAGATCTGCATTAAACTTATCCCAAGGGCCCATGTCAAACTTCCTTCCATTCCACCATGGCGAGGAGAGCGTGATCAAGAGTCCTCGAAAGTCCTCTCCTTGTGTAAACGTGGTGCCACCTGGATTTGTTTCGCTGGGATCGAAATGAAACTGATGGACGCCTTTTCCAAGGCCAAACAGTGATCCTTCCCATTGGAAAGACTTGGGCGAGTTTTCCTTTCGCGATTTAGCACATCTATTGCTCATCATTCTAATCACATTGAAACCTACCACCACCACTGGGTTATGAGCCTTTCCGTCCATGCTGACTTTGAGGCTGTCGCCAGGTTGCAGGTCGAGTGGCTGCTTGCTAGCATCAGCCGGCTGAATGATCCAGCCTGGCTTCCATTGCGTGTATCGGGCAAAGTCTAGGAACTGCAGGCGATTATTCAGTACACAGGGTCATTCCATCATGACGTTTGCCATGGGTAAGGGTGAATCTTTTGCGTACCACCGATCGGACAGCAGCTGGAGACGCCGCGATCTCAATTTTTGTAGACACGCTCAGTATCGGGCTCATGGCGGTTCCTAGGATTAATTCCAAGTGATGTTCAAGTCAACGATGACTTTTTTATCAATTGACTGTATTTAACAACAGAATGAGGGATATTAAAGCACGCTCTCGATCTGCCGTGATAAAACTATCGTCGAAGGATTCGACAAGTGAGGAGTTCCCGACTTTAAACAGGCCTAGTGGCTGGCTTACTAGTAGTTAATTCGCCAGTTGGTTGCGTATACCAGCTTACACAGATCTTGGTAAACTAGGGTGTGGCAGCGTTGGTAGTTGGTGCATTTCGGCGGTTAATGACGAATCGCCCACTGTTTTCAACGCAATATTGATGGCTCAGCCACTTCGAGCTCCCTTGAAACACTCCATTGAATACGTATATTTTCAAGGCTTCTCTATAAATTTGCTAAGCACATTATTGCAATGCTATTGATTACGAAACAGTCATATTTCAGGTGACATTGAATGTAAACTCCAAAATGAATATGCATGCTTTGAGTGTTAGAGGGGGTTGGCGGCGATATCTTGCACTTACCCATGTAAGCTTCAGTGGTACCGACAAGTGGTACAAGATAAAGATATCACTGCATCTTTAATTCCGGCTTCCGGCGCTACGAAGAGATGGAATACCTAGTTCAGGATAACGGTCCAGAACAATATGTTGGCGGCGTCTCGTATCTGCTTTCTTGCAAGGTCTTACAAGGGACAGCAACGGATGGCTGGGCTCACGAAAGTACGATTGCTCCATAAATGCAGAGTAGTTCTCCATTGGCTAGTGCCAAAGGGAGAGTAAGATCCTGCAGTATTCTGGGGTCTCACTCTTACTCAATCGCATGATATCGTCAAAAAATATTTGTATAGTAGAGACATGATTATCATTAAGGTCTATTTTAATATGTTCGTGTAACGCAGTAGCTCTTCTGCAAGTCTTTCCTAATTCACTGCTGGGATCGCCACAATCCGCTCCTCATCTGTATACTTCACCTGGCTATAAGTCAACTCCAGAGTGTCCAGGTTGTAAGTTGCATAAACACTGCGAAGGAAAGGCGCTCCAAAGTTGGTTGCAAAATCCGTCTCCCCAGATCCACCAATTCCATTCAGCGCATAAGTGACACATTTGCCCGAGTCGAGTGTCGTGACCAGGCGGCCCACGGGTATTTTGATGGTTCCGTTGCCTGGGAATCCGACTTCAAGGACTGTGTCAACAATGTCGCGGTGCTTGCAGTCCACCTCGTACGGATCCTGAGTCGAGGTGACGTTTGCGGGCAGCTCAAGAACGGCGGCAACAGCGTTGAACACAGCCGTGGGCAGACCAAAATAGGCTGCACCCGTGTCCCAACTGACTGTGTTTCCGGGCTCTATAGGCCACACCGTCTTCTCTCCATCCTTGTCCAGTGTAAAGGAAGAATACTCAACCTCCCATGGCGAATCTAGTTTCTGTGTAAAGACGGGCCCATCTCTCTTAGCTTCGTCCACACCGCCCAGCAGAAGATGGCCAGTTGCGTGCGGTTCATCCTGGCCTAGGTAGATGCTAAACGCACGAGTCTTCAAAATGTCACGGTCCGAAAGCTGTTGAACCAAAGTCGGGTAGACGTCGCACTGGGACCCGAAGCACAAAGCGTTCAAGCCCATGATACCTGCAAACGGGTTGGACTGCGACAGCCGAACATCGAGGTTGAAGCTATCGGTCGAACCAAGAACAAAATCATCAACGCAAACGCCTGCAAATCGAAGCGTGTCATTGACAAAGATACCTCTGCCGCCGTCAAGCAGTCCATCGTTGTAGTTGGGATAGCTGCCTGGGAATGCCACCACCGCTGTTGACGAAGTGAGGTTATCGTAAGTTCCCAGAGGATCACACGGATGCTCCGGACGCAGGCACATGTTGCTCCGCGGCGAGATGAAGCCAATCGTGGGGCTGCCGGTGTCGATTTTGAGAAAAGATCGCTGGGGAGGATTGCCAACCTCAAACTCCATGCCGTAATACTCCAGGTTCATAATACGCGTCAAGGGGACGTTGAATACATTGTCTGGCAGGTTGTTGACAGCGGCTTGGCCAGCAAGCAGTAAAGCTGCTGAGATGTTTCTAACACCAGGCATGACGGCAAAGAGAATTATTGTATTCACGTTGCTCTTGTCAAGATTGAGAGTCAATCCGCGACCGCCAGAACGAGTGAATCCCGAGAATGTTGACTAAACTTGAACGCTCGAGTAGAGGCTACCCCTTTGTCCGTTGATTCACGAAATGGGCTGTCAGTTATATATGTGCTGAGAGCTTAAACAGGTGCCCTGTAAGTGATCGCTGCTAGTTCTGCTTATCCAGGTTTAGCGGTGGATTACTCGTGTCTTTCATGTAATACGGAGAGTGAGCTCAAGGTCCGCCCCCGGTTTCCAGAGCACTTTAACACCTAGAATGACAATGGTTCGCTGTCCCCGGTGCTCGTATGTAACCACCGGGCTCGTATTATTGTAGCGAGCCCCACTAACTCAATGCCATTTGAGCCTGCAACTCCGTATAATGGATATGGCCAAGATTACGGAGCAGCAACCAAAAAAAAAAAAACTACAAAACAGCAACCAAAAAAAACTACAAAACATACAACAGCCGGTGTTCGCTGATGGTCACCCACTCAACTACTAATCTGCCTCTCATTGGCTTGACTCTGGGGGAGCAGACGGGACCCCGTATTTTCCAATGGATATGGTCGTATGTGCTTGTATGGAGTCGTAGTGGGCTTCTTATACTTAGTCTCCGTGAGCTACGAACAAGCGTAAAAGGTGGAACCAGACCCTCTGTTGACGATTCAAGCTCATCACCGAGTCCTTCAGTATGGGGTCAATGGATATAGTATTCTGACGGGTAAACACATGTTCAAGCTATAAGTTCATTGCCTGAAACTTCACATTTCATCTAGCTCCGATTCTCCCCTTCATCATGCACGCGTCGCTAGCCAAAGGCCTCCCACTCTTCATTCATCGACCACGCATTTGGTTTCAGAACCAGTCAAAACACTTGCTAATCTATGGGGTGAATGAATGAACGAACGAATGGATACAGAAGACAAGGGCAACGGGTCTTGCAATAGCTACGACATCCGAAGTTTGCGAGGCACGCAGGTAAGTCATCTATTATCTATGTTCCAATGCTGCTGCCACCTGTGCAGTGTTTTTCTCGACTGCCGACAAAGAAAAATGGTCATATTGCATTCTTTGGGCATGTCGAATACTACTCCCACTATTATCCTGGCTGGGCCAGTATTGCGCGCAAACTTGACAATGGCTCAAACGCAGGACTTTGCAGGCACTTCATTTCTCGATATTGTCAAGCGTCTTGGTACCAAGATGGTACTTGTACACAAAAGCACATCAAACAGATGCCCATATGTATATTGTTCAACGAGAAGTACAATGAGAAAGAAATGATGCCCTTGATTGGCTCAAGGTGTTGCGTTGTTGCAGAGTTCACAATGTGAGTGTAACGCAACTACTGTTTAAGAAATGTCTAATCACTAGTGACGAACCTGGAGAAAGAAAAAGCAATTGAGAGAATAAAATACGGCAACCATAAATTTACATGTCGATATGATGGTTCCAATAGTCTCAATTTTAGCGGGCAATTTGATGTTGCGCTTACATGGCCCTCCTTGTTTCATCAGTTCCGCCATCCTCTACAGCAGTATTCATCATCCACTCGCTTCTCTCTTGACAGCAGCAATAGACGGGGAGCCCTGTATCATCCAACTGAGACACGGTAATGCATTGAATAATATCAACAGTGCCCGAATAAAATTGTTCTAGTAGTGATTGCTATATGTGAGCGTATATGCCGCCTTCGTCAACAGGACTCTTGACATTGGACCAGACCTCGAAGCAGTGATACTCGGCTCTATCCCCCTTGTTTTGCCTCGTCAATTGTATCATGGTAGGCATTTATTTGCAATAATCTTGTTAGTATGTTGGAAAGAAGCTTGCGTTCAAGGCCTCCATATGTGATTCAAGATGGGCTTCAGTGGGCTTTTTGTGGTCTATTCATGGAAGTATAATTCATAATTTGTGGCCCTTTCCACTCTGGCATTATGTTAGAATCCGTGTCATTGCCACGCGCATTGCTTCATATACTTGTAGTAGGAAGATGGAGGAATTGCAGGAGTTATCAGAAATGCTAGATATACAGGAGCAAGAGAGGAGGGGGAGACGATATAAAAAGAGGGTAGATAGAGGGGATTAACAGCCAAAAGACCAAAGACGGGCACAAAGAATGCAACAATCGCAACGACACAGACTGTGAACACTCAGAAGACGCCGGAAGACAAGGAAACATGGAAAAGCAAAAGGGGGAAAAGGAAGTAAAGCCAAAAAAACATACAACAGCCGGTGTTCGCTGGTGGTCACCCACCCAACTACTAATCTGCCGGTTAGTGGCTTATCTATGGGGGAGCAGACGGGACCCCGAGTTTTCCACTACCTATGGTCGTATGTACTAGATTGTCTACAACCCAAACTTATAACGTCAGTGTAGCAATATTAACTCGCAACCCAATTTTATACATTCTTCATTTTGTTTTGTTTCACTTTGTCTTATTATTTTTGTTTTCTTTTTTTTTCTTCGTTCCTTTAGGCCAAAACATACAACAGATGTGCAGTGGCCTGACTCGCGTAACAGAGACATCTCATCGCTCGGCATTGAGGAGAGTGGCGGCGCGGAAACAAAAGATGTAGCAATTATTGTCTGAAGCACTCAGGAAGACGGTCAGATAGGCACCACATTGCATCTCGTGTAGGTGTATTATCCAATGGGTTAACTTATTGCATGTTTAAGGATGCTAGTGTGGCCTTCAGCGATCAAGCAAACAGTGAACCCACTCGATAAGTCGAGTAACCTACTCTTACCTAACCTGCGGATGCACTAGCATTTTGTGAGAGGAAGACAAAGGAGAAGGAGACAAATTGGAAGGAAACCAAATGTGTTTTTTAGATGTCCTTTAACATGCATCAATATTGTTCTAGGTACTCTTCATCATCGAGACAGGCAAACTCAATGACCCATTCGTACATCTGGGAATACAAGACCCCATCTTCATCAGTCCAGCCACCGTGAGATTTGAGTAATTTTGCGGCAGCTTTGTGGCCGTTTTGCTCGGCCATTCGAACTGCTCGAACATAACCCGCTCTGTAGCCCTGATTGGAAGCATCATCATAAATCCTGGCACCCCGACAGAGAAGCATGTGCAGCATGTCGATGCGGCCGTTTGATGCTGCCCTCTGCAGCGCTGTTCTGCCGTACTTCCCGTACCCCAACGCATTTATATCTGCGCCAGCATCAAGTAGTTGAGAAGCAATACGGGCAAGTCCAAGATCTGCGACGCTTTGCAGCGCGGTTGCAACCCCTTTCCGAGCCGGGCAATTGACGTCTGCGCCAGCTTCAAGCAGCATGTTAATCAGTTCCAAATGCCCACAATAGGCTGCTCTCTGTAGGGCGAATCCAATGCTTTGGGCACTCGCGCCAATTCGCAAGAGGTTGCGTACTATCGAGACCTCTGTATGTTGCGTCGCAAATTCGAGAATTGTGTCTCCTTTGTATATTGCGTTGGGGTCTGGGTGCAAAGCCAATAATTCCGGTATCACGCTGCGGTTTCTGCTCGAATCCAAAACGGCAGCGATTGATTTCCCTATATCCTGGCTGCTCCATTCAAAAGAAGACAGGAATGTCTGAAACAAGGAAAGGCTACCCCAAATGGCAATCGATGCCAGGACAGATTGCTCGTCGTATGAGCCACATGCAAGCCAGAAGTTGCTCCTACAATGACATTTACCTGTCATGGCTCGCTGCTCACACCAACTCAGACGCCAAACGAACTTGTCTGGAATTGTTTCCGTCTCTAAAAACCGATGCAATTTATAATCTTCGCGTAGATGAGCTCGTGCAGTTATCGCATCCCCAGCAGCTGCCAGCAGTAGACCTATAGAGTGTAGAAGTCCATTGCCAACGACATGTACAGCTACAGGAAGAGACAAGTTGTGTGCAAAGACTAAAAACAACCCCATGATGGGTACAACTGGATCGGCAATGTCTAGCATTGGGCTCGTAAAAGCTTCAGCACTCCAACCAGCAACTCTAAGTACTAATTCCGAGCTTGGGAGTCCTTGTAAAATAGCTTGTCTGAGATACTCCATTTCGCGCTGCCAAGAAGCCATCTCGTATGACGGAAACGTTGGTAAGGGTGAATCAGCGTAGCTGCTGTTGCTTAGAAGCATAAGACGCTGGGCAAGCGTTTGCTGTTTGCGAAGCCTCGCAGCGCCTATGATCCCAGCCCAATTTGTGCAAGGAATGTCAGACATAATATCGAGAGATTCTAGGAAATCCAGCATTTCCTCGTTAGGAATCCAACGGACGGCCTTTGCAAGAGGGAGACCGGCCAAGTGAAACCTCCAAACAAGCTCTTTTTTCTCAAGAATTATTGCATAATGTATGGCGTCATGACCGAAGTCTCCAGGTTCCTCTTCAAATGCCCCAGGTTGGAGCAATAGTGTAAGAGCAAATTCCGCATTGTTGATTTCGACTGCTTCCATAATAGCACTGTAAGGAGATTTTGCCCCATTTGACACTAAAGTATTTAGTAGGTTTGAACATGAGTGTCCATCAACCTGGAGAGAGTCGATGAGGCATTCCTGATTCCAGGTAGCCCAACTCTCCTTATACGAGAGACTGAACAGCTTTTTTTCCGCAAGGGAAACGTCTGCGCCAGCCCGTACCAGAATCTCTGCCGCGGAGAAATGTTCATTCTCCAATGCCAGGATCAACGGGCAGCAGAGGGAGTCGTGAGGTCCGTCAATATCCGCACCAGCGTTCAAAAGCATGCACATCATCTCGATGTCTCCACGCTTTGCAGCAAGGCCGAGGAGTGATATTCCGCCATTATATAAAAACATGGCATGGATATCGCTTTTGTCCGGGTAATCCTTTAAATATCTTCCATGAAAATTGGCATTAGCACTATTTTGAAGGAGAAGCTTCGTAACTGAAACCTTGCCATCCATTATGGCTGAAAATATCGAGAGGGCCAAGTCAAAATCTTGGATGGGCATTCCCGCTTGAATAATCCTAGATAAAAGAGAAATCTGTCCAGTATCGTATGCAAGCTTCAAGGTGGCTTCCCATGTCTCCTTCGTACAATGATGAGTCAGGTGGGAGAAAATAGCATCAGTCAAGCGATTTGCCACTTCGGTATTCCTGTGTTTGGCTGCAAATTTCAGGATCTGTCTTTGATCTTTCAGAAGAATTGGATCCACCCCTTCATCTAACATCATCTCTAAGAGGTCAAAATTTTCCGTCTCCATCGCATTTGCAAAGAAACAACCCACCAACGTATCAGCTGCGATGGATCTCATTGAGAGAAGGCACTTGAATGACGTCGGAGTATTGAACCCGGTGCTCTTCATAATCTTAGTCGCCCATGATCCGTCTATAAAATTGTTGGAAAGGCAAAAGAGGTCAAACAAGAGAGTATTGGAGATATCATAGCTAAATCGCGAGCTAGCAGCTCCAAGATCCTGTTCGAGGTATCTAGGCACAATTATACCAAGTCTTTCTTTCGATGCAAAAGTTTCCGGAGGCTGAGAGACTCCATACTGTTTAGTATGGACAGGATTGCGTAATATGTCGGCCAAACAGTCCGAGTCCTTATACATGGATGGAAATGGAAATTGGCTTCGGCAATCACAGATTTCTAGGCCTTTATTTAGCAGACTTTCCCATGTCATTAATATGTGAAGTTATTCAATTTACGTTTAAAGACGTCCGAAGGAAGGAGATATAAAAATTCGAGCCAAGGCGAGCCTAACGACCACGGGTTAGGGGAATTAGATGATGCTGGAGAGCATACTTGGATTCCATCTGGTGTCATTGGTGACGGTATATCTGGGCGAGTAGTCAGTCATCAGCCTGGATAATTATGAGCAACAAAACCATCATACCAATTTGTACAGAAAGCTTGTCGATGGTTGAACAGAACGCCTGACGTGCTATTTCTTTTCGAACCTTTTGCGGAGGACATAATTTGCCATCAATGTAGACTTGGGGGGTCTTCCCCGACTGTTGCTTCTTCTTTTTTATCTTATAGTCAATAACTTTCCAGTTCGCTTTTCCCAAACGATTCTTCCTAATTCCCCATTCCCTCAACTTTCGCTGGTATGAGGATTCGCTATTGACAGGTAAGTTATTGAACTCAGTTGAACAGCATCCCAATCTGACCTTGCAATAAAATTTCGAGAGAATTTCATCTCGTGAACCACTTCCAATATTTTCTTATTTTCATCGATATAAAGACGTTGAATCTCAGCTTTATGAGACTCCCAATCAAGAGAAGCCATGGCGAAGAGTCAGAGTAGAAACAAGAAATTGAGACCAAGTCAGCTTGCGAATGATTAGATTCCGGGATGAGTTGGCGGGGAAGCAGTCGTTTTATTTATAATTCGACGCCTCATACAAGGCTGCAGCTTAGGCGATCTTGTTGGCATACCCCTGTTGGTCTGTATGCGTTGTCAATTCCTTTGGGCACGAATTACAACCACTGCAGCACTCAGCCCCTGCCAAAACCGTCAGAGATGGAACATGGTTCAATTGGCCGATTCCAAACCTCTCACAACGCCACATTTTAAGTCATTGGTCAAATCCAAGGCCTTCATTACCAGGCCCGCAATAGCCTGAGAAGGCCCCATAAGCCTCAACAGCTGACATCCTGCCGAAACCCTCACGATGTAAACACTACCAAAACCCTCACGATGTAAATACTACCAAAACCCTCATGATGTACCGGTAAACCAGGTCTAAAATGATGTGGGGCGGCAGGCCTCCTTTTATCGTTACAGCCCCGATATTGATATAAAAAACAGCCTATTTAGGAAAGATACCCGCTTTTGTTAACGGTTTATTAACATTTTTCTATGCTCAAAGGATTCTATCGCTATAGCCCGATTCTCGGCATAGGCTGGGTTCGTTATAGCCCTGGTTTACTGTAAATACATACTACCAAAACCCTCATGATGTAAGTACTACCAAAACCGTCAGGAGGCAAGACACTATCAAACCCTGGAGTATAGCCCGCCCTACCTTTCTATTCTGTGTCGTGTATTTAATTTCTCAATGCTCCAGTCTTGTTTCGCGAACATGGCAAATTCTCTTGTCAATTGTGACGGAGCAAAAAACACATACGCCGTCTACTTGTTGTTTCCTTTACCCCCTGCGGTGTCATCTATCAAAGTCACTCTTCACCAATTCCTACCGGAAAGTGCTGTCGCCCCTCTATCTTCAGTCGATCACTAGAGGTTCGACTGGCTGAGTCGCCTCGTGATGTTAGACACCCAAACCATTATTGCATTGGTGGCCCTTGTCATTTCCATGCCACCAACTCTCGCAGTCCTGATTACTTGGTGGAGGAAGTCTCAGAGACAGTCTTCTTCTGCTTATCAAGATGGTATAACTATTCATCGCATTCGTCGCAGATATCTTACAGCTAACCATGTTGAGATTTCCAAGATGAGCATTTCGCTGGAACTGTACCAAGCTGCCGTTGTTTTTGCCGTGCGGTTCATTACGGTCGCACCGCGTCCATCTCTTCAAACTCCAGTGTCATTCTGAATGTCGAGATGGTTGCCATGAACCAATTTCGTTTGTCGTCTGAAAGCAGCGACTAACGAGTGCGCTTTGTTCATGTAATTCTTTTTAAGTTTGATGGAAGGCGGCCCAGGTAAATAGATCTAGCTCTCTAAATTATGCTTCTATACTTCAAACCGAAGACTCACTCATGAACCACAACTTCACAATTCCCACAAGTGGATAACACTTTAATCGCACTGTCCAACTAGATAAATGGCTATATATACTATGTTTGTTTAGTATATGGCAGATCTCTATTTCGCGCTTAGAGGCTCTTTTTGTGTCTACCTACATGAGGTAGTGAACCTATGTTTAGTGGATAGGTATATACCTGTATACTATAGTACGTGATGCTAGTGTCTGCCACCACATTAGTACCTACATACTAGGTAGTATTATATACATTTACTACTACCTGAAGCATTTTTCTTCAGTATTTAATGCCACAATTATATCCGTCTAGTATACTACTACTATAGTTATGACTATGTAAT
The DNA here is from genome assembly GCA_035079535.1 of Trichoderma endophyticum. Lineage (NCBI taxonomy): Eukaryota > Fungi > Ascomycota > Sordariomycetes > Hypocreales > Hypocreaceae > Trichoderma > Trichoderma endophyticum. The sequence goes on from JAPMIQ010000004.1 coordinate 815,597, forward strand.
CTCGGTTACTATAGATATATTTCTCTAGCATCTGCTACTATAACTATATCTATCTTTTATCTTATATTATAGCGATATTTTTCTCGTCTGCTACTATAAATCTATTCTGGCTTGCTTTTATTCAGCAGCGACCGAGTTTGTACAAGATGGACGCGATGGACAGCCACGAGACAGAGCCAGAAGTACCCAGCGTCGCAGTAGAAGCAATTTGGAAGTATATTAATAGATATGAGGTCATCCAATTACTCATCTACACTACTCTCCTCATCACTTAAATATTCCAGTTGCTCTGGTGCGGTTATCCATTGATGTGCTTCTTCATCTTTGAGACATTTGACTCCCATGGTAATGCACTCCAAACAAGCGACAAAGTCCTTACAATCGGAACATTCGAAAAATTCTATGCCAATCGGTATGCATCTAGTGCATACGTCGCACCAAAATACTTTGCTGTTGAAGGGCATGCAGTTATGTTCGAGGACGTCAGATTCGTCCGTGGTGGTCTGAGAGGCATTGTCGCTAGATTGACATAGAAGATCAATCACGTGGATATTATTGCACTTTCGTGCCCAATAAAACACAGTCTTTCCGAAAGCGTCCCTTGAATCCAGAGGTATCTCTCCAATGCAAGCCAATAATTGACCGACTATCTGCTCATGACCGTTTCGTACGGCGGCAAAGAGCGCTGTAGAGCCATAAAAGTCCTTTCTGTGCACATCGGGGACCCATGAAAGAAGAAGAAGGTTTAATATATGACTATGGCCACGCATAGCCGCATAGAACAATGGTGTGCGCTGATAGACATCGGGACAGTTAACTTCGTCAGATGTGGATAGTTCCAGTAACGTCTCGAAGACCTTTTGGTGGCCTTCTTGACAGGCTATGTGCAAGGCTGTTCTGCCAGTGTAATCAAGGGCGGCCGATGGGACCCCTTCATTCAAGAAGAGACCAAGCGTATCGAGATGCCCGCCATGTGCAGCTGCGTGCAGCGGTGTCCAGCCGTCGGCGCCCCTGTCAGTGGTTTTGAATCCCTTCTCAAGAAGAAGCTTGATGATGTCAACATGTCCATAATGTGCAGCTAGATGAAGCGGCTTCAAACCTAGATCATCCTCGACTGCAAGGTGACCACTATTATCAAGCAGTAGTTTGACTATCTCAATATTACCCACATGAATGGCAGCTTTAAGGGCAGTACTCCCACTGTTATCGGCAATCGATGGATCGGCGCCGTTCTCTAGCAGGAATTGTACCATATCGACTTTGTTTTTCCATATAGCTTTTACCAGGGGCGTTAATCCATCCGATGTCGATTCGTTTATATCAGCTCCAAGACCAAGGAAGAGCTTAGCAATGTTGACTTGGCCCTCAGAGGATGCCAGCGTAAGTGGTAGCCAATCAGTCTCCAATACCGCATTATAACTTGCACCATTATTAAGGAGTAGCTCCACTACTTCGTAATGGCCATGTCTAATGGCCATACCGAGGGGAGTTCCCGCCTTCCTAGGTCGTGAGGTTGAGACATCAACCCCATGCTCAAGGAGCACCTTGATGACTGAGGTTTGCCCACCTTCGGTCGCAGAGAGAAGTACATCATATCCATCCGGGTCGGTGAAATTAATATCGGCTCCGTATGTGAGCAGAGCGCGAAATATGTCCACAGAGCCATAGTAAGCTGCATGTAACAAGACTGTCCAGCCTGCAATATTATCCACAAGAGTCGTGTCGGCGCCATTTTGTAATAATAGCTCTGCTGTTTTCGTATGCCCATTTTGTGTTGCCAATGCCAATGCCGTCATACCCCTAAGGTCTTGCGCATTTATGTCGCTTCCCCAACGGAGAAGTATCCGAACAACTTCAGTGAAGCCAAAGAAGGAGGCACTAATTAATGGCGTACATCCATCTTCATCAACAACAGAGATGTCGACCCCATAGTCTAGCAGCAATTGCACCGACTCGGCTTGTCCCCTAATGGCAGCAGTGTGCAATGGTGTTTGCGAATTCCTCTTTGTCATCATATTATTTTGACGGGAGTCTTGGCTGATCAGCAGCCGGATCACATCTAAATTTCCACGCCCAGCAGCATGATGTAAAGGAATCACGCCTCGAAAATTCTGGATCATGCAATCCGCGCCGTGCTGAAGAAGAAGCTTTGTAATACCAGCATGACCTGAGTGTGCGGCGTAATGCAAGGCCGTCGCTGAGCTGTTGTTAACAGCGTTTAAATCTGCACCATTCTCTAGCAACAGCATTACTAGATCCAGACGGTCTTGATCAACTGCCTTGTGCAAAGCAGTTTCTCCATCATAGCTGGGGCATTTAATATTTGCTCCCGCATCAATTAGAGCCTGCGAAATCGCCTGATTGCCGTTTCCGCAGGCGGCTGCGATGGCTGTCTCACCAAAGTAAGATACTTCATCCAATTGATGCCGATATTCTTCAATCAGTCTCAGAGTGATTGTTGTTATGTCAAGTTTCGAGGCATAATAAACAGGGTTGTTTGGCATAGATTTAGAGAGGGTAGCCTGCCTTATCTGTCTCTCATCGTCGTCGTCGCCGCTCATCTCCAAGTAAGCTTCCACTGCCATTCTTTCTCTGGTATCGAACCATTGTTTCCATGCCTCCCAAATTGTACCGTCTATGTCGAATAAAGAGGTGATTAGATAGTCCACCAGCTCATCTTCCAGGCTACCATTGAGGGCATGGTGATGCCAATAGCCTGCCGCGTAATCTCTGAATGACCCCTGAACTTGGTCCGAGTCTTGCTCGTTCTCAAATTGCCAGATTTGTTCATAATGAATGTACCAAAGACAAAGTTGAGCTAAGGTAATGTTTTCGGTCCTTTCATTAGAGGATCTCAGCTTCTCATTTGCCTGTAGAGTATTTCCCGTAGTAGAATCGTGAGAGAGGAAATACTGCTTCACTGAAAAGTGGGTAAGCCGTACGGTGTCGACTCTAGGATCCAACATAATTGAGCTTTTTCGGATACTGAGTAGTGAGCCACCAATCCCCAATATCTCACTATTGACGTACTCGTCATCAATGGAATCGGGCAGCTCGTCTGTAGGTAATTCTTCGTTCTCAAAGCTGATTAACACTGCCTCAGCAATCTCAGCAACAGTCAATGGTCGTATGGCAAAAGTGACCCAGCGGAGTAATGAAAACGCGCGGTCTCTCTCATCCTTTGGGAGTTTGGACAATCTTACCCAGCTTCTATGATACAAACTGTCAAGACCGGAAGGCGTTGTGTCAATAGCATCTTGTAACTGTTTCTGGTTCTTCCAACTGCGGAGGGAGTCTTCTTGGAGCTTCAGCCAGAGAAATTGGCCGCCGCACTTCATGGCCATCTTCTCAGAGATATCAGCTTTAAGTGGCTCGCTTTTTTTCGAGAGCTTCTTATCGACAATGCTCCTAGCATAGCGTCTAGTGTCGCTATCAACATCCTCTGGAAGGACACAATACTCGAAGATGGTGGTCTTCATATCCTCGACCCCACAACGGATCTCGGACTCGTCTCTGCTCACGATTAGAACACGTGTAGCTGAGTTTGTGATTGCTTGGTCAAGATTCTCTAGAAAGCTTGTGATTGAATCTCTCCGTCCAGGATTATTTCCTTTATTTAACCATGTGCATTCATCAAGCCCGTCTATGACAAAAACACAACCAGGAACCATCTTGATAATATCCGAAAATATCTCTAAGATGAATGCACGAGTTGCAGTCGGCTCATTCTGCTTCTCCCGCTTCATGCGCACATAGTCAAATGCAGATTCGCTGCGAGATATGACTTCAGATATCCACCAGCGAATAGCCTCATACGGATCGTCGCGGCTTTCGAAATCCGAGGAAAAGAAATAACTCGCCACTGGAGTCTTGACTATTTTCTGGAGGTGTTGGACTAAACGAGAACAAAGAATGGTTTTACCAAACCCAGCCGGTCCATTTATCCACAAGAGTCCAGGCGTTTGGGAACCCTTTGATAAAGACAGCCATTCGTCCAAGACAGGTCGTTTCAGAATCCACTCACAAGTGGCTTCAAGTCTTTTTTTCATGGCATCTTGGTATATTTCATTGGGCGGATGTCGCACTATCCAAGCATGTAATTCCCGGCGCGTCTCTGCGTAAGCCTTTCCCTCCAATCTCTGCAGAGTATCCCGAACCTCTGTTTTCCAAGAGTTGTCAATCTGGGCAGTGGTATTCGGTGACTGAATCCCATTGACAGTTGTGGTTTGAGGATTCCCATTGACAGTTGTGGTGTTGACAGTTGTGGTTCGAGATATGGTGTCTATGGGTACAAGGTGATATAAGTGTTGGATTAATTTCCCAAAAAGCTCTACTTGGTCCTCTCGTTTTGCTTTGCCCTTTAGGGCCCATGAGAGCTTTTCCTTTCTGGGCCGAAATGGCTCTGTCAAGCTCCTCACCAGGCTCGGGTTAATAGGGTTCGGAAGCTTTTGATCACTCAAAATTTCGCGGATAATCTCGATAAGTCTGCGCACCGTCTCCAAAGTTTGAGAGTCGGCAAGAGCCTCGTGCTGGTCTTCTGACAGCGCCGTCTGATTCCCTGACAATGCCGTCTGATTCCCTGACAACGCTGTCTGGTCCAGTCCCAAAGTTTTGCCCCATCTCTCAAAGCGGAGCCTGTAGGCCGCGAACTGGGTGGCTAAGATCTGCTCGTCTTTTTTAAAGTGCTTATAGCTATCAACCCTCTTAACCAAGTCAAGGCAGGTCGAAAATAGGCCAGCGAGCCCGATAACTCCGACTGCTAGCCCAACAGGGTCCATGGTCCATAGCTATGCAGATTAAATGAACATTGCGAGAGGGGTAGCCTCATGATATGATATTTTATATCCTGGTCTCTTAGTGTGGCTATGATATATTAGGCGCCCACGCTTTCCAAAAGGGACTGCCTTGCCGCCCGGCTGTGGTACCACCTCCGATATTTCTCCCACGCGCTCAACGGCGCTTAAAATGTACAAATATGGTTGACATAGATATATCTAGTACCTGTTAGTAGATATAGGTAAGTCTAGCAGATGCTAGTAGATATAGGTAAGTCTAGTAGATGCTGGTAGATATAGGTAAGTCTAGTAGATGTATATAATTCTAGTAGACGTAGCCAATTCTAGTAGACGTAGCCAATTCTAGTAGACGTAGCCAATTCTAGTAGACGTAGCCAATTCTAGTAGACGTAGCCAATTCTAGTAGACGTAGCCAATTCTAGTAGACGTAGCCAATTCTAATAGACATAGCCAATTCTAGTAGACGTAGCCAATTCTAGTAGACGTAGCCAATTCTAGTAAACATAGCCAATTCTAGTAGACGTAGCCAATTCTAATAGACATAGCCAATTCTAGTAGACGTAGCCAATTCTAGTAGACGTAGCCAATTCTTTCCACGAATACATGTAGTTGCTGTAATTTTGCTTGGTAATCGCAGTACAGCCAATGCCAAACAGCTTGCCCCCTCTCTACTAAAGACATCTACACAGAATAATTTACCGCCTCATAACCCCCAAAGAGCAGTATGAAGAAGCACAGTCAGGGCAATACAAGAGTACTCATATCACAGAAGAATTTATGTGCGTTGAAAATAGTTCATTAAGTTTGCAAATAAAATGTATACGAACCAGTCATATGATATCAATACCTTCAACAAAAGTGAAGAAAAAAGAGTCAGGCCCCTTGGGCAGTCTCCATGAGTACAAGTAAGAAGAAATGAGTTAGATCTACAATAATCCCTTTTTAAAAACACCACCAAGCCACCGTCTCCCTCCAGTTGTTATCACATTAATGCGTTTATGACATGGCAGCCATGTTCATGGGAAGAGCACCACCCCAGCCGCCGGTGGAACCAACACCCTGGGCAGCATTCACAGGGAAGCTACCAGGGGCGCACTGGACGAAGCAAGAGCAGCTACCATCAGCACCAACAGTGCCCTTGCCGGGCTGGATGCTGTTGTCTCCGCCGGCAGGAGGGGCAGCAGCAGGGGGAGCAGACTGAGCGGGAGGAGCAGCCGCAGGAGGAGCGGCAGCAGGAGCAGACTGCGCAGGCGGGGGAGCAGGAGCAGCAGAGCTGGAACCACCAGTGATGGGAGTAGCAGCACCAGTGCCGTTCTGAGCAATAGCCATCTGCTGGAACTGAGCCTGGGTCTTGGCAGCGGTAGGGTTGATGGAGAACACCATGCCCTTACCGCAGTGGCCCTTCTGTCGGCAGTAGAACCCTAGATATTGTTAGAAGCTGTTTTCAGATGTCTCATGCGCGCAATCATCTACTTACAGAGAGGAGTAGAGGCCATAACCTGCATAGCAACCTGGGGAGCAGGAGAGATGGTGTTGTTGGGGTTGGCCTGGAAGCCAGAGTCCATGCCACCGTCGAGCTTCTTGCAAGGAGTGTCGAAAGCGGACTGGGTAACGGTGTGGTTCATAGACTGGAACTCGAAGATGACGGTGTCACCAACGGGGATGTTGTTGAGCTGAGGAGGAGAGTAAACAAGACCAGCAGCTCCTCCGACGGTGACGGTGTGGGTAGCACCGGCAGCGGCAGCGGTTGTGGTCTGTCCTCCAACAGTCACGGTCTCGGTGACGGTGACCTTCTGGTTGTAGGTGGTGGTAGCGGCACCGCCACCAGGGTTGGCCCAGATGATGATGATCTCGGTCAGAGCGTTGGCAGTGATGCCGTGGCCAGCCATGCCGCTGGCAATGGCGATGCTTCGCTCATCCATCTCCAATTCAACTGATCGGGCAGCGTTGTCCGGGTAGGCATTCTGGACCTTGCTGGCCATAGCAAGAGGCGCAGAGGCCAAAGCTAACCAGGAGTAAAACTTCATCTTGACGGTGTGGGTGAATTATTGAAAATCCGACTTGTACACGTAAAAAAGGAGAGCTGTCGAAATACTTGAATCAACCAAGTTTAAAGGGCTGGTATGGCGAGGGCCTGCTCGTGAAGCGAATGGAAAGGAAACAGAAAAAAAAGAGAGAAAGATAGCAACTGCCGAAACAATTGGAGACTAGTGATGAGGAAACGAAAGAATGTTTTACTCGACTCGGGGAGGGCTAGACATTTTATCTGTCAAGACGCCATGCGGCCAAGCATAGGGCCAGCTATTTCTTCCTGATGGAACCAGACCCTTGAACCCCCCGTTTCCGAGCTAAAGAGTTGTATTCCGGGGCTCGATGCTTCCGAATCAGCGGTGCTCCGTGCTGCTTTGCGCATTTGGTGGTTTGCAGGGGGTCAAGGAGAAACCTGTAACAGAGTTGTCTCGAGTGGCGTTTGGCGATGTTTTGGCGTGGCCCAGTCACCAACCCCGGTTCAGCGGCTAGGGCCTTGGACCACAAGAAAGCTGCATGTTTCTTGAGAGCCATATGCATATGTAGCTCTATTGAAGCATTTTCTTAACCGTGAATCAGCTGCGTTTGGTTATCGGTCGCCACGTTAAGCCCCTGTATGATGCTCAGCAAGCGAGAAGGTGGTGGAGACGCAATGCAGAGCACCCCCGGATACGGCAAATAAAGAGTGCACGGCACTGCGCATTGCCGTGCTCTTTTCCAGACTTCTTTAGGTGAGGTGCCAATATGAGTCGGGCATTCATTTTCCTTTTCAGTATGGCCTGAGTAATGCGCAATATCAACTGTGATATTAATTTCATGCGACTAGCGCCATTTCATAAGCCAGAATCGTCCCTTGAAGAAAAAGCCATTGTCAACGCAGAAGCAGACTCAGAGTTGGCGGCTACATCAACGCTGGAGGCCGCAAACTTCCAATTACGCCCGAAATAGCATGGACAGGTCACAATTGTCTGCCATAAGGGGTTGAGGTCAGAACAATCGTCAAGCGCTCGAGGCCAAACTAGTCGCGAGGAACCTCAAACCGCTATTGTGGAGGGTGAAACACGGCTTCCAGATGGGCCGGGGACAGGGCCGTAGCGCATTTCCCATCGGTAGCTTGTCGCTTTTGTAATCCTAGGGAGTCAATGCGATCTCGACTTGGTCTTCCCGACTTGGGTTGCCTTCACCGGATCTATCGAAACGCGACCTAGCGATCTTTCTCCCTTCAATTTAAGGCTCCTTCGCTACCAGACTGACAGCAAGGAGAGAAAGCTTGGGGCCTGGAGCCTAGAACCTGTCCGCCCGCAGAATCCCCACAATGACAGCCAAAAGAGTTAATAATCAAATTGTAGCCTGCAGAATGCAGATGGTTGAAGAAATAGGTAAGAAAGAGGCGGAAAGGAAAGAAGAATAGCATGCAGTGTTGAGCCGCAACGATCCGCTGCAAGACGAGTGTCATCTTTGGTCCAGACGTGAGATCAAACAAACGCGTAATTCTAGTAGTGGCTTTATCACGAATTCCATAATGCAGAAGCCTTATCCGTTCCGACCACTATTCAACATGAAACAAATGATCCGATAAGAAACTATCGGTTCGCAGCGTGGCTGAAATCGGTAGAGCTTGACCAAACATCCATGCATTGAGATAAATTAGAAATGCACTGACACGTTGTTTCCACCAGCGCCATCCTGAGACGCCAAAGGCCCAAAGCATCGCAACGGTTGCCGTACTAGCAGGGCTGTGGAACACCATTTGTCGCAGTGTTTCCACCCCAGCTTCACCATTCAACTGTGGCGCAGCAGTTCCTCTCCCCGCGATCAGTTAGTCGACACCGACGGACGGACCCAGCTTCATTCAACGTGGTCCGGGTCAGGGCTGCGGTGCCTGCTGCTGTGCTTGCTGCTGCCCCTCAAATAGGCCGGTATAATAGCCAGCGTAGTACCATGACATGAGGAGCTTTTTCAGATTGTCATCGCGCACTGTTAATCGCAGCTCGGAAAGTTTCCCCAGTGTCAGTGCGGCATCTTCAAGGAACATCGGATAAGAACAGGGGTATCGCCTTGCTCGCTCATGTTACTGACCTGTGCCAAGGATTGCCTGAGACGGAAACGCGTTGGGGATGGAGCTTAAGCCGTGCCCCGGTTGTGAGCTATGCTGCTCAGAGGAATCCTACAATTCTTTGGTAAGCTGAAATTTCCAAATAACCATGACAGGAGCAGGATCTTTGCAGATGATAGACGGTTGGTTTCTTAGCCTGTGCGTCGAAACATACGTTCATTGCTGCATCAGCGTCGTTGCTCGGCAGTTCCTCGACGTGTTTCTCGGTCTCGGTCACGGTCTCGGCCACTGGTTGACTGCCTGATTCGTCCACTTTGAGAGCCTCTGTGACCCTATATCCAGCGTCAACATCAAACCAGACAACCATTGAGCCTGGGATGAGATAGGTAGACACACTTATTGGATGAACTAGCGTCGGCTTCTCCCAAGTCTCGGATGTTGCCGCCTTTTGCATGGATGCTGTGGTATTTCTACTCTGGTTAAGGCAACGCCTCTCTGTCTCATTTCGTCAGGGCCTTACTTTGTACTCCTTCAAAGCCTGGTTCCAGGAATCGATCAGGAGAGAGTCGTCCCAGACTTCTTCGTGGTGAGGATCGGATTCATCGATATTCATGGTGATGAAAATTCGAAGTTTGAATCTTGAGGTTGGTAAGGTAGAGAGATGAAAAGAGTTAAGGGAAGAAGGAGCTGCCAAACGCAATGAATGACCTAAGCCTAGTTGAGCAGCGCAAGAAATACAATTTATTCATCAAGCCTTTACGTGAACGCTATACTGAATTTTCCATGGATTCAATCCGTGATGAATAAATCAAAATTAATTTACAGAGAGAATTCACATGGCCGAGTTGATGATTATTTGTTTGTTGAAAACTTGATATCTTTCCTCAACAACTTAAGCGTACCCTGGACAATCATCATTGATAAAAAGTGCCCTGAATTATCGACAGAGCTTGTTACTGAAACTGGCATAGCGGCTGTTAGTGGACATGAACCCCCCACCAATGGCGCATGTTCGGCGCTTTCACCGCCCAAGAAAAACGGCAGAATTGTAAATTTTCCAGTAATTTTTTTTGGGACGCAAGTTTGCGACGATTCGCCCATCGCCTTCAAGGTACGACAAAACATCACAGTCCACATCATGGCGCGAGTACTTCGCAATAGAGCGGGTAAGAATTATTTTACGGCTATTTTAAACGACCTTCGTCTAATTGTGTATAGTTGCGTCACCGAAAACCACCGACGCCGTAAAGCCTGACAGCACCCCAAAGGGCAAGAGAAAGGGTATGGCCACCGACTCGAATTGACTTACCTCCACCTCATGCTGATATGTATTTCATCGCAGCCGCCGAAGAGTCTTCTCCCGTTGTGCTGAAGAAGCAGAAATCCGCCAAGAAGGAAGATGTCGAGACCAAGGCAGCCAAGTCACCCAAGGTAGCCAAGTCGCCAAAGACCAAGAAGGAGGAGAAGAAGAAAGAAGAAAAGAAGCAAGATGTGATTGACATGGAGGAAGATTCCGAGTCTGAGGGACAAGAAGACGAGGGAAATCTCCAGGCTTTGGCCGTCAACATTGACCCGGAAGAAGAGGCCCCCGTCAACGACGAATTCCAGCCCGGTCAGGACGTTGGCAAGATCCCCAAGGTCTCCAAAGATGTCCAGAAGTCGATCAAGGCTTCAAAGGAAGAGCCTGGCGTTGTTTACATTGGCCGAATACCCCATGGTTTCTACGAATACGAAATGAAGCAATACCTGTCTCAATTCGGCCCCATCTCCCGGCTGCGTCTATCACGCAACAAGAAGACTGGCGCCAGCAAGCACTTTGCCTTTGTCGAATTTAACGAAGCCAGCACTGCCGAGATTGTCTCAAAGACCATGGACAACTATCTGTTATTTGGACACATTTTGAAATGCAAGGTTCTCTCCAAGGACCAGGTACACGACGACTTGTTCAAGGGAGCGAACAGAAGATTCAAGAAGGTACCGTGGAATAAGATGGCTGGTATCCAGTTGGAAAAGCCTCTGACTGAGTCGGCCTGGGAAGCCAAGGTTGCAAAGGAGCGAGGTAACCGGGCGAAGAAGGCTGCCAAGCTCAAGGAGTTGGGTTACGAGTTTGAGGCTCCAGAGCTCAAGAAGGTCCCTGCACCTATTGCCGCAGCAATTGAGAATGGAGAGGAGGTCAAGGCGATTGAGGCTGCTCCAGAGGTAGCCCCAGAGGAAGAAAAGCCAGCCGAAGAGACGGAGGCTGCCGATTCAACAGAAAAGGCCCCGGCGAAGACAAAATCGGCTGCCACTCCCAAGAAGGCAGCCAAGGCCAAGGCTACCAAGTCGACGACGACAAGGACGAGGAAGACCAAGGCTTGAGCCCAATAATCGGTGATTGTTATACATATGTTTGATTTCACACTCGGCAGGTTCATTACGGCGCAGTAGTTTAATAAAATACAAGTGCACTTTATCTTGACAAGAACTCAATCTCTTCCCATCTGTGAAAGAAAGAAAAAATGTCCTATCCGAATATGTCCGCACATAAGCGAACCCGTCGCGCTCATGAGATTATTGAGCAAGCAACGGGATTATAAAAGGCGAGATTATCTACTTCGCGCGAGATTGTGAAAAAGTCATGAGTGGTATGATCTCCTTCATTAGTGTGATGGCGAAGATATTGTAAGATGAAGAGAAAAGAAGAAAAAAAAAATGAAAAAAAGCCCGCGGAAGTGGAGGACTTTGATAAGAGAAATCGCGATGACTAAGCCCAGCCGACCGAATGCGGCATGGGGATACGTACGACAATCTGCACCAGGGCCTCGTATCCCACGATAGTCTCGTATTGGAACACTTGTCTTCTGCAAGCCGCCTCTCTCACGCGTGTCCAATCCTTCTAGAAGTGTTGAGAACCCTTGTCTGTCTCTCTATTTTTGGCCCGCTGTCTCAATTGCTCCCTCAGCAGGTCGAGGCCGCATCGCCACCTCAAACCTCAGCTTCAGCTATACGAGTATCCGCAGCATCGATTAGACGAATCGGAGTCGACGCCGTGGAGGAGCTCGATCGCTGATTTGGCAATCCCGCACGCCCTTGCGCCAGAGATCCTCGTACGAGGGCGCGATATAAGGGCCTTGGAGTCGCCCAGAGACATCGCAGCGAGCTGCATGCAACCTCTTTAACACCTGCCTACCATGTCGTCGACAGCGGCCACGGAGCCCAGCCTAGCGTCCAATTCAGGTTAGTCGTGGTTCTCACGAGAGCTGGCGGGATGTCGTATGCTAAAGCTAGTGATGGGACAGCGGCAAAGAAGAAGAACAACAAGAAAAAGAAGAATGCGAACAAGAGCAAGGAGCCGGCGCAGACGAGCAACGGCGATGCCAGAATCGACAAGGACGAGCTAGATGACGAACCAGACACGCCCACAACCGCCGTAAGCCAGTGCTGAAGCTTCGACTTCTGTATAATCGCGCTAATCACGTTGCTAGGAAATCCCAAGTACGAGTAATGTCGATAACACCGAAGAGCCAAAGAGCGAGACCAACGGACACCCAGTAGCGCCGTCGAACCACGAGCATCCTGAGCCGCATGCGCCTGCGCAACAACCCGACGGCGAATCCGACACATCGGCCAAGTTAGAAGCCATGAGTAAAGAGCGAGAGGCTCTCCGAGTCGAGGTTGAGCAGCTGCGGAAACAACTGGAAAGCATTCAAGAAAACCACCAGGCTGAGGTGTCACAGCTGCAGGCGGAGCTAGAAGACAGCAATGCCGCAAGAGAGACCGCCGAGGAGCAATACCAGACGCTACTTGGGAGAGTCGAGAAGATTAAGGAGACACTGAGTGACCGGCTTAAGCGAGACAAGGCCGAGTTGGAGGAAGCAAAAGAACACATAGAAGAGCTTGAGGCGCAAAACGAGGAGCTTCGAAATGCAGCGGAGTCGTCTAGCGAGAGCTTGGCAAAGGTTCGAGAAGAGCTCCAAGATGCCACACGAGAGCTTACGACACTCCGAAGTCGCAATAACTTGTCTGCAAACAATTGGGGGAAGGAGAGGGAAGAGCTTATTAGGTCCATCCAGCATCTCAAGGAGGAGATGGAGACAACCTCCAATGCCATGGGCGAATGGGAAGTCATTGCCATGGAGGAGCGCTCTATCAAAGAGAATCTTGGAGACAAGGTGGCCGAGCTGGAGGAAGAAGTTGTCGGGTTAAGAGAAGGATACGAGGCGGCTGCTGCCGAGCGCGATAGCCAGGCGACACTAATCGACAACCTTCAAAATGCGCTACGAGAGATCCAAGATGCCCGAAAGAAGGAGCTTCGCGACTTGGTTGAGACCAGTGAAGCACAGCTCCAAGAGCAGAAGAAATTGGTACAGGAAGCTGTCGCGAAAGCTACAGAAGCACAAGAAGCCAAGGCCGAGCTCGTCAAGGAACTCGAGCGCACCGTTCCCTTTGAAAAGGAGGTCAAGGAGAAGAATCTTCTCATCGGAAAGCTGCGGCACGAAGCTATCGTGCTAAATGACCACCTCACCAAGGCCCTACGATATCTCAAAAAGACAAAACCAGAAGACAATGTTGACAGGTATGCATTATCACATATTGCAGAAAACATGAAAGTCATGCTAATAGATATCAACACAGACAAGTCGTCACAAATCACCTACTCCATTTCCTCACACTAGACCGAGGCGACGCCAAGCGATTCCAGGTTTTGCAGGTCATGGCCGGCTATTTGAACTGGACTGACGAACAGCGCGAACAAGCTGGACTTGCACGTCCGGGAGGGTCTACCAACAGTCTCCGCCTTCCTCTCTCACCCTTCCAGCGAACTCCTAGCTCACCATCATTAAGTGCCGACATATTCTCCGAGCCTTCATCTGCGAGAGATCGTGAGTCCCTAGCGGAGCTCTGGGCTGGCTTTCTGGAGCGTAGTGCACAAGAGGGAACTAGTGATGGGCCTTCACGAAAAGGCAGCACAAGTAGCGTAGCAACTGCAGGTGTGACGATAGGCCGTCCAGAATCTAGGTCTTGATGTAACTATTAGACAATGATAGATATTTTACAGCGCAATACATATTTCGGCATCGACGAAATGACTCAAAATTTGTAGATGAAATGCAACCAAAGTGGAAGATGAATACAAAACAAATGCGTATATGAAATGCTATGCTATGCCAGGTCTCTATTCTTGTTGCATTGGTCGCAGGACATTCTGAGTGTATGTCTCTGCATCCCTCGTTATGTTTTGGATGTCAATCCTGTTGCTCAAGGCGTCATTTACGCCATCAATGACCTCTCGCTCCTCCATCACCTCACCCATCAGCCGGACCTCATGCTGCCAGTAAGCTTGGGAGCGCGAGCGCAGGTCTTCATCGCGCATGATTGTATTCTTCACTATGCCAGCCGCGTTCACCTTGCTCCTAGCAGCTACAAGTGCTCGGTTGACAAGCTCAATACGTTCCGCCGGAGATGGAGGCAGCACAAATGCGCGATTGGTAGATGAAAGGTATAAAACATATGCAATGGCCGCATCAAGTGCCGCAAGAGCGACAAATCTGTAGCTTCGCATCGTCCAATAAAAGAAGTCCAAGTCGTTGAGCCGAAGTGCCCGCGAGTTGGCCTGGTAATTGTAAGAGCTGACAAAGTACACCTCCAGCCCAGCGAGAATGCCGGAACAGATTGTCGCCGTCGTTCTCCATTGCGAGCCGTATTTTCCTGTCACTGACGGGCTTGTGACGATGGCGAGGATGATCAGGTTGCCAATGTGTGGCCACAATATTGAAGGAAGAGCATAGTAGAAGTAGCTCTTTGGTTCATCGGCCGTGCAAAAGATACATTCGGCCAGCACTTCCGGGCCATACTGGAAATACAACAGACGGCTTTCCAGGTTGACAAATTTGGATCTCAGGGTATGATCCCAAGCCGTGAAGGCATTCTCAGGTCGTAAAGCTGAGACACGGTTGAACAACACATCGACCGGTATTTGCAGTCGGCTTTGCGTCTTGGTGAATATGTTTTCTGGTGAGGCGGCCGGTAGTGTTTTCACAACAAGTAGAAACGCAAAGAAGTAGAGCATGAAAACAACTACACGAATCATCGGCGGAAGGGGTTGCACGGAGAGGCCATGTCGTTTGGGAGCTGCTCGGACGCTGCGATAGTAGGAGATGGCCTTTGGGAGCAGCATAGGCCCAAAGAAAAGGACAAATGCCCGGATGCTATGGTTGAAAAGATTAGTATTTCCTCCATTATGTCTGGTTAATAATACTTTACTCACGAATCCCAAGAGATTGCCATTTTGAACGCCACACTCTGCTTAACAAAGCATGGGTAAGTAGGTGAAAGAGGGCAAAGTGGCCAGCGAGAGTTGGACAAGGCTGAGAAGCCAAAAGTCCAGGTGGCGTCAACATATCTGCAGCCTTGTGCTGTTATCTAATCGCGGTGGGGCGCATGTGACGAATCAAAAGCGCGGCGTATTTGTAGCCAACTGACCTGCTGAGTCACATGTTTGAAGAAAGTTTCATCGATTACAGAGTACTAAGACTACCTTACCCTGGAGAATAAAAACGAAAATAACAAATGAGCAATTGAGATAAATCAGAGTAGATGTAATTTAGAGGCTTCGTTAATATGAAATAGAGTGTATAGTTTCCGTTGGTAAGCAGAGTCTCTACAGTTCGAAACTTACATAGGTACATTGGCAATTTCACTGTAGCTTGCGAATTTACTATATGGCTTTTTGAGAGATGTATCACCAGTCAGGTAGGTTTTTTTTTTGCTGCAAAAGGTGCTCCATAAAATAGAAGCAATTTCTTCTTCCTCTCAAAAATTCACATACAAGGATCGCGCATCACGCGTATACCCTATCTAGTATGTACGCGCTTTTTAACAATACGAGGCTTTGTGGCAATAATTTTTTTGGGGATACTAGCCCCTGATGTAAACCTGTGCTTCTATACGACACCGCTCGCTCGCAACATATCAACATTAAATAACTGCTAAGCCAACATTTACAAATCTAGATTAGTTATGTGATTGCTCAATTTGGAATCAAGTATCTGCTAATACTGTTATATGCATGTAATGGGTTGGTGATGAAGAGGCATAGCCGTAGCGATGTCACAAGCAATTAGTAAACTACAAGGGAAAAAAAAGGGACACAAAGGTCGAACTTTTTTTGCTAGAATAATAATAGCAATACCACAACAAAATATCAATTTCGCTATTATCCATGGCTATACTTGGTATGAAGCCAAAAAACGCTTTCCCCTCTTCACCTAGATCGTCCCAAATTTGCGCCGTATTGTCAAAGTCTCAAGGAGCGCCTGATTTCGCCGTGCCGTGTTTTCTTCCATCTCTTGCCGCGCTACTGAGGTATTCGCATGTAAAATTCGAGGCTCAAGCGCCCAATTGAGTCGGTTTCTTGGCCTTTGCGTCTATCTTTTCTTGTGCTGCCTTTGCTGCCGCTAGCTCTTTCTCGGCATCGGCTGTTGTCTTGGTAAGTTGACTGATCGCAGTAGGTATTAGGATGTAGGTTTGGCCATTCGGACCTTTGGCTTGCTTCTGCCGCATCTTTTCGGCATCGCTCAACTTGGATTTTGCTTGCTCGTAGCCGTCTTTCTTATTGCCGCCTTTCTGCAAAGATACAACACCGAATTAGTCCACCTGTTGAGAATTATATGCAAAATCGACTCACATTTTTAGCTGCATTCTTCTGGTTTTTTTCTCGCGCCAAATCACGCTGATTTCCGCGGGCCATGATAGCGACGGTGAAGTGATACTGCTACTGGTGAAGAATTATACAGCTGAGGATGTGAGGATGGATGAAGGAGAGGCCTTAGTTCGCGTCAAAGTATCTACGTGGACTCGCCGGAGTGGCCTCAGAGCCAATCGGAGAATGCCGTGGCTAGGGTCCGTAAGCATTCCATCTAAAGCCACTAATATGTTCCGACTTGTAGCTCCTTATACTTTACACTACGTGAGTGTACTTGCGTCTGTACTCTCCCTCGACGTGTGCCGTGTCTCGCTACTTGAGTTGACGATCCATGGCCGTTATATGACCATCCGATGTCGAGGGCAACTATGCAGGGACTTCCGCATTCGATATGCGAACCCTGTTTGCGACCCAGACATTCGGTACAAATCTCGGCGGCTAGGTTGAATTCGAGCCCGTTGCCGAAGGTGCCCGAAGCTCGTCGGTACAAGTATTGCCATGATCAGCTTTGCATATTCCTTTTCCTCCTATGTTCTCGGGACTAAAAGAAGAGTAGAGAGGCTTTCAAATAGAGAGAGCTGCCTTGTTGAATATCCCGGGCGCATTGACTATTTAAGAATTCATCCCGGCAGTTTGATGCATGAGACCTAACGACTTCGGTTCCTGTTCCGGCCACAAGACATGAATCTCGAGCCAACAACACAGTGCCATATACAGTGCCGAAAAGCTGTTCGGCACCGAGCGCAACTCCAACGTTTCCGAGACATTGGATTCTGCAACGGATAGTCGAAGGGCTAACGACATAGTAAACTTTATTTTTATTTACTTTCTTATTTACAAAAATGTGTGTGTGTGTGTGTGTGTGTGTTGATGCCACAAGCATTCCCATCTTTGGTCGCACTAAAGGTTGTCAACGTCGAGGATGAATGTACTCGCGCCAAGTACCAGTACTTGCTTTGTGCGCTTCACGCGCTAGCAATTTTTCGCTGGGTACGTACCTGGAGTAGCGCTTTAGCAGAGGGCCTGCAGAACTGCTGAAACACTTACACGCGCATTCGCAGCCAATCAACCCACCTCACAATCCCGGCCTTGAGATGGAACCAAAGACTCCCAAAGACTGGCCTGTTTCTCGGCCGCTTGCCGCCGCGACTTCATTGGATCTTGTCAAACGACGCATTATCTCATCATGGTCCGGTGCTGCTATTTGCAGACTATCGGCGTGGCAGCAATCTCTGACAGGGCTTGCATAGGTGAGGTGGGATCGCGGCTCTGATCAGGAGCTCTGAAGCTTGATCGGTGTTGCGGTTCTGGTGCAAGCGCGGCCATTGATGGCGGCCGGACTGCTTATGAAACAAGCTGTTCTCGGCGCGGCTAATATTTTTCTATTTTTCTATCTTGGCCCCTGGCCTGCTGGAGTGGTTCTGCGGAAACGATTGGCCTTGGAGGCTGGCGGTTGTTTGGCTGAAGCTGTGAATGAGACGACGGCCAGCTGTTTGCTGCGAGCGCCGCCATGATCTGTTGGATGCGCGTCAGAGGAGCGCTGCTTTTTCTCCAGCTGTGCTTTGTTTCAGCAGCAGGGGCTTTGTCTTTGCTTCTCTCGTGAGGGCGGCAAGCGGCCGTGTTGTGGTTGACATCGATTGGGTGCGTAGTTCTTAATAAAGAAGTGCTGAGCCTCTCTTCAGATTGTCCACACCTTTTCTTCCAGCGTGCTTTTCGGATTTTCGTCCATCACTTTTTTTTCCTATTGTCTTGCCTAACAATGGTGTTTGTGAAAAGATATTGAAGCTTCTTTCCAATCGTTTTCTAGTAGCTTCACATTCTCTTCTTGTTTCCTTTCCACTCTCCTTCTTCATACTTTTCATCTTCATCGCCGCCGGGCTGGTTCCCTCATTCTTTCGATCTTTCTCTCTGCATCTACTAGGCTTTGTTCTGTCGCCAACATCTAAACGACTCGAACGCAGCACACTGCTTGAACTACTGCGTTTCACATTCATTCACTGACGGGCAGCATCTACTGTTCAAGCCTCTTCAGAGTGAGTATTTCTCGCTAAACGTCTAACTCCTTCGACTGACCGTTTTCTGTAGCACTCATTCCAACACAAATACTTTTTCACGAACGATTACCATGGCTGGCTTCATGAAATCACCGGCTCTCCGAGGCGCTGGACTGGTCGTTCTCCAGGCTCTTCGAGTGGCCACCGTTATCACCCTCCTGACTGCCGGTGCCGCCTGCTGGATCCTGATCATCAACGTCGAAAAGAACAAGCCGTACTTCATCTTTGAGTGCTTTACACTCTTTTTCGTCTCCGTTTTCTGCTCTTTACTCGCTGTTTCGGAACTTGCATTTGCGGAGTTTATCAAGGTTTACCTGCGTCGCATGTGGCCGGTGTTGTCCGACCACCATGGACTTAGCTGGCTGGGCTTTGGAATGATCATCATCGGCTGCAACATCTTGGGAATGCTTAATCACGACTTGAAGATGTCCTCTGCCCTGTCATCGCTGGTGCTGGCTGCGGGCATCCTGGCCTTCATTTTTGGCTTTCTCAACGTCGTCTGCTCTTTCATTTGGTGTGATAGAAAAGAAGGCATTACGTCTCGCGACATCCGCGCAAATGGCTCGCTGGCGCAATCACAACGCCAGTATACCGAATACGATAATTCTATCCGGGCATCTCCCATCAGAAACGAAAAGTACAGGAGCAAGATTGCGTCCATGTTCTGGAAGAAGGAAAAGGATGAATACGCAAATGGACATCCCGAGATCAGCCCTCCCTACACCAGCCACCCGGCCCGTGACATCGAAGCACAGAGTGACAGTCCTATTATTCCAGGACTTAAGCGCCCCGACACAGCTCTGCACCCAATGAACAGTCGTAGTATCCGCAGCAGTCGATATTCTGAGGCCAACATGTCACGGTTTTGATCGCTGACAAAGGCAGAGCCTGGGGCTTCTTCCTCTCAAAGGGGAAAAAATGAACAAAGAAAAAAAAAAGGAAAAAAGGAAAGGATATGGAACTCATGGTGGTCAAAGAAAGTCTGAGAGTTGGACGAATGGATCAAGGGCGTTGAGGGGTGGGAACAAGCGCGGGCTGATAATACTGAGATACCCCAAAGAGGGCTGGACATGATCTTTCTGATTTGTTTGCATGTGCAGTTTTTTTTAAAGAGTGATTTTTAGCAATGATTCAATGCGAGAAAAAAAAATTATATCATAAAAGAGAAAACATCTTGAAAGAAGCGTGACTTGTATGCACCCTTCAATGTTCTTTGATCTTCGCTGCATTTGGTGACATCAAAGGACGTACCGAGCCAAGTCGCGTGGGCACGTGATCAAAATGAGTGGCATAAATGTTGGTAAAATGTAAAGGAACAGGTACCCGAGATACATTTTATTGTACCTTGGAAATAAGTGAGCTGAATTCATATGTTGCAATCTGTCTGCATCGCGAAACAATGTGCCCACGCGCCTATTGTTTCCTTGATTTAGATATCCAAGACTCGGTTATTCAGAAACATTTGTCTCTACAATTGAAGGTACCAGCTCAGCTACTTCACCTGAAATGGGCCCGTGCGGCATCGGATAATTGATAAATCACGTGACCCCAGATTAGCATCAACCTCTAAGCAATCGCTCCATCTGCCCATCCAACTCTGTTTGTTTTCCCTCCTCAATGATTGTTCTGGCGACCTGACGCTGCTCATTTGACGGCGTGAGCCTTCTCTCTGCAGAAGGGAACCAGACTGTACCCTCGAACTTCCGCATTTCGCATTCTCAGACGACGACTTGTCCTCGCTCGCCTCTCCACGCCTCTGCATTTGGTGAGAACCTGGTCAGCTCGGGAGACGTCTTCTCGCCACAGCGTCACAGCATTCGACTTAATCATTGGAAGTAGCCATTGTCGCGGCATCTCAGCAGCATCCCACAGACCCCAGGGGGCCATTCTAGCGTAGGCTTGCCTGCGGATATAGTGTTTGAAGTCGCGGCGAGTGAACTCGGTGGTATCAAGAAGCAGAGCTGAAGAGGGCTTTCTCAAGGTTCTATACGATAGTTTGTGGTTGGGCTTAGAGGTTGAGGACGGCGAAGGCCAGGATCAGTATCTCTTGGAGTAAACTTCGCCCCCTCTTGAACGTGCGATTACTGTGTCCGCTTTCATTTCGTTGCCTGGTATACGAACCTTAGCTTCATATCTCTTGTTCAAGGCGGCAGCGGTTTTCTTTGTTTTGTCTGCTTGGCGCTCTACGCAAACGCAGTTACTTCTTGTTCCCTCTCCCTGAAGCATCTGATTGTCACGAGGCCTTCTGTTTGTTTTCTTAAGAATATTATTTGCATTACCGGCAAAACAGTTCAAAATGTCATCTGACGGGGCTGAAGTGGCGGAGGACTATCGCCTTGCCCTCGAGGATCTCTCATCTAATATGCGCTTTGAAATTAGCAATTTGACAGTAATTGCTAGAGAAAATACTGAGCATGCATTGGCCATTGCAGATGTTCTGCAGCAGCACATACTAAAGGTAGGAGGACATTCTATTTGGCGTGTTTGGTTGATGGGAGTTACCTTGTGATGCGATGCTCTCTTTACGCTTCTCTTTCTCCCCCCTTTTCCTCCTTGTTGAATATTCATATGCTCATATATAACTACTATAGGCGCCACCGAACAAGAAACTGCCAGCCCTCTATGTCATGGATTCGATTGTCAAGAATGTTGGCACTCCGTATACGCTCTACTTCGGTCGATCGCTCTTCAAGATATTTATGGAATCATACGCGGTGGTTGATCACAGCATACGCAGGAAGATGGAGGAGATGCTCAAAACATGGAAGGATCCTGTTCCTGGATCAATGGACACGCGGCCCGTCTTTTCACACGAGCTGGTACGGCCGATCGAGAATGCCTTGATGAAGGTCAGAGCAGCGAGCATGCCGCAGCAGGGTCAGGGTGGCATACCTGGACGGCCTCGGCCAGGAATGTTCCCTCATCGAAACACTCCGACGCCGCCGGGAATGCGTGGATTTCCGGGCCCAGCTGGGAATTTTCCGCCTCAACCTCACCCGTTCTCCAACGGAGGACACCCTGGTGAGCCAGTACCCGGCAATGCACCGCACCCCGGGCAGCAGGTCAGTCTTTCTCACTATGAAATGTGTTTGATATTCGTCTAACAAGTCTGTGAATAGCCCGCTCCTTATCCCCCACCATCCACCACGGGCTCTTACAACTCAACCCCTGTTCCTTTCCACCCGGCGTATGGTTCAGGTCTACCTCTGCCGTCTGGAATAAGCGTAGAGACCTTGAACAGTGACATTCAAAACCTGATTGTTGCTATGAGGGCCGAGTTCTCGCAGAACCCACATGATGGCGGTGTCCAGAGCAGATTAAAAGCTCTATTGGACCTTCAGGGCGTTGTACAGCACTCGAATCTGCCACCAGACCAGCTTGAGCTCATTAAGAACAAAGTAACAGAACTTGCTGCCGTGACAATGAGGGCTCCTCTGGCTCGTAACTCTGCGACTTCTACACCCCCTATTCCAGCACCAGCGGCGGCGCCGCCTCTGGCGCTTCCTGTGCACCCTCCTTCAACTTCTGTAACTCCATCAGCTGTGCCAGCAGCCCAGTCTGCTGCGTCGGTGACCCTTGATTCATTGCTGGGGAAAGGGGCGATGGCGGCCTTATTGAGCATGCAGTCAACCAACTCTCAGAACACGACACCCCAGCCTCCGTTTGCTGGTGCTCCCATACGGTCACCACAGATGAACCATATCGAGCCACCCAAGGCAGCCGCAGCTCCTGTCCCAAATGCCTCGTCCTTGTTAGATCAGCTTCGGGCAGCAGGAATGCTCCCACCTGCTACGCCTCCAAATATGCCGGCTCAAATCCCGACGCCAATTCCTCCACCGCCGCCCTCCATGTTCCCTCCAGGCCTTTCAGCGAGCCTTGCTAGTTTGCTGGCTGCTCACAAGCCAGATTCTGGTCGCTCCAGCGCAAATGGACTGGGTGGCTCTGCTGGACTGGATTCGGCCGCTTTAAAGCTACAGTACGTCGACCTTGAATGCTTTGATCTTATGAATGATTTACTCACAAAATGGTGCAGATTCCGCCCCGACGCTGTTGCCGCGCTGTATGATGACCTGGGACCTCCCTGTACGCAGTGTGGACGGCGATTCAAGACAGATGAAGAGGGGAGAAGGAAGAAGACGGCTCACATGGACTGGCACTTTAAAGTGCACCAACGAAGCACGGAGGCGGAGAAACGAGGCACACACCGGAGTTGGTATGTGGACCAGCAGGTAAGTTTTCTTCCCCTGACAGTAATTTCCGCAGAGAGAGGCAAACTCTGACTTGATATGCAGGATTGGGTCAAGGCTCGCGAAGCGGTTGATGCGATACACGATGTATCCTCCAAAGAGGAGTCTGCTCAAGCGTCAAAGGACTCGGAGGGCCCCAAGTACATTCTCGTGCCAGATTCAAGCAGCGGCATCAATAATGTGTGCCCAATCTGTCAGGAGAGATTTGAGAACAAGTGGTTTGACACCGTGCAAGAATGGGTATGGCTTGACACGGTCTTGGTTGGTAACCGAGCATATCACGCCTCATGCCGTGCCGAGGCAACAAGAGATCGAGAGTCCACACCAGGCCTATCACGACGCACGCCAGAGCCGGTGTTGGGAAAGCGAAAAGCAGAGACAGGTCTTACGTCACCAAAGATTAGAGTACAGAAGACATTCGTGTAACGAAACGACATGGGCATATTGTTTATGCGGCGGAAATGAGGCGTTGCTTGTTTGGCGCGGGCAACCAACTGCACCGCGTCAGGAGATGGGATGCCAAGGGCTGTCTACCGACCTTTGATCGAAGCACATGGAAAACCAACATGGAATGGCGTTTGGATGCATTGCGGATCATCAATCTATTTCTGCGGACATTTCATTTCAGTTGAGCCGGGAGACTTGCGGAATATACCATTGATTAAAAGATACAAAGAACAGCGAAGAGACATTGGGAGGGCATATTTTGGCCTTACTTTTTTTGCCAATTCCTTTTTTTGGGATGATGTGGTGATGTTAGGCGGTTCAACCACTGTGGCCAGCCAAGTGTGGGATATAGGAGGCATTTGCTAAGAAGCAGGCGTCTAGCTCAGTATATTTATAAATCAAGAAGAACTACGTTTTATATGAATTCTTTTGTGTAACTGTATTCACGCTGATGATGTAGATACCTTACGTGTGAATGATGTTGGTGATGTACTCGTGTCTACTCGTATGTTGTTAGTGGAGATACTTTAACTGGCTATTAGGCTTTGAGTGATGATTTGTTCGTATTTGTTAAGTTTAGCTTCCTGAATTACATCCAATGACGGCAAATAAACGCCTGCAGTCATCATCGTACCTATCATGTCCATAAGACAGACACCGGACGCATCCCGTGAGGCTGAACCTGAAGGATCAAGCTTATGCTCATCGCCATCACGGCAACCTGGAAGCTGGACTGGAGCGCCGTTTTTAGCGCCCAGCCGCACCTGGGAAAAGGCCCATCATGCACTAACCCGCAGCCCCCACAGCGCTTGAGCACCGACGCTACAGTGGGTGCGAGCAAACAGTTTTAGCGCACTCCGCTCTGCCCCAGCCACTAAAAGCTGCTTACCTACGCAAGCAACTCCCATCCACCGGCTGTCGATCCGTCAATCGCCAAATCCCATCCATTGGATTCAACCACACCAAACCAATGCAGCTGTAACCACTCCCAAGCCTCTCTCCCCTGCGAAAGTCCGTCCATTCCCACCCCCCGGCAGCGACACGCGACAACGACGCGAAGGCACCAGAGTTTCTTGATTTTATTTTTATCTTTTGATTGCTGCAGGTCGGGGCAGGCCGGCTTCTGACCCGCGCTTCTCGATTGGCTCGTTGGCCTTGTTCCGACTTCCCTTCGCACTACAGCATGGAGGTGAGATTTGGCATTTTCTTCTTCGTTCCATTCGCTCGCGGGCCTCTGCTTTTTATGGCTTTCTCAGCCGTCGTTGCGAGAGGATTTTGCAGGTGCATGCGTGTGTCTCGATAAGCGCCTTGTCATACGCAAAAGGGCAGGGCTTTTGCTCCAGTGAGCTCTCGCCGTTGTCCTTGTGTGTCACCCACTATGTCTCTTGTTGATGGCAAACCACAAGCTGCCCTTTGCCTTTTCTTTTCTTTTTTTCTCCTTGCCTTTCTCTAGACTGGTTTCAAGCAAACATCTGATACCTGAGACCCTCTCCCCCCTGGCTCGTGACCCGGATCTTGCTCCCTCTTTTGACGTGGGATGACAGAGACATTTGCAGCTCGAGTGGGCACCGGCGAACATGGTTCTGGCTCGACTCGCTTGGGCAGCCGGCAAGTTGGGCCGCGGCAGCAGGAGGCCAGCATGCAAGAGCCGAGCAGCCCGTGTGACGGCTCGTGTCACCTTGATGCCTGATTGCGCTGCAACCGTGCTCGGAGGTTGAGGCTTTGGCCCTTGTTCTTGCTTTCCTGTGACGGGGACTCGAGGCTTGTGCTGTGCTGTGCTGTGCTTAGCTGTGCGGTACGTGTGCTGAGGCAAGCAAGCCACGGCTGCGCAGAGACAAGACCGGTGAGGTAGCTGCTGCTGCTGTGTGCGTGTGTCAGAGAGATGATGAGAGAGACAGAGACAGCTTACTAGTTGACTGCCGGCAACCATCAGTCAGCTTGGATATTACTACGGAGGATTTCCCTTGCGTACGTTGGTATCAACTGCACAAATCAAACCCTTCACAAGCGTGGAGCAAGAGTGCATATCTTGAAGCTGCTGCAGACAACGTGTTCTCTCGCCAAAGTGCGAATCATCAGTCATGTCCCTAAGCCCCCCCATCTACGGCTCGCCTGCAGACAAGCAGCTTGCTGAGCTCGATGCCCTCAGTCGCTCCCCCGCTCGTTCAGGTGTTATGAGTCCGGCTAGGCTAAAACTTCAGCTTCTTTACGAGCAGAACAACCGAGGACCGGTATTAAAAGGTGCGCTGAAACCGGCAGATGCAGCCGGCGGCGCGCCGGAGAAGGGGAAGCCGCGTTTGTTGTTGATGGGCCAGAGACGGTAGGTCAGCCTGTCACAAGAGGTCATGAGGAAAAGCCTTATTGACGGATGAATGCATTGATAGGAGCGGAAAGTCATCCATCTCTAGTGTGGTTTTTCACAAGCTTGCTCCTAATGAGACCCTGTTTCTCGAGTCAACGGCACGAATACAAAAAGATACGATGGCGTGAGTATTCCTCTCCTGTTGCGAGTGACCAATTCTCCTGGCTGACATGTTGAGGACAAAAGATCCTTTATGGACTTTCAAGTATGGGATTTTCCTGGCCAGATTGACGTCTTTGATAACCCCAGCTTCGACATGGAGGCCATCTTTGGCGAAATCGGCGCCTTGATCTGGGTCATTGACGCTCAGGACGACTATCTCGAGGCTGTCGCTCGCCTCAACATCACCATCCTTTCCCTGCAAAGGACATATCCCAACATCAATATTGAGGTGTTTATTCACAAAGTAGATGGGCTGTCAGACGACTACAAGCTAGATATACAGCGAGACATTACTATTCGCATTCAAGACGAGCTGTCCGACCATGGCTTCGAAAATGCTCCCGTTACTTTCCACCTCACCTCTATTTATAACCACTCAATCTTCGAGGCCTTTAGCAAGGTCATTCAGAAGCTCATCCCCCGTCTCGGAACGCTCGAGTCCATGCTCACAAACTTATGCCGAACGTGCCGCTTCGAAAAAGCCTACCTCTTCGATGTGCTCTCCAAGATTTACATTGCCACTGACACCGCGACGGCTGATATGGCCAGCTACGAGATTTGCAGCGACTACATCGATGTTATTATTGATATCACTGAGATTTACGGGACGTGGCAGCGCAGCGACGAAGGCCGTAAACGCCTCGAGGGCGAGCCCTTCAATGCCAAACTAGAGGATCAAGTCGGTTGCTCGACGGCAGAGAGCTGCCTAGTTTTACACGACAGCCACAAGCCCATCATGCTACGCGAAGTCGACCGATATCTGGCGCTGGTGGCGATTATGACGGATGATTCCTACGATAGGATGCCACTGGTCAACATGAATGTCGAGGCGGTGGTGGAAGGGCTGACGGAGTTTTTTGACATTACGAAGCCTAAGAAATGAGGTTGGTTGTTGGGCTGTATGGGAACTTGGGACAATGGCTGCAGTTTGGCGTTTTATTGGTTAATCTGGGGCAGGGCAATGTTTATAGCCTCATAGTAAATAGTCCTTTGCAGAGTATTGTTGTCATTGAATTATTTGCCATTTTTCGTAATGCAACACTATCTATTCGTTTCTCATAAGCCACAAGTCTCTAAATGCTGTATCAAAGCTTTTAATGGAGAAGTCTACAGCATACTGGAGAACAATTTAACCGTCCGACGGAAATTTATATGTCCGCCACGTTGTGCGGTTGCTCCCTAAAAGACAAACCCGGGCAGGCAGATCCCCTCTAACTTGGCTTTTATCGTGGACTTCCATTCTAATGGGCCTGAGACTGTGGTGGCTGGCGGGCAGACTGTACTTGGGGAAATGTTCAGCTGATGTTAAAGAAGACCCCTGGGCGGGGTTTGCGGCATTATACGGGCTGTAGGAGAGTATTGATTCGTCTTGAATGGGAACAGAGAGGATGGCGGGAGTATTATCTAGGTGATGAGGGAGTGTGTTAGTCATGAAGGCAAACCTGAAAAGGATAGGAATAGAATGAATGAAGGAAAAAAGAGTGTAACATACCGGTATCGGTACAAAAAAGAATAAGTATCTTGTCGTCGAGAAACTTCAAGTCCACCAGCGATCGGGGAGCGAGGTCGATAACGCAGGTTGCAGCGGGCTGATTATCGCTGATGCCGTTTGTAATCGTCATGTCGACCCGGAAAACGTGCACCTTTGTAGCATCTTGCTGCGATGCCAATGCCGTGAAGACGGTCCCCGACCGCTTATCGGAGCTGCACATCTTCATGTCCATCTTGGTAATGGGATACCCAATAGACATTTTCACCGGGTTGCCGAAGCGAACGCTGCGCCGCTTGGCTTCGGCGATGCTGCTAAAGATTTTGTTGGACCACGTCGTGGCATAAGTTACGAGGAAGTCGACATGTGGGAAGGCTTTCATGCCCGGTTGGCCGGCTTCGTGCTTCTTGAGCTGCTTGTCCAAGACGTCGAGGAGCTTTGGACCATTCTCAATAAAGTTGTAATCAGAGTCGTAGTCTTCCTTGGTGAACTCGTTGAGAAAAATGTCGAGCGGGCTATTTGTTAGGTAGCGCTCAATGTAGGTCAGGACTTTGGAATGATCCATCATGGCTTCCTTGTCGGTTAGCTCGTCATTTGCCGTGCTGGGTCCTGCTAGTTGGTCGATTTGGAAGCGGAGCCATGCTGAAAAGGCGGAGAAATGCTGCAGTTCGTCCATTGTGTGGATGAGGACTTTGTGTCCGACCAAAGTGAGGCAGCTGACGATGTCGAGGACGCGGTTGATATGGGGGATGGATAATCCGATGTCTTCGCGGTCGTTGTAGAAGCGGGCCAGGCCACGGAGGCGACTGAGGATGATGGAGCAGCGCTCGAGGGCTGGGAGGAGGTGCTGATGGACGAGACGGCGGAGGCCTTCCAGACCAGATACAACAGCTTTATCCCAGCGTTTATGGCCCTATATATGGCTTCTATTAGCATGCGAGTGTTTTGGGGTGAGGGGAAGCGAGGTGTATGCGTACCCGTTCTGCTAGGCTGTCGACGAGCCACTCCTTTACGGCTGGGTAGGCATGACCGGTTATGGCGGTGTGAAATAGAGCTGAGACGATATCCTTGGGGCCACTGCTCATCTCCTCCAAGCCTCCTTGGACGCTGCGGAGGAAGCGAGACGGGAGTTCTCTTGCGTTTTTCCATTCAACCTGCATGTGAAGGGATATCTGCTTTAGGTACCGTAGCAGTGCTTGCAGTGTGGTGAGTTTAGAGGATAAGAGGGATAAGTTGATGGGGGAGAAGGAGAGGAATGGCAAGTCCATGGGGACGAGGTGAAGTTCCTGGGGCTCATTTTGCTTTTCTGCGTAGATGAGAGAATGCGTCGACACCTGTGGATGAGATGCGTGGTGTATCATGTGAACCATACTAGATGATCCTGAGAGAGACGAATCGAGTACTGGTTGTGGGAATGTGCCGATGATGAAGGAGTCGTAGATGCTCAGCTGCAGCTTGCCGTCGCTGGTGCCCACGATCATGACATTGACTTGGTCATAAGTGTCCCGCTTGGGGGTTCGAAAGAGAAAGTCGATGCCACTGCGGAGTGTGAAAACAGTGGTATCCTCGCTATTTTTTATTTCAAAGTCAGAGATGCTACTCATACGTCTACACGTTTGGAATAAGATGAGTGAAAGAGAAAACCTACCTTGCACCAGCACTGCTCATCGGCAAGGGGCTGATCTTGGGAAGCGCCGTCTCAACCTCCAGAAAGGTGAGCTCCTGTGGAAGATCAAGTGGGATTTTGCCTCCCGGCTCGGCCCATCCCTTGGTGATTTCGTCCCCGAGTCTGCTGGAGATTGCACTGTCTGTCTTGCTGGCGATGATGGCGGTTGACCAACCAATATGCGTGATTGCGGTCTCAGCCTTGTCGCATACCGGAATCTGGTGAGCAGCCTTGTTGTTTTCCAGGCCCATCAGCCGCACAACGCCATCACTCCAGCCCAAGCAGAGAAATTGGCCTGTTGTTTCCAGCACAGGTTAGATTGAGCGTTCTCATACTAGATATCCGATATAGCAATGATGAAGGGGATAGTTGGTGTTTACCATCTGGTCTCCATGTCACAGCACGCACTTCAGGCGCTGCCTCGCCTGGAGCCGCAACTTGATGGGTCTTGGACACGATCTGATCCGGCGGTCGATATACAAGCAAATTTCTATCGTCTTGATCCCACGTTGCCGCCAGATCCAGTGTTGGACAGCCAACAGGGAAGCGCCGTCCCGCAGGTGTTTTTGTCTGGAGCTCAGTCTCGCCTAGAAGCTCCAGCTCCAGCTCCAGCTCAGGCCGCGCCATTTCCGAGACTCAAATCATTCCCAGAAAAAAGAATCATTCATGTGCAATGCAGGATGAGAATTCGACATTTGCGGAATTCAGGGCATAGTGCAGCATATGAAGAGATAGACTGGCGACTGTCTGAAATCGCGGGCGAAGACGCGGGCCCGGCGCGCTGTACTTTTTGCAAGACATTGCGAGCCATTGCTTTTTGAAAGAAGCCCGGGCAGCATTTTCTAGAGAAAGTTCAGATATAGTGTAGCAGAAAGAGAGAACAAGCACATACGACCATAGGTAGTGGAGAACTCGGGGTCCCGTCTGCTCCCCCATAGATAAGCCACTAACCGGCAGATTAGTAGTTGGGTGGGTGACCACCAGCGAACACCGGCTGTTGTATGTTTTTGCCTTTTTGTATTCCTTCCGCCTAACCACTTATAAGATGATCAACACCACAACCAAGCACATACGACCATATCCATTGGAAAATACGGGGTCCCGTCTGCTCCCCCAGAGTCAAGCCAATGAGAGGCAGATTAGTAGTTGAGTGGGTGACCATCAGCGAACACCGGCTGTTGTATGTTTTTTTTTGCATTCTTTTGCTGCATTTCTCTTAACTTTTGCTCTGGTCATTGTGATTTGATAGACTTCTGTTATTATGTAGGCATATACAACTCTATTCATCGCCGATACAAGAATTCATTAACTTCTTGCTTACTCCTCTTCTTGGTGATTCTCGTCTTGGCCAACGCTCTTCTCAAACTTCTGTAGCTCATTCTTCATCACTTTGGTCATGTTTGTCGGTTTAATAGTTTTCAATGCCTCAATGAAGTGTTTCCTTGTTAGGACGCGCTTCTCCGTGTCCTCCCTTTGCTCCCTTACGCAGAGTGTTGCTGCTGTGACACATAGATTCTTCAAGTCAGAGCCTGAGTAGAGGTGTGTCTGTTGCGAGAGAAAGGGGTATGTCATGTTTTTTTCCAGGGTTTCATCCTCAAGCAGCCTTTTAATAATCTCCAATCGCTCATTTGGACTCGGAAGATCCAGATGGATTTGCATAGGTGCCCTACGCAAGACGGCTGGATCAAGATCGAAAGGCCGGTTGGTAGCTAGTAGCAGGAAAGGAGCTTGTTTGCTACTTATAAGCCCGTCCCATTCCATAAGAAATTGGTTGAACATGGCGCGTATGTGTCTTTTCTCGCCGGCCTTACGTGTTCCGAGCATGGCGTCGGCCTCATCTAAGAAGATGATGCATGGAGAAAGCTTCCGACCCATGGAGAAGACCGCCTTGATCACCTTTTCATCTTCGCCATGACACTTCTGCCAGAGCTCAGCAGTGGAGACTGAGAGCATATTGAACTCGGATTGCCTAGCTAGCGCCCTTACCAGTAATGTCTTGCCAGTACCTGGTGGGCCCCAAAGAATAGCTCCAGTGATTCTATTTCCTTTGAGGACACCGTGAGAAAAGGCGCGAGGTCGTTGGAGTGACAGGCGAGTGGCATCTTCCAGCTTCTTGATGACCTCTGGATTGACAACCACATCTTTATAACCCGGAGCTATTTCATCTAAAGTAGCATGTTAGGTACAATTTAACTTCTCAAGATAAGACTGCATGGGTTTACCTATATTCACTATGCAGTCAAGCAGCATTTTTTCGAATCTTGTCGTCGCCTTGGAGCGCCATTCCCTCATTTTTTTGTGATGCTCCCGTTTTATGCGGTTAGGCTGAGACCTCTGAGAATCTAGGTCGCTATCATACACGTCATCATCGGCGTTGTGGGTGCGATCTTTGGCATCGTCCGCATCTGAATCATCGTTATATTCTCCTGGCCTATGTTTAGCAGCCCAAGACGGAGCCACGGATCCTTTCTCCAGAATGCTCTGCTCGGCTTCTGAGTATCTGTCAACCTCAATTGAAATTTTGAGGGCCGGGCCTTTGTCGTTATCACTCCTTTGCCTCCGGATGTCATCATAGGAACTTGGTACGCTCTGATCTGAGATAATGCTTGGCTCGTAATGATGGCTTCGCGCCTCGTGGTAGCTAGCCGCGTTATTCGTTATTTGGTCTCCCGTAGTGCCGAGGAATCTTTTCATTGATGGGCTCAATTGGTTCGTATTCGGAAGATGCCAACTTGTGCTCAATGCAGTTTGATCTCTAGTACCAGAACTGGTTGCTGGAAGTTCAGTGTCTCCAGAAACGCCATTCTGGCCGTTGTTTTGTTCATCATTGTCATGCGTAATAATAATAGGGCACTGAACGTTATTTTGCTCGGTATGTGTGTATATGTCCGAGTCCCGCTGTTGAATATACCATGCCAAACCGCCTTCATTAACCTCGCTATTTAGAGTCATGGCGGTGTCCTCACTAGGAAGATCAAATAATAGAGACACTCAGAAGGTGATCAGCTATCCACAGAATGTAGGTAATAGTGTATTGATTCCGCCGCTGGCAACGTTCTAGATCATCAGAGATAGAAATGAATAAAGATTCTGCTGCCACGCTTTCACGTTGCTCCGTGAGGTGAGGCTGTATTAATTTGGCCCCCAATCACACACCACCGTGACTGTAGCTTATCTACATCGCCTCATGCACGCTGTCTGGCTTTAGGTATCAATGCTTTTTAGTTTCAAGCGGGGTATCATTACCTGAACGCCTTTTAATTCGATTCCACCACACATGCCAGCAGGTTGGCCGTGCTGATCCACTGGGTCACCGAAGCAATTCATACTTGCAGTATCATATCCGGCCTTGCCAGCCTACCACCATCGTGCGTCATATCTCAGGTTAAAATTATGCAGCTTTCAGCTGGCTATTGTACACGCTAAAATCCGTTGACTGTATTCTCAGCCGTGTTATCCCCACTGAATGATGCGGCTGCCTCGCAAGGGTCATTGCGCCAATGGGAGCTTTATACTCCGTATGATATTTCGAAGTGCTAGTAATAGAAGAGCACGGCTCCTCAATATGCAATTAGCTGTATCAAGTCGTTAATCCAGCCCGTGGTCAGAGTGTCCCAGAGTGCAAGAGCTCCAGCCGGCGATTTCTCGACGACAAGTGATATCGATGAATCATTTCTTTTTCATCCTTTAGTCTACACTTATAGAATTATACGACCCCTTTGTTCTTCTTCAATTATCCGCCATGGTATCTGGGAATCGAGATTCTCTCGGAGCAAATACTGAGAAGCCCACAGACCTATCCAGCGAGACTGTGCTGAGCAATGACAATGAACCACCCAGGGCTGAATCCAAGTCTGTGAAAACCATGGGTACACAAATACCCGGGAAAAACTCCAAAAGCCCATCAATTAGATCCAAAGGTGCAAAAATCTTGCGGCGCGGGCGACAGTATCTCTCCCTTGGAAAGCTGAAAGCTCAAGCAGCCGGTGCACCTCTTAATCCCGGTCGAAGAAGGTCAACTTTCGATCCACAAGAAGGGGAGCCGGCTAAGCGCGGGTCGTTACAAAAATGTCCCTCTATCAAATCTATCATGGATATTATTGAACCGAAGAGCGAGTCGACCATTAAATATCCTGAGTTTGATAGCTTAGATCAACATTCTTTTCCCAAGAGCGCTGCCAAACGGTTTCGCGAGGCCGAAGCTAAACGGCTTTCACATATTTTGGATCAGCCTGATGAAGCATTGTATTTGGGCGAGACAGAGCTACTTTCAGCAATGAATGGCGATGAAGAAGGATATCGCAAACTATCCAAGATTTCACAATGCGTCTTGACAGCTCAAAACCTATGCTTATTGGACAATGAATGTATAAATGTTCAGCATTGCTCTCGCCTTGCGAGTAATAGTCGAATGCAGAAATTGATACAGCAAGCGCAGCTAGCGGCACAGCCATCGTCTTTTGCCGAAGGAGATGGAGGGGAAGAAGACGAATACGACTCTGAAGGATTCATCCACGACGCATTCCAGTTGATCGATTATGTTTCTGCTCTTCTTATGAGATTGATACACCAGACAGCAGTTGGAGAGTACTGGCTCACCAACGTCATGGCCGTATTGGTTGCACGAGTTGCAAAAATCAAGGCTTTGCTGACGGATGTCAAGCTGGGGGCGAACGAATCAATTGCGGTAGGGACAGAGCACTTGAAAGACGCGCAAACATCATCTAGGAGCTCCCACAGTTTCTCCATCAACATCAACGCCGATGAGGAAGAATGTGAGGAAGCCTTGCGAATCATCGACGCAGATACTAAAGAAGGTCTTACATCGGAAGAGGACGCCAAAATCAGCGCCCATTGCGTAACGCAGAACAAATTTCGCTCGGGGCTTAATTCTGCGATAAAATATATTCTTTCTTCGCTACTATTTACGAATCGATCAGGACTTCCTGTTACAAACTATGAGGTTTGTGCTGTGGTATACGATATCGGGTTCGAAGGCTTCAAGGCAAGTTGATCACGCGCCTACTTCATGACATCCTCTAACGTTTCCCAAAGACCATGCTTTTCCAAGACAGAGATCTAGAGTACTCTGCATCATCCGACCGAAACGTACTGAATACTGCGCAATCAGCCCTGAGCATTGTGGACCAGACCCTAAAGAACACCAAAGATAGACTTAAAGAAAACCCGCCACAGGTTAATGGAAAGATCCCCACCTACTTCGAGTGGGCGTTTCTCGAGATGACAGATAAAAAAGCCGCAATTGGCAGCAAACTCTCACAATCGATGGAGAATGTCCAAATTTTCTCCATGGCCGATATTGCCGAAGTTATGATCGCACTTTTTGTGGCGAGCCCAATACTTATCTCCGATTTCACCAACTTCCGATCTATGATAGCCTTGTCTGGAGGAGTTGAAGATGTGGTTACCTCGTACGAGGAAGGCCAGTTTGGTGCCTTTCTTCGACTTTATACACGCGAGTTCGAACAAGGAGCTAAACAACGAGAAACTCTCCTCTTGTCAACAGCGTTTTCACAGCAGCGTTTCTCACGTTGCAAGTTGTTAGCAGATGGAAACGGCAGATGGGGTCGTGCAAATCGTCAGCTTCAGCGAGCCCCAACATTACCACAGATCCAACCGACAAGCGAGCATAATGGCGAAGAAGTAGTACAAGAGAAGCTTGACTACTGCGTAATACAGATGGAAAAATGGGTTGTGGATGAAACATCGGTGACTGTCTCTTGTAAAACCTACGTATGGTCTCTGATGGCCATTACGGCGGTTCTTGTTGGTGGTGGCCTTGCCATGGGCCTCGCAGTTGGCCAACGAATAGATGGAGTGGACCCTTTCAACTTGGCAACCTATACTTGGGCTCTCGCAGCATTCATAATCGTGGTATTCAAGAGCATGTGGGTTGAGAGTTGGACGTGGAGCGACTTCCTACGTCAACGAGTTCGCTGCCGATCAGTCTCAGAATTAGCAGCGGCAACAAATCTTGATTATCAGCTAATCATGGCTAAACTTTTACACGATGATTGCAATGGAAGTATCTTAGTCACCAGAGGACCCTACAACACAATCTTTCGCAACCAATCCAACGACGGCGGCGATGGTTTCTCCATCGATCAACCTCTCAGTGCTGAAACATTGATGCTTAGTGGTATTGCACTGCTCAAAGTTTTGACGCCACGTGGACATGCAGTTGTTTGTCTCGACTACCGATGTGGAACACTCTTAACAATACTAGAACACCGAAGGGGCACTGATAACTCACGGCTTGTTTGTGAAGACCTCAGTCGTATACCAAGGGGGAGAGATTCTGCCGATCAGAAAGCACAGGAACTGATTAGTCTGCGTTTGAAAAAGGTGGAAAATTTTAAATGGAAACGAGTTCAAGGTCTGTGGGAGTTTCAAAATGCTGGAATTGTTTTTGAGTGACTTCTAGGATCGAAGATTGGCCTGTTAGCGTCCTATCGACTATCTATTCAATATTTTCTGTCCTTAATTCTCGAGTCCGTGTAGCATATAGTTGATAGGAACATGACTGCATGATGTAGATAAGATTACAGAGAATAAAAGTAATGAAATCAATTCGTAATTGACACGGATGCCTATTCATCTGATTTACTTCACAATATGCTCCATCATTGATATCAGATCTTGGCGAAGCGACAGTAAGGCACCCCATGTCCTCAAACTTACAGGTAATATAAATTCCATATCTTCGCCTATGCTTATTATCTTTTGCCACCTTGCTCGTTTATGTACGCCACGTCACCTGTGCATGTATGTACTTACCTGCATGGTACGCGGCTGGACCACCCTTGTGACCGCGAACCAAAGTTGCCTTACAAGGCTTTCCACATTGGCTTAACTGCATAGGCCTGGCTTGGCTCCTCATTTTACTACAGCTACACCTCCTTCTACTTGACGTGTTTATTAAGAAAACGCACGCGAGGAGAAACTGAGTCATTAGCCCCAATGATGAATCCTTGAAAGCGGTGATCACCTTGTTACTGCCTCTTTTTACCTCAGTTCATCTCTCCTCAATGTAATTGATAGATCCTATCATCAACTGGTATAAGAAGATTCGAATTTCCCTTCAAAGTTCTTGCTTCGAGACACATCATTGACCGTTCCCTCTCCCTTGAGTATCTATCTCTCGTCTAGAGAAATTGCGGCTCATCTACGTCCTCGTTCAAAACTCCACAATGACTGACGATCCGAATGACTGGGAAGAAACAGTTGATCCACAACTGCAGGGAAATTGCGGTGTTGGAGACTCCGACGTTGTCAACATCGACGCTTTGGAGCAAAGAGAGGACACTTCGCATCAGGCAACAGACCAAATAGCCAATATAGAGCTTAAAAACAAAGAATGCTCAATCGAAAAATCCTCAACCGAAGATTCTGCCAAAGATCCATCCAGCTGTGTAGCTGACATGGTTCCGGAATGCCCTTCGACTGTTGCCTTGGTAGAAAATGATAGTCAAGATACATACGGAAGCGTTTTACCGGAAAAGGACTCATCAAATGACCCTTTTACTCCCGATGACCGATCTGATGAACGCTCAGAGGCAATACGTCTCGATGACCAGCAAGATACATCAAATCACGATGTCGCGTTTTCTAGTGACACTGGGCGGCCACCATCTGACCTTCAAATCCAAAATGCCATACTGGACGCATTTGAAGTCAAAGATTCCCATAGCGCTCAAAACAACCAAGAAATTCCTCAGGAAACGCACGAAGGAGGCATTGATGAGCTTATCTGTGAAAATGACACCTGTTTTTGGGACACAGAGAAGTTGCGCAGTGAATCTCTGAAAACTAGAGAAGAAAAAACCGGAGAAGAAAAAGAAGGAGAAGAAAAAGAAGAAGAAGAAAAAAAAGAAGAAGAAAAAGAAGAAGAAGAAAAAGAAGAAGAAGAAAAAGAAGAAGAAGAAAAAGCACGTTCACCTTATTTTAATCCATTCGACTCACCAACGGAAGGAGAACGAGGCTCACGACGGGACTCCATTGACGCTATTCCTTCATTAGACGATACACCACCCACTGAGCTCTTTGCCGATTCACCCATGAAAGAAGTATGGGAGCTTCAAAAACGCAAATTAGGCCAGGCAAATGAGACGATGGACAAGGTTGTGGATATGATTGGGATTGATCATATAAAAGCAGCCTTTCTGGAGATTAAGGCAATGATTGATACAGCGCGAAGTCGACGAGAACATTTAAGGAAGCATGATCTCAATTTAGTCTTGACTGGTAACCCAGGAACTGGTATGAGAGTTTTATTTCTTAACTTCTTGACGTAAAGTTGAATGTTTCGTTTCTGTTATCATTTCGCTTCTCATATTGCAGTTCGAACTATTTCACTGATCACATCCTAATAGGAAAAAGAACTTTGTCTG
The DNA here is from genome assembly GCA_035079535.1 of Trichoderma endophyticum. Lineage (NCBI taxonomy): Eukaryota > Fungi > Ascomycota > Sordariomycetes > Hypocreales > Hypocreaceae > Trichoderma > Trichoderma endophyticum. The sequence goes on from JAPMIQ010000004.1 coordinate 852,999, forward strand.
CATTCTATTTTGCATTCCTAAAAAATTGGGGCGTTTGGAATCTTACTTCAGAGCCCCCAAAATACGAATCCTTGTCGGGTCGAATGCTTATCAACGCATCAAAAGTACAAGATGTTGTTAACTCAATTAGCGACGGAGTAAGCCTAGTTTCTTGGCGGATTACCTCTTTGAGCCTTCCTTTTCGCTAACTAATAAAGGTCTTTTCCATTTACGACGCAGGTTTCGTTGATGATGATACATACGCATTCTTAATAGACGCTTTGAACAATCGTCCTGAGGTTGTTTTGATCATGTCAGGCTCAGCTAACCACATGTCATCCCTCTTGGGAAGCTCTCCAAATGGCAGGTGGCTATTTCCACGGAGATTTCATATCGAAGATTACAATGATGAAGAACTTCGAAACATTTTCCTACGGATGGTTCAGCAAGACAATTTTAAGATCGAGGGTGGGCTGACTGGCCCGTATCCTCGCATATTAGCTAGGCGTGTGGGCTATGGCCGAGAGGAGCCTGGATTCGGAAACGCACACGAACTCCGTTTATCCTACTTAAATATTCTAGAGCGACAAGCTTCTCGTCTGCGGAGGAAGCTGGTAAAGATCGATGATCTTTGTGTTGAGCCGGCTCCAGATGAGAACCTACTGACAGGCGAAGACATTCTTGGACCTGAGCCTGAGGACTGCCGAGAAAAGTGCGACGCATGGAAGAATCTTGAAAAAATGGCTGGGCTAGATGATGTGAAACTAGCCATTAGCAAAAACTTCGATCGGGCTAAAGTCAACTACCGGAGAGAGATCGATGGTAAGAAGCTTCTCAACACATCCTTAAATAGAGTCTTCCTGGGACCGCCTGGAACAGGTAAAACAACAGTAGCGAAGCTCTATGGTCAAATTATTGCGGAAATTGGTCTTGTGCCAAGTCGAGAAGTGGTTTTGAAAGTTCCAAGCGACTTCATTGGCCGCTATTTGGGTGAATCGGAGTTTAAAACAAATGCTATTATTAACGCGACAAAAGGGAAAGTCTTGATTATAGACGACGCACATATGTTCTTCAATGGGTCGGATGAAACAGATGGTACAGATGAATTTCGACTTGCCTGCATTGATGTTATTGTTTCTAAAATCCACAACAGACCAGGAGAGGGTCGCTGTATTATCCTCATCGGATATCCAGACAGGATGGAGGAGATGTTTCAAAAGTGCAATCCAGGACTGCGTCGACGGTTTCCACTTGAGGAATCCTTTCGGTTTCACGATTACGATGATGAGAGACTCAGAGAAATTCTTGATTTAAAAATGGAAGAGAGCGAGATCAAAGCTTCTACAGCTGCGATGGAAGTTGCTGCGGAAGTGCTGCGCCGGGCAAGAGATCGGCCTAATTTTGGCAATGGCGGGGACATTGTCAACTTGCTTAATCAGGCAAAGGTCAGATATAAAGAGAGAACATTAAGAAATGATACGCCCAAAGGCTCAGAAAAATGGTATCAGGCAAGGAAGTCAAAAAAGCTCGCTGGAGACAAGTCAGCTCTTAGTGAGGAAGCGGTTGCAACTTGCAGATTAGCTCATACAAACTCGTCTGAGCTTCATGATCCGGACATGGCCAATATTACTCTTGAGCCAGAGGATTTTGACCCCAACTACAATCGTGGATCTACTGCAGCCGAAAGATGCCGAGCCCTCTTTGATGGCTTGATCGGATTCGAAGAGACGATTCAACTCTTCACAGGCTATCAACGCACGGCCGAGAACTTACGGCGTAAAAATAAGAATCCCAAGGACACTATTCCATTTACTTTCGTTTTTAAAGGTCCACCAGGTACTGGAAAGACGCACACAGCTCGCATAGTTGGTCAGATTTTTTATGATATGGGAATTTTATCTACTAATGAGGTAGTCGAGTGCTCTGCTTCACAGCTTATTGGGAAGTACGTTGGCCATACTGGGCCAAAGGTAATCGACTTATTTGAGAAATCACTAGGCAAAGTTTTATTTGTCGACGAAGCCTATCGCCTAGGGTTTAGTGGTCGAAATAGCTTTGGAGACGAGGCAGTCGCGGAAATAGTTGACTGCATGACGAAACCTCGATATCAGCGCAAGCTAGTCATTGTTCTAGCTGGTTACACACGCGAGATGGACCTTCTTATGAAAGTGAATGCTGGGCTTCGAGGTCGTTTTACTACTGAAATCAACTTCCGTCCCATGAAGCCGCGGGCAACTCTACAATATCTTCAAACCTTACTCTCTAAACAAGATATTGAATTGCGGGAAGACAATGATGTTGAAACAAATGAGCACGAAACAATAATAAGGCTACTTATGAAGCTAAGTATGACAAATGGCTGGTCAAATGGACGAGATGTCAACACACTAGCTGGTATGATTACGGAACATACCTATAACTACAGCGAAGTTGAAGAAGATGGTAAAAGCTTGTCTGTCCATAGAAGAGACTTAATCAAGTTTCTTAAGGACATGTTACGACAAAGGATCAAGGGAGGGGTAGCTTGAGACGTTCGCAGGGTTGGCAAGTATTTGGGTGTCTCTGTGAGGAGTATTTTATTCTTCGTCCTATTATCAAATACAACGCATACTTCTTTTAGCGTAATCTGTAGCTACTTGTCTTCACTTCGTTATGCCTATCCAATCTCTTACGTATCAGATTGAAGTTGTTCAGCACTGTGCCATAAGCTACGTTGCTTACCACCAAATCGCCTTGAGAGCGGTAGGCAAACCATCTGGTAAGTTGATCTTATATTCGCTGGCAAAGTGGTGTTGAAATAAATTGGTATCATTACACCAAGATCCATGAACATTATGTTGATCGTACAATGTCAAACTTGTATATGCGCTGTCTTCAACACCATATTGAACATTCGGTTGGAGAATATATGGAGTGCTTGTCTGGGCGCCGATGTGGGGAAGAGGATCAGACATATTCAACTGCTCTTGTCCAAGTCCAACATGTGAGCGACAGGAGTTACCAAGATCTATTAAGAAAGTATTAGTGCTTTTGAAGGGGAAAAAAAAAAGAGGACTTCACCTCATTATACGTCTTACCTTGGTAAATCCCATTATCCACGATGGGAAAGCTGCTCGTAGAGGTAAAATCTTCAAATAGTGAAGTTTACTTACAAAAAGTCTCGTCGCCATGAGATTGAAAGGAGGGATTAAATACATAGGTACTGTTAATGAACCCATCTGGGCGTTCATAGAAAATGGTACACTGGAATATAATTACTAATTAGGTTAGGTATGCAACTCTAGTCATTCATAACCCTGATCTTAGTGTCAATACTCAAACATGTTGGGAGAGTCAACAAGTGACAACTTAAGCCGTACCTCGGGCCAACGCCGTTGCCTCTTGCTCTGGCCATAAAAGAGCATCAGCCTGATAGGTCTCTGGACGTGTGCCACCTGTAATGAGTGTTTAGGATTGGTTCCATGGCTGCAAGGAAGATTATACTGCAGTGACCAAGGGATTCGACGAAAATGAAAGTGACTGCCCAGCTTGCCTCTCGTCGCTTGGAAGCTGGGTCGCGGGACTCTCTTGGTTCTCAGAAGAATTCATGATTGACGATGTTGAACAGAAAGATCAAACGTGGGCTGGTCCGAGTAAATTTATACTCGCATAGCCCCTCAGAGACAACCATCTAGACAAAAGCAATTATTGAATGGCCTACAAGGTTGCCCAGCCGCCTTGCGCAGGCCTATGCCCATGTCTCCATTAGCGCTCCTACAGAGAGAGACATATCCAATCAACGTAAACATCGGTAAATGCATCTTCATTTCGCGCAAATAAACTAGCACCAAATCAAGCTAATCAAACCTACCCCTTCCCGCCCAGCGAATGAGATCCAACATCTGTCTATGCACGTCGATGTATACGGCTTAGAGCAATACTCGCGATGTCGTTGACGGCTACGGAAGCATCATGGAGGTTGGCTCAACTCTACCTCGGAAACTTGCTGTCTTAACTAATTTTGCAACTATTCCAAGCACATACGACCATAGGTAGAGGAGAACTCGGGGTCCCGTCTGCTCCCCCATAGATAAGCCTCTAACCGGCAGATTAGTAGTTGAGTGGGTGACCATCAGCGAACACCGGCTGTTGTATGTTTTCTTTTTTTGCTTTTTTATTTTTTATTCGAGATATAGGTAAATCTTCGTAATTCTCTCTTATAGCCTATTCATACAGCCTTAACGTCTATATTCTTATATTGCAACGGAGGTAGTTCTTTTCACATTATCTACTACTGAGGGCTATATGAAGCTGAAAGTTAATAATGACCTTTCAAATGTGGTTATCTCTACATCACTTACAAGGCTGGGAGTCCCGGATCAACTAGATATATATCACTTAGTAAAGTACAAAGCTATAATATGCTGCAATCACACAAGGAATAATGACTTACCGATAGGGCCGTCGTCGCCTCCACTGCCTCCGCCAGGACACTCGTTGAAAAAGGTCTCGGCCTGCCAATCGCCTGGTTAGGTTCTCTCCAGTAGAATGGGAATAAACAGGGATCCTGTGTATTGGTCGGCTTACATTGTTCTTATCAGGCCAAACATGGTGAAGGTCTGCCCGCCCAAGACCCCCGAAATTCACAAAGTGCTACAAAGCAAATTGTTAACTCTGAACGGCAGTGATTATATGCACATGAATCCATCACATACCATATTCTCCCCGCGGTCTATCGGTGAGTACACAACACCACGGTTAGTCCAATGGAACGAGCTCCCACCATTCGCGTCAACGTCATTGGGCTGGTACCCGTCGTTCTTGAATAATGTTGCGGCACCTGTGTACTTGTCAACATGGATGAGGTCGGCCCGGCCCGAAGCCTCTACATCGGCGAAGCGTATATTGGCCCTGTCCCAACCTTCACTGAACTTGACCTGGCCAACATTTTGGAGCCCCGTTGCTGTATTCAGCCAAGCCGTTATCCGTCCATCAGGCTCCAAGCACAGGATATCCGCACGACCATCGCCACTATCATGCCATTAGCTATAGACTTGGGAGGATCGGTGTTGACTGTGTCTTCATACTCAATATCGGCAATCCGCATGCCGCGGTCGAAAATGCCAACGCCCCATCCCTGGGTGCAGCTAGCGCTCCCCGACTTCACTCCCTGGTTACTAAACTTGAGCAACTTGGCGGCTGCATCGTACTTTATTGCCATGAGTTAGCACTTATTCCGGTTCTTTACGTTACGTTTAGACTTCGTCCCATGAGCCGAGACTGGCACTTGCCCAGGAAACTAGAGACAAGCTGAAAATGGGAAAAGGGAATGTCTCGCGGATGTTCCATACATCGTTATGCCACAAGGTTAGAGCTCCCGTGGCCTTGTTCTGCACAATTACGTCGCAGCGTCCATCGCCGTCAAAATCTGCTAGGTGGATGCCCACACGCGGCCCTGGGACTGACAGCGTGATGGAGATGCTATGGCCCCAATCTGGCGGAGAGTGAACGTTCTCAAAGAAATCGGTCGAATCGGCGTGGCCATCCATGTAGATCCAGACATAATCATCGCTCCCGCTGCCTGTCATGTCGCAATAGAAAACCCCATCGCCTAGGAAAGAGAACCAGGGTTGTTACTTATTCCGCTCGATACAAAAGGGGGTAGTACTCCAAACCTTTCAATTTTGTCCCTCCGGCTCCTTGATTCTCCCATACCAGCATGTCATAGTAAGTGTCTTCTTCCTTGAAGTAGATGTAATCGCGTCGACCTGAGCCGTAGATCCGGCCGAACTTGATCTGCTCACGTACGCCAGGCGTGTTCATACCAGCATGCGTGATACCGGACGCGGACCAGTTCGGCACCTAACCCTCCTCACCAGTCAACAACTCAAAGAATTTCAAATGCCAGGAAAATGAGAATGATGCCTACAATGCCAGCGCCTGACCCACGCTGGTTGATCCATGTATCGACGTCTCCCTGATCACCAACCCACATCCAATCGTCTCGGAAGCTGTTTGGCTGCGAGTCAGTAACACTACCCCTCAAGGAAATACTGCTTTACGATATGGAACTGCAACTTACTCTCCGTTTAGATCAGCTATCAGGGAATTGTTAGTGCTTGATTCAAGATACAAGAAGAGACATCAAAGGGAGTGGAGTCTCGTACCGAGGCGAACGCCGGTCTTATCGCCCTTGTTCTTGCCAGTGAAGACAGTCTCTCGCAGGCCAGTGTCGGTGGAGAAGCCTTGCCAATAATAGTTCCTTCCCTGGCCTCCGTTCCTGGAACAGCCAATGTCACCGTTATCGTGGATGAAACAGACATCAGCCCTCCCGTCGCCGTCTATATCAGCAATCCGGACGTCTGCTGATGTAAAATTTCCACTCGCCGGGACAACCACGCCGATGTTCTCGAACTAATAGGCAAGATGTGTCCTATTAGCAGCTGCTCGCATCTTCTTGATGAAATATCACTCCGGAGTTAGTAATAAGCTTTCTCACCGTGGGAGGTCTTGTTCCCTTGTTGAGGGAGACTGTGATCTTCGTGTCCGATCCAATGCACCAGAAATCAGCTATGGTAAAGAGTACAGTGGTTAGCACGGCTCGGATTCATCGGAGAACCCTGCGAAACAGATATCTCACCAAGTCCATCATTATCCTGGAGGGTTAGATGAAAGCAGTTAGTACGATGGTAGAACAAGTAGCGACCTCAAAGCACACTGTTTGGGGAAGGTTCACGAACAAAATCGGCCCACGCATAATCTAACAGACAACCAGACTGTATTAGCAGAAATGCAACAACCACCCTATGGATCGATATGGGAAACAACTTACTTGGTCCTCCGTCACAATTTTGCTGAACGTCCAGCATCACTGACGACGCAAAACTGCCGTTGCCGAGATTTTCGCGGAACCAGTACTCGTTCTTACCATCCGTGGCAGACCTGTGGTAAATGCGAATCTGTTGCAGTTAGCCAGCATGATCAACCCATGGAACAATGGGCCTGAAACTCGAGGCGTAGAAAGAAAAGGCAGCTTACCCAGTCATCTAAGGCCGCGCTTCTGTCGACACCATTGGTATTGGTCAATTGGGCAAAGAACATGTGCGAAGGGATAGCATCAGACTCGGTCTTGTCTGTAGGCTTTTGGATCCTGCCGTCGACTAGGACGCCCTTGCTAGTGGACTTGTGGACGTAGATGCCGTCATCGTGGCCAGAACCATTCTGCGTAATAATGGGCCCGCGCGAGACACCGGCCTGTTTGGCACAAGTCTCGGTGGGTTGGGAGTCGTCTTGACCGTTATCCAACGGCGCTGATAGGGCAGAAGAAAGTTCATCGATGGCCTGCCACCAGACAGAGGCCATGAACTCGTACCCATAGTCGTTTGGGTGGATAGGATCGTCCGAGAACATGGTCGCTTGATCCATAGCGGCGTTGAAGTCGGCGAGACCTAGCCTGCCGTTCTGGATCTTTGGTACAATCTGGCGGAACTGGGCGCTCAAATCTTTAGCGCAGTCCGTAATACCAGGACTTGGAATTAGGGTTGACATGATAACAACGACACCAGGTACAGCGTCAAAGATGCTTTGAACCAGAGACTGCATTCGAGCCCCGGCATCTGGCAAGTCAATATTGAAACTGCAGTCGTTGGTACCGACGTTAAGCAGTACGAGGTTGGGCTTCATCCATTTTGCGGCGTCCCAAGCCTGTTGTACACCACTATGTCCTGGGCTTTCCGTAATGATCCAGCCGGGATGCCCTTCGTGATCCTTTACACACAAGTCAGCGTACTCGTGCTATATCGAGTAGTAGAAGTAGCGGCAAATGAGGAAGAGGGTAGCCTCTTTATACTAGGTCAATGGTTACCCTGTCTTTCATTGTCCCCGTCTGTCCTGATCCCACCACTGTAGCCAGCACAAGTCAGTAATTTGGCATTTACTTCAGTTGGGGCCACGAATCCCTCACTGTTAACTTGCCAACCTTCCCAGCGCAGTTGCTCTCGTATCCACTTCCTATAGCCGTTATCGTCTGACGAATGTATTCCCTGCGTGATAGAGGCACCTAGAGGCATGACCCTGAGCCAGAAATCCTTGGCGGCTCTGCGACTGAGTCCGATCCCGTCGCTGCCAGTCGCACCGCTGTTGTTGGTCGGTGAAGACGTTATGCCTTCAAACAGCGGAAAGGAGGCGTTCCAGGTCTTGGCGAGGCCAACATCGGGTCCGAAACCTGTCGCGGTATCCTTCCATGGCGATATGACATCTTGTGCGCCGACGTGAGCGGGCAGAGCAGAGACGGATTGAAGAGCCAAGAGCACCGTGCAAACACCCAATTTAGGCGCCATAGATGGGACCTGTTGCAAAGAACCTTGAATACAAGGTTCGGCGTGTATTGTTGAAGATTCTTTTACGCCATCACGACCAGACGCTGATCCTTTATATTGTCAACTTGGCAGATCACTGCCAAACTGCGTATTTAATCGGGCCATGCGTATTCCTTCGGAAATAGCACTTGACTTAAACTGGAAACTGTCTACAACTTAGTGGGTATTCTGGAGGCGTGCAAGGGATGCGGCCGCGCAGACACGGATGCTTGCAGAGGATTTAAGTGTGGTTTTCGATGTATGCTGATCTAACAAGTGCGTTCCCCAATGATCCTATAAGAGACTAATAGCCCTTTTTGTTAGTTGCACCTATGTAACCCAAGCCTTTAGGCACCTACTTAAGTGAGGCGGGGGTATATAGAAGGATCATACTTGTTGGTCATAAAACTTACATATCCTTAAACATGGGTACCCAATTGGAGCATCTAGGTGCGGTCTTGGGATGTGATTGATATGACATCACGAAGCATTAATATCCACGGCTCATCTGGCCCTAAGCCTTCTGCGTATCAGTTGTTGTCGAATTGAGGACCCCAAGCACCTTTCGAAGTAAGTTTTGGCTATTTGGTAAAGACTTTAGGCTCTCGTTGCCGAGGACGGAAGCTAGGCATTGTGCAGGGGGGTCTGCTATGTCTTGTTCCAAGTACAACATTAGTAGGGGATCTCATCACGATACATACTTGACGGTTATCAAGTTCCAATCGTTCTTCGCCAATTCGGGGCGTCGTTTCGGGTAGTCGGAGACTGCTATGTTCATGGAATGATGTATGGAGAAGCCATAAACAGCGGTGGCATATTAGCGTTGTCTTCGAGGAAAAGGCAATCCCGAGTGCATATGGCGCGCCAGAAATTCACCATTAAGTAGCAAATATACTGGTATGATCTACACATCTGCTATCTCATTTGTATAAGGTTACGACCTATTCATGGTTCATGGTTATAAACTGATTGAGGAGACAAACTAGCACATACGACCATAGGTAGAGGAGAATTCGGGGTCCCGTCTGCTCCCCCATAGACAAGCCTCTAACCGGCAGATTAGTAGTTGAGTGGGTGACCATCAGCGAACACCGGCTGTTGTATGTTTTTTTTTGTTTTTTTTTCCTATCTTTTGTATGTACAATTACCTGGTAGCATGGTTGATTCCGGTCATTGAGTGGTAATTGTTGGAGCGCGGGGTATCTGAATGAACATCTCATCTATCAACTGATTTGTTTTGCGGGCATGTGAAATAAGGGGAGCAACCTAGAAAACATAAAAACAAATGAATGACATCTTTGACAACGACACAGTATTAATCTCAAGCTCCCCATAAACTACTTTGAGGCTGTTGCCATATGTGGAAAAGCAATGTGATAGGCAACCTCAATCTCATCTAATATATAAGCAATAATACTGTCAGCACTCAATGCATTCAACAGAACGATATTCATGTAGGTTTCAAAGTTGACTAGATATACGAACCTCGCATTCCCACAATGGCTTCAAAAGAAGTGGCGAAATTGTTCATTGCCCCGATGATATCCTCCAAGCCATGCCGAAGCTCGTCGATGAGGCGCTCTGTATCCATAGACAAGTCGCCTGATGACGCTCGTGCGACATGGGGCATGGCGTGAAGTTTATAGAATTGCATTAGAAGAACGTAACTGGCTTGCATTGCGCAGCATGTACATGTTGGCATAGCTCGAATGATCACCCCGTCAGATGTTTTGGGAGTCGGCAATCTTTGTAGCTGCCGTGCGATTGTTAGAGCTGATGCTACGCAAATTTCGGTAGACCTATCGTATGTGAATGGAGGCGACTGGAGCATGGTGTAGGCGGCGATAGCATCACCAGTGATGCTGGAAGAAGTATTGAGAGTGTTCGGGACTGTAAGATCACAGTGATTCTCAGTAAAGAGTGGAGTGTCTGAGAAGGCTTGAAATCGATGAAGACGGATTCTTGTACTGTAGCATTTGTCAATAAGTTTAGAATACGGAAGTAGAATCAATGGTACCTGGATAATCTGATCCGAGCAAGTCGTCGCATTACTTCTGCTGTCGTTGATTCGTAGGCAGGGTCAAGCTCCATTGAGCTTGAGACAGGTACATAGCTTTCAATCCGAGCGGAGACCTGGAGCACCCATTTGTCGAGCATCTTCATCTGCTCGAAAATTCTGGACATATCCGCGTGCGAGCTTAGATGTTCGTTATAACTGGCAGTAAACTTGACACTCGCGACGCCGATTCGCAGAGCTTCGAGGAAGATCAGCCATACCTGAGATGAGAATTAGTTTGTGCACGTACAAGTGCCGATGAAAAAACGCACTTCTGGATCGGATTCCAATCTGGGATATGGAGTTGTATTGGCTGTCATCATCTACGTTTAAACAAGCCTGTTGATGTTAGCAAGTTCGGATTGACTTTCAATTTAACGTTGTCTGACACTCACACTTTGTCGAACCACAGAACATAGATGAGCACAAAAATACTATTCGCTGGTTAACGATTTGGAATTTCTCCAGGTGTGAAATTACGAACCGTCATCCACCAAGCTCTTCTTTTAGCTTCTGAACATGTGTCATTTTCGAGGCCCAGCCGATGAAGGGACATATTTTTTGCTATTATCAACGCCTGGCTTGCTCGAGCTGTCATCTTGAGTAAATTGGCACGTTCTGTGTGCTCGTAATTACTTAGAAGAAGCAGCGCTAGGATGCTCTCTAGCTCCACTGGCGATTGTGGATGCAACGGATCGCGGGACATTGAGAGTTGCTCAACTGCGGTCATAGAGCCTACCTGGTGATCCGAGATACAGTCAAGATATTCCGAATCTGCGTCAATACGTTGGAGGGCCGCCTGGGCGAATTTCTGAGCTAGAGCTTTTCGAAACGAGACACAAGCCGCAGAGGTACAGTGCGTCTCCTGTGATAAAGGAATCAGAGCAAGTACGGCAGAGAGAGCAAGACTAAGTGGAGAGATCGATTGATGCGGAATCATCCTTTCCGCAGCTGCCAGAGGCCATTGAATGGGACAATCGACAGTTGGACGAGTTTTCGGTGGAGGGAGTATTGGAAAATACTGATGTATAAATATGTAGTATGCGTTCAAACTTTTCTTCCTCGTCAGCCAATCCAATTGTGAAATCAACATCGGAGTCTTTTAAGTAGTCTCACTTACACTGCCTGCTTGCTGTCATATACCCTCGCGCAATGGTCGTCGATTGATTCTGTTACAGAAAGAGTTTCGCTTGTCGCATAGAATTGCTGCTGCTCTCCAATGGCTTCGGGGCGTTTTAGGCCGGCACCTGGGAAAACAAAGTGTTTAATACTCTCAGGAGTAAGGACTGTTAAGAAGTTAGCTATTATTGAAAAAGGTTGACATCAAGAGGAGAAGACAGACGCTGAGTTGAAGGAGACCTCGATGTCTCGCGTTCGTTAATGGGGTTTCTCTGAATGCGCCTTTTCCGTGAGCCTCCTCTTTTACTAGGAACATAAGAGCAATCCCGATCTCTGATTTCACACTAGAAGATAATGTTAGGAACCGGGTTGTGCTAGTATCGCTAAAGTGGCGGGTACTGCTATGCAACTTACGTTGTGGCATGGTAATTCACCATCACAACGTGTTCTCGATGCGCGACTGCGGCCTATTAGAAACAATCTTGAGAGAGTAAGGAAAGGGTATGTACCAATGCAGGCAAGCCAACTTTGCCGGGGGCATTGGCATTTTCTTCACTACTCTTTTTACTTGAGACATGGTATGGTGAGGATAATTGATGTGGAGGAGACAAAACTCGCTTTCCAACAAGACGCTGCAGTTTTACACCAATCACGAAATGATCCTGTGAACTAAGCGCGACTTGGTTGAGATTAATACCAGCATATCTATGGATCGCCAGGTGTCTCTCCAAACACCGCGGGATTTGATGTTTTTGTATTGTTCTATTTCTCGAGCAACAGGACAACTGACTAAGTACGGGTGGCAAAGGAAGATGCCGCAAGCTTAGCTGGCGGGAATATAAGGGCAATAGCGGCCGAATTTTGTCCACTGAACAAGCTTCTGGCCGGAGATCCTTATTGCGGAGTGGATTTCTTCATGCATAGTAGTCGAAGCCACCAGTGGAGCAGAGGCGACCGGGCCGGGTATTGTTCTGCTCGGTGTTTGATCCGGTGATTCAACAATTCTTCTTATTAGCTTTTAATTATTATAATCTGCTTTCTTATACGAACTATGGCCTTCCTTGGCCTACTGTGGACCTGTGGACCGCGAAATGTCTACAATCACGGCAGATTCCAGAGTTTCTTGAGTTTGTAAGTTGAGCGGGCTGGGCCGGGTATTCGGTGAGCCCTGTTCCACTAGTCAGGGACAGCACCCTACTGGTCCAGCTGCGACCAACGATGTAAAAGGCAGTTCTAAAGCTTTACGGGTTTTTATATATAATAAGTATTGAGACCTGCGCGTTTAGCCGACAAAATTCGATACCCTCTGGCATAGTGTTCCGCTGCTGATCTCTTCTTCCTGCTACCTTCGAGAGGGCCCCTCCTTCGAGTAGGAAGAGATACCATCATGGACGGTACTGTAAAGAGAACATGTGCTGTTAATGGAACAAAGGTTTTGCCTGATTCAAGGCACGGCACAGAAGGCATCACCGCCTCCTCGACAACTCTATTATCACCGCCCGGCGAAGTGACCGTAAATCCTACGGTTAATGCCCCGCAAAGCGAAATGGACAAACTGGACATTAGTCCGCCTCCGCTACAGAAGCGCGAGAAGAATATTTGGATCGTTGTTCGCGCGTTTACTCCAGCGTACGTCTACACATTGCCCTTTTCCCTCGCCCCTCATGTCTTGGCCTGGTCATTGGAAGGGCGCGTTGTGATTGAACCTTCTGGTTTGTGTTACTCTGCGCGGATGGAGTCTAAAAGGTTTACAGATGGTTTACAGTCAACATGGGCACTGGAATTGTTTCGATTCTTCTTCATAATATTCCATATAATGGCGCGTGGCTATACTGGATCTCTGTCATCTTCTTCGTCCTCAACCTTACACTATTTATCCTCTTCACGTTTATATCCGCTCTTCGGTATTTGATATACCCTGGGCTCTTCATGACCATGATTAGACACTCGGCAGTACCTCTTCTCTTGGGAGCATTTCCAATTGCCCTCTCTACAATCGTTGAAATGATTGTCCTTGTCTGTATACCGGCATGGGGTCCCTGGACGGTTACATTAGTTAGTCGCAGTAACTAAGTATGAGAAGTCTCAATCACTAACTAAATTCTTTTCAACAGGCATGGACGTTGTGGTGGATTGACGCTGCTATATCGGTCATAATTTGTTACTGGATACCATTTGTCATGTAAGCCACGTCTGTTACCGAACTTTTATAACTATGAAACACAATCCCCAGGACTAACGTAATTGCCAGTATGCATACTCACGATATCAAGTTGACGACGCTTTCTGCAACTTGGCTTCTGCCTATCGCCGCTCCCATTGTTGCGTCCGCCATAGGTGCAGTTGTAGCCGAAGCTTTGGAAAACGAACAGCATGCTCTGTGGACTCTCATCACATCATACTTCCTTTGGGGTACCGCAATGCCTCTGTCTCTGACCTGCTTGGTGATCTTCTACCAACGCCTTTCGATGCACAATCTGCCGCCTCCTGAGGCTATCGTGTCCATGTTCTTGCCCGTTGCACCTCTTGGCCAAGGCGGATATGCAATCATGCAGTTGGGAAAAGTCGCAGCAGAAGTTTTCCCTAAAACTGGCACTCTTAGCAAGATGGGCACCCACTCCGGAGAAATACTATACATGATAGGCTGGACTGTTGGTTTCATCATGTGGGCAAACGGTCTGGCGTGGATCTTCTTTGCTCTTGCCAGCATTAGTCGACGTAGATTTCCCTTCAACATTGGTTGGTGGGGATTTACTTTCCCTCTTGGTGTCTGGTCTGGTGCAACTATTGCGATTGGACAAGAAATGCCGTCCAGATTCTTCAATGTCTTGGGAACTGTAAGCTATACCTTCCCTATTGTCACCGTTCCTGTTTGTTTGGCTATTTCGATTGCTCATTGCGAATTTCTTTGTCACGATATTGGGTACTAATTTATCTGCAACTTAGATTGCGTCGGTCGCAGTAACGCTGCTGTGGATCATGGTGGCCATAGGCACGATCCGAAAAATTGTAGATGGCAAAATCTTCTTGGCTCCAGATTTTGAACAGTGGAAGAAGAAAAAGACCCAAGCCACGGAAGCGGCGTAAGACGTCAGTTGTGTGGAATCTGGCGCACCTACTCACATCGTTTGAGTATCATCGCCTGTTATTATTTAAACTCTTTTAGACATGGAGCTATCTCGCCTAATAAAACAAAATACAAGTCACTTCTTTCCTCCGTCTTCACCTCGCTTCAGAACCGGCCAGATGTTCTCGGGCTGGACTCTGTCCCAGAGACCTCCCTTGCCAGAGCTTTGCAATACCTTGTCCTGTTGACGGAACCAATGTTCTGCGCTTTTGACTCTCTCCGGGTAAATTTCATCTAGAAGAGCATAATCTACCTTGAATAGTTCATATTTAAACGCGTTCCAGAATCCGGTAAAATTTTGTTGCGTAGTCATCGTATTAGGATCCTTTGGATCAACTCCAGCGCCCACTGGTGAGTGTGCAACCCTTGACAAGGCCCCCTTGGTCCAGTACTCATCCAGTGATACATCAGTATACTGTGCTTTATGACCTGTAACATTCTCAAATGCAGTAGCCAAGTCTTTGAAACTGATATGCTCCATGGCAGTTACGAGGTCCATACCGCTGGCACGCTCAGGGTTATCGAATTGCCAACGGACGTAATGGCCACAATCTTCGAGGCAGCTCAACGGCATACGACTTTCACCGAGTGGAACACGCCAGGTGAGAGTCTCATCCTCGATGGTCGGTGTCATGACGGTTTGAGCACCAATAGTCATGTCGATATATGGAGCCACTGTGAAGAGACTTGCGCCCATTCTATCCTTGTTGTCGGCATTTTGGAAGAGAATCCATTGTCCGATTCTTCCTTTCCCATTCATGTGTCCGGAGTTAAACTTGGAGTCATATCCTCCTAGCTTAAGTGCATAGGGGAGGCTACCGTAGACGAAGAATTTGACACCTTCCTCAATAGCAATCTCATATGTGCGAATGGCCCAGTACACCTCGGCCTTTTCGCCCGTGTGAAACCCGTCGATGTTGACAAATGCTCCATCGCAGCCTTTGAAGCCGTCACGAAGAGTCTGTTCATTGTCGAGAGTGCCTCGAAGCAGTTCCACATTGCCCAGAGCGAGAAGCTCATTGGCGCGGCGAGACGAAGTATCCCGACTCAAAACCCGAACCTGATACTTCTTGTCATTTACTAGAGCTTTAACGATAGGAACTCCTTGGACTCCTGTGCCACCGATAATAAAGATTTTGGAGACATGTTGTGAGGCCATTGTGAGCTTCTGTAGAATGTAGCAGACGAAATTGCGGCTAAAGGATTGCATAGGTGAATGAGTATTGTTGATGGTAGCCACTTTAAACTACTTATACACAAAGAAATATAGGCAAGCTTCCTACACTTCGAATTGCCATTTCTGGGCTTATCGAGCAGAGACGTCATCTCATCTGACCCTTATGAATCTAGCAGTAGTCAAATCCGTAGATGCCACAGCATACACAATTTGCCTGATGCAGCCTAGTTTTGCCCGGAGCCAGATCTGCTTAAAGCGCTAACTGTCAAAGGTAATTTTTGTATAACCAACAGGTCAGATGGGCGCATGAATATGTTTGGTTGAGACATTGTCTACGTAGCAACTACCGTGCGGTGGTTGAATATAAATTTGTTCCAGTTGGCACGACATAACACCATCATTAGTAAATGATCGATATTGCAGCGGTCATGTGGAGCAGTCGACTGTATTTGGTGGATAAAGCTTCGTATTAGCCGTAGCGGAACAGAAACTTGAACTTTTTGTTAAACCAACTTGGTCGGCAGGCTACAAACTTATAAAGCAATCTAATATGCTCGTCTATTCAAACTAAATAAATTTTTATATAGCACATAAACAGATAAATAACTACAGTTTCCAAGCGTAATCCCAGACCACCTCTCATTATACCAAGGGTAAATGCCACGAACCCCACCTATAATTCAGGTCTCATTCACTGCTCCCAAACTTGTTTAAGAAAATCTTCCACATCAGCAAGCAAAACTTCGGGCTTCTCCATGGCGGCGAAATGGCCACCGCTTTCATGCTGGCGATAGAACTCAAGAGTGCCGGTCGTCTTGGCCCAAGCTTGGGGGATTGGTGCAAGCTCCTTGGGAAAGAAGGAGTAGCCGAAATGCTTTTTGATGTACCATTCAGGGTTCTCGTGAGCTCCAATAACGCCAGGAGTAAACAACTAATAAACTGATCAGGATGTCTTTGAGAATAAAATTAAAACAGATTGTCCTTACCTGCCGATATGGGTAGATGGATCGTGGGAATGTCTCAGTCAACCAGTATAGCGTAACTGAAGTAAGGATCTCGTCAAGCGGCGGGTCCTCATCGGTCCAAGCAAGAAACTTTTCACCAATCCTAGCAAATTTATTAGCTGCCTTGAATCCTGCGAATGGGATTGTGGAAGGATCGCGTACCATGCAAGAAGCGCAATCGGGTTTGAAGCAAGGACAAGGCCAATGGTACTGGGCTTGGTTGCATGTTGAAGGGCGTATGAAGAGCCGAGGTTCAAGAAGGTATCAGCTCGCTTCAGACCCTCCTTCTCGATGTCGCTAATATAAGCGTCTTTGATGCCCTCTGGCTCGGGCATGATGCAGAAATTTACTACATCGGGTATTAGCATCGTATTTTAATGATAAAGTCGAACATGCAACTTACTATGGATAGCCTTAACCGTGTCAAAAGTTGCAGCCATAACACGCGAAACCTTGCTGCCAATATCTCCTCCCTGAACTGCATATCTATTGCCAAATCCCAGCTCAATCATCAATGCGTTCATAATCCTCGCAATGTTTTGAAGCTGAAAGTCTCGTTTGAGGGGTGGAGGCGAGGAGAAAGCATAGCCTGGCAAGGAAGGAACAACAATATGGTACGGAAGTGTTTCCGGGGTGTATCGCTGAGCCAGGATCTCCATAATGGAATAAAACTCCAGAAAGTTACCTGGCCAGCCGTGCAGGCAGAGAAGAGGGATTGCATCGGGTTTCTGAGAAAACAATGCCACAAAATGGATATTGAAAACATCCCCGCCCTCCTTGATAGGGAGAGTGAAGTTGGGGAAGCTGTTGATGCGGTCTTCACACTTGCGCCTACATGTAATGTGTCAGCCACGAAGCTGCCTATCGGATGGTGTTTGTGAGTTTGAGCTTACCAGTCCCATTTCTCCCATTCTGCTTTGGCTTGAACTAGCCAGTCTCGGCTAATACCAAATCGGCCATCTGTCAATTCATTTTCGTATGTCTTTGGTCCAATTTTGGATAGCTTCAACAGGGTTTTGAAGTCGCTAAGCTGTTGCTCTGGAACTGACACAGTAAAGGGAGCTGGAGTGGACTTTCTGTTGGCGGGAAGGCTTGCGAAGGACGCCATTTTTATAGCTTTTCTAATCGTATGACTTTCTTGAAGATTTGCTTAAAGTTGTTGGCTTAGAGTTATGTTGTTTGATGGTTGGAGTTGGTGTCTGACAGTATCTTCATGATGATGGAGAGCCAAGGCTACTTTATAGTTCTCATCTTAGTTATTTTTCTTTTCTTATCGCTTACAACTCTTTTACAGCATCAATGGAGTTTCGTTCCATGAATAGGTATTCACAAATATGGCCATTGTTCCCACCTGAAGCTACTCCGAAAGCTTGATTCCATGCCTCGGATTGCCTATCGGGGCGTCTCACCTAAGTGTCTTATGCCCAATATGGAAAACCCATCCGCCACTGGGAAAGCATTCTGAACTATGGTTTATGAAAAGATATCGCTTTGACGTCATGCTTCATACGTATTTCCCAAGAAAGGTAAATATTCCAGACTGAGGCCTTGTATAATTGGCTTAATACGTTTGAACAGGATGGAGAGCATGCACTGTCCTTAATTGCTGGCATTCTGGCGAGTTCGAGGTAGATGCAATGATGATTTTACATGCAAGGTTTTATTAGAGAGAATATTAAATTGTGAAATCATGGGCTTGGGCACGGTTTCAACATGTTTATACAGTGGGATGATGGATTTGTGTATTGTAGCTCGCTGTCAAACAAAAAGCAATTACCGCATTAACTGAAAAAGATTCTCCCTATGCTCACTATGAGGTATGCTCACGTTTCCTTGGATTTTTCGTGCGTGAGCTAAGGCGTAATGCCTCGTTTTCCTTCTCGAGAATTGTCACCCTTTCTCGGAGGCTCTGGAGAGAGTGCATCACGTCACCCTGTCCACTGGCGCCGGCGTCTTCTTCTGATGATCTTCTTGACCCTACCCTGGTAGATGAGCTTCCAGTATCGTCAGGCTTGGCCACATCCTTCTTCAACCTGTTACTTCTACGAGCCTCCAAATTTGGCTTGGGCTCTTCGGGCTCGGCTGCAGGTCTTTGAACAGGCTCATTAGCTGGTTTGGTGTGAAGACGATTCGATTTATTGTCTTCAAATGATGGCGGCTGAATATGCCACCCTCTCTTGGTACATGCATCGCAGTAGAAAGTCTTTTGTCGCTCCGATACCTTCGGCACAACACAATTTTGGTGATATGACCGGCAGCACGTGGGGCAATCTAGCATGCTGCCTGGTTTGCGACATGTGTAGCACAATGCATTGTGTGGTGAGCCGCTCTCTATGAAGTATTAGCTGTCAGTATTCTCGACTGTGTGACCAACACTTGGGATTATGATGCGAATGTAGACGCAGGCCCAACGGCTTCAAATAAGCAGAATCGTCGCGAGGACGAACATTACAAATATAAAACGATTGCGACCTCGGGAATTCTGCTTCGGTGTTTGATCGCAGTGAAGAGAATAACTACAGAATAAAACAAAAATATGGAATACTCACTCTTCCATGCATGGTATATGATTTTCTGCTCATCCATGGTCAAAACAGTCCCTGGCACGGCATAGGTAGAGATTCTGTACCCGGCGATGACGGGATATTTACTGATCTCCGCGGTGGACGTCCGCCGTCTTTTGGCTTGAGACTGTGTAGACTCTGCCATGGCGCTTTGCTTCAAAGTAGTGAAATAGATCAGATGCGATGGGGAGGATTCAAGAACCATTCATGAATCAAGCTGTAACAAGCAGCGTGGAGGATTTCCAGGCCAGGCTCTATTATGACCTAGCAACAGGCATCCCGCGAAAAGTGATGTGGAGGCAAAAGAACGGCGAGATGCCGGACTGGGGAGGTTTGCCCAAACCGGCATACGCGGACATTTTAGCCAAAAGCAGCAACGTCATCCTACCGACATTGGGCCGCTCAGCTTGGAGCGAGTGAAAGAGCTTGATCAAACTCAATCTGGGCATTTCTATTTCTTGCCCTCATGTGACATGGATAAAACTGTGTTACGTCTTGCCAATTCTTAATTCCACAGTCCGTACATCTCCTGATTCTGCCAAAGCTTGAGCTGTTACCTCAATGGGTAACATCCTCCACCACCCGCCACCAACACCTCGCCCGGTCGTCGTTGTTAGCTGAGAGAGGGGCATAATATACACTGGTTTACTGCTGTATGAACCAGTAAACGTAGGCTGCGAACGGCAATGTCCCCCGGATCAGCGTGTCAACGATGCAGGCAGCGGCACATCAAGGTACGTGATTTCCGGTGTCTCCCTTGGTGTTGACTTTGCGAGAATGGCCCTAATTGGCAGCATCAGTGTGATGCGACAAGGCCCAACTGCAAGCAGTGTGTGTCTGGTAAGCATGAGTGTCCGGGATACCCAGAGGACTGGAAGTTCATCAACAATGGCGCCAAGCCGCCTCGCAAGAGACAGAAGAGGCAATCCATCAGAGAGGCCAAGGCGCATGATGCAAAGACATCTACTGGGAAACTCATCGAGACAAATGAAGACGCTGCCATAGAGATCCGCCGCACCAACACGGTGTCGACCAGCCAGAGGTCAGAACGTTTGGATATCCCGCCATTGGATTTCTCCAAAGCTTCTGATGATGCCCTACAGAACTTGGATTCATCTATTCCCCTTCAGGTGGAATTGGGCTTCGATCTCGGCGATCATCATGTCAACGAAGCGAGTGTTGTTGGTCTACAGCCTGGTCACTTCGGAGCTCCTTTACCCGCCCCTGAGGAATCCCCGGGATTGATATCCTCTGGATCAACTGGCGAGTTTGAGATGGGGCTTGCTGCTTTAGCCTCGGAGTTTATGCTTGAGAGCGAACAGGAGATTGTCTTCCTCCTCCGGCACTATACGGACAATCTGGGCCCATGGTATGTCCCCATCCTGGCCGCGGACTGCCCTCTAATTTTCTAATGGACAACATCAGGTTAGATATATTCGGAGACAAATGCTTCTTCCAGACCTGTATCCCTCGTCTGGTTGGGAATCACCCCGTGCTAAAATACGCAATAGCAGCACTTGCTGCTAAGCATTTGAGCAACCTGGGTGGCTTCCGAGCCACCAACTGTGGCCCCATGAGCACCTTGGCCTTGACGGAGCTTTATCCCAGTGCAGGCAATGTTGACTGGGCCTTCAAAGCTGCCAGCTATTACCATCAAGCAGCTACACACTCGCAGAACCTGTCCCCGCTTTACACAACTGAAGCTAGTTCGATCTCGACGGATGTTGCAATGGCGAGTAATGCCATCTTGACCGTTTATGAAATGATTGACTCAAATTATGACGAATTTTACACGTAAGTACCTGCCTTATGTCTGCAAGCAGAATCATTCTCAATGCCCCACCCCAACAATTGTTGATATTTCTCATGGTGTTTGCTCTGCAAAAAGATGGGCGAACCTCATGAATTGATTATGGAAAAAAAAGTGAGGAGATCTAACATCGACTTTAGGCGGATCCGGGAGATAAAGAGCGAGCTAGTAAGATACCCCAACGATGGCTCAATATCACAGCCGGCGTTCACACCCTTCAAATTTCACAGCAGCCCTGCGGCTTCGGCCAGCTACTGGCACTGCTTGCCCCACGATCTTCTTAGCTCGTATGATCAAAAAAGGATATCGATACTGGATTGTGAAATCCCGTATAATGGGCTGGAAAACTCCGACGATGGGCTTAGTCTCAATGAGCCTTCATCCATGATCAAGACACCCTGGGTGCAACTGTTTATATTGATAACTCAAATCATTGACAAGTTTGCCACTAACCCTAGCCGGCGTGATCAAGGGACCAAGGATGTGGACCGGAATAGCAGCTGGGACTATCTCTGGAACGCCCTGGATCGGTGGCACTCCCAACTCGATATACAATTTGAGCCATATTCTCACTATAAGCTTTCCAGCCATTTAACACTCTCACAAGGCCTGGTGGAGCCTGTTTTCGACGAGATACTCTTTCCATCACCAGTGTCCGCAGCGACACTCTCATACTATCATTTTGCTCGCATTCTTTTACTCCTCGCTAAACCGACCGACCAATCAAACCCCCAGGCGATGCTGCTTTATTACCGAGAGATATTGACGGACATAGAGGACCATTGTACGAAGATATGCGGGATTGCAGCTGGCCGACCTGGTCCTGCTGCTCGGATACACTCAGTACAGCCACTCTTTTTGGCTGGACAATGCTTGGTGGAGCCACGATTACGGACAGCTGTTGTACAGCTCCTACAAGATGTTGAGGCAGATACAGGATGGCCAACGGCGAGCCATATCAGCAGGCTGCATCAGGGATGGAACAGAAATACCCGGACAAATTGACGTCCGAGAGATAAGAGAGAGCTAGGTTGGTGTGATTCTGGTCGGCTGCAATAACGGACCACATTTTTGGTATGGGCATCTTGTTAATAGGTATTTAACGTTGCGATTTTTCTGTCCAAGCGTTACAGTAGTTTTATCCCATAGATATGGTAAAAGCACTCATGTCAATGTAATGGCTCGCATCTCTCGTATATGCACATAGATATCGGATCTTGCTGTCAGTTCTCGCGTATAAGTGGTGCGATTCTCTTTTCTGGTGCGGCTATTGGCCGCTTCTAACACACCACCTGCAGTGATTCGGCGACTGTAGCACTGGAATCTCGTTGCAACACAACGACAACACGATTTGTTCAAGGGTTCCCCAGAGCAGCGTAGCATTCAATGCAGAAGTGTGCAATCTCTAACAGCTGGTTGTCCAATCCTCGCCCGTGAAGCTATCGACAATTGATAATGTCCAATTTAAAATGCATCGCGTCATGTCTTGTATTCATAATCAAGGCGGTGGGCCCGTATAAGTGTATGAATCTATAAAATCGAGAGACCGCCGCTTCGATGCAATTTCTTGCCCTCTCCTATTTTGCTCGCGGAATTCCCTCAGTTATAGTAATCCACTGTGAAACCGCCGCAAACATTTGCGAGGCGAACTGCTGACAATTGCAGCCAAAGAAGCCCCTCAGCCATCGCATTTTCTTCCCAGTTTTACTGAGTGCCAGCTAACAGCTCCGCAGCCTAAGGTCGTCCGTCCGTGTTTAGCACAGTGTCTTACGCTGGTTGTTGTCTTTTAACTGGCCGGGCTCCCCGCTTTAGGTGCAAATAGTTGCCGTGCGCTTTGACAATTTTCTAATGGGTGTAAGTATGTTGGCAGTATTGGCGAAAAATCGAAGCCGTAGTGTGCAACTTGGGCCTCAACTCGGCTTTCAATTCGGTGCTCAACAATGAGCAACAATAAGTATATAAGTGCCGTGCTTGATCCGGGACTCAGTGTTCAATCCAGTCTGCATCGCCTTCAATCCAGTCAACAACTCAACTACCTTAAAACAAACAGAAACCAACTGTTAAGCCTCTTCTAAGTCTTACCAATTACAAACTTCGCAATGGCCCCTACTCTCTATATCGCCGACGACACCTGCTCTCGCGCCGCTCAGCTGATCGCCAATGAGCTTGGCATCGAGCACCAGCTCGTTCACTTTGATGTGTTCGGCAAGAGCACTTCCAGCGGCGAAGACTTTGCTGCTGTCAACCCTCTTCTCTACGTCCCTGCCCTGAAGCTGGACAACGAGACAAAGGACATCATCTCCGAGACCATCATCATCTGCTCATACTTCGCCGATCAGAAGCCCGAGGCCGGTCTGGTCCCCGCTGCAGGGACCCTGGAACGTGTCAAATACGACCAGTTCCTCGTCCAGCTAGCTACAGAGATTGCCCAGAAGCACATCCCTCTCATGCGCAAGCTCATGACCCCTGAGGGTGTTGAGTTCCACTCCAACAAGCTCCAGAAGGCCTATAAGCTCCTTGACGACCGCCTAGCCAAGACCCCTTATCTGTTCGGTGACAACCTCACCGTGGCCGACGCTTATGTCTGGGGCACTTTCTGGAACTCCCGCTCTGGTGTCGACCTGTCTCACCTTGAGAACCTCGCCGCTTGGAAGGCCCGCCTTGAGGCTCGCCCCGCCGCCATCAAGACCATTAAGGATGAGGCTGAAGTTGTCGCTGTCCACAAGGCCCAGATCGCCGCCAGTGCTTAAATGTCTGGGCTTGATTCATGACTTTTTCTTTACAAACAAATAATAATACAGGAGAAGGTGACTTGTCGAATTAGCGGAGTCTTACAACATACAGTGGGGGGATTTCTCGTATTAGAAGGGTGCAGCTATAGAAACAATGCCACGAGACGCT
Organism: Trichoderma endophyticum; assembly: GCA_035079535.1. Taxonomy (NCBI): domain Eukaryota; kingdom Fungi; phylum Ascomycota; class Sordariomycetes; order Hypocreales; family Hypocreaceae; genus Trichoderma; species Trichoderma endophyticum. Next base: position 877,072 of record JAPMIQ010000004.1, read on the forward strand.
ATAGATTTACGAGATTAAGAATAGAATGCCTAATAGATCAATTAAAAGTTGCTTTTTACATCTTATGAGATTACAAACTTAAATTAGCAGGATGACGCACCAAAAACTGCTCTGATTCTCTCCTCTCTGTGCAACACCTAACGAAGGAGCCGAAAACTGAGCTGAATTGCAGAGGTTACTGATCACATACAGGCTCCAAACACAGCGCCATTCTAGGTAGTACAGTAGCTCGGAAAATGGCCTGAAAACTTGACAAGTTCATCCCGTAATTCGCACTCGGTGGAGTCTCATCCATCAGCATTTAGAGTTACACTTAAGCTCTCCTAGACTAGTTCAATAAACTTGGGATGAACGATGCCAATTGGTTCGGAGCTGTATCCTTGTATCCGTTGATATGCCCCAAATGCGTGAGCTTGGCGTGCAAGGTACAGGGAATTTTTGAAGCCGACAGTTAGGCTATCGCGTTGTTGACACGAATACAGAATGGCAGAGAAGTTGGCCATCTGGCCTCTCTCACCAACCTTAAATTGAGAGAATCCCGACTCTCTGCTTGAAGGAAATCGTCAAAGTCACATCTAGCCTCTCACTTCTACCAAAATGAATCGTGAAGGCCTGCGTTTCAGCTGGAGGTTAACTCTCCTTTGCGGCTTGATTGCCGTAATAGCAAGCCCCCTATTTACCAAAAATCTACTACTCCGCTATTTCCCTCCTGAATCTACCGAACCAGAACCAGAACAGGAACCAGACATCCCCCTGCCCATATACAAGGCAAGCGTGGTGACGAGACCGAACCCTGAGGTCGTCGGTTCTAACCAAGATGAGATGTCCAATTCATCGGCCCACCTCCTCGAGAGGGCGTCCAAAGGTTGGACGTATATACCAAGCGACAATGAACACATGAGCGAAGACACGGAGACAAACAAGCCAAAAGGCCCAGAGTCACGCGTTGTCCTACATCACTCCTTTGGGGATATCAATAGAAACAAGCGGCTAGCCGTGGTACCTTATGGGAATGGTTTTGTTGATGGAATCATCCGGGCGTTTCAGCAAGATCTTCATCTTGTCCTCCGTCCTGATGACATCTGGTTGGCTATTACAGTCCAGCTCAGCTTTTATATCAATGCCCATGCTGAAGAGCTGAGAAGCCTCTTCGTTGAGCATGATGGCAAGAAACAACTCGTCATCGACTTGTCACCTCAGACCATGATAAATCTTGACATACCACACGCGGCAAAACTATTTACCAATTTAATCCAAAAAAATGTGCGGGATCCAGATCTTCAAAGTTGGATGTTGCCCGACTTTTCTACAACGACCGACAATGATATAAGCGTCGCGGCAATGGTCATGATGGCAACTACAAAGGCATATTTTGAGTACATTTTACTATGCGGTTGTGGATTCCCAAGCGTCACACTTGTAGGCGAGAGAGAAGATTGGGTAAAGCTTCTTGAGAAGCTACCCAAACTTGCGACATTCGGTGATGAGCCTGCTGAATGGAGCAAACTACTCGTCAAAGTGGTGGAAAAAATGATTGAAACGTTTGATCGACCAGATGATGAAGCTACGAAAGAATTCTGGATGAAGGCAGTCCACAGAGCTGGTGCTGAGGCATCAGGCCGAGGAATTGACACGCTATCGGGGTGGATCACGGCATTCTGCTTCTGGGATAAAGAAGGCCAGAAGAATCGTCAATACACAGATGAAAACATCAAAATGTTCTCATTCGACGGAGAAGGAGACGAAGACAGAAAGAGACTCGTTATTGATGACGTTGTTTTCCCAATCATCAGAGCTAAAAACGTGCCACAGGCCGTGGTCGAAGTCCCCGTCAAAGTTCTAGATACGTCGACAATGCTTGACTATGACACAACCATTATAGCAGGTTCTGTGGGTATGACCGCAACTGGTAGTGAGAATAAGGGGGTATTTGACACTTTCCAGCCACGGTCGGGCTGGTGGATGCTACTCGATGAGGTTAAGCCGATTGATCGGGAGGAGTTGGATAAATATGTAGATATTCGACGTGAGGAGGTGAGCGTGCCTTGAAGGCTACGCAATGGCCCATCACTACGGTATAAACAGAGCTTAATGCATGCGGAACCTATTAAATATGCGTCTTTCACCTCAATGCCACAAGTCTTTTTTATCCGTACTTTCATAGTCTCTTGCATGACCCACTCCATGGCATGTCCGAGGTATCTCATCTCTGCAGTAAGTTTGAACGTATTGACATCATATTTCACTCATGAGTTTTAGGTTATCTTCGTTCACATGTTCACTTTCTTCTCGTCATTGACTTCTATTTTACGTGTTTCATTCCATTCCTCAACATGCCCATCGTCCTCGGCTTGTTGTCCGCATTATCTACCTCTTACACGCCGGGCACCATATCACGCACTAGTATCGTATTTGCACAGCGAAGCATTATATTTCGAACTAAATGTGGTGTTTTACGAGGTGCTATGCCCCCAATTCAGTGTGATATTGTAATCTTCATGCATAATGGTATACTTAATTGATCCTTTTGCTGCCCGATGGCGCTTCTCTCTTCTTCTTTTTTACGTGGCACCGCTGGCTTAGTTCCAATAATTTCGGGACACGTACGCACATGTCCAAGCTGGATCAAATCAATAGCTTCTGGTGGGTTTACTGGAAAGATATGGACCTTGTTTACCCCGCCAGTCAGTGAGTAGGACCAGCTACAATGTCTCAGATCAAGATGGTGCATAGGCGAGGAGTGTGAGTGAGTGGTCAGGCTATGTTGGCCTACATGATGTAAGGGCAATGCAGGCAGGATATTAGAACGGCGAATTTGAATGCCACGTATAAATGCAGGGTCAATTCATGCGCTTTTGAATGGCCAGTCCAATGCAATGGTTGGCTACAGGAATGCGAGGGAGTAGAATGCGAGGACGTGCATATGCCCAAACCGCGGATGCTGCTCCAGATGCCATCTCGTCAAAATCACCAATAATATTCACACTTGGGACCGTGTGGTTATTTTTACAAACCGAAAATTACAAAGCCGGCACAGATCTCCGAGTGATGGACCTAGGCTTAGATCCTGTCCGTTCCTGACTACGAATAGGAGAGAGCTGTTGCCTCCGCCCTTACAGCAATGTCAGCTCCGAGTGTGTACATGTATCTTGGGGTGGGGTAGCGTGACACCCAAGGACGCTATTGTTCTTCCTCGTAGCACTCAATAATGTTGGATCTCTTGAGAGTAACAGTTTTACCATGGATGCACTTGCACAGCATAAGAACACAAACACAACTTACTCAGCTATCTAGAGAACCGCCTCCGTTGTGCAAATGGCCCGAAATGCATCCTTGGGCAAGCCGCTATTATCATTTAGCTAGTAGCCAATCCACTCACCTCTATGCGAAAAGAAAAATGGTAGAGCACATGGCTTTCATAAGCCTAAGCTCGTATCTAGATACAAAAGTTGATTTGTGACAAATGGAGTTTCTAATGCTCAATGCTTCATAATAACATACGTATCTCGCTCCCATGGGCTATAGCGGGGACGCGGCTGATATGCATGAGCCTTACGCACAACTGCATTCACCGGCTGCACGTTCCTTGTCCTTGGAAACTAGATTCCCAAGGCGCTCCAAACGACACCCGTAGATACTTCTACCCGACAAATCGCTTCTATTAATGGTTGGAGCCATTGATCGGTGAGACACTTACATAGAGTAGCGTCATGCAGCGGCTTCAGATTCGTGTCGCCCAGATAGTTCCAGGCTCTTGTGGATGCACCAAAACATTGCTCTATGACCCCGGTCTCAGCTTTCATGGTCGCTTGTGTTTATAGCCGCAGTACACTGTATCTTGTTCTCCTCTTTGCCTTTTGTAACACAGGAATAATTTTTGGCTTCATTTTAGAGCCTAGGCTTTAGTATCGGAAAGAAGCTTCGTATAAAGACGTGTTGGTGTGGTGTGGCAAAATATACCTGTATGTATTAATTCCACCCCATTTTATCTATATAAACATGTCTCATGCCCTCCTGTTTCCATTCCTTATTCTGTACGCAGTATACGCAAGCAAGCAATCTTATTCATTTTACAAATTATTTTGACCACAATCTGCCTTCCATCAATATGTCTACCAGCTACACCATCTCTGTAGAGAACCAACGCGGCGCGAACACTAACTATGCTGTCTTTATGAACCCTCCGGAGTTCACTGGAGGCCAGCAACCTTGGATGAATGTGTGGTACACCTCGTTCGTTCCTTATCATGGAAGCTTTGAAGTCCGTACCGGAGCGGACTTTTATGCGTGTAGGAAAATATCTGAACTACCTAGTTCACACATGTCCATCAATGCTAATGAGAGACTTGACAGGGGTTGGCACTGTGCCTACGGCACCAGCGCCAGGCGTTGTAGTTACCAGTGGTATGAGCTTGTTGGCTCGTCTTGGTACAACGGGGGTCCCTGGAAGTGAGGAATAACTGTCCTAAAGATATGAAACAAGATCAATAAGCTAACGACTTTTCTAAATAGGCACTTTTGACAAAAAGATCATTCAAAGCTTCCCCACGATTACCGAGATCGAGCCAAGTGCCATTCCTGGTGCCTTTGAGATTAAAACTGGTGACGATTTTACGGTTCCCAACAATACCTATCTTGTTGGTCTTGCGAAAGTCAACAACCGTGGACAAGTTGCCCCAGTTGCTTCGGTATGCTGATCTGGCCATCCCAGAATCGTGGACTATCTGCTGACTTGGACTTCCAGATTGCCCCACGCAACAATATGAATATCCAGATTACTCCAAAGATGAAGTTCTTCGTCTCCGAAAGTCAGCAAGTTTCGGGTGAGATTGTTGACTATGATGCTGTTGCTAGAGACGGTGCTAGCATTGACTTTAGCAGTGGTGAAGGCCAGGGCAAATTCTACGCCCGCGTGATCCAAAATGCCGACGGCACGTTTACCGTTACTTATTATGACAACTTCGATTAAGAATCGGGTATAGCTAGGGATCCGTACCTAAACTTAGTCAAATAGATACAATCGTCATAATAATTGTGTCTATTACATGGAACTAATACGTATCAACCTCCAAACTTTAGAATCTCATTTTCATCTTCCCTACAGCTAGCTCGATACCTGGTATTGTGTGTATTTCGATCCCGTGAACAATGGAAGACTAGTTCCTGATGCGGCATAAATAAACTCATCTGGTAGGTGCCTAGTCATTAGCTGTGCAAAATGCATTGAGATACGCCCAAGAAGAGGGGCTGGACTCGTCAACCACATTTTCCACACCTTTGCTGTCCCAGACAAAGCCGTAACGATCAAACAAGCCAGCCATTCTCGCAACCCGGATTAACTGTAAATCGCCATCTGAAACACCCTTGGCCTCTGCTAAAAAGGTCTGCCAAAATATGCCCTCGAGTTCTTGGCGGTTATCATAGTAATGCCCCCCCTTAGAATCCATGTAACCGAGAAGATTCGCAAAGCCCCATAGGGAAAAGCCGAAAGGAAGGATCGTCGCCTCGGCCCAGTCGACAATCCCTGTAATGCAACCAGTTTTAGAGTTTATGAGCACGTTCGTTTCATTAAGGTCTTGGTGAGTAAGAACAAAAGGGAGTCTCTCCGAGAAGAGCGATGGTAGCTCTCTGAGAACCGCATTTAGGTTTGTCGCAAACTGAGACGGTAATAATCGGGAAAGACGGTCGAGTTTAGAGCGAAACTCGACGAGTAAGGCAGTAATCTTATCTGGACACAGCCGTTGACCGTTGTTCCACGACTGAGCAAAGAATCTATACTCTGTTAGGCGAAACCTGAGATGAAGCAAGGAGATTGCAGATATACTTCGCAAGGTCTTTGGCGGTGTTACGTTGTCGGTACCTGGTTGCTGGAGATTGTATGGTAGAGCTGTCGCATGCCATAATGTAAGCAGTCCCAGGAAGCTTGTCCATCTCGTAGATGTGGAGAGGTCGTAATTGACCGATTGTTCCGTGGTACTTGTAACCAGTCACAAACTGTGGATGTATCGTCTTGGCGAGGTCCAAAAGGATATTGTCCAACTTGGAATCATGGATTCGAAATTGAAAGAGCTTGGACCCATCTGCCCCAGCCGTCAACGTGTAGCTGAACGCTCCCTGGATCTGGACGGGATTCACTGGCCCACCGACACGAGACAGCGCAAAGTCATCACATTGCTGCCTTATCGCAGACGTGTTTTCTGTGAAGAAAGAGTTTATTGCGCCAGTCAGAGTGTAGGGAGCTGCCATCGAATCGATGGCCAACAGAGCAGTGGACAGAACTGGAGAGAAAATTGAACAAGTTAGAGTGTCCTGTGTGTTGGAAAAGTTCCCAACTTAAATACGGTTGGGTCGGACAGAACGAGAGCACGTGAGATTTCATGTCTGTGATATGCTCAGGCAGTCTCGCTTTCACTTTGTGTTGCTCAATCCAGTCGGTCTCTCTCTCTAGGTGGCCTGGTAAATGGCATTCATCATAAGTTCTCATGTCTACATCTCTCCAGCATTCCATAAATGCATGCATGTATCAGGCCCCTATAAAAATACCTCAATTTCATCTTCTCCACGCATTTGCCGCCACCAATTTGAGGCATCTTGCATCTCGTTGTCTTCTTTAAGCAAAAACCACCATTTCCTCGTGAACCATGGTTTTGCCTCCCAGCTTCTCATATCCCAGGGTACTCCGTTACCTCGGGTGCCAACGCCATTGTCAGCGTTCCCCCAGCAGGTCAAGCCGCCTGATATCATGTCATCGAACAATTCTTGCTGATCTAGTAGACAAGGATCGTTGGTAGCGAAAGTGACCGCTCGCTCTCTGAAATGGGGAAAGATGATCAAGTCGAGGTATGAGGCGTGTGGCTGAGAGAGTTGAGTCAGGCTTGGTCGAAGGTGCGGCTTCACAGTTTGCTCGAAATAGTGCGCTGCGGTTTGTACAGAGGTGGCGTTGCTGAATATGTAAAAGGGAGAGGGTCTGTCGTTAAGATAGTCTTCAGAGGCAACGCCAATTGAAGCCGCGATTGCCAGAGTGGCTGCTAAGAATGTCATATCACGTAAACGGATATGATTGATCAGTAGGAACGGCGTCGGTGGGATTATTGTTTGCCGTTCTCTCCCCCCATGGCTTCCATCTACCCCCGTCTGATCTAGGCGCGTTGACGCGGTCAAAATATAGCTGTTCGACGGTATGGAAGATGAATAATCTTGGATCTCCGACACAGAGAAGTAGTTGTTTGGAGTGTTAGGTTCCAGCTCTCTAGATACTATCATGTCATTATAGTCCCACTGACTGGTACCGGTCGTGTCATTCGGCCTTCTTGTACTTGGTAAAACGAAGGGTTCAGCTTGGGGTGGAGTATTTTCCACGTGCTGCCAAACATCATTTTGTGCCTCAAGAAGTCGGAGGGATGGGGATAAGAGATGGTTAAATTTAGTAGTGACTTTTGGTTGATCTAACCCTTGGGGCGGTATCAAGGTGGCTGTTGCATGAGGCTGGTTGTCAAGTAGCGCGGCCACATCGGATGACTCGTCATCAATTTTGGACTCTGTTCTTGCTGATTCTTCTTCACTAAGTTGTCGTTGCTTAAGTCCTAGTAGCATTCATGAGCACATGAGCTGATATTCTCGAGGGAGGAGAACCGCATACTGTATCTCGCCTGGGATGCTCGATTCTGCGCTCGTCTCGCAGGAGTAAGTAGACGCCGCTTTCTTGCCACACGTGGGCGTTTTGGTGTGGTTGACTGGAACACAAGTTCTAACCCAGATGAGTTTCCAGAATAGCCAGCTTCATTTATCTTGGTCATTGGTAGTAGGTGAGTTATAAGTTATATCCACGGGATTGTAGATTGTAATGTAGGTTGGCAGAGTTGAGAGTTGGGGCAGAGTTTGCGACGCCTCCCATCGGCCGTTCGGTGTCTCCGCGAAAGTTTACTGTTCATGTCTGGTGTAAGAATGTACGGAACAGAGTGCGATTTGTTGGTAATACATTAGAAAGACATGTAATACTGTAGACTAGTTACATAATTCTAGGTTCAAGGCGCTCAGCATTACACTCTGCCCCAGCCTTATTTGTTGTGGATGGGCTTGTTTTCAGTGCCCATCTTTTTAGTGGAATTTCTGGCACTGTACTCTTGGAACCAATTGTCAACTTTTGCTGCACACTATGACTTCTTTTTTATCTCTCAACTATTTCGTTTAGTTGATTGGCATGTGCAGGAAGCCAAAGATGAGTGCAAATTTTGCATATTATATTTCAGTCTAAAAGAGCAATTTTTCTGACTTTCCGACCTGAAGCTTGCCGGAGTAAATGAATCGCGTATTTCAGTAGACTCTTTGCTCCTGTCCCTCCTTAGGAAATAAGCCATTTGGCTTACTCCCATTCTGCTGCACTAAATGCCTAGAGTAGTCCGGAATAGGCAGTAAGCCACGATAATAGCACTGACACTAAGTAATTGGAGCTGTTTGTATATCATCCTGAGAAGTAAGGGCGGGAGAGGGGGGAGGGGGTTTGTGGGTTTGCTTCTGGTTACACACCAGTCCAGAAGTCGAACCTTACTCATTAGTATTGTAGCAATGCAGGTCTCTGGGGAGGGGGGAGAGACGGCTTGGTTAATTTTGGCAAGCCTGACTGTTGTTTCTGGTGATTCTGGAGACACGATATCCATTACCTGACTTCAGTAACTCCCTTGATCTTTGAACGCCGCGATTTACTCAATGCCTAAGAAAAAATCGTGATGTTAAGGAGGCCCATGCGTATTCCATACTTGCTGTTTGTATGCGTTCATGAAACATTGGAACATGGTTTAGTGGTATGCTGAACGATTAGTTCAGGGTATTGAGTGCCTGAATACTATCTAAATGCGATTTCCCGCCATCAACATTGACAGTTTACAGAAAGGTACAGAGATTGCTCTCGAATCAAAAATACATAGGTAATATTCATATAAGCTAAGTGTTCAACTACGCAAGTCCCCCTTCATAAGGGGTATCTGCAGGAGGATCCGACCAAGCTTCTGCCTTTCCATTTATATATTTCACCTTCAATTTGCCGAGCTCCTCCATTTTACCTCCGTCGGATTTGCCGTCGATTGTCCCAGCATTAACAAATACCTCAGTGATTTCCTCTCCACCATTTGGAAACGAAGCCATGAGGAAACCACGGACGCCGCAATGTGGGCAAAAATAGTGATGCATCGATTTGGTATGGAAGGTGTAATCAGAAAGCGCTGATACTCCCGCCTTCGGCGATATAATTTTGAATGAAGACTTTGGCTCAGGTGACAAGAGCGCATAGCCTGCTTTACGGCAAATAGAGCAGTTGCATTTTTGAAGATGTGATGATTGTCTCGAAAGAGAAAACGATGCCGAATACTTCAAGTAGCCACAATGGCAGGAGCCATCATAAAGTTCCGTCTGGGAGATAGGTGCTGGTGAATCAGGAAGACCGTTGGAAGAGTTGGTAGACATATTCCTGTTTCCAAGGGTGGTAAATGCAAAGTTGAATCGGTTTCTGGAGATTTGAAGTAGTCGGCTACTCTGCAAAGAGAAATAACAAGTCAGAACACAAATTAAAAACCCAACGATATAATGACAAGTTACATTTTGAGAAAAGAGTCTTCGAGAAATACGGCTGCAAGAAGCCATTGAGAAACTAAGAAAGCTAAACGTGAAGAAAGTTACAAGAGGCACTCTCTCATTTCAATTTGAAAGAAGATTAAAGAAAGAAAAAATCTACTGAAGGATGATACACTTTTATAAGAGTAGAAAGGATTTTGCTCTTTTATAGTAGACAGGAAGCAATCAACGTGGAGTAGAGGGAATGATGAATTGATGAGATGGATTTTTGTTGCTTGGTGGAGTCTGATCCAGATACTAAGTAGCAATGGCTTTACTAACAGTCAATGGGAACTTGATATTGCGGGGAGCTTACAGCGCAAGCAAATCATTACCTTATTGGAGATTGGTTCTGTCCTCTCGTCACTGTTCTGGTCCGATGGCAAAGAATGGCTTACTGCCCTATTGAGTAGCTATTGGACATTAATCTAGGCAAATCTTTAGCCAGTAGCGCCATTTGAAACAAGCCGTAGTACGATTTATATGGCATTAAAGAGATTCCAAAGAAAGAATCACTGCATGTTCCATTCGCATTATCGTTGAGATTGGCTGATTATCTGGCGCGTCACGCCTCTTGGCTTGTTTTATTGTCAGCCTATTGAATTGCTAGATTACTAAATAATCCATTCTTTATGTATTACCAATAACGAATTTTAACTCCCGAGAGCTTGGATTTCAATATGTCGCCACTCTTCATCGCAGTGTCCTGTTTGCTCGGTGACGCCACTTTGTCTTAGCCGCGTTCTGCGTATCATTTTGGCAACACCTCAGCGTCCTATCGGTAGAAATCATCTATAAAGGGGATAATTTCTCCCTGTGGAATCTCTTGCACCAAGGACACATCCAAATTACTCTTCAACTAGAAAGAAGAAGAAAGGAAGTGAGTCCATGGTCGCCCAATACATGTTATTAAATGTTAATCGAATTTTACAGTAACAGTTTCAACTTTACGACAATTCATCCGACTGTCCTAAATTGGCAGCAGAGACAGCAATGGCGAACAAACAGGCTCATGAGATCATTGTCGTCTACTTCAAGGATGGCATCGATTATAAGGAGCAGCTTGAGACTATGAAGCAGATCGGAATCAACTCGTCGAAAACGGAAGGATTTGTTTCCCGGGAGATCTTTCATTGCGAGCCCGATAATCGTTGGGTTGACTATTTCATTTGGCGCGATATGGCAGCAGCAGACGAGTCAATCGAAAACTCCAAAAAGATACCCGGCGCTGCCGAGCTGTTCGCCAAGATCGATCAAGAAAAGAGCGTTTGGTCGCGTTATTACAAGGTGTCCGACAAATAAGGTGCTTATATCTTTTGTTGTCTGTGCATCAATAGTGTAAGGCTGGGCATACTTTCTTCAACGGCGGGTGGTCAACTGACCCTGCTGGCTATGCACAAGCATGTATGAGGGAGATTGTGGTGAAGAGAGGATAGATGGAGATGATAAAAAGAGCGAATAAATGAGTTGGACATACGTCTTTGTAACTTGCTGCCAACAACGCCGAGGTCGGGCATGACCTTCGCTGAGCTGTTTTAGTCTTCAGATGCAACTTTATTTGGTTCAGAGCTAGCGAGTACTCCAAAAGAATATATACAGTAGCTAGGTATAATTATAGATAAAATGTCAATTGGCCCAAGGCAATTGTTCAAGTAGCCGCAGCTGCGGTTCATGCTTGACAAATTCCGGCGTTGACGCAGTCTCTATATGCTGTGTATAGATAAACGGCGAATGCCTGGCCCTCAGGTGATCCGGCAGTATACTTAGCTCTATCATGCCAGTTATATGGGTTAACAGCAGGGGAGAAAAGGCCACCGCTGTTCTGCTTCTGTGCTAGAGACTTTCTATTTGAGTCGGCCCAGGTGATGTAGGACTGCGGAAACATATTAGGGTCATTAACGGCCATTCGATATGCCACAGCACTCAAGACTGCGGTTCCGGAAATTTCGCCAAACCAACTGGAATCGTTAAGGTAATTGCGCAATAAACCGCCGTCTAAGCTCGATTGGATCGCGCCGTCAAGAATCTCTTTGATCCACGCCTTGAGTTGACTGGCTTGTGAAGTCATCGAGGCTGAACCACTCCACTTCTGGAGTGTGTGCAGCACTCGCACCATGCCATAACCGGCCCAACCGTTGCTTGTTGACCAAAGGCCCGTGTCTTGGGATTGGGGACCGATGATGTGTTGCCAGCTGAGACTACTGCCCTTCAGAACAGCGCGTTGCAGGCCGCACTGTTGGACCGTAAGAGACATCAATGAGGTGTCATTATGCTGAACGGCAAGATAAGCCACTGTAGATAGACAAATGATATTAGCTGCGCATTCTATATGTTTAAACAACAAGATGAAATGACGTACAGAATGGGAAAGACATGGCCATATTGTCAGCCCACAGCTCGGCAACATCCGGTCGATGAGAAATCGCACCGTTACTCCATCGCGGGGCAACATTGAGAAGAAAGTCAGACTCGCGGTTGGCCGCGCCGATGTAGACACTGTCCGACTGGCCAAGAAGAATCGCTGAAACACCCAGCGATGCCGGATCGCCGACCGCAGTATCATTGACAAGTGTCTGCGAATTGCGGTTTATGAACTGCTTTGCATATGCAAGGGCGGTGGTGCTAGGGTCGGCCTGGGGAACTTTGCCATTGGGGAAAGGATTGGATCCAAAGACAGATAGCTCAGGGTTATACAGCTCTAAAAGAGCTTCAGCGGCTGTGCCCCATTCCCAGGAATGAGAAGATTTGTCGACCATCACCTGGGACGCTGCGTAGGCATCAAAGCCGGCATCGACATCATTGACGGCATTGGCAGCCTTGGGAAGGGCAAAAAGTAGGAGTGAAAGGAGACCTGGATTGACGGACGGCATCTTGACTCTGGTGATGCTTTGTGTTCTTGCGTGCAAAAATTTCTGAACGGGCGAAACAATTGTATTATAATATTTTCAGGTGCCATGTCAGATTAGAAATTGAGGTTGATTTTCAGGAGATTTGTCTAAAAGTGGAAGGTATCATTCATTGAGGCCATCAGTTCACTGTCAGACTGCATGTAAGCGTCTTCGCATGGATTTTTGGGGCGGCAAGATTCGTTTGACCAACTACAGAGAGTTGCTGATTGAAGCTTCGTACCGGCGGCTGTAAAATGGGAAGCTCGCGAATTGTACCTGATCCGTAATACTCAAGGTGAATGGATGCACTTGTCTTTTTCCCGAGGGCTGTGAGACCGTTGTTTAGCGACATGGCGTTTCCTTGCATATAAGCCAGTCTAACAGCCACAAGGTAAGGTAGGTAGTTATAGTTACATGTATGCTTCATTCCTTCTGCGTCACCTCCTCTGCGAGTCTCCATCCAGCTCCGTCTAGATGCTTGAAAGCCCCATTAAAAAGAGGAAAGTTCTCCATAGTCAGGCATTGTGTGTAACAATATGCAGAGGGAGTCTTGTTCTAGTACAGTGGATACATGGTGGGCTATCTCGTATAGCTTCTTTCCCTTGCCGTTAACTACCTCCATTGATGCTCACCGGTATGCGTTGCCTTCGAATTAGCGTTACACCGCTTGGTGTCATGGAACAGACTATGTAGCTGTTAAAACGACGCTGAGGTTTGGTTGAGGCTGGCCAATGCCACAATACGAGTACGCAGTCAGGACAATGGCTGAGTAAATTTGTTGATGAAGCAATCTATGCAGCATTTGTCGCCAATTGATATATACTTCGTGGTCTATCTACTGTACCATTTCACATTATTCATTTCTTGCCGTATTGGTTCAAAGGCCCAGTGCGAGTTCTCGTGATAAGGCGTGATGTATGTTCAATGTTATGTGCTGACGGTGAAAAGACAAAGGATGTTACCCGCAATATCTGTGTATGGAGCACACTTCTAGTGCCATTCAGGTGATTTAGTCTTGTCACTGTCTGATCGACTCGATCTACCCCCTAGCTTATTTACGGATGTTTATGGCGCACGCATTTCGTCTTATTTCACATACTCTCCTTCGTATGTAACTCAATTCTATATAAATCTTCTCCTCAGTTTCTCTAGCACATACGACCATAGGTAGCGGAAAACTCGGGGTCCCGTCTGCTCCCCCATAGATAAGCCGCTAACCGGCAGATTAGTAGTCAGGTGGGTGACCACTGGCGAACACCGGCTGTTGTATGTTTTTTCTTTTTGCTTTTGTTATATTTTTCAGGTGGTGAATTGTGACTCTGGTTGATGTGATCTGTTTGTGATTCTGGGCTGATAATTAGCGTGGGCAACTTTATCGCCATAGGCTGAATCCTTAGCGGGCATTTCCTTTTCAATCATAGCCCACTTTCTACATCCGCCGGTTTGCAAATAATTTGCAAGTCAAGCGTCATCGCAGAATGTTTGCCATTTGCATACCTAGGCAACAAAAGAATTGCAGTACAGTACGATTAATGTGATCAACCGCTTTCAAAATGCGTTCTCGAGATTTTCTATAGCTCTTTGGTATCCCCTTGTAACATTCTATTGTGTTCATAGGAATGGGCTAGCTGCAACACACTCTCACGTAAGGGAATACACAGATTTGGTACCATATAAGATATAATAAGATCATACTATTAGACCCTTAAAATATAACCAAAGTACCTGTTTGTTGGGGAAAAGTTTATGCTATCAAACGTAATACCAGGAACGACGCATTTTGATGTATGTCTGACCTCTCAGAGGCGAGTTCGTACCATACTAAGCCCCGATTAGATAAAGCCTGAAGCCCTATTGGCAACTGCTTTGACTCTACCTATCGAAATAAACAAGGCCACTTTCAAAACTCGGAACTTGAGTCCGTATCCTCGCTGTCAAAGTCCAAGCCTATATCGCTGGAAGCCTCATCCCCCGGAGCTACTGCGCCAGCCTCACTGCCCACTACAGCTTCCATCTCCTCGTCCAATCTTGAACCATCTGCCAAAGTCAAATCGGTGTCCATGTCGCCAGGATTTGCCACAGATTCTCTGCGCCGCGCCAATACTGTCTGTTTATAGAGAGGTCCTATCTCGTCAAAAGAATGACCTGAATCGTGGATGTCATCACGACGGCCGAAGCACTTGAAGCAAAAGGAAACCTGACCAGCACATATTTGACATTCCCAGCGAATCCCCAGAATTTCCTATATCAGCCATTAGCATAGTTGACTCCATAGGCGTACCAACGGTAATACTTGCCGTAAGACAACTCTCACACTTCATCGCCTTTTGATCCCCCGGCATGCTTCTGTGGAGGGAGTCTTTCCATTCTTCTGTATCGCCACCTGAGTTAACTCTTGTACTTTCTTTGGGCGTGAGATGTTCATCCCATGCAGAATCCCTATCTGCAAAACGAGCCAGCTTTAATGCCGACCACGTAACCACTGGCTTAGAGTCTTCAACTCGCCTTCCTCCTCGAATCCATACGTCAGCACCTCTTTCACGCAACTGAGCCACGCTTTCAAAGGCACCCGTACGACTTGCCCATAGTAGCGGCGTCCAGTTGTCATCATCTGTCGCGTTGACGTCGATGTCTTCGAACCGGCCTAGCAAATATTCGAGGTTGCCCTGATTACTTACTGAAGCCGCAAAATGAATCGGCAGGCGACCAAGCTTATCTCGTACATTGATATCGACACCTGCTCGAATAAGGGCAGAGAGGCCGTCTTTCCATAAAGACGCTGCTGCAACGTGAACTGCACGACGCCCCTGATCATCGGCCATATCAAGTCTCGCCTTACGCCGGATGAGCAATTTGAGCGCCTTCAATCCGGCGCTGTCGGGTCCACATGCCATATGAGCGGCTCGAATAATGGGGTATCTGAATTGACCACCTGGTTGGTCAAGCGGAACTTTGACCTCATCAACGAGATAACGCACCATCTGGCTGCATGCTTCCTCATCATCTATGTGAAGTGCCGTGTAGAGAAGCGACCTGCCGTTCTCCGGCTCTATAGCTTTGGGATCAGCACCCTCCTGTATAAGCAGTTTGACAAGGTCCAAGGAACCTTGTGTACAAGCTAGGTGCAAAATACTGCCCGTACGAGAGGCTCCGCACTCGATGAGGTACTTGGCCGCTGCTTCGTTACCCTTTCGGACGGCGACGGCCAAGGGAGTATATCCATCCCGATTCTTGCTGTCAACTGGCACCCCGGCTTTAATCAGAAGCTGTAGCACAGAAATGAGCGTATTCTTTTCAATCTTATGCAATAGTGTATTTCCTTTCTTGTCCAACTTTTGCGCTGCCGATTCTTTGTAAGGTCCGGATAGAAGCATTCTGAGGCATCGTTCAGCTTTTTCAAGATTTCCAGCCCGCATGAGTATATCCGAGGCCTCTATATCATTTTTGCTACGGAAGTGAGGATCCGCACCGGCCTTCAATAAGAGCTCCACGCAGTCGGGCTCACATCTCTGGCAGGCGATTAACAAAGCCGTGAGACCAAGCTCATCTTCAATGATAAAATCTGAGCCCACACTCTTCGAAAAGATATCAGCGGCCCCGTATACGAGGTCCAGGCTAGGCTTAGAATCCGATTCCAGCAAGACTTTCATCGTCTTTGAGAGGCCCCATCGTGCAGTCATATGAAGAATACTTCCAAAAATACACTGATGATCACGATCAAGACCTCTTTGAAGTAGCTCGGGAATCACCTCTGGAGTCTGGTAGGCGCCGTTGAGAAGATTCCACCCTAAATCTGTCTCAAAATTCAGATCGGCATCTTGCTTCAACAACAACATTGCAACATCTACGTTGTTTGCATAGATGGCACGAAACAAGGGCGATTCCCTGAATCCGTCTTTCGTTGTCTCATTGATGTCGGCGCCTTTCTCAAGCAGCAAGCTCACCATTTCAACGCTGCCGTTTTTAGACGCCAATGTTAAGGGCGTTTCAAAAGCATTGACAGAAGCACCATGCTCTATCAGCAGCGAAACAAGGTGGACATTGCCCGATTCAATAGCCTTAAGAAGGAGCTGCTCAGTGCTCGGAGCGTTGTTTGGCGGAATTGGACCATTTTCGAGTAGCATACGCGTAATGTGTGTGTGACTGCTCGAACCAATACCGAGTGGCATATCTCCTGGAACTATGCCAGTGCGAGCACTTTGGCAAGCAACACTTGCATCCAGCAACAAACGAGTGCACTCTAGGAAGCCAAAATCCGCTGCCATAAGCAAGGGAAGTCGTGCATAGAAGTCCTTTGTATTACCCTGATAGTCGTTCTCAAACGCCGCGTTAGTCGCCAAAAGGCACTCCAAAGCCTTATATTTGCCGTAAATCACGGCTTTCTGGACACCTCCCATGCCTCTGTTGTTTTTGTGGTGAACATTCGCACCTCCTTGGAGTAATATGTCGACTAAGTACGGCTCTCCCACCTGTAAGGCAGTCATTAGTACATCGTCACCCTCTCTATCGCAGATTGAGAGGTCAATCTTGGCATCAGAATTTATCAGAAACTCCACAGTGGAAGTTTGATTCCACCACGCCGCTGTAATCAAAGGGGATGAACCCCACAAAGGACCAGGCTCGTTCAAGTTATAGCCAGCTTTAGTAAGAGCTGCGAGAATATTATCTAACCCAGCTGCAGCGGCTTGATACGAGATATGTTCTGGCCACTGGAAGGTACTGAGATTTGGTATATGCTCAAGAAGAATGTCTGCTGCACCATCCTTCCCGTAAGCAGCAGCCCAAAACAGAGAGTTTCTGAGCTCGCTTTCGTCTACAGGAAGTTGGTCGAGTAATCGCTGAACGATAGCTTTATTTCCCACTCTCGATGCCTCTGTGATGGCATGCCAACAGTCCTTAGAAAATCCATGCTGGCTCTTTTGAGACTCCAAATACTCATCAACCATATCTTCGAGACCTAAGCTAGCTAACATAGGTAGCGAAGACATGTAGCTTCTGTTGATCCGGGTGAGTGGATTAGAGAAGAAAAAGAAAGGCACTTCCCAGGCGGCTCGAGCTGCCCGGTCAGAGAACAGAGCGTGGACCATTTTGCTAGGCTTGTATTTGCCACTGGCTTTGTAATGCTGAGGCCAGAAACGTACCGCGTAATGAGCCATATCGTCTCGCTGGTGAGCAATGATCGTTGCATCAAGCAACGTAGCCCATGGACCTTCCTCGAGGGTTGCAGGGAAGAGCCTTGAAAACTTCTCTTGTGTGTCTTTTAGTCGAAAGTAACGTAAGCACACTGTTGCAATATCTCCATTTACTTTTTCTCTCTCATCGTCACCTGTTTGTGCCGTCCCGTCAATGCGAACCTCGTAGAACGATGAGTGGCTGAACTTGATGTCGCGGTTCAAGATGACGATAATTCCACCAAATACTTCTTCAATGCTGAGTACAAGATCCTTATGATCAACATCATCAAGTGATGGTTCTTTTTTATCTCCAGATAGCTGCTGGCGAACAGTAAGCGCCTCGCCTAATGATTCCACAGTCCATGGCTGTGCTGCATATTTAACCCAGTTGTATATATTCTTGACCCTTGGCTGATCTTCATTTCTCAACGAAGAAATAAAAACACACACTGTATTATCTACAGTGACAGGTGAGAGCTGCCTTATAAGCTCAACAATCTCAGATTCTGAAGCCCCACGGCGGTAATTCCTAAGCCATCTTAGGATGATGAAGCCTAGATAGGGCATGTTGCTGCATTGTTCAAGTATCGCCTCTAGCTGCAACTGGGCGATTTCGTAAACGGGACGCCTCGCTATGAGATCAAACAATCCAGACCGAAATTCATTGCCCAACGTGCTCAAGAGGGTTGGCTGATTGAGAGTTTCGCATTCCTGCAGGTTAATGCGCCAATCTCCGGACAACGTTTCGACGGCTAAATCGTCCTTAGTAGAAGTAGATAGGATGAAGCTAGGGCTCTGTTCGGTATAGCTTTGAAAGAGCAAGATGCGCTGCAAAAACCACTTGCGCTCCTTTTCAGGGCACTGGTCGAAGCAACTAATGAAGAACGTGAGCCTCGAGATATTGCGTGAAAAAAATGGAACAATAAAAAAACACCAGACTGTCTCCAATGACCAGTGTTTGGCGTCTCTTACGCAACCTTCCAAATCCTTGAGCCAATAGTTTAGGGGCCAGAGGCGCCAAGATATAACGTTGATAAAGTATAATAGCATCGACGAAATGTTGTTGTATCTGGAATCCCACTGATCGAACTCAAAGTAAATGACACTTCTGATAGGTGTCCGAGACCCATTATTAGTGATGACTCGATAGTCATCATAATCAGCGTAGAGACGTCGAGAGATATCACGAATGTCAATATGAGGGCTCCCATCTGCATGCAAATGGACCATCTCAGGGCGTCTGTATGTATTGTTGAGCTCTGTAAACAGCTTTTGCTTCATAATCCAGCACACTGTTGAATCCTTAGGCATCGTTGGATCATATGACATATTGAATTGCCGTATCGGAGGAGCTAGCGATAGGAAACATGCTTGTAATGGAAGAATCTGATGATTGAGTTTGATGGCTGATACATAGGGCACGTGCTGTTAGAAAGGCAAATTTGACCTTGCTTTAAAAGATTAAAGAGCATAGACAAGGGACTCACGGCAGCCGTTTATTTTAAACATATTGAAGATTGGCGTAACCCAACTTTCGTCTGGCCCGTCTCCCTTGACCATATCTAAATGATCCACTTTATCTAGAACAAATCTGCCCACTGATTCGAATGAATGTCCAATACCGTGCCCGAAGCGCGAGAAAGGAGAAGCCAGGGCAGACGTATCTAGAAGCTCTAGATTATTCTTTATGCTACTTGTATGGGTCGCTTTGTCCTCAAATGGTACTTGGTTCCTGGCGTTGTGGATATTTTGAGCGAAGACATTGAAAATCATAACCCGAGAGAATAATTTTGTGCTTAGAAATGTCTGATTAGCTCTCTCTACCTGATAAGCAAGCATCTTGACCTTTTTAAGTAACTGGGCCCTGATAGCAGGGCCTGGAAGCAGAATAAGTGTAAGGAGTTGGTCCTCAAGGTCCTCAAAGGAATGAAACCGATGAGGAGAGCCGAGGAACACCTATTCAGGATGATCAATACCATACTCCATTCATTAAAAAAAAACACTGAAGAAAAAATACTCTTGATTCCAAGACTTACAATAGCTGTAGTTAACATTGCTATCCTTCCAAACCTGTCGGGACGGGCCAACGCCATGGAAAGAGCCTGGAATTCTTAGTGAACAGTAGCTTGGGTAGAAGACCGGTTTATCAATACTTCTTTCACGATTGTACCGCCAAGATCGTGGCAGACCCAGATTATGGGGCGGTCCCTCTCAGTCTATCAATTTTTTTGTCAGAGCCGCTGACGTGAGTAGTTTTGTGATGTCGAAAACCTACATCCTCGAGCTCCCTACGAATGTTCGCGTATGCCGTCATAAGCCGTTCGGCATGTAGTCGCAGGCCATCAGTTTCGTACAAATCTGAATTTTCATGAATCTCATATGAATAATCAATTTGCCTAGCCGACAAATCATGGAATAGTTTGTTTTTTATCCACCATGAGCCTTCTCCGTCTATCCAGGCAGTCCTGTAATCGTCGCGTATGCCATGAACCGTGATAACGCTATTGTTCCATAGTGAGTCCTTTAATCTTTTAAACTTATTTTTAGAATTTACACATACTCATAATCATCATAATTGGAACCAGACCAGCCGAGGTTTCGTATAATGCTCAGTCCAAGCTTCCGTTGCTCCAAATCGGGTTGTGGCTCCGTCGGTGGGTTGAAGAGGTGATCTGTTGTTGTCTTTACACTTATGGCATCGATGGCGTCGTCTCCATCTTCACTTCTCATCCTTTCAGAGTCGGCTTCCAACTCTTGGGGAACCTCTTGTAAGAGAAGTGCCAAGTTTGGTTCCATAATCAAAGCTGGATCTTTGCCTGCGCTAGGCGTCTCTTATATTGTTTCTTCTGTAAATGAATGATTTTAGAATGCTGCATCAGGTACTCTTTTGCTTGCATAAAGCGAGATAAAGCGAGTTTTCAGAGAGATTTGGAGCCTGGTAGAAGGAGCACAGCGGGGTTGCTGCATTTCTCCCCTCTCAGGAATCCTTGTAGTATTTATTTGGCGTAACCAGTCTTAATTGACGGGACTGTCCACGGAGTACAAACAGTAATAACCAATCGCTACCTGCGCAGCCATGCAGGATCATATTAATCGCGCATTGTGTGATGACAGTGGCCTTATTCAAAAGTTCAAAATGCAACCCGTCTTAGACATAAGTGATGCTGGTCTCTTTGTCAGTGTTGAATATTGTTATTCTACTACTGCTAACTAATGCTAAGCTCGAGCAAATACAAATCAGATTCGGAGTATGGTAGCTCTATTGCAGCCTCTTTTCCCCATTTATGATGACAGTCCTGAAGGTCACATCGCCGAGCTCGTTAAGATCTATACTTCCCAGCGTTTCGTCGCCGTAAGTCACGTTCTTGTTTGGGCGAGTCCCTCTATCATGAAAGTCTGGTTGAAAAACAATTGGGTCATCCGTAGGTATTTTCTTAAAGAAGCTCTGGGCAGCCGTCCTTATATCCGTCTTGCACGATAATCCTACTCGACAAGTAAATTGCTTGTCCTCCAGTCTCGAGATAAGAATAGCCACTTTCAGAGAAGCCGGGATACCTGCAGGCTGTGATTTATTTTCTGAGAGGATCCATTTTGCGATGCGATTTGGTGGCCTGTTGTTGACGACACGTTTCCCGCCGCTCAGTGTGATGGCATCTGAGGTTTGCCTACTGATTACTTTCTCCCACTTTCCACTTAGGCTAAAGCTGGCCAGTTGGTTAATGGCAATGCCAGCATCGCCTCCCATAGTGAGGCTTTCTTGTTGCGTTGTTGGCATCAAGCTGTATGTACCGTCGAATGAGATCCGCTCAACTTCAACATCATTATCATCGCCCGAATCTGCTTCAAACAGAAGCTCAATAGAGGCCTCCGAAATGCGGCGCTTATTGCTCGGCTGAAAGAACCACTGCAGAACAACCAGGGTTGCGTATCGCTCGCTGTCTGCTGACATTGCCCCGTGGGTCACCTTTTCAAGTCTACAGGTAATATCGATGGCACCTGTTCGCTGAAGAACCTCAGCGCGATGATACTGGTTTGGAGCGACATTGAAGATGTGAAAACCGCTTCCTTCTTCTCCTCCAGCCTCATACATGCCCAGCTTCATAGTTTCAATAACATCTTCATTATCAGACGTACAATTTTGTTCCATTTCAAGCATGTTGAGAAAGGTGGGAGATCACAAAATAAGACCAACAGTAGTGGTAAGAGAAAGTTAAAATTAAAGACTCAGCCGACTCTCAAACTATTTCATGGAAGAAAGTGAAAGGGATGCCTTAAATGTAGATTCGATTTGAGGCTCTGTCCCGAACCCCGCCCTTTTGCCTTTTTCGGGTTTGAAGATAGAGGGCTCTCCAGCCGCAGAGCAAATTGTTTAAACGCCTATGGAATGCAGCACACTATTGGATAGCAAATTGCGTGAATATTTCAGCAGCTCAATGGGTCACAAGCCTTATTCATGTCTCCGTGTACACCGTACACTGTGTGCTTCGTCAACTTTGGGTTACGGTAGGAGTGAAGGGGTTATTGCTACGTGACGAGTAATTGGTCGCCTAACAACTTTCCCCCTCATTTTAATATTAGATACTCTCTCACCTTCATCACGTATTTGTCTCGGATGCCTTCTTTTTTTTTTTTTACTCGATATATATACGGATTTAATTTGTTGGTTCCAACATTCCAATAAATTCCATTCCACCCGATATGTTGGATACGGATTCTGATTCTGACGACTCAGTCAACTTTGACAATGAAATTGAACAAGGTGCGGGCAATTATGTCTACAGCAAAGATGTCAAAAGTTTCGACGAACAATACAAAGCAGCAGTCAAGGCAATAAAAACACCAACGAACGACAGAGAAATCGATGTTGATGGGTTTCTTTCTGTACACGGCGCCGTTGCTGGCCAGTCCGCTGGCCATGGCTCAGAAAATCTATTGCACGCTATAGTAGATATGATCAAACGCGACGACATGAAATCAGAATATGTGAGATGTCTTGTTCAGCGACTAGTCGAGGATTATCCGAATCTTCTGCTACATCAAAGCAACGACAGATACAACCCATTACATATGGCAATTAGAGACTCCGCGTATCAACTTGCCGAGTATATGATCTCTGCCTGCATCAGCAGCAAGAATACAGATGCAAATAGACCGTCTGCTAAGCAAAACCTTGACATAACGCTCCTACAGACCGCGCAGGGCGGAAGAACAACTCTACATGCTGCTTTCTTAGGCGATTTGAACCTTAGCACGGCTAAAATGTTGATAGAGAATGCTAGCGACGAGGCTTTGGAAGCTCAAGATGATAAAAACAATACTCCGATGCACTACGCGGCATCGTTCGAGCAATGCACTGACGGTGGCGCTGAAATTATAGCTCTGCTTATTGCCCGGGATTTGGAGGCTCTTCGCCGAAAAAATTCATCCGGGGCAACCTTTCTCGACTTAGCAAACGCCGAGGGACGCTCCGTCTATGAAGAACTTCAATTTTCAAGACAAAACGAAATTAGGGGACAACGAGCGAGGAAGAAGCAGCGCGCCCCGAATCAAATACTTGATCAATCAGTCAGCACTGCTCGCCCCGCAAGTAACATGCCACCCAAAGCAGACAGCATAGCGCAAATTAGCGTGCAAGTCAGCGCGAGAGATGCTGCACCCCCGTTGGATTACAGTGGTAAAGAGGCAAAATTGGACGACCGCGAAAGGGAGCGACAAGAAAAAAAGAAAAAGGAGGCTGAGAGGTTAAAAGCAGAGGCAGAAGCCCTCACACGAAAGAGCCGTGCTGATTTCGTGAAAGACCAAGGAACTACTGGCCGTGATGCTAGTAGAAACTCTCAGTCTCGGACCAACGATATGGAGAGTCAAATCCTTACAGTGCCATCCACTTTGGATGCTGGGAGGAAGACGATCAAGTCGGTCGAGTCATTAGCTAATAGATCTATCAAAAGAAGAGACACAGGTCGATTAGATGGCAAGCTAGAACAAGGTGGCCTTCCCGCTGAAGCTCCTCCTATCGCCAGCAAATCCAATGTCAAAGTCGACTTCAATGTGAAGCGAAAAGTCTCCAGGGAGATTCTTCTAAAATTGAAACTACATTACATGAGAACTAGAACCTCCGAGATGGCCCTTGCTTTTCTTTATGGAACAAATATGAATGGTGAGTTGCAATAGATGACAATTAATACACATGTAAGATAATTAACTAGAATAGATGTCCAAATCAGCTTTGATTACGATCGTTTGCCAGCCAAGATTGTGTGGAACGAGTTTGAGAAGCAGTTTGGCAAAGACAACAAATCAGGGTTCAAATTTGATAGAGTTTTACAATACGTAACTTTTCCCCAAGTGGAAGTCACCGTCAAGGGCCGTCTTATGGACCGGCAGATGGGAGCAAACAAAAGTCAACAGGAGCATCTTGGCCGTACAGACATGGTGCACTTCTTTAACTGGCTTTATGAGAAGGGGGTTCGTCACATCATTAGAGTAACCGTCAATGACTCTGGCGATCCAGGAGAAAAGATTCATACTGACCAGTCAATTCAACAATGCCTTGAGCGCTTTGTTGTGGAATCTCTTGACTGGCAAAAGACAGACTTGGACCCAGAGACAATCCTCAGAGTTAGCGCGAGGGGTTTAGAGAAGGCTGCACCGACAAGTAAGGATCCAAAGAATGTGGATTTTCTCCCTGACAGGCAATTGAGAGAGCTACGGCTCAGATGGAGTGGGAATAATGCTGTACTTCGGGCATGGAGCGAGCCAGAAGGCTTGCCAATGCTGCCTCGACTAGGAAGAGTCCATCTTCTGACTCCACCCGCTAGCAAGGTATGAAACCCCTTAGAGAGCTAGCCCCAGACTTCAAACGAGAGGCAACTAGCTAATGATAGGGGCTAGATGTTTGATGACCCTCAGTGGATCAAACAAAAGGTCGAAGAGTTTCGACTGAGACTCAACAAGAACTTTAGAAAAGCTCGAGATGAAGATATAAAATTGGAACAAGACGATTCTTTTCAGGTAACCAACGAAATCGAAGTATTACTTGAAGCTATAGATATGGATGGTGGCTCCAAGCTCACAGCTCGAGGTGTTTCAAGTTTCACAACATCCACTTCTGTTAAGGGCCTCAACTCACATCGATGGTTGAACTCTACATCCAGATTTGCCGGCGAAATGAGGTCCTTTTGGAATAATACAGTAGAGCGGTGGAACAACACTCCTAACAAACTACTACGACCCGAGGACGACTTTGAAAGCGACGTTGTTGTTGCTCTGATCGACGACGGCGTCGACAGGTTGGATAATACGCTATCCGGTCAAGTTCTAGAAGGAAAAAGTTTCGATTATCATGATGGTCAGGTACGGCCGCCGTTTTCCTCTGCAAGGGGTCATGGGACGGTCATGGCCAGTATGATCCTGCGTGTATGCCCTATGGCCAAGATTTATCCTATACGACTCAAGACGTACGATGTCAGTGGAGGCAAAAGTCAAATTGACCGAAAATACGCGGCGAAGGTAAATATCTCTTGTTAACCCTATAAACAGCAGCCAAGGGCCACGAGCAACACTAACCTACCAAACTCTTCTTCACCAGGCAATCGAAGCAGCGCTCGCAAAAAATGCCACTATTATTTCTATGTCATGGACACTGCCGAAATCATCGGCCGAGAATGAAACTAAAGATGAGCGTAAGTCGCCTTCATGAAAAGATGCTGTATCCAACATTATAGAGTAAATAACTGTTTCTTTTTTTTCTCGCTTAGTTCACGAGATCCTAGAAATAGCTGTCAGACGAAAGGTTATCATGTTCTGCTCGTCGCCTGATGAAGGGAAGTTCACTGAACTCGACTACCCAAGCGGCCCCTGGCGTAGCCGTTTCTTTCGTATCGGCGCTGCCCGTGCTGATGGCACCGTTTTTGAATGGACACCTGACGACGGAATTTCCTTTGTCCTCCCTGGCGTTGACGTAGTCAAAGAGCAGGCGGGGAGGACCTCATCTGAGACTCAGTCGTTTGGCGTGACAAGTCGCGTGACAGATTTCAAGTACGAGACTGGTTCGAGCGTGGCTACGGCTCTAGCTGCCGGTTTGGCAGCCATGATTATTTACTGCGTCAAGGCCAGCATCATGGCACTCAGGACCGCCAATCCGAATATGGATTCTGACATAGGGATTGCAATTACGAATGACGATTTAAAAAGGATTTCTGAGCACGATGCCATGAAGCAGGCCTTCTCCACCTTAGGCAATGTAACGCCCAACAGATTTATTCAGGTCTGGGAGAAGCTGGACGCCATCAGCGACAAACTGGAGATTGCACAGTCCAAGGTACTCATCGACGATGAAAAAAAAGAACTCACGGGGCCGTTTGTGAAGTTTGTGACGATGCTACTCAACGGCAAGCAATCAGACATGAAAATGGCAGAATATAATGGGCACGGCATGTAGTGGAATGGACGGAAACCCAAATTTTCCAATCTATAAACGAGCAACTAGCGGTAACAGGTAGTAATTAGGTAGGATTACTAGCAAATGTCGTCTGCTTTCTTTTTTTCTCTTTTTCTTTTTCTTTTTTTTCCTTTTTTTTTTTTGGTATTTAGGTTGACCATTTTAACTCACGTATCTCAGTAATAAAAGTGCATATAACTACAGGTATATTATACACATAAAAGCTCTGAAGCGCTGTTATTTCTTTCAAGTCACGAACTCATCTATGGTAGTCATACTACCCAGCTCAGAAGCTGGCCATATTATCCACAGGCCTTCTTCCCTCAGCGAGATAGTAACTCGATGGCAAGACAGCACAACTCTATACTTGTAGAAATCAATTCTTTGCGTCTATCTTGTTGCTAATACTTCTGGTTACTTTTTGCGAGTTCTTACTATAAATACTCGCATTCATCGTGGCAACTCCTGCATCATTTTACCTCTACTTCGGACAACAGGACCCTTCCACAGTAGGATGATAGGAGCAAGCGTCATGGTCAAAGCAACGAACCCGAGTAGGCTACTGGCCCACTGATATCCCAAGTCCTCGTACATGGCCTTTGTGGCTAGAGGCAAGAAGGCCGCGACCAAGTTCTCGCCAAATGCAACGGCAGCGATGGCACTGGCAGCAAACCCGGCATACGAATGTGTAATGTAAATCGTGACAGCCGTCACAATCACCATACTTGCGTAACCAATCAGCAGCAGCGCCAGGGCGGTGACAGCCCAATGAGCTTGAAAGATACTCCAGCCATACATGAACAGACCGCCGGATAATGCTATCGCCGTGCTTGGAATGGAGAGATACAAGATGGCTTCGGGAACCGGGTCGTGCTGCTCTGGACTTTCTTCCCCATCCCCGGCACCAGGAATGCCATGCCTCGCGCTTCTCACGTATATGTGGTTCTGATAGAGACAGGCCACAAAGCCAATTATCTCTCCGATGGCGATGGCGGATTGGACCAAGCCGCTGTTGTAGGAACCCCAACCATATGCCCGAGCGAACACGAGAGGGACCGACTGAGTCGAGATGAAGACGAGGCCGAACGCAAAAGAGCTCCATATTGTAAACGAGGTGATTGTTGGCTCGGCCACTAAGAGTTTGGCAGAGCGTGTAATGGTCTCTTTAAGCATTTTGATAGGATTCTCATCCTCAGACAATTTGGCCGGGGCAGCAGATTCGGTCTTTGACAAGATCTGCGCTTGAATGACGGAACCTCGTGTCTCCTCAGCCCAGAAAGCAACAAGAGGCAAGGTCGCTCCACATATGATGAGCTGAATCCAGAATATCCTAACACATTAAGTCAGAAACCGGCCACGTATGAAGCCTGTGGATGCAAACTCACCATCGCCAATTCAGAGGCTCAAAAACAGCACCGAGCACGGGGCCCATGGTTACGCCCATGAGTAAGGCCAAGATATAAATCGTTAAAGGCAAGGCTCGCTCATGGTGATGGCGAAGCACATTGGCTATGATGCCATCGGCCGCATTTTGCACAGTGCCGCCAAACGCGCCGGCAAGGACACGGCTCACCACAAGGGTGGCGAAGTTCTGTGCCAGTGCCTGCGGAATGATGAAGATGGTGAAGAGCATATAGTACGCCTGAATCACGCGTTAGAACAATAAGACAACCCTTATCAAGCTGATAGAAAGGGGGTCGAACACATGTGGTGTATCTAGATGAGGTGTCATACCAAATATCCAATTCTAGTACCGTACGTGTCCATGAGTGGAAGCGTGACCAGGGGTACAAATGCGGCAGCGGCATTCCATGCTACGACAGCGAAGAAGTTGACTTCAATCCGATGATCTGGGAGGTGGAACTGGAGAGAAATGACTTCGGCGGCCGTGGTGATGGATGTCGCATTGAGGCCGGTGATGAAGGTTACCCAGCACGCCACGGCGATGGTCGTCCATTTTCGGCGTCGGGTCCAGTTAAACGGGTTCCTAGCATCTTGATCCCAGTCGAAATGGGACTGAGGTATGGAAATCATGTCCGTTGCGAGTCTTGAACCATCCCATCCGCCATCCTCACAGGTTTCGCTTGACAAGATCCGTACGTGTGATGTTCCTCAAAGCTCAAGAAGAACGAAAACACTCAATCTTCTAGACCGATCCCGAGGTTTACGCGAGCGGCGCAAAGCTTGTTTATGAAGACAAGATTGTTATGCTTCTCTCACTAGGCTTCTCCGTGAGCCAACCATCGGTTGTGGAGGTTATGCGTTAGTAACGCAAGGTATCGTGATAGTATTTCGATCACTCTTGGATCTGGGTGGCTGCCAACTGAGAGTAAGACCCGTTGAGTGAGCGGCAGTGTTGAAGTAAGATTGATGATGCAATGCTCTACAAAGATGATAATATAGTTATGGAAATTAGAAGATCCTGGAAGCTGCTGACGCTTGAATTTGATATGCTGAGTCTAAAGTCCGAATGTATAAACGACAACTTTTACCTATGATAAAAGCGATATGTGAAAGAACATTTGAGATGCGCTGTATACGCTATATACGCCGTATACGCCTGTGCCGCGGATTACATGGCTGATGATACTCCACTTGCTTTACGAAGGTTGGTCTAGGGAAGAGAGGCTCCTCTTCGATCGGGACCAGCCACACATTAGCAACTCGCTAGCTCAACAGCTAGTGTTAGTCTTATTTCCAACCAGTTATCACCACCATGTTACTGGCAACTCCGTCATAAGCCAAGATCCAATGGCGTCAGAGTCGCGCTCTCATACAGCGGGCGATAGTCCAGATGGGCTATCCACGAGCCCCCGCGGTGCCCGAAAGCAGCGGATACGGCGCAAAGTATCGCGCACAAGAGCTGGCTGCATGACCTGTAAATCTCGAAGGAAGCGCTGTGATATGACCAGGCCATGCTGTGGAGACTGTACAAGACTGAACCTGGTAGGGGTCACATACTATCTTTAGGTGTCAGACCTCACTCAACTCACAGCTTCTTCAGGAATGCGAATGGCCTGCGGTGAGGAGAATCGCCAAGACTACGGACGGCACGGCGCGAACTTTATCACCGCGTGTCGTGACAGTAGATGTACCTGAAGAGCGGGGATTATCTTCCGGAGAGACAAGTCATCCAGGATCCTCTGTTCCCGAGCCCAGCCCTGACGGGATTTCAACATCGACTTTGCATTCAGGGCGGTCTCATCCTCGAGCCGACGATGTGCCTCAGGATCTGTTCGGAGGCAATCTCTTCCCTCCCCAATTCAATCCCATCGACGATGTGAGTGAGAAAGTCCTTTTTTGAAGCCGCACCATGCTGAGACTAACATTGCAGGCCATCTTACAACTCTGGGCAGAGACCTGTGCCCCTTTCCTCTCTGATGGCGCTGGTGAAGCTGTCTCTGGCGGCCATCGACTATCATCTCTGCCCTTATCAGCTACAACACATGTATCTGAGAGTGCGCCCAGCGCCAACGTTACAATCTCATCGATGCCAGGCGACTCCTCCAGCACATTGCCAGATGGCACCACTCAAGCCCAGATCCTACAATACTTCCGTGATCAGCTGGCTAGTCTTCTATCATATGACCAGGTCCTTTTCCCGAACGCTTTCCACGCCTTCCACGCTACAGCCTCTGCTAACATCGGAAATTCTGCTGGGAGAGCTTTGCATTATGGCATCCTAGCTCTAGCATCAAGACACATGTTCAACAAGGGTCAAATATGCTACGAACGAATTAGTGAACAACTTGGTGTTGAGGGCTCGGCAATTAGTCTACAGAGATTGAAGGATATACCCAGGGTCGAGGAGATTGCCGAAGAAGAATCGATCACTCTCCTCGCCGGACTGCTCATGTTTGTCATGTACAAAGTACGTCTTGGGCTCACCCCATTGTGAGAATGCGTGCTCACACCTTTCATAGATCTGCCGAGGTGATGTTTGGGGTTTCGAAAGCTACTTCACGCAGCTAAAGCGGCTATGCGCGGTACTCTTCACCCTCGAACAAGCGCCGAAAGGCTTGAGTAACACCAAATTCTCTTTGTATGTCTTAAATTTCCGCTAGTTAACATACTGATTGGTTATCTCAGCTTGGAAAACGTCATGTACCATGACTCTTACGTGAGTCAAGCCATTCCCATGAGTTTGAGCAATGCTGAGGTCAATCACAACTAGGGCTGTTCGTTGTACTCTCAGGGTCCCGTGATTGATCCTGAAGTTTCGACGGCATATGCAAATACGCAAAGAGGGATCCCACATTCTCTGACTGGACTCGCTCTTCCATTATACTGCATCCTGCCGCGTATCGCAAAGCTGGTTAATCAGAACTGGGCTCACAGTAATTCCGCATGGACTGATCAAGAACTGCAAGATATTGTCAGCAAGGCAGAAAATCTTGAGGCAACTCTTGAGAAGGAGAGGATC
This sequence comes from Trichoderma endophyticum, assembly GCA_035079535.1. Lineage (NCBI taxonomy): Eukaryota > Fungi > Ascomycota > Sordariomycetes > Hypocreales > Hypocreaceae > Trichoderma > Trichoderma endophyticum. The sequence continues at coordinate 907,603 of JAPMIQ010000004.1, forward strand.
TGGCTAGAGAATTTCGTCCGAGGTGCGTCTGTAACCCCAATTGCGGTTGTAATCGTATTAATGCCTTCATCAGATCGACCAGACATGGCCAGTCATCGATATTTCCACGATGCCTTTCGAATAGCCTGTCTTCTACAAATCAAGTGTTTTGTCCTTTGTCTGCCACCCGATGCTCTTTCTGTGCGTTTGCTGGTCCGCAATGCGCTTTCATTGCTCGAGACAATGGAGGTCTTGAATCTGCCCGGCTTCGTGTCATCTCATTGGATCATCTTCACTTTATCAATCTGCTCGACATCGTCCAATGACAATCGCCCAGACACTATTCACACGGAGCGCGGCGGGTCAAGCGAATCGAATGTTAGTGACAGAGAGAGAGCTAGCAAGCTTTATGCGACTGCTATGTGAGTGTTACTCCTACTAGCTGTAGGATATTGTCTAATCCTTGGGTAATTCACAGTGACAAGCTAGCATTTCTGAACATGTCTCGATCGAGACAGATTGTGCAGAAGCTTTGGGACCAGAACCAAGGCGGACGCCTTTTCATCCATTGGCTCAGTATATTGGCAGACTTTGACTGGGAGATAATCTTTGCCTGAAGTCTATCGTGCTAGAGTGATGCAGGTTGATGTAATCATACTCACTCAACTTCTATACATGCATCTATCCAGCGGGATTCGTTCGTCATGGCAGTCCGAGGAGACACTGCGATAAATACCATCGCCTCCCATGGTTACAGCCGGAAAGCTGTGCTGGTAGAATCTTCGTTCGACACGATCAGATCACTAACCACGTCTACCAAGTCTACTGAAACCTCCTTATTTGGGAAATTAAGGACCACCGGCGATGATATGCGTGTTCCTGATATTGGGAGAGCATGACCAGCTAAGTCTATGATATAAGCTAAAATGTTAGTGGTTCCAGCACATACGACCATAGGTAGCGGAGAACTCGGGGTCCCGTCTGCTCCCCCATAGATAAGCCGCTAACCGGCAGATTAGTAGTCAGGTGGGTGACCACTGGCGAACACCGGCTGTTGTATGTTTTTCTTTTTTGCTTTTTGCTAGAATTTCTCTTCCTTGGTGTTGTTGTTGAATCGTGGTTGGGAGGCGTTGTTCGCGGGGTATTTTTTAATGACACTGGACTAAGACATAATCACTTACACGTGTGGCCGCTATTATAGCGCTCTGTGCTGCAAAATGTGAGGACACTGCATGATCAACCCTCATACATGAATACGATCAAAAAATACGTTGTAAAAAGACTTATTTGGTCTATTACGATCATTGAGTTATTATCCAGAATTAAACGCATTGAAGCTCAGCCGTGCTGGTTCGAGTTTAAAAGCTTTAAGAGCCGAGCAATAAGTTGGTTAGTGAGAACGCATCCACTAACACGTACTGTAGAGTGCTCGATAGGTCCATCAAAGAGCCCAAGTGCGCCACAGAAACCGCTGCGATTCTCGGTCTTCTCCTTGGAGGGAGGTCTGGGAAATTGGCATCCATGGATCCATTACTGAGCGTTGTTTCATGAGAGGCAGTGGAGTGTAACAGCTAGAGAAAATATAGAAACCGAAACTGACTTATTTTGCATAACTGTTCTCCGCTAAATAACTCATACCTCAACTCGTAACATCTTGTAAGATACTTTGGAAGAGGATTTAGAGTACTAATCATAAAAGGAACTAGGGTGTTAACTTGGATATGGCCATGGCCACTGTTTACAAGAAGCAACATCTCGCAAATTATAAACTGTCATATAATTCATACTGGGAGACTTTGGGAGCAAGACTAGTCGAGAGCCAGATATTTTGAACGTCGAAAGGTGAAAAGCATCACCACGTAGGCGAAATAACATAGTCTTTCCAACGGGCTGTCCCAGCCTCCTTGAAAGCATCAAGATTACCTTGCACTCCTTGTGACCCAATAGTCCAAACATTTTGCTCAATGAGCTTGCGCCAACAGTCAAACAAACGTTCCAGCCTCTGGGGGCGGTAGTAGTCGCCACCATAGGGCTTGTATCCATGCTGGAACAGATCAGTCAACCTATCCCTGGCAATTGGCGAACCGTCGCTCTTCCGCGCGCCGTCGATTGCATCCCAATTACTCCCGAAGTTGTATGGTAGCAGCAGCCAGAATCCCTCCTCGGCGTAGTCGTGACCTGCATTCCTCTCAACCGACTGACTGTAGACACCGGCGCCGACTTGTGACGGAACGACTGAATCGGCAGTTGTCGCGCGAAAGTCATTGCAAAAGGGGTTTGAAGACGCCGTAAGTTTGAATTGAGGCTGGCCTTTTACGGCAGGAAAAAGGCATACCGGCGGTATGGCATGTTGGGCACGAGGCAATCCGGTGAAGGGCTGCGTTGCCATAAACTCGGCTGCGTCTGCCGGTGGCAGGACAAGACCCGGGGCAATGCTACGGAAGAGAGGCCGTCGTGCGCGAGTCAGAAAGGAGCGGGCAAAAGAAGGGTTGGGCACTGAAGCCGCATCCAAGACAGCGGGATCGAGCAGCCGCTCTGGATTCATGGCATCGGAGGTGCTGTTGCTGGTAATTTGTGAGTTACGCGTCTCGATGGCCTTACACAGCTGTTCCCACGCATCCAAACAGGTTTCAACCTGGGCTTCGCTATACGGCAGCCACTCCCACGGTCCAATCTTTTCGCTGCCATACCGGCCCCCCTCGTCTCTGGGTGAAGGCGTGATTTGAGTCTTGCCAAGATGAATCAGCTCAATCCAATTGGAAAGCACTGTTTCGAGAGGGTGCCAAAGCTCTGGGTGTGCCGCAACAGGCAGGGCATAATCGTGATCCCACATATGCATGAAGACAGCGGCACGATGGTAGCCTTGATGGTAGAACAGGCCACCGCCACTTCCCCCACCTTGGCCAACATTGAGATAATATAGACAGACCAGGCTGTCGACAGGCTCGTCGAACAGATCAGCCGTTTCGTTAGCAAAGAAGCTATCGGGCTCAGAGAATCCAGAGACAAAGATAGAGAGAGGCGCGGGATCAAGGCCATCAGACCCATCGGGAGGCAACAGGGCAGCGTCAAGGAAAGCTGCTAGCGAGGGGTTAAGTCGTTCACGCAGAGCCTCTGCTGCAGCTCCGTAGGTGGTAAAGAATGTTTTGCTGCTATTATTTAGATCAGCGGGCGGGCGTCCTTCAGCAGTCCAGGCATAGTGAACCAAGTGGTTGTGTAGAGCAACACATCGTGCGTGATCCAGACCGAGCGTATCATTACGCGCTGGATTCTCTGCCGTCACAAGCAGGCTGCTCACGTCCGGAAACTTCTGGTTGTCCATATATTTGCCAACCTCGATAGCGATAATGTATGTGGCTAGATTGCCTGTTAAGAAGGCCGTGCAGACGTCGTGTACCCTGCCTGAAGTTCCCAAGCTTCAAATAGAATCACGATACATTCTATTTGTTACTGCCAGCCCACCAAAGAGACGCCGGATCGCCTCGGGGTTACCAAAAGCGGAAATAGTTCAAGCTTTAGTACGGAGTACAAACCAGCCAATCACCCATAGAACCTGAGAAACTTCCTACATCCTGTTCATGGAAAACAACCACCCCGTAAGAGATTATACAGCATCATTTTGTTAGAAGCCATGGCTCGTAAAAACAGTTACATATTCCCCCTTCATTGACATTTGAAGTCAAGGCATTCTGGAGACGTAGTTATCACATCCCACGCGTGGATATTCCAATGCGACTCCCACTATTGACTTTGGCTTCTGGGCTTAGTAGACAAGATTTTAAATAAGAATAGTTCTTTGCCTATTCAACTATTCTATTCTTCTGTTCTCTTCTAGTCTGGAGAGCCATGTGCTTATCATGAGGATGTTGAAGATGTGCTGATGGCAAAAAGATGCGAGGAAGAAAGCCTTTCTTCTCTTCTTCATATTTCTTATAAATTTCCCTGATCGTCACATCATAACTAAGTCAAATCTCGAATAGAGTCTCCTATTTCCTAGTGTCTATAGTCATATAAATTTACGTAGATCCGTAGTAATATGGACCAGTACACTCAACCAATTCCTCCAATCACCCCTATTGTAACCGTAACATTATTTTTTCTCTGTCATGCCACCTACCAACACGGTCATTATGCAATGACCGATTGACACTTAAGCACCTCAAAGGCTTTGTAATCAACCGCTGCAAAGGCAGAACTCGGAGGCATCGCGACTGTGTCACGATCAAAGAAGTGGATCCATTGGTTCATGAGACTGGCTTCAAGCGCTGGCGATACGGGATGATTCTCATCTACAGAAAGTGCGCCGTCGAGAACAGTTGCCCCTCGTTCTTCGAGCTGTTTTCGTAGCCATTTTACCGCATCTGAACGTCGCTTTGCGCCGCTTATAGCGCATGGAGAAGAGCACCGACAATCTCGACGATGGTAGTTGACAAAAGAGTCCAGGTGATATGTTGTTAAGACGGTGTTTTCTTGAAGTTCGTTCATAACCTGGTGTGAGACGGCATGTACATCTGTTTCAGGGTTGAGTTCTAACATCTTTCCACACTTGACGTGTACTCTTCCAAGCCTCACACGGCCGAGGATCATGCTGTAGGTCCACCTGATGAGGGCAAAAATGCTCATTCGTGGTCTCTCTCGTTCCTGAGTCTCTCGAATAAAAGCGCCTTCCTCTGGAACCCGTTCATAGCTAATTGAGACTGGCAAAATCTTGAATGATTTGCCCGTACTCTGCAATGATCGCAAAAGACCTCGTCGCGGGGACAAAAATTCTCTGGAACGGCTTCGTTGACCTTCGGGAAAGAAGAGAATGTGCTCGTCTTGTTCAACCAGTTGCCGAACTTGATCATTGAGCTCTGGATCTGCCCGACCAACGCCGCGCCGAACGTAGAAAGCGCCGAGCCGTCTCAGCAGCCATCCTAGAACGGGTATCCGCGAGAATTGATCTTGGGCAGCGATAGACGGGATTTTGACACCCAGCACGGGGAACTGATAAAAGAGATAAGGGCAAATGACGAAGTCCATATAGCTCCGATGGGTGGGCATGATTATGAGCCTTTCGTCGGACGATCCCGAGTTGTAGCCCTCAAGAGCATCGAAGAAAGATTGCTGGTCAAACGTGACTCTCTGAAACATTCGGTTCAAAGCGGCCCCGACAACGATTGCAGTGACGCGGAAAACCACGCTGGCTCGAGAAGTCAGAAACAGCTTTAGAGCATTCTCGCCACCATTATTAACGTCTTCTCCAGCAATTGGTTTCTCAGTGGATACCAAATTCCGTTCGCGGGTACGGCGCATCATGAACTGTTGCGCTCCCCGAAACATCATCTGCATGTAAGCGGCAGGTTTAAAGTACGGGGCTCTTTGGGCCAAAGTTGGACGGCTTGCGGCAAAGTTGAACGAGTTTGAGAGAAAGTACCCAAATGTGTGATCAAGTTTGTCGATGTTTTGGGTGGCTCGCGTCAGCTGCCTCACAGCACGATGATCACCTCCCGCCCAGCAGAATGTCCTGGCCAATTGGAGGGGCATCGTCTGCCATACATATCGGTAGAGGTGACTCGTTGGAGAGCTCCGGTAGTTGAGCCATCGCATTTCAGATTGCTGGAAATACACGGCGCCAACTGAAGAAAAGATCTTTGGCGTGATGGTTCTCAGACCTGACACACAATGAACGATTGGCACTGTTGCCGACGAAGCGTGTATGGCAAATACCTCGTCGATAATGAAATCGACAACAAAATCAACAGGAACCAAATCCATAAATGCCGTCGGATTGCCTCCAAGAGCACATACTCCGCCATCCTGAACTCCCAACACAACTCCAACAACTGCCGAGGCGCTATCAGACCAACCAGGGCATGGGCGCTCCAGAGCCGCAGTAATAATGCTTGGGCGCACAATGGTTATAGGGATTTCGCCACGATTTTGCAAAACAAAATACTCTGTGATGCACTTAGAGAGAGTGTATGTGTTGGGGTGGCCAGTCTGTTGCAATAATTGTTCCTCAGTCACCGATCCAGAATGTAAGGCATCAAGTAACTCCTGTGCATTTTGCCAAGGCCCCAATGGTGCCAGCTCCTCTCGTATTTGATCATGTCTTCCATGAGGTGTCACGTATGCAGTAGAGGTGTATACGAAGCGCTCAAGACTGGAACACGTCCTGGCAAGTTGGAGGATATTGAGCGTTCCTTGTAAATTAATGTCCAGAGAACTGCTGAGTGACAGGTCGAATTGTACGCAAGCGGCACAATGTATGATATGAGTCGTCTCTTTGCTGATCTTCTCATAGGTGGCGGTGTCCAATCCGCAATTGGCCTTGCCTAAATCTCCGTATACTGGCTGAACATACCGAGTCCATCCAGGAGCTAGCTGCGCAAAACACTTAGATGTAACGACCTCGTCATGAAATCGGGATGAAAAGTGAGATTCCTTGGCGGCAGCCTCATGAGGCGAGGGCTTAGAAGGACGGATCAGAACTGTGACTTTTTCAATCTTCAACTCATAGCGTCGACGGATCAATTCTTCTAGGACCACTTTGCCTAAAAACCCCGTGACTCCAGTGAGAAAGATTGTCCTTCCGTTGGCTTGAGCTTCAGACATGTCGTGTGTTCATGCTCAATCAGAATAGACTTTGCCTTTCCAGGAACTCTCTCGGGGTTGCTCTGCTGTTGATCTTCTCTAAATCTTCAAACCGGCCACTACCAGGTCAGACACCAACTTGAAGAAGAGTGTGGGTGTGTACACCTCAGCCAAACTTTGCGAACAACCTTGCGGGGGGTGCGAAAACGAGATGTGATAAAGGGTTTGTGTGATGGTACTTCGTCAGCGCGAACATGAAGTTACGCATAGAGGTTCTACCATCGAAACAAAACAGGTTTATTAGTTAATTTGCTGTTATTTACCAGTAGTCTCCTTCAAAAGTGCATATTCCCCATTTGGACTTCCAATGCTAGCTAATGCAACATCTCGCCTAATGAGGAGTCTTACTTGCGCATGTCCCAGCACAGAATTGAGCCTCCTATTTGGCCAAGGCCACGAAGCTATTCCAGCTGAAATCCTACCCTCCTGGTCCTTGCAATTATCCGTTGACCGTAGTTTTCTAAGAGTATCAATTATCCCACTTGATATCCAAGAGCAGTGACTAAACTGTTAGTAAGGGAAGTACAAACAGTAATTCCCGCCACCATTAGAAACATGGATTAATGAATTTCAACTGGCTTCCTATGGGCATCAACCTGCTAGTGTCACTGGAAGTGGAATTCAATAAAACAGTGGAACTGAAATGATGGTTGCCAGGAATACGAAACAGAAGGACTCTCGAGAAGGTTGCGGTTGTAAGAGCGGAGAACCTGGGAGTGGGGGCTGCCAAGTCTTTGGCTGTGGACAAAGGTGTGCTAGCAATCTACGAAGTGCTCCTAGCACCGTTGCTAACAATGGGATCATCAATGGTCATGGTTGGCGAATTAACGGAGCCAGTATTATCGTCCGGGAGGGTTAATACACACCGTATATCTGGTAGTAATACTCCACCACATCCATGCAACTATTGAGAGTCAGACCGGGATAAATACAACCCGTTTGATGATAGAATAGTAGAGCACAGCAAGTGTCCCCGAACCAATCAACAAAGAGTGCCATGATTTCCATCAAATGACAAGGCACAAAAGCCCAGCAGTGCAATTACCGAATGTAGACCAGATGATAACTATGCCAACCAACTAGCCGCTTACAGCGAGAATAAGTGCAGATGCAGGGCCGCTAGTTGAGTCAAGGGGAGTCGTGTAAGAGCTTAGGTTCTGCAATCTAAGAGACGGTGATGCTTGGCTGGGCCTGATATGCAGTTGCTCACTCCTGCAAAGAGCTGCCAATGCTTATGGTACAGTGTAGTAGTAGTAGAAATGTGAAATATTATAGCCTGAATCGGGCCGTGCCTAGTAAATTATGAGGAGCTGAATCGTCGGCCGCCCACATCAGCTTACCGAGATTCTGCAGGGAGCTAGCGGGCAAGTGGGAGAGGGCCCTGCTAGCATCATGAAGGGATCCCTATCAATCCACCATATCTTGTCAGCCCTAATTGTGGACGGTGGTATGAGTACTTCCAACAATGTCCGTCTATGTACCCTGATGTACTGTAAGTGACTTGAGACTTTGGACTAATTTTCTACCCCTTGCTATTTAGTAAACTGCGAATAATGCAATCAATTCCGGGGTTACCGCCTCTAACGCCTCTAATGGGGGATAAAAGGACCTAAATCGTGGTCTTTGTACTGTCTCACAATAGCCCAGAGAGTAGCTCTCACATCAAACATGTCGACGCAGAAGAATTTAGATCAGCAAATCAGCTTTGCTTTGGCGGCAGCACGCAAGTCCAGAACAAATCTCATCCATATCTCGGAACTTCCAGTACCTTGGCGTCACAACGACCACATATTCCACGGCTATCGCTTCACCGAGTCATGTACATACTGTATACGCTCCATTTTCCACCTTCATAATGAATCCTTCAATATCTGGTCACACCTCCTCGGCTGCCTATACTTTGCCAAGATTCTCGTATATGACAATCCGTCAGTTTCATACAGCAACCCCAATAAGATCTATATCACGGAAGGCCTTGTTGGAGTTTACTATGTGTACTTGATGGCAGCCATTGCTTGCACCGCATGCAGTGTCTCTTGGCACACAATGCGCTGTATCTCTTCCAGCGGCACCTTGTCGTGTTTTTCGACTATGGATCTCATGGGTGTGACGACGCTAGCCCTGGCCTCGGTCCTGGTAACGCAATTCAACGCCTTCGCGGACTCCCCCTATCTCCAGTTACATACATGGGCATGTCCGTAGCCCTGGGCACTGCAGCAGTGGCCTCATGCTGGCTCCCGATTATGCGAGCGACGGGAAGCTCTTGGCTCCGAATTGCTGTGTGGATCGGACTCGTCGCCGAGGGCGTTGCGATACCTGTGGTACATTTAATATGGACAAAAGGACTACAAGCAACTTTGGATCTGTACGGACCAATGATGACCCCGTATGGACCCATCGTGGTGGGCGCCATTCTCTACGCCTCGCAATTTCCAGAATGCGTCTGGCCTGGACGTTTCGACTACTTTGGTGGTAGCCATAATATCCTTCATGTCCTTGCTGTGTGGTCAATTTGGCTGGGTATTGGTACCATACGAACAGGCATTGAGGCATCAGTTGTGTAGTCCAGAAGAACGTAATGTCTATAGAGCTTTGCCAGTTGGAGTGAGAGTACAAGTTAGAGAGAGCACTAGAACTAGATTTAGATCACACTATCATCGTTTAATTGAAATGAAATAGAACGAAGATATTTATGCTTTCTCTTTATCTAGAATTATAGCTTCCACACTTGATTCTGTAGGGGTCGCTTCTTTTGGCTTCGGATCTCTGATAAAAAGAGATAGAACAAGGGCAACACCGGCTAATGAGCCCATTACTATCCACACTGTCTGGAAACTTTGCATTGCAATGTGTCGATAGAAGCTTGCCGTCTCTTTGTCCAGCGTCGCAAGCAAGGCAGTACTTCGTTCTGCATCGCTTCCCTTGATCACTACCGTGAGGACAGTTTGTTTCAACTCTTTTTCGAGAAGAGTATTCCATTTGTTCTGGAATGTGGTACTCGATATGGCCACTCCGAAGCATTCCCCAACGCTTGTTACTGTCGATACGATGGCTGTAGCCATATACTGATCATCCTCCGCGACGGCCGTTTGCGCCATGAATACCTTGCTAATAAACGGGATGCCAAAGCCTGTTCCCACAATGAGCAAGAGGCCAATTTGAAGACCCACGGAAGAGAATTCATTAAGATTGGCTAAACCACTGAGGCCACCAACGAGAAAGGCGAAGCCAATTATGTTAGCCAGCTGGTATTTGAGTGTACGGCCAATGATATGACCTGCGATGGCAGCGGACGGCGGGAATGTGAGCGTGGCAGGAAGCATAAGAATCGCCGCCCCTAGGTACGAATGCGAACAAAAGGTAAGCTAGATTACAGAATGAAATGATTAGCCCAAGAAATACATATAGGAAGTTTTTGCCGCTCACATATAAGAAGAAGTAATATGTTGCAGTCCAGAGTATTATCGAATGGAGGAGCGCCATGATGTAGGCTGACACGGCAGTGACATTGGAGAAGAGTCTGCCTGGAAGAATGGCATTTTCTTTGGCAACAAATCTTTCGTATGCCACGAATCCAAGCAGACCGACGCCACCACATATCAAAGGGGACAGAATCCTACCAGATGTCCAAGGATATACGGCATTGCCGCTGTTGAGAGCGAAAAGAATCCCCGCCAAGGATCCCGTTACCATGATCCCACCGCCCCAATCTGTCTTCTTGATGGCTGTCCAGACCGACGATTGTCTTGGGGGAGCATCAAGACACCATGCAAAACCGGCCATTGTGGGGACACATATCGGCAGGTTGATCCAGAAGACTCTATGTATCATCATTAGCCATAGCCCATGTAAAAGAATCGTTCTAGACTCACAATGGCCATGTGGTATGTTGCACTATTGCAGCGCCGCAAAGGCCTCCGATCACTAGGCCAAGTGCCGAGAAGAGAGTTACCAGTCCCGTATATTTGGGTCTTTCAGCTAGAGGAGCTATATCCGTCAAGATGAGTTGGACAAGCGCATTGGTTCCACCAGTGCCAACACCTTGTATCTTTGGAGAAAGTCAGTAGACAGATCACGAGTATAAATGCCTGTAGTGAAAGATAAAGAATACAAACAACTCACTGTCCGCGCGGCAATGAGCCACTGTATGTTACGAGCCGTTGCGCATAAGATGCTCGCAAAGCCAAAGAACCCAAGAGCGGCTAGCATGCATGTTCGGCGGTTAAGGGCACGAGCAACGACAGCGTAGATGAGTTGGACCACACTCTGAGCAAATAGAAAACTGGCACTACACCAATACGCATCCGTTGTGGTGGCCTGGAGGCTTGCTGCAATGGCTGGCAGGGTCGAGGAAAGGATAATGGTGTCTAGCGACGCAATAAAGCAGCAGATGCAGAGACACAGAATGACTACACGGAACCGGAAATCCTTGACTGGATACGGAGAAGAGGCGTCTGAGGCGGTGTACTCCATTGGACATCGACGAACATGTTGCAACCTGTAGCTCACGTAGGAATGATGGAGGATAGGCAATTGAAGTCAAGTAAATATGGTACGGCACTCTCTATCCGGGATTGACTAGGACAAAGAGTGACGAGGTTCAAGTCAAAACCATGTCTACTGCTTGTATATCCTTGTAAACAGTCCTTCATCCTTTGAAAACAATTAACCCATTTAGTCGTTGGGGGCCTCATACCGGTCCAAACATACATGTGCACGCGGCCATCCCACTGTTATACCGGGCCTTGCGTTTTGCCAAATAGAAGATGCATGCTAGGGACTTTAGAATCCCTCCGAGCTTACTACTACGTTACTAATGCAGCTTTTTCAGGTGCGCGTTGTCGGCTCCAAAGGTCGGTTACAGAGGCTGGCATGAGGCTGCATTAGAGGCTATTAGCGTACACAACCCCGGTTGCCCGAATACACGTAATTACATGTATGTATACGGAAATCCTGGAGCATATCCCTGCCTATGTAATTGTAGCATGCCATAGCTATTGTCCGCTGAGCGTACGAGAATAGCTGAGCAAATTTGGGCCATCTGTAATTACATGTTGGTAGGTATGTAGTCACTTCTTACTACTCATACTGCTGCTATGGGGTATAAATAGATTTGTACGCATGTTTGCCCTGTCGCGAAGTAGAGACAAATTATAGACATTGTCAAGTGACTACTAATCGGTTCTTCGACTACAGTCATGGATACCACGAATCTAGAGCCACAAGAGGTAAGCATACTACTAGTATCCTATCTAGCATTTGCAAGACGAAATCACAACGACGCAATCTCCAATATCCGCCATGCTAACAATCACATGTGTTCACGGCTACGCAGGCAAGAGAAGGTCAACATCCCGCTGAGGATCGCACAACGGTCACTGTTTTGATGGAAGTCTGCGGCGTGGCTCTTTTCTTTGGCCAGGCTGCTGTTACCGCAAAGAAAATGTACGACCGTTATACAACCGACGACATCAACTCGGCTACCATCTTTCACACCCGAGTATACATGGCTATCTCTCTCTTTTTGGGCATCCTAGCAGCCGATGTAGTTTCCGGAATTGTCCACTGGGGCGCTGATAACTGGGGCAGCGGAACTTGGCCAGGCATCGGCCCTGCCTTCATCCAGCCCTTTCGAGATCACCACACCGATCCCCGTTCTATAACACGACATGGCTTCTTGGAGCTCAATGGGAACAACTTCATTGTCAGTATTCCAGCGCTCTGGGTGGCATCGTCTGCCCTTGGGTCGCAAGACAGCGCCTCGGCCTTGGCTGCAGCCACCTTCTGGCTCTCGTTTGCGTTCTTCTGCGGATATACGAACCAGTTCCACTGCTGGGCTCACATGGAGAATCCTCCCATGTTAGTGAGAGGGTTACAGTATGCCGGTCTGCTCATGTCGCGACAACACCATCATTTGCACCACATACGTCCCCATGACTGCTATTACTGCATCACAACAGGGTGGATGAATCGCCCATTGACTGCTATTGGCTTCTTTGAAGGTCTCGAAAAGGCAATTACGGCCATCACGGGCGCGGTGCCTCTTCACGAACAGTCGCAGATGAGCCAGAGCAAGCTGCTGACAGAATAGCTTACATCATGTAGCATGTCTCTGTTTGGACTTCCCCAGTGTTAGTGCTGAGAGGGCTATCAATGTTACCAGGGGCAGTAGTTTTAAGCCCCATAGCCGACTTGAACTGTTTAGTAAACCGCTAATCAAATGGCTCTCTACGATCGGAATTTGAACCGAATATGTATAATACATAGTTATGCGTTAATAAATAGATAATCTAGATGATTAATCATGGGCGATCCTTGGCTTTAACAGATTCCCGCATCCAAACACATTCTCCGGGTCCAACGCTCGCTTCACGTCGTCTCGCCACTCCAAGGCCGCATCCGACCAAGCATTCCCCAGAAACCTGTTTCTCAGCTTGCCTACTCCGTGATGATGTGAGAGCGAGCCTCCCGCGAGGAGAACCTCTTCTCTCGCCGCTTCTTCCATCTCAGCATAAACCTTTTCGGGCTCAGAGACGCCCTCAAAATAATACCCAAAGTAGAAATAGATGGCTACCCCTGTCTCGTACAGTTGTGTTACTCGGCAAGTCACCAGTGGTTTTCCAGGAAGCCCTCTCTCCTTATGTTCTCGCCGCAGTCGGCCTTTGACACGGTCACAAAGGTCCAAGGCGTGTGACCAAGTGACACTTGTCTCAAATGACTCGGCCAGGATATAATGTTGCATCGCGAAATCGCGAATATAGGCAATATTGTATGTCATCTGGTAACCCCGTCTGCCATTCTCTGCGCCCGCATCAACACCTCCGTGTTTACTAACCAGGCGTTTAACGGCGTGCTGCTGAATCCTGGTTTCTGACTTGCTACCTTCAAACACCATGGTGCAAGCTACCATCTCACGCGGGTCAAATCCCTTGACTTGGAGGATGTACATGTGCTCCAGCGTGCGCTTGAGCCCAGCAAGGGTACCCGCAATGAACCCTGAGGGCTGAGCTGGTTTGAGTGCCTGGCTCATACGAAATTGTTCGTTGTCCACCAGGCGAACGCTGGCAGGCTGACAATTGGATTGTCGAAGCTCGTATATGAACTGTACTCCATTTTCCCATGTGGGAAACAGGACAGCAGCGTATTCTGTGGCTTCGGGAAGAGGAAAGAGCTTAACAACGGCAGAGACGACAATTCCCAGAGAGCCTTCTGAGCCAAACGTGTATCGTAGAGGATTGCTGCCGGTAGACTCTCGAGGGTGAATGCTGCTACTGCCTTTGGTCATGACACCTCCTGTGGGCATGACAACCCGCATGTCGAGTACGACATCTTCAATATTTCCATATCGATTCTTCTTCATGCCACTAGCATTCGTTGCAATCCAGCCGCCCAGTGTCGAAAACTCGCAGCTATCCGGTTCATGGCCCATGGTGAATCCTCTCTCTGCCAGTGCTTCCATAATGTTGCTTCCAACTGCCCCTGCTTCGATCTGCGCGAGACGGTTCACAGGGTCAATCCATATAATTTTGTCCATTCGTCGTGTATCAACGGAGACAAGCATGCGATTCTCTCGATCTTGGTCGGATGGACATCTCAACGCGGCGCTAACATTTGTTCCGCCTCCATAAGGGATAAGACAGACTCCCTTCTGTCGAGCTGCTTCGACGACCCCAATCACTTGAGATTCAGTCTCTGGATAGACAACAAGGTCGGGTACCCGAGCAAGCCCAGACCCGTACTTGATGGCATACATCTCTTCTTGGGTGTGGCCGTGCCCATGTCTCCTCCGGTTTTTGGCGTCGCTGCTAATTTGGTCGTCTCGAAGAAGCACCACTTGGCGAAGGGAATCAAGGAATTCGCCATTGATATGTTGGGGCTCTGGGATGGAAATTTCCAAAGTCTGAAGCCTTGGCTGCCTTGGTACTTCGACACCAAGGACATCGCTGGCCCAAGGTAGAAGCGATGGCAGCGTACAACCGCTAAGAAGATATCGAGAGCCGGTCACCTCCACTGTACCATCCAGGTTGGCACGATATGAAGTGTCTTTGAATCCCCAGACATCGTCACTTTCCCTATCACGTTCACTCTCCTTCCTGGTGCTCTGATTGACATAGATGCGTGTATCATGTTGGACTTCGCCCTGATTTTCTTTGTCTTTCAAAGATCGAAGTGAGGATAAACGAGCTAAGGTATTTGCGTGGTGTTTATTGAGCCGCAGAACGGTGCCTGAAGTGAACTGATACCACAGAAACTGAAAATATCCTTGCCATTGCTTCATTGTGAGATTAGATCATTGGTGTGAACCTCTGGACTCAGCAAAACTCCAACGAATCAATACCAAGAGAAGGTCAAGGCTCTGAATAAGACAATCGATTTTCAGTCTAGCCAAATTCTTGTCGAAATCAACTCCGACTTTTAGTTCCCCAGTCTCATAAGCCCAAGCTTCGAGAGGGTATAAGGGTGTAAAGGGTGTGAAGAGTGCGACAACATGCACCTTGTAAGCTCTCGATACAAAAGGTCTTGCGCTAGCATTTGCCGGAGATTTATATGGAATAGTTAATCTAGACCCCTAGTGCTGATTTGCACCAAGCAGGGTACCTGGGCAAAACTATGAGATACATGTCGTGGAACAGAAGCAAGTAACTCGAGGTACTCGGCGCCTAGAACTGGTTATCAGCTCTCTACAATTAATATCGTATGGATTGCCACCCACTTTGCTAGTTCCAAGCTGACTAGCATGTGATGAAAGCATGTCAGATTTGATAGCTGTAGAAATCCAATAGCGGCGAAACCCTGGCGCCTGCATATGCACCCCTCAGGTAAATACAACCTAGATAATCAATGGGGGGCGAAGCATTAGGAAATGGCAGGGGCTAACTATTTCAATTTAGCCATTGCTACTGGTGTTTAGTTGTCAATTGTGCTTTGTAGTCAGACAACTAGGCACTCATGAGTCAGGTTGTGGGTTGTCAATTTGTGCAGATGCGGTAGGCGCAACAATGTGCTCAGCTCTCGTAGGTCACGATAACCTTGCATTGCAATTTGGAATTGTGGTTAATACCAACCGTGCTCCGCAGAAGTCCTAAACGACAGGTTGGGCCAATCATGAACCGTGGGCGTCTCAGCTAAAGCAAAATGGTTCACCAGTTAATATTGAAAGGTCGCCATGAGGAAACGAGAACTATTACTGATGCCTCAAGGCTGATAGTTGCTCTTATCATGCAGCACCCCATTTACTCGGATACTTTGAGGTATTACATGAAATGGTTTATGTTAGCGAAATCAGCAGCGAAAAGAGAGCATGGTTGGTTGTAAGATCACTTCTGTTCTCTTGGAGAAGGAATACGGATGCACACCAAGCAAGCTGTCTTCTCACGAGCCATCATATCAACATCTAAGAAGACTGGTCTTTATATCATTATGCAAGTTGGTGAATGATTTTCAGTTACACGTTACTATAATAAAATCTAAATAGATTCTCAACAAGCTCCGACATTTCCTTTCGAAGCGATATTGGAATCTTCGGCTTTGTCGCGATTCGCTAGCCAGATCGATTTTGCACGGAATTCTGCCACTTCATATAACATGTATCTTCAGTGGCAAAAGCTCTTTTCAATCGGCAAATAGAGATGGATAGCCCAGACCCCAAGGTGTACTGTCAGCCAAATAGCGACCTAGATGTTATTCTTAAAAGAGTTGAACTCATGCTCTTGGAGATACCTAGCAATCATGTCCTCATGTACAAGGAGCAACTATTCGGTTCGAACTAGTACATTACTGTTGATCTAAATATCAGCTAAATTTATCTCTTCACATCGCAACATCTCGCGATTTGCCCTGCTTTTACATGGCAATACAAAATTGATGACCAATTTGAAGGCCAATCTAAACGTTGCTTCAATCTGCAAAATCTTGGCCTACATCAACGGGGGATTAGCAGCCTACAGTCCCAAAACAGACGTGGCATGTGCTATGTAAGAAGGTAGAATTGACGGACGCCAGAATATCCCGGATAGGAGCGGAAGTCGAGCGAGGAGGGAACACAAATATTATGACAATGCCTACCCTCCCCAAGAACCAGGTTCAACGCATTTTCCTGTTCTTAACGAAGCATTACAAACTGCATGTTTACATAAATGTGAGATACGTAGTCTTCATTGCCAGCTCAGAGAAAACTGTTGAGTGCTCTCTTCATAGTACTGCAATATTCATGGTCACCAACAGTATGGCCCGTCACACAGGAAAATCCAAGAACTGCAGATGAGGCATACTTTGATGCCAACTTTTATACCTTTGTAACACTCACAGGTTCTCAAGGCATAGAACAAACATGTAAGTTGACAAGAACAATAGTATTGACGTTGATATAGTGTGAGACATTACGAGAACTAAAATCTCCATATGCGTATAGTCAATCAAACGCCTAATATTGGCGAATATGCTAGAATCTCATCTTATGACTTCATATCCGGGATAATTTGAGCTCCCCAGGGCATTGGCATTGGAGGCGGGGAGTATAAAAACATCTAGATATTCAGATCAATGATAAAATACGAACCGCAAAAATTGATTGGGCCACGGGTGAGCTTGAACCCGTGTCAAATACTTTTTTTTTATAAAATATGTAGATGCATAGGCGAACGGGCTTCAATTCGAGCGTGTGATCCCTTGCAGCCTTGTTGAGGATATTAATGGTTTAGTACCAAAAGAAACCGCGATCAAAGAAGTATTCGTCATACATGTATCTTTTTTATAGTGTAGGTAGGTACGCACCTTCCTTATGTACATGCAATGATCAAGGTTTGGAATTACGTGTAGAATGTCGACCAACAACATGGAAAGTCACGCCAATTCTTCATATTCCGTCACTTTCATATGTATCTCGCGCCGCAGCGTGAACGAGTCATCTTTTTATCAAACATCGAACTTCTTACACCTTGACAAGAGAAAATGGCACGCCATGGACGAGGTCGAGATCGAGGTCGTGGTCGAGGTCGAAGTCGAGGTCGAGGTCGAGGTCGAGGTCGAGGTCAAGGTCAAGGTGGTTCAGATCGGGTCCATCCATATCCAAGTCAACAGCCCAAGGAAGAGCAAGAACAGCAATCATCTTCACGTGCCTCTTGGAAAATTCTGCCACAAGAACTGAGAAGACTAATTTTCGAGCATCTGGAGGCCTCAATACAGAGCGGGAAAGCAAGAGCCTCGGTATACGCTATCGTCTGCAAAGAGTGGTATGACTATTTCGAGCCATACATCTTCCGGCGTTTGACGCTGTCTACAAAGCGTCTCAGCGAGTTAGAGGCCAACATTACAGGGTCCCGATGCCACTTCGTCCAATACATATGGCTCCGGTTTGAGAGATCAGTCCAACCTGATGTAACACGCGTCAAATTCCGTCATGATTTGGATGCGTTGCGCTTTAATGCGACGATATTCCACCTCTTTCAGATCTTGTCAGAATGGCCAGAGAGAATTGTAGGCCAACCGGGCATTGCCCTAGAACTAACAGCATTCTCGGCTGCGGACCCCGACCATGCCATGAAAGACACTGTTCCAGACGAACTTGAAGGTGTAGATCTTACGGTGGACAGTGAGCCCTTGAACGACATCTATGAAAAGGAGCCCTGCGCCAGACGCAAATTAACAGAGCGTGAGAGAAACCAGCAATTCGAAGTACACCCCTTCAGCGTCCCTCGAAAACATCCCAGTCTAACAATGTTGCGACTTCCCGTGGTAAAATTGATAACAGATCTCACTATTCGCCGGCATATGCACATCAGTTTCTTTACACATTATATCAACTACATGATGAACTCACTCCCCAACCTTGAGTTCGTAACTTACGAGCCTCTTGCTCCCAGCTTCTTCACGGCGTTGAGGGGCGAAAATCAAGAGGCTGTAAAAAATATCATAACCAAGATGCCCTCATCCATCAGAAGACTGCAGGTGTTTGAAGATAGACCTGAGCTTTACAGCGATGGGATACCGCCAGGACACATATACGTGAGTGACAGAGACGGCTCACTGGGTCGGCTAGTGGCGGAAGTTAGCCAAGACAAAGAACCGGAAGTGATCTCGATGTCCTTCATCATCGACGCCGTTAGTTTCTTCTCCGACTTCCAAACGCCACAGATCAGCCGGCCTCATTGGAAGCTGGGATGGCTCAATCTCACCTCGATAGTCTTGACATCCGCCGTTATATCGCCGTGGAGATCACCCGAAATCCCTCCTCTGTTGATACCAGCTGCCCGAGCTGCGCGTCATATGCCCAAACTGGAAATCATGGAACTATATAATTTTAAATGGAATTACGCAGGTATCTTCACCTACATTCACGATAGCACTGGCAGCATCTTGCGTTGGGACAGCACCTGGGAGTGGGAATTCCCACCCGAGGTCATATCTGTATGGAAGGAAGTTGCAGATGTCCATGGCACACAAGTGTTTGAACATAAGGAGAACCTGATCAAGTCACCAGGTGAAAACGAGGGAGGATGGAATGGAGATGTTATGTCGTTGCTTCGGACAAAGACAACTGTAGTTCATCCTATAACATACGGCAACATGATGGATGGGCATAATTATGTGTAACAGGGAATCCGCTACTTTTACCAAGTTTTCTACTTTCTCAAATAATTATTCTGTTTGTTACTATCTTGCTCACAACATGACTAAAACAATGCGATATCGCTATGCCAACCCTCAACATTTACACGCTGTAAGACGCCGAAAGCCGAGACATGTCCGCAAACAGTCAGGATACGGCTCTGAAACCCACACAGCGTCAACATTACGTTCCACAACACGAATCCGGCGACATGGAACGCGGTTCAGTTTTTTACGAGTTTCACAATTCCTGGCCTTTAATGGGAAAGGGAGGAAAGGAGGAAAGGAGGAAAGGAGGGTAGAAAGCAGCAAGATACCCCAGAGCTGCTTGAACTGTCCGTTCATCCGGGCCTTTTTATCCATTTGCCCGGGATTTCTGAAAATGAGAGTACGAGTAGGTAAGAATGTACAAAGTACACGTAATGCAGAGAGCATGTAAGATGCTCGACGCCCGACATGAAGCCAAGTTCATGATCAATAGAAAACAGGGCGTACAACTTCTAAAATCATCAAATGTCCATCCCAAAATCTCATCAGTCCGAAAACTCTATCACAATAGCTTTCGCCTTGGTCCGTTTATCGCTGATTTCCCAGAGGTTGTGTCAAAGACTCGTTCTAATCGTCAAACCCTGTCGCGTGATTACCTCGTGGCAGACGTGGCCGCCATCATGTCCAAGTGATTACCCAAGCCCAGTTCCATCAACTGCATTATTGAGCCTAGTAAAAATCCAAGACAGCCCATATAAAGCACATTCCCATCTTAAAAAGATGTTGGAGAGGCGGCCAGTCCCCATGATGATAGAGGCTTGCGGCACCAGATACATGGCAGAGCAAAGAGCGTACATGCAGCTAAACAATGCTCGCGTGATATCAAAGAAGAAGAAAAATAAACTCCGTACCCTAGATGAAACAAAAGAAAATGAAAATGAAATGAGACAAGGAAGTGAGACACTACGATCTAGCATCTATCATCGCTCATCTTTCGCGAAACAAGGGCTGACGCTGATGAAAAGTAGTACATAGCTTAGGCGGACAAAAACTCCAAAGAATTTGCCCTGCCAAGCGTACAAATGAAGGGGCATGTTGCCTTGAAACTTTCAGTTTCCTGTGTGTCATGGCAAACATGGTTTCTCAGGGTTTCACCAGTGTCATCTGTGCGATGCGACAGGAAGACGGGGCGAGACCATTTCCAGGTCTGGCTTCCCATTCTTGTCCACATGCCGGTCCTTAGGGGGCGCGCTCCCGTACAGATGATGCAGCTTGATGTAGTCGTAGACGGATCTCGGCAAATCCTGTGCGACCTCGCCGTTCCGGATCTGGGCTCGGGCCTTGGTCGACGAGACGTCGTTTTGAAAGGACGGGACGACCATGATGTTGCCGTGATACTTCTTCAAGGGCTGGATGGCGTCCTGGGTCGCACACAGAGCAGGCCGCTCGACGATGAAGGCGCCATAGTAGCCCAGGAGCACGTCAATGTCGGCCGGCGCCCACACCTTGGGATCGCTCATGGTGAGGGCCAAGTCGGCCCCGATAAGCAGCATGACCCTTGCTCTTACAAATGTGCCGTCCAGGGTCTGGATGCCGCCCAGGACGTCGTTGAGCTGCTCGTCCAGGCGCTTGAGGACATCGGCAGTGCGTGTGTAAACCGGGCGGCCAGCTTCGTCGCGGCGCAGAGTCTCCCAGTCGTCGATCATGGCGTTGCTGTTTGTCTGCTCAATGGCTAAACGGCACCTATGTTGCGACAAAAAAAAGAGCATTAGTAAGACTCGACCTCGGCCTTCTCTCGTCTTCCAAAAAGAGGGGTTGAGTTGGCCGGAGACTTACATGTTAATGCGATGGTGAGCAGGGACCAGAGAACTTTTGCCGTAGGTGTCGCTGCAAGGGCTCATGTAGCTGCCGACCAGCTCGAAGCCGGTGCGCTCCGCGTAACTCTCGGCGACGGAAAACATGGACATGTGCAAGGAAGTGGGCGGCGAAAAGCTCCCGCACGACACCAGAACCAGCGGCGTCTTGTTCGGGTGCATCAAGCGGCGCTTGAGTCTGTTGTGGGGGAAAGAATAGCCGTGATACGGCTCTGACATGGGCTCGGGAGGGGGAGTCGGCGTGCCAGTCGGGAGATTCGTCGGTCGTGGAGGAGACGACGCAAATACGTCTGCAGCGATGCCGCCCATGGTTGTGGGATTCGGCGGATGGTTGTGGATTTTGTTATGAGTGTGAGTGTAGTTGTGGTTGTGGTTGTGTTTCTGGTTGTGGCTGTGGTTATGATTCTGAATCTGTTGGTTGACGAGAGAAACAGAAACAGAGCGAGGGGAAGAGGAAGAGGGTAAGGAAGAGGAAGAAGACGAGGGAGAAGCGAGAGCAAGGTCGGCCACAGCCGAAGAGGGAGACGACAGACGACGCTTATTATGTAGCAGCTCCATGTACTTGTAACTTGGCCGTCTCAGGAAGGCTCCGTGATGCCGGTTGTCGGCTCGTCAGCTTGCGGGCCGCAACGTCTCGGGTATACTCGAGATGGTAAGGACAAAAAGCACGAGGCACGAGCACCAGCAACAAGCATATGCCGGATTGTTGGTGATCACGAGGGATGCTTGCAATGTGTGGAGAGCAAACCCGTGCAGACGGGAGGGGCAGGGACTTTGCAAATCTAGATTTGCTCCGTGCTCGGGCGTTGAGTTTGTGAGCAGGCTAACGACTCTTTGCTAGTTCCGGCTTGTTCACGCCAATCCAATGGCGCAGACAAGAACCAAAAACCTTGGGACTAAACGCAATCCGCGCCCGCCGGCCATTGGCTGGTTTCGAGATTAGAGTCAGAGTCATGGTTCACTCTTCGTAGATAGAGAGAGACACACAGCCCTAGGTCCGAGTGGGCCGGGTTACGCATTTCTGCCTATTCCGTGCGAGGGAGGGATCCGTAATCAATAAAAGTTCTTCAGCAATTTTCTGTGCCTTTTTTTTCCAAGGTTCTCTTCCTCCCCTCGCCAAGTTGGCTCCTCTGGTCTTAGCCGGGACTTTGTCTTGTCCCCGTGGCTACGCCGGATTGTGCCATCCGCCTGTTGCGGAAAGAATTACAAGGATTCTTGCGGGAATACCAAGAAGTTCTCCGCTCTTGTTTCTCTGAGACACATTCGTAATTCCAAGGCGTGTGATTACTCGTATCTCCATGTGCGTGATGTCCGTAGTAGATTAGATTTGCAAGCAGCATGGAATTCGCCGGCAAACGATGCCCCGTACTCGGTCGGCAAACCTCACCCGCGTCCCCGGAGCTTCGTTTGCCGGTATATTCTCTGATGAATCAGCGCCTGCACGGAATATGCCGTCAGCATGTAAATCTCGCCCGAGTCGCGGTTATGTGCATGTCTAGCCTTACCCGCCCGGTCCCACAGATGGGTTGCCTCCGTCACTGGCAGCTTTTGACGCAACTACCTGTGTGTGACGTGTGGTTTGGTAGGAGGATCAGGGCGTAGGTGGTTATCGTGGCTTAAGGGCTCCGCCTCCACAGCATGATGTTAGCCAAGACTCGAGTTTCGAGGTCAGCATGCCCGATACAAAAGTCTATCGTTGACTTGTGGAGGCGAAGTCTTTTATCTACATAGCTTATGGCAGGAGCAAGATGGCAACGAGATGTTGATTCCAACGCCAGAGACTACTGTGGGACTGCTATTAAAATAGAATAAAGATCTTACTTGGTAGCCGTTTTCCGGTTCACCAAGTTGCGGAGATTAGATGGAGGGCTACACTCGACTCTTGTACGATCAGCGCATATTATGAGAACAATTCTAGACTCAAAAGCCGTGATGAGACCAGTTCTTTTCCTCCCAAAGGATAGGTAGATGCTTAGCAGGTAGGTAAGTATGAGAAGTGTATAACAAGTATCTACCTAGAGCATAATAAGATCCTATTTGATGTAATAAGAATGACAGGAACCACGCTCCAAGTAGAAGATAAAGAAAGGACACAGCATAACCCAATTCAAAAATGTTACAGTAGTAGACACAGAAAAACTTGCTGATGTAAATATATTGTCATCATAGTAGCAGTTTACATGTTGGTAGATACATGTAACCAGATTGTAATAGTCCAAAACGAGAACGCGACCTCTCTCACAATATCCACCAGGGACTGACTCCTCCCAGTGGTACTCCAAGTACCACTCTCAAGAAGCAGCAAAATAGCCAGCGAAATCCGTTTCCAAGACCGAGTATCAAGTAGAAAAGTAATACTTAGTCTCCCTGGTAATCTCTTCCAAAGATGCCGGGTGAATGACACTTCGGTCAATTTCGAGCAGACGAATAGCCGCTGCGTGGGACGTAACATCTTCCACCTTCACTGGTCGATAAGTGGCAATATAGAGAATGCGGTTGCCCTGCAGCCTTGCGAGGGCTTTCCACGCCGTTGCGACGATTCCATCCTCTTGAGATGCCAAATTCAGGTCCCATGTCCCTTGCCATGAGATTATGATTAGGCTATCAGTGACACGGTGCCTAAACGCCGCAGCGTGATGCCTCATTCCGTACCAAATATCGAGAGTTTGAAGTTGGGGCATTCTTTGAGCCGCCATTCCCACTCTTTCCAGAAGGATTGCTATTTCATCACATTTCTCAGGCATGGCGAAAAGGCTGCACGTCAGTGAGAGCGTGGTGAGGCTGGGCCAAGTCCAACGAAAGTCGACCGCTTGAAAGAACGGCACTGCGTCGACGGAGTAACATCCAGTGAGTTGCTCGAATGAGATGCTCTGGCGAGCCAGAGTGACGCTAGCAGCATGGTACAAGTCAGTCTCGATACGCCCAATCTCATTCGAAGGGCCGCCTCCGTGGCAGACTCGAATAGCTTCTTCATTGAAGTCTTCGAACCAGTTAAATGTCTTCAACGTCTTTAGAAGAGACTCGGAAATTATTTTCCCATAGCTCAAGTCCATGCAGCCTGGAAATGGTCGCCAAGGTTCATAAATGAAATGGCGAAGGTTGGGTAGCCGTTCTAGGATCTGTCGAATCGAACCAACCGTGATAAATAGTCGCGTCGTCCGACGAATGATCAAGTCTGTGACCACGTGGGCGGCTGAGATATCCAAGGGCATAGGGGGTAAAGAGAAGCCCAGAACACCCTTTATGTCATAGAAATCGTTTGCATCATGGCTCTGTAGCAGTTGACCATCTTTCCAGCCGTGAGCAAGATCGTCAGTTAGCAGCCCTTTACTGTACACCATGTCTTGCATCTCGACCAAGTCTGAGCTGAGATATTCGTCTCCTTTAACGGCATGTGTCACAGCGCATGGTGAATAGGCGCTGATTTCCAAGGCTAGGCCGTTTCCCGGACTTGTGCCCCATGAGTTGAAGATGCAGAAAAGACCGGAAATGGATTCTGAAAAATCCAACATGTTTGAAAATGTCACTTTCAGACTGAGAGAGTCTGGGCATTTTGAGCAATAGTAATCCCCAAGGAGGATGCGAAGCCATATATAACGGACCAACCGTCTCTGGCGAGGGACCAGCTTGTTGAAGTTGGCTAGACAATGTTGTGTCAATACCAAATGGGCATATAGCCGATCTTCGAAGAAAAGTTGCCATTCGCGCGAGACAGAGGCATAGAGGCCGAGCTCAGATCGCCTGCTTTGCGAGGGAAATTTGGTGGGGTTGGAGGGGGCAGAGGAATCTAGGTAGGCCAAGATCCTATGTTTCACCTGAAGAGGCAAATCGGACAACTGAGCCATTTTTGATTTGATGAATTTAGAATATCGCAACTGCATGTAGTGTAGTTGAGGAAACTTGAAGATGTCGAGGTAACGAAGACGAGAAAGATTTTTTTTTTTTTTTTTTTTTTTTTTGGCACGGAGTGCGCCGTCTTTTATATGTTGCCTATAGACCCGATTTGAGTAAAGCAGAAAAGGCTTTAGACTTTCAGCAAGAGAGGGTGGAAGATTCCAGAAAAGCCATCATAGTTTGAAGCTTTATGAAGCGCATATTATACTTTGATATCGAAGTAATGAGCGGCGTCTTTATCCTAGCAAAGTATAGGGATTTGTAGATAACCCAACTGGGAAAATGCGACAGAGAACAGATCGTATCATCCCGAGAGTGCATGTGAATAATCCACTGTATTCTAGATAATAAGAGCAGGCAATTGTTCATCTTAGTGTCCACACATCATTTCGTTGAAGGCATCTGCTGATGCCGATACTCATTCTGCCTCTTGCCCACCCTACAACAAATCGTATCTGGTGTAACTTTTTGTTTCTCAGAAGATTGTCTATTTTGATATCAGGGTTTTTTGAAAGATTATTTCTAGATACCAAATACGTATCTGGAACTTCCAAGTCGCACGGGTAATGAGAATGTCCAGTCAAGGCGTGGACTTTGTTATGGGAGATTCCGAGTCGGTCGATTAACCAGGTACCTACATGGCATCTTCTGGGTACCTGATCTTCAGCTATGGTGCCATGATGATATGTCTCAGTATAGACATATTCCGTTATTTATTGGCCAAAAGATCACATTGAGTACTTGGTAAGTGATCCATTCATGTCTGTTCAGGATATCTACCAAGTGGTGGGTGTAAGTCGAGTTCATCGCTCTGCCGTATCTTGTCACTCACGCCAAGTACAATTACAATGCCAGATGCTCCAATTGCATTCATGCTGTCTTAGCACTATAACCTTTCTCCGCTTTTATCTACTTCTACGATTAATACAAAGTCAATTTCCAGTAATTAATTTAATTCTTATTCACTCACCGTCCGTCTATTGATTCTAAATCAACAACCCGATGACAACAAGCTTCCAATTATTCCGCGAGCAGCTAGAAAATGCCACCAGACCCGTTTAATGGAGTTACGGGGGGCTTCTAGGCCTATTATCCACTAATTCCAGCGACTACGCTCCGCCAGCCTGCCGTGCCGCTTAGCCTAGTCGGGAACCACTTTCATTATCCGTCAGCCGCGCTAGTCCGCCTCGGGCCTCGTCCATTGCGTACCTCCAAACTCCGTAATGATCGAATTGCATGCAGCTCCAGCGCATTTCAACAAACACGATTCTGGCCCTGCAGCCCCTGAATCTGTTGCCGCGATATTTGCCATTTGTTTATTTTCGACGGACTTTTTTTCCTGCTGGATTTCGGATTTCTCAGCTGTCCGACTAGGCAGACAGAGAACGGAAATTGCCATTTTACTTCGTCTTGTTTTGCTTTGCTTTTATTAATCGCTGCTGCCCGGGCGAAAATGGTGGCCGGGCAAGACGCCGCCTTACAATGACCATGGCCAAGAAGAACCACGGCGAGATCAGCTTGCACGACGAAGACCGCGGCCTGCTATTTCAAGAGCCAGAGACAGAGCGCAATGGCAATGGCAATGGCGGCGACCTCGGCATCATCACCAGCGTCCTCAAGTCGTCGCGCCCCGATTTCGAGCCCGAAGTCAAGACGCCGCGGACCCCCGGCAGAGTCCAGTTCGACCTGACGCCGCGCATCCTCAACTTCAGCGACGCTCCCAACGGCCGGCCCTCGACCTCGTCGTCCTTTTCGTCGGCCGATCGATTCGATTTCGACGACTCCGGCTCCGGCCTCGACTCGCACCGCGTGCCGCTGCTGACGGACCTCGAGGCGCCGAGTATAACCGTAGCCCGAGAGTGGGATGATGCTGGCGAGGGCGACGAGGAGAACGCGGCTGAGGCTGAGCTGCGGCGGCCCAAGTCCGGGCTCAAATCAGCCTTTATGAACATGGCCAATTCCATCATCGGCGCCGGCATCATCGGCCAGCCATATGCAATGCGGCAAGCGGGCCTGCTGGCGGGCACGCTGCTCCTCATTGCTCTGACGATTGTGGTGGACTGGACCATCTGCCTCATCGTCATCAACAGCAAGCTGAGCGGCACCAGCAGCTTTCAGGGCACGGTGCAGCACTGCTTTGGCCGGCCGGGACTCATTGCCATCAGCGTTGCGCAGTGGGTGTTTGCCTTTGGCGGCATGGTGGCCTTTGGGGTCATTGTCGGCGACACGATTCCACACGTCTTGACAGCCATCTGGACCGACCTGGCGAATGTGCCGGTGCTGGGGCTGTTGACGGATAGAAGAGTTTGCATTGCCGTGTTTTGCATGGGGATAAGCTATCCTCTGACACTATACAGGGACATTGCAAAGGTGAGGGCTGCCTACTTTAACTTGTTGCAAGACAAAAGGACGCTTTGCTAATGGTGCTCTATAATACAGCTGGCCAAGGCGAGCACATTGGCCCTTATCGGCATGCTGGTCATTGTCGTTACGGTGCTGGTTCAAGGCGTACTCGTTCCGTCGGCGGATCGAGGCTCATTTAGCATGCCGCTGTTGACAGTCAACAGCGGTATATTCCAAGCCATTGGCGTTATATCATTTGGTACGGACACCTCGATTCCAACAGCCGACTACATACATGTA
Source organism: Trichoderma endophyticum (assembly GCA_035079535.1). NCBI lineage: Eukaryota > Fungi > Ascomycota > Sordariomycetes > Hypocreales > Hypocreaceae > Trichoderma > Trichoderma endophyticum. The sequence continues at coordinate 935,223 of JAPMIQ010000004.1, forward strand.
TGGTTCATGGCTAACGTATACATACGCAGCATTCGTCTGTCACCACAACTCCCTCCTCATCTACGGCTCGCTCAAGACCCCCACGATCGACAACTTCTCCCGCGTCACTCACTATTCCACCGGAGTTTCCATGTTCGCCTGCTTGATCATGGCCCTCGGCGGCTTTCTCACCTTTGGCGACAAGACGCTGGGCAACGTGCTCAACAACTTTTCGTCAGACAACTCCATGGTCAATGTTGCGCGGCTGTGCTTTGGCCTCAACATGCTGACGACTCTGCCTCTGGAGGCGTTTGTCTGCCGCGAGGTCATGATTACCTACTTTTACCCTGACGAGCCGTTTGATATCCGGCGGCATCTAATCATCAGCACGGCACTGGTTGCAGGTGCTACGTCTTTGAGCATGTTGACGTGCGACCTGGGCATCGTCTTTGAGCTCGTGGGCGCGACCAGTGCCGTGGCCATGGCGTACATCCTGCCGCCCATGTGCTACATTAAGCTGACGACGCGGAGCTGGCGCACATACGTGGCTGCGGCCGTAGTGGTGTTTGGAGTTGTCGTCATGATCATTAGTGTGATTCAAGCGATAGATAAAATGATACATGGTAAGTCTGTTGCTGTCTCTTCCTCTCTCGTGCATTCCTTTATTTAGCTAACACGACGATGTGCCAACAGGTTCAGATACCGCAGCGAAATGCACCTAGAACAAGGCCGACGCCGACGAATCGATTTTTAGAAAATTAATTGTATGACTATATTATAGAGAGCATGGAAAGGATATGCATATTGCCCATTGATGGAGAGAGAAGGGCTGGACGGGACTGTACAATAAGGAGAGCTATGACTATGGGATGCTGCGTTTATGCGGTTATGCTTTTGGACTAAACAGCAGCGTTATCCACCATACAGAGGCAGATATACAGAGTATATTGTCAGAAGAATACAATACATGTCAAAGGAGTTTTATATTTGCATAACTGCGGTACGAAGGTATCACCATGGATGCCAGGTACCTACTAGATGTTGTTCGCAATACACAGTTTTCGCGACCTCATCGTCTCCCGGGTAGCCAAAACCCTCGAAGCATTCACCAACTTTGACTTGAAGTTGTCACTCGCTATCTCTGTTCAAGGTTCTTTGCACCAGCCTCACTCTACCCAAAACACACAACAGCCTCATTTCGCCTCACTTCATGACCCTTTGCCCCCTCCCTGTGCACCATCCCGCGTGGCCTCTCCTTTCCCCAAAACAGCTCGTCACGAGTCCCCCAGGACACATGATCATCATTTCAAACAAGGATCCTTTCAGCCACTGAAATCTGACCGACAGTTTTACGATATTACACGGCAGTTCAAACTGATAACGACAAAAGCAATCAAGCATTGTCGGTAGATACTAGATGTCTGCCTATTTCTCCAAGACGCTCAATACGTCACAACACCACGCCCTCACAGCAACCCCAATAATCCAAACAGCCAATAGCCTCTCACTCATTACTCAAGAAACCAACAGTCCCCAATAAATCCATCTAGATTAGCCGCCCACCCTCTTCATGCAAAAATTCCCCGCTGCACTAGGCCGCAAACCAAGTACAGGGCCGCCAATCCACTGACAGCCTTTGCTCACGATAGCAAAAGCTTCCCACCCCTCTCTTTCCCCTTCTTCTCACGCAGTTAGAACACTGAAGAATTCACGATTGCATGTCTTTACTAAAGAAAGAGGGCAAGAGAATGCTTTTCTGTGAAAATGAAAGCTGGTATATACATTGTAGAGATGTAATTGTAGTTTCCCTCGAACTGGACAACCTCCCACAATAGTGCTAACGCACCCAAAACTAATGGTGTCAACCTCCATACCCATCCCAGAACCCCCAAAACCAATAAGAAACTCGTCCACTCAGCCTGCCAAAAAGCTTAGCAGCAAACCCCCAAGCCGGGCAAAAAAACGACAGCTGCTACCCCTTGGCCTAAGGAACGAACAGATGCCGGTCATGCTTTCTGCCCATTCTCCAGTACCTAAAAATATAAAAGGGTCCAGACTGGACTGAACCCCGCCCCAGCTTTTGAAGTCCCCGAATCTCTTTTACTTCTTCTCCAACCAAACAACAATAAGACACAGCTGTTTCTTTCTTCCTTAAATCTCAACTTACATCACTCTCTCTGAGCTATCAAGCTACGAAAAAAAAAAACATCATGGAGCTCGTCAACTACAACCACAAGACCTGCCCCAAGTGCTCTGCCACTCTCACCTCCGAGTCCAAGACTTGCTCGAGCTGCGGCGCTGTACGTTTTCATCTTCCCTTTCCCCTTCGTCTCATTGCGACTCTAAATATTCTTTGAGATATTCAACTGACCATCTTCTGATAATAGACTTGCCCCGTCTAAGCTCCCTCAGCTCCACCCGCCATCAACCTCAATCATCGCAACAACATGGCGAGAACATACTGAGGTGTGGGGGACTAGATGGACGCACGGATGAGTGAATAAATGAATAGATGAAGGAATGATATACCTCAGCAGGACATGGTACACTGAGACAAGGCGTTGATGGAGAAGAGAAGCGATCATGTATGTTAAGCTACACGCCAGTCCCTGTTACAGACAGGCAGCTAGGATAGTTCCTCGCAATGGAAGGAATCTAGAATGGCAATGGCAATGGCATGACATGACATGACATGACATGACATGGGCTACAACTACACGGATCCATTTGTTTATCCATGCGGCAACAGGCCTACAATCCCCACAGCACGACATGTTTCAAGGGGGTTCACTGCCTCGAGATTCACGATAGAGTTTACCCGCAATCTAACATGTTGAGTGTGTAAAGACAAAGCGATATTACAACCAAAGCCAAGTTAAAAAAAAAAAGCCAGGACAATACAAGACAAAAAAAAACACACACTGCACAGATCCTCGAACCATTGGACTGAAACAAATTGAAAAAGAAAAAAAAAACCGAAACAAATGTATGATAACCTGTTGTAGAGACCGCTCGCGAGAGTCCCGCCAACTTCCAAAGTGCGACAAATCCACAGCTACCTACTTACACACCCTTCTCTCCCCTTCATAGCTAGACAAACTGCAAGCCCTCTATTCCGTCTGTACGCTCCCGAATCAACCATCGACCGCTCGTAGCTCAGAAAAAAAGAAAGCCAGCTCCAACATTAGGCCCGTCGACCCTGTTTCGCACCACTGGGAAGATACAGTAAAGCAAGACCGGCTTGCCCGCCGGCATTATGACAGAGGCATATGGGGGAAAACATCTGGTTTACCTTCTTTCGCAATCATCTCTCTTTCCCTAGAGAATCCTTACTCCATGACGGTGATGGGACTGTAGAACCATGCACGCAACCAAGTAACCCTTTCTCGCCCGTGTCCGCAAAGTGAAGACGCAAGACACGCAAAACGAGACAATCAAATTCCAAATCCCCGAGAAGAAAAACTATGCCCGCAGACGACCGGCAAACCATGGTGGCTGGCACCCATCCTTCCTCACACAACCAGCCGCGTAGTGTTTGTATGAGTTGGCTTGTGAAGTACGGAAGAAACGCATCGGATTACGAAAGGGGGGGATCGAGCCGCGAATGGAAACGGGTGTACTCGGGATAGACGGGTATAAGGATAAAACACGTTTACAGAACAAGGCACTTCTTGTGGCTGCTCTTGCGGGTGGAGCGAGACATGAGAGCAGCGCGAGTGGCGTGCTCAAAGACCTCGCGAACACCACTGCCGGTTCGAGCAGAGCACTCCAAGTACTTGTAAGCACCGATCTTCTTGGCAACAGCCTCAGCCTATATTAGATGGGAGTGTCAGTTTCGTCAGAGCAAATCAAGCGTCCAGGCAGAGTGCACTCACGTCCGAAGAGGAAACCGGCTTCTGGTTGGTTGCCCTCAAGGCCTCGATGGTGTTGGGGTCGTCTCGCAGATCGGCCTTGCAGCCGACCAGGATGATGGGAAGGCCTGAGCAGAAGTGCACGACCTCAGAGATCCACTATCAAGAGCAATACGCGTTAGATGTTTTTGTTTCCTTATCTAGATGGGCACATGCAGGGGGGTTGCAAATGCAAGGGTGACATACCTTCTCAAGAACGTTGTCCAGAGAGTCAGGAGAATCAATGGCGAAGCAGATCAGGATGACGTGAGAGTCGGGGTAGGAGAGAGGTCGGAGACGGTCATAATCTTCCTGGCCAGCCGTATCCCAAAGGGCCAGCTCGACGTGCTTGTTGTCAACCTGGACGTCGGCGACGTAGTTCTCGAAAACGGTGGGGACGTAGACCTAGAACGATATAACCTGTCAGCACAGTGTTGTTTATTAAGCAGCACGTAAAAGGTGCCGACGGCCTTTTGCCCATTTTCTGTGCGAGATGGATCGATTATGATGGTGGGTTAGATGATGAGGAGCAGTTTGATGGAGATGCTGATGGGCTATAGGCTGAAATGAAGCCATAGCCCCCCGACCCAGATTTGACACGTCAGGGATTTCTCGCCGCGTTCTGGGGCCGATGCCAACGTCACGCAGCACCCAATGTCTGCCGTGCAGTGCATCACCATCAAAAGCAAAACGAATGATGGCGCCGGCAAGGCATCGAGTCCGCCATCAAACCCCCAATGGTGGTGTTGTTGTGGTCTCTTGGGCGGGAAAATAAAAACGGCGGCGGCTAATGAAAACGCGGCATAGGGCAAAATAGGGGATGGCAGATGCTGCGCTCAATGCGTACCTCAGGGAAAGCGCCCTTGGAGAAGACACTGCAGAACGGCGCGGTTAGCTCGACTCGTTGCTCTGGCGGGCTCCAGATGGCGATGCGTTGCTTCGGTGTTGAGGCCACGGCTGCCTTGGAGCGTGCCGCCGAAAATGAAAATGGGCGTTGGAACAACTCACATCAACAAACAGGTTTTACCGCAGGCACCGTCGCCGACGATGACGAGCTTTCGGCGGATCTCAGCCATGGTGTCTGTGTAGTGTTGCGGAGTGGAAGATGAGAAGTCGGCTGGAAAGGATGAAGGCAGAGCGTCTCAGGCGGTTTTGGCGATGGCGGTTGGGATGGAATGAAAGGAAGAAAGACGGACGTCAGAAGGGGGATTGTGACGGAAGAGAGCTGGTCTGGGTCTGTCTGGGTTTGGCCTGCTGGGGCTTTTGGCTTTTGCAGACGCAAAGTACTGGGTACTTGGTGCTAGCAGTGCTTAGTACAGGTGACTGGGTGGGGAGAGGGGGAAGAATAAGAGCAGCAGCGAGAGCAGCCTGGCTTTTTGTTTCGGGGCGAGAGACTGCGAGGACTTTGGGACTTTGGGGGGGTCCAAGCTGAAGGGGAGAGAGGAAAAGATTAGGACTCTCAGGTAGCGGCAATGTACCCACCGGCGCAGTTTAGGTGAAGGGGAACACGGCGACGATCAGTCAGTCAATGGCCTTTTCTTGAGCTGCGTTGTCCTCCGTACCTTGGCTAGCGTGTCCTGAGGCAGCCAACAATTTCTGGGGACTCGCCAATGGCTTGATTGCTCTGTTCCATTTTCCAGGGCAGAAAGGAGGGGCGGCTTGGGGCCCGGGGGAGCAGTTCTGGGTGCTGTGAGCCCTCCAGCCACCGAGCTTTCAGAGGGAGATTTGAGATTGAGCCAGCCCGAGTTCCAGGCATCCCCCAGCTGCGGTTTAGTGGCCTACCGTACTAGGCACTCGCACATGTAGGCGCAGGCAGGTCAGGTAGGTACATGTACATGCACGAGCACGGGTGTGCGCGTACTCGATACTCGGTACGGATTTGTTCAGCCTCTTTTTTTTCTTCTTTTTGCCTTGGCGGTCCAGCTTGAATCATCGGTATTAGCCGCTGATGCGCGTTCAAAAGCTACGAGTGCAGTTCGTACCTGACCGCTACTACATACAGTACGAGTAACAGCAAGCAAAAGTTGAACATCCATAGCAAACAGAATACTATCCCGGGGCTGGACGCGTTGCGTTGCCTGGAAGCGGCAGCGGGAGGTGGCTGAGACGCTGGGAGATAAGGCCAGATACATGCGGCCAAGTACAACCGCAGCGCTAGAGCCAGGTACACGCTACTCGGCGCTCCGTACTGCGCAGCGCCTGGAAGTACGTGATCCTTTATATTACAAAACTCCACCGCTGAGTCAACCTGCGTACCTCTACATGTTGAACTACAACCAAAAGGCGCAGCCTGTGCGTGCAGCAAGTACAAGTACGCGGCGCCTCAGAAACATTAATAGCAGCGCGTTACGAAACCAGGTAGCGCTGCCTGCACTGCCGCCTGTGCAGAGTACGAGCACTGAGAACCACGGTACGTACTGCAACGCGATTGATGATGGAAGAGGCTGAGATGACGACCACTTTTAATTTGATCCCCAGATGATGCTCGGCTTGTGAATCATCTGGCGGTCTGTTTCGAGTGTGCAAAGGGCCAAGGTACATGTACATGATATGCGTGCATTGAGGCGGTTTGCCGTTCAACTCATTTACTTGGCCTAGGGAATAGGGATCAAATTCATTCCCCCCAAGGACCTCATCCAGGACCTCACCCACCAAGGTCCAGACCTCACTCTCAGCTCTGCCTCAGCGCCACGAGGCTGTCCACAAGCCGCAGCAGCGTGCAAATTTCACGACATGACCTTATCTCATTAGGTAGGGCCTGTCTAGACGGAGCTCAGCAGCGGTAGCACCAAGTGCTAACCTTTGTATCCACCCGTCCAATTTACTCTTGATTGGGATGACGATGCATGGCGTCTGGAGTCCCGGCCTTAGACCTTAATATCAAGTCTGGTGCTCTGGTGCTCTGGATGATGTATCAGAATGGGCGCCAGTCCAGTACCGGTACTTCGTATTTGGTGCCACCAACCAGATGCGCGCTCTTTGTCTCTGCCAACAAAATCTCACCGCGGTGCTTGTCTGGTCTGGTCTGGTCTGGTCCAGTGTCTTGTTTCCCCCAGGTCAGACCGCTTCCCGAAGCCTAGGCAGGGTGACACGGCTTGTGTGCCTCCTGACACGGCGAATCCTGGTGGCAAAGTCCTACGCATCTAGGACTTGCACGCCGGAAGCTGTCATAATTTAGCAGCAAATGCACATTCACGCAGCTGTGGGAGCTGCTGCATTAGTGAACCAAGCTGATGCACCTCAAATTAAGCAATCACATGATCGACGTGCTCACCAGACGACGCATTTCCTTGTTCGGCGGCTGCTCTACGGATATTGTAATACTGTTGACTGCACAGCGTTCTCGCCATTGCTCCCGAGGATGACTTGACGGTTCCGAGGCTTCCACGGAATCGACTCCTGGACATGTACGAGTACATTCACATTCTCGCCCATTGACCGACGGGCGTGGATGCCGACAGCAGTGCATGCAGTCCCCTGTGTTTACATCAATGTCATTCGTGTCAAATGCTCGTATCAATCTCTGTGATGGTGCAAGCGCTGGGGCATTGCCGACTCTGCAGCAACAAGCTGTGTGAGCTAAGAGGTCCGACAGGCAGTTCTGTGATGTGAGACCTCATTGCACGGAGCATTCGTACACTCCGTGCTCCGTCACAGCGTCGTGTCACCACCAGTCCGGCTCCTTACCCTGAGATACCAGCAGCCTCTCCTATTTTCTATTTCAATTTTTATTTTTATTTTTGCTTTTTTCTTGTTCATTCCGCCTCTCCTTTATTTCACGACTCTCGTCGCTCCATAACTCCGTGGCACCGCTTGTAGCATCACAATGTTGTTTACCCATTGTTAGCGTGCTGCCAAGCGAAGTACCCCGTACTAAGCGTTTAGGCCAGCACTCGACCTAAGCCTATTGCAGCCCACACTGTGTCGTGCATGCTTAAAGCTCGGTATCATGAGCACATATTTGCGGGTGAATTGTACTGTGTGAATGACCAAGTTCCGCACCCACAGAGCGCTGGACCCTATCAGCTTATCAGTGCCGCACTTGAGTGTCCCGCGCTAGGCCAATTGCTGGGTCGAAGATTTTCCGAGCCATCTGGTCATCAGTCGATATCACCATCAATTGCAAGCGGTGCGGGCAGCGTCCATTTGCGGTCAATGGGCTGCGGTTTGGAATCTTGGACATCCCTTTGAATCTCTTCTTCTTCACCCATCATGCAGAAGCTGGCGAAGCGAGCGGCGCAGGCCCAGCGCCAGGCGACCCGCCGCACGAGACTACAGATGGAGCAGGAAAATATCGACGGCAAGCTTCGAAGTCGACTGGCGCTGCGATCCGCCGTGGAGGAAGTCCGACAGAACCTCAAAGATGCGAGACAGGCCCGGAAAGAGGATTGGGAACTGGGACCCCTGGCTCCTAAGCGAGATCTGGGCTTCAATGACTACGGCGCCTTCAAGGAGAACGTGCGACAGGACTGGTCAAACTACGGCCTGCACCAGCCAAACCCAAAGGTTGTTGAGCAGCGTTGCGCTTGGGCTGGAGGTGTCAAGCAGCTGAACCTTGCGCCTGGAGATCGAGTGGTGATTCAGGATGGTCCGGACAAGGGAAAGATTGATCGCATCAGATCGGTTCAGCCCCAGGTTGGAACTGTGACCCTGGAGCACCGTCATCAGGTATGTTGTGCCCGGAGATTCTTTACGGCATTTCACGCAATATCCGTACTAATCATGGAACTGTGCGCAGGCTGTTGTCCAAGGCATGTTTGGCAACCCCAGTCGGCCGCAGCCAATGCCGATATCCATCGGATCCGTCCGCCTGGTCTATCCAATTACGAACCCCGAGACAGGAGTCACCCGAGACGTCGTGATCAACCAGCTCAAGGCTGTGCCCCCGAACATGCAGTCCCGTAACATGTCTCTCGACCGATGGCAGTACGGAAAGAAGTGGGATCGCGTGGTCCCCGGACTCAATGTTGTGATCCCCTGGCCTCAAGTTGAAGTACCCGAGTTCGAAACCATGACCGCAGACACCGTTCGAGAGCAAGTTGAGGACAGATCATTTTACTACGGCCTATTGTCACCACCGATGCCAGAGCAGGTTGTGGACGAGCTGAGAAACAAATTCTCCAAATTCAGAACAAGACATGAGGCATGGTATATCGAGAAGAAGGAAACGGAGGAGGCTTTGAAGAAGGGACGACGAGAGACTATCAAGGCAATGCAGACGCCATTGGATGAGTTCCACGAGAAGAACCGGGAGGCCCGCGCAGAGACTGGAGAGCCAGAGCTCTCGGAAGAGCTGCTGTCCAAGATTGGCGAGTTCATGGCAAAAAAGAAGTCGACGGCTCTGGAAAATGCTGGCGCGGCGGAGGTGGCGGCGGCACCAGTTCCTCCACAGGACAATCCCAACGCGCCGTCACCAACTGCTAGTCCTTGAGGCATGTAGATGATGATGAGTGGGAAGGCGAAAAAGGAGGGATGAACAAAAACCCACGCCAACGGGACGAGCACCAATTGGCATGGCATGTGTAATTATATATACTAGACCTTGTGTGTACAAGCTGTACAGTACATTATGACGGAGCAAAAATGAAGACATTGACCCATCAACTCACGTATCCATCTATGAACTAAGTCAATGTCATCTCTATGTGTAAGAAGGACGGGAGACTATCGTCTTTTGTACTATAGATAAGCATCAGAGCAATTGATAATTGCCCTCAATCTCTTGGCTCCACCCACCCTCTATCTGATCAACCCCTCCCCCGCCTAAAGCACTGAGGTGGCTATTCACTAAGGCGCAACGAACATGACGTTCTCTCAGCCTGTTATTTTATATCCCAGCCTCGTTTCTTTTTCGCTCTTTTTCTCATCTCCTTTCAGTCCTCCTCTTTTTCAGTAAATCACGACAGGCTATAAGATAGAACAGAAACGTCATCGCCCAACATGTCGCATTCTCACGACGGTGTTTCGCATTCCCACGGCGGCGTGTCTGCGCAAGAGCACGGCCACTCTCACGAGATCCTCGATGGTCCCGGCAGCTACATAGGCCGTGAGATGCCCATCGTCGAGGGCCGCACCTGGTCAGATCGCGCATTCACAATTGGAATCGGCGGGTAAGTCACAGTCACTCCAGTCCCGGCTTCACGCTTTTTCAACCTCAGTAGATACTGATCCATCTATAGCCCCGTTGGCTCAGGCAAGACAGCCCTGATGCTGGCGCTATGTCTCGCCCTCCGAGAGAAATACTCTCTCGCCGCCGTCACAAACGACATCTTCACCAGAGAAGATGCCGAATTCCTCACTCGCCACGCTGCTCTCCCCCCGCAGCGCATCCGTGCCATTGAAACCGGTGGCTGCCCTCACGCCGCCGTCCGCGAGGATATCTCTGCCAATCTCGCCGCCCTAGAGGATCTCCACGCAGAATTCGATTCGGATCTGTTGCTCATCGAGTCGGGAGGCGACAATCTGGCTGCCAACTACAGCCGCGAGCTTGCTGATTTCATCATCTATGTCATTGACGTGAGTGGCGGCGACAAGGTGCCCCGGAAAGGAGGCCCTGGTATCACACAGAGTGATCTGCTGGTGGTGAACAAGACGGATTTGGCGGAGGCTGTGGGTGCTGATTTGGGCGTTATGGAGAGGGATGCGAGAAAGATGCGGGAGGGAGGACCTACGGTGTTCGCGCAGGTGAAGAAGGATGTTGGTGTTGATCACATTGTGAACCTCATCTTGAGCGCGTGGAAGGCGAGTGGTGCGGAGGAGGAGAGGAGGAGTCGTGGAGGGCCGAGGCCGACGGAGGGGATCGAGGGGCTGAAGAAGGAGGCATAGGATACGTGACGATATCAAGCAGCAACAAAAGAAATTGCCCAACTTTGCTTACAGACATTACAGTTGCAGCTGTTTGTGATTGTTAATCTTGACCATCACTGCTGGGACTGTTTGTATATCACTCTAACATTGTGCGCCTGCGGGCAGCCGTTGCCAACCGGCGCGATCAATATCATTGCTCAATATTTGACTCTGCTCTAACTCTACCTCTCCCATCCGTCGAAGGGCAGATCACTTCACCGCCAAGGGTCTCTCCAACTCGAGATAAAAGAGCTGCCTCATTCTCTTTTTACACTCTCCTCAAATATTCTCCCCCACCTACGCTACCCCCGAACACTCAACCAAAGCACTCGAACAAACACTCAACCAAGGTATTCATCCATCTATAGCCAACTGAGACTCTTTATCAAGCTGACATCATCTGGTCTAGGGCCAGCATCATTCCAGTCTGCCCATCTCGATACCTCCCATCAACTATGCAAGATGGAGTCGCACGTCTGTCAGTTTTTCGACTTGCCTTTCGAGCTTAGACTCATGATATGGAAGTTCGCTTTACGACCGCTAGACCATAACCGCCCTGGCGCTCACTTCTTTTCCCTTGTCAATAAAGCTGATGGCGTCGAGGCGAGAAAACTCAGTGCTCGATGCACAATTTATGCTGATAACAATCATTGTTCCGGCTATCACCTTGCAGCGCCCAAGTTTGATTCCAGCGATGGCAGCCATTCTTGGATGAAGAACAATCCATCTGCATATACCTGGGATTTTGGCATGTGGAGCGCGTGCAGAGAGTCCAGGCAGGTCATTGAGGCACATTACAGCCAAGAAGACTGGACTTCGGGATCTCGAAGGGGCTATTTCATGCGTCTCCCCTACAGTCAAACCTCCATTTCACTGACAACATCAAGAAATAACGACGGATGGCGCTTCTTTCTCCATCCAAAGCAGGATCTAGTGTGTATTCAGGCATTTGATCCAAGCTCCACCAGCTGGCGGGAAACTTATCGCAGAAAGGACCTTTGCGTCGCCGGTATTCATTCGGGCGACCTGAAATTACTTAGTTTTGACCATATTGCGATAGCATATGACCCCAGCTGGAATGACATTGATGAGAAAAACGAAAGTTTCAATTTTTGGCATCTTTATGCAGAGCAAAGTGCTCGAGGCTTTTTTATGCGCACTCTTGCATTTTTTGATACACATTCTCACCATGATGATGGGCGCAAACGCAGATATCTTTGGCTCATCGATTGCAATCTAAAGCGAGTCCGCTATCTCTACAAGAACAGAAAAGGAAGAAAGGTTTTTTACGGCAATGGTCAGAAACTTATTGAGGTCGAAAATTCGTCGTCTCGACGCAGCTTCTCATCTGGCGAATACAGTTCGGTGTTTGACTTTCTCGATAAACTCAACATGCTACTTGAAGGCGACAGACCTTGCCACTATATGCATCACAAAAGTGTCGCAGATAAGTGTTATCTATGTGGAGGTACAAGTGAATATCTCACATCCTACCGGATCTATGGTCAGGTTCGTGTGTTGATGTGCGAGGAGAGCACATGAGAACTTGTGGTTGAGATCAAGATGATCTCGGGATAATAATGTCTCATTTGGAAGAAGAAAGAAAGCGTTGAATTGCTGCAATGGAATTTGCTTCACATATATATCTTGGGAATTTTTACTCGGCCAAGCCGTATGCGTCTACTCAATAGCCCTTTCATGTGCTCAAAGGAGGCACACATTCTTTCCTAGCTTAGCCAGTAGGGCTCACTTGCTCAAAGATGAGAACATTCTTCGAATTAAGAGAAATATCTACAGGTTTTACGATTACTGTTCCCTTGCGACTCAGAAGGGGGTTGCACTAACTTGGGCAAGTGGCCAAGAGACGCATACACTTATGACCTGGAAGCCTCGCATACTAGAATCTGAATAGATGTTGAAAAGCATCTTAAACAGCCCCTATCATTTCAATGCTATGCTTGACTAAGTGCCTTATGACCGAACGGCTGGGTCTTTGTGTCGGTTGTCTAATATCTTGCCGCATCCAGAGGTAATACAATACTCCACCAGGTCTCTATAGGCAGGATATTAGAAAGTGATCTATGCTGATAAATTGGAATTCGAGATGCACATAATCTCTCTCGGTTTCTAACAACTTTGTCGCAAGTAATGTATACCTCCCTCTGCGTTTTCGAACACACACTTTGTGAAATCGTCATGCATGTTCTATTCTGAATCTAGTATATCTAATGGTTGTATATACGCATGTGTAATATGTACAGAGGTCAAGTCGACTTAAGCCTTCTTTGCTTTAGAACCCGGGACAGGATTTAAGTCCATCCATCATGTTGAACTCTCGTTCCACAGTATGTGTACCGTTTGAGGCAATCAAGTCATACGTTCGGATGTATGTGCCAGCTTGGTTGTTAGGGAAGTCTTGGGGAATGACTCCCGTGGCAATGGAGGCATTGTAGAGAGTGTATCCTGATCCACTGATGGGCCCGGCCTTGACAAAGTCGAGGGGAATAGACCCAACAGCAGGAGTAAGGGATAATAGAGGCTCTGGAACATGTACGATGGCCTTTAATGTGTTGAGATAGGAGTCGTCGCGAATCTATTCCATAGCGTTAGATGTTATTTGCAAGCATCGGATTAATGTGTGTAAGCTTACCGCAACAGTTAAGTTCATTAGTCCCTCAGTGCGTGTTTCGGTGCACGACAGCTGCGGTTGCGTGAGAATAGTGTCATCGAATGGGAATCCATGGCCGCCATTGGTATGCAGCGTGCTGTTAGTCACTCCGTCGATGTTGTCGATGACCTCGACATCAAATCCGGAAATGCCCTGGGCAAGAGGCACCTCAACCGTGAAGGGATACGTCCAGAAGGTAAGCGGGGGGTTTCCGTACATGACGTGGCCGGAAGCGAATGCTGGGATGTTGTTGCTGACAGTGCAAGGCTTAGCCGGTGTGCATGTCACTCCAGCACGAGGATGAATGTGAAGCTTGATGGAGCGGTTGGGGTTGGCGGCGACAGTACCGATAACCTATGGTGAATTCCGTTAGTGAATCTTATTCTATGCTTCATCATTTGTGAAGACAAAATAACTAACTCGGATGTAGCCAGTCAAACTCATCGTTCCGTTAGAGTTGACGGTAGCAAATAGACGCGATGGCTTCACAGGATAAGGCTGGAGAGGCTCAGTAAGAGTCACACCCTTGGGGACTGTGTCAATCATTCGCTCGAGCAGATCTTGGCACGTCTTGTAAAAGTAAGCAGGAGAAGTTGCCATGCGCCCAATTTCGATGCCTCCATCTGAAGCAAAGATTCGCCCATCAGATCTAGTGGTCTCATTGTGGCCAAAGGCAAGGGGGTTCTGTGTGACGTTGTTCACATATTGAACAGCACTTGCTTCATGTTAGCTGGTAGTCTTCGTCAAGCAAGTGCTGATATCTTACACGGTGTTGTCGAAGGCAGTGAATCCTGAGTTGGTCGTGTCAAATGTTTGTGTGTTGTCATCCGTGGCCTGCCCGTAACCGTTAGCCCATCTTCAATTTCGAGTAGGCGACCCCCAGTCTCGTAGCCATGTTGATGTGATCAAAAGAGCATCTTACCGGATCATTTACGACGTCTACAATTTCCGGAAAGTCCACACCGTGAACTCCTCCAAGGGTATGACCGCATGCAACCAGTCCGATCATTTCCTGGGGAGTGAATCCCTGCTTCTGGAAGCTGGTAATGTGTTCATCCAAAGGCTGCTCGGGTCTGGGCACGCCTGTCGGGCCCGGGCCAGTGGCATCAACTCTACCAGCTCTGAAAGGAATCTCGACGCTTCCATTTGAGCAGCCATTTGCCGCAAACAGTGCCCCCATAGCAATAAGATCGGCCATCGACGATCGTGGTGTCAAAAAGGCAGCCAGGTTCATCAGCGTCTCGTTGAATCCAATACCCGGGTTCTCGTCACGGTTGACTTCAAATCCAATCGACGCGTCGATACCTCCTATTCCATTCTCAACATCCGCAGTTGCCATGTCGTGATATGCTGTACGCAGCCATTCTGCGGCGCCGTTACGGCCGGTGCCAAAGGTAACCTTTTCGCAGGGAACAATAAAAGTCGCAGGAGAGTTTTGGGAGTTGAAGCCCTGTTGCTCAAAGAGCATACTCTCCAGAAGATCAGTCTTGGCTGGCCAGATTTGTTCCTTGTCGGCATAAGCTGAGCCAGCTACCAAGCCGAGTTTGGCGACGGTAGAGAGAAAACGATTTGACAACACCATGGCGACAGTTTAGAAGCGTGTTACACCTATGGAGTTTTCGTGAGCTACTAGTTTGTCGCCCCTGTTACGGACGTTTCAACAACATAGAGGCATCTTATATAGAATCCGCCTGTCGCGTATGGTTCGAGGCCGAAACCGAGAGCAACGTTGTGCCCATGTTCTTGGCCAAAGCCCGTCCCTGGTTCCTGAAGGGAATCATTCCCAAATTTTGGTCACCTTCCTCTTAAGACGTACTGGGAGCGCATTGAATAAGATATACCCTGAATCGCGGACGTAATATAAAGAGCAAAGAAAGTCTCCCGTGGTTGCAAAATTGGCATCCTCCTGTGAATAATTCCGTAAACGCCATTGGGTGCCTCGCGCAGCGGTCAGCCCGTAGCGCTGGCAATCATGCAAGGGCGAATACGACCTGCCTATAAAGCAAGATCTATGGTTCAAGTGAGGACAAGGTAGGTGCGTGTTATAAACAAGGGACTGCTGTAAGCCAGGATCCCTCTGATCTGAAAACTTAAGAGTTGGGTGAGATTTTAGCATACGGGGCCCTCGAAAAAGACTTATAGCGGTTCGACGATCCACCACTGCCTTGTGAACTCTCGCCCGGCTTCCGGATGCATCGAACCATATTTTCTTGGGCATCGAGAAGTCAGCGTCTGGCTAACCTTTACTGGCATGTGTGAAGCTGACACTTGGGGATCCCGTCTGTCCGTATTCCCGACTAAAATCGACTGTACAAATAACCAGTTGCTGTCTACGGCATAGGAATGGCACGGCGTACGTAAGATGAGCAGAATTGCACTCGGATACGGAATACGCTTTGCGTATTTATCACAACTCTCATAATCTCATCCTATCCAAACGGATTTCCGGCAATGTGCCTTTTGCGGCATTCCGGCTTTTATTTGCTCAACACCAAACCATGGATACAGGGGACGCATGACTGAAAAGACGTGTTAGCAGAGTGCTTATCTCACAAACAAGGTTGAAGGACGTGTATAAGGGCGGTTTAATTTGAAGATATCTAATTTGTACTTTTAACGAGACTTCTAGTGCTATAAAGTTAAATTCCCCCCTTCCCGGACGCGCGGCAAGACAACGGTCAGGGTCAGGTTCCAAGATCTGGAATACCCTTAGGCGATCGGGAGTACCCGTGTGGCGTAGATAAACTTCATGGTAACAGAAAGCTAGGTGAACTGCATTAGGTACATGTAGAATCTCGGTAGGATGAATTTTAGAACGTCATAACATCCTCAAGATGCCGGAGCACCGATTTCTCAATTTATGAGTTTTCTTATGGCGGCCTTGAAGAGTTTTTGTCAATTGTCTGTAGTTGATCAAAGCTATAGTGGTGTTGCTAACTACCTAGTGGAATGGAAGATCAACGTTCAGCGTCGTTATGAAGTTGTGATACTGACCCCAATTGGCGAGCAAATCGTCAGTTACTTCCACAAGTAGAGTTATCGAAAAGCAATCAAATTACAAGATCTCTTAGCCTCCGAATGTCGAAGGAGATGTATAAACACTTGTTATTGTGGCTGTTCAACACTAAGGATCTGCTAGATCTTCACTGCGCCATGAGAAACGAATAGTCCTGCTCAGTGGGATGCATCGCCGGCGGCAATAAGCCAATAAAAGTCCACCATCGGCTCCGCCGTGCTGCGCATGATGCCCATCATGGAAGTAGGCCTCCAAAAGACTTGGTTGGGCAGAAAATAAGCCGTAAGGCACACTTGTTGGACGACCCAATCATATTTGGTTGCAGCCTGGTGTCACGATCGAGATTTGCGTCGATTAACGAGAGAGGGCAGCCGATTTATAGGCATCATTACTCGTGCATTAAAGGTGTTAATAGAGTTATGAATAGCCTCGAAGACGCATCAACGAGCATGAACGACAGCATCGACAACAACTTAAATCGCAAGTCAGGATTTCGACATCCCACTATCAAAAGTGCAACAGAAACTCGGTTACTGCAGATATCACGAGACCCTACAGATCACAGTTGGCAATACGATTTAGTTGTGGTATCGCTAGAAGACTTGCCCTCTACCTCTTATAGAGCTCTCTCTTATACATGGGGTAAGGCGACCTCGGCAGATGACCTCCGATCAATACGAGTTGGCAATCAGGAGTTCTTCGTGCGACAGAATCTCTTCGACTTTCTTGCTTCAGCAACAGCCAGGGAAGAATGCGGACTTTTCTTTATCGACGCCGTGTGCATAAACCAGCTCGATTATGACGAGCGACAAGCGCAAGTTCAAGCAATGGCTTTGGTCTACAGCCGCGCAACATGCGTCATTTCCTGGCTTGGAATATTGCCACAGGAGTATGACGAGGGTTGTCGAGCTCTGAGCCAAGCATCAGAAGTGTCTTGTACAAGATGGTCAGAAAAAGAATGGAAAGCGCTCAAGTATCTCAGCTATGCGCCGTATTGGACCCGCGTCTGGGTTGTACAGGAAGTTTTGCTGGCTTCTCACTTGACGATATGGTGCGGGCCTTTTACATTCTCACCCACTCTCCTGGGCAGAACACCACAAGTAAGAGAGGCCGTTTACACGAAATTTGGTGCGGACGGCAGGCCGAGTGTTTCAAGAAGCGATACAAGCCGGCTACGCTGTCCATCAGAGGCCATTCTTGCACACAGGATGAGACTCGTTCCCCGGATGAAGAAGGACACTACTCCGGAAGGATGTGCTATTGGCACTCTGGAAGACATGGTGTCTGATCTTCAAAAGCCTTCAATGAGCTTCGAACCATATCAGTCTCGGGTTTCAGATGAGCTCCATAGCATCATGCGCAAATTCGGCCGCCTACAATGCACAGACATACGGGACCGTTTATACGGCTTCATCGGTCTACTGAATGAGCGGAGTCGCAAGAAATTGAATCCAGATTACAAGAGGAGTGTTGAGTACGCTTTTTACCAGGCGTTGAAATTTGGGTTGGAGGAGCTCTGCCCAGGCTATGGCGTCTCCAGTTGGGGACTTGGGGACTCCTGGATCTCATATTTCTGCGAGGTGCGAGACGCTTTCAATATGGGGGATGAAATCAGCGTACGGATATTTCGCCAAGTATATCGCGAGCTTGATTTCAAGACAAGAATGGAGGATGTCCTCTTTCAGGAACAGTGGGATATCAACTATGGTTGGAGAGGAGCGGATGCCGTTCACTATCGAGCTTTTGCTCATATGATCATCGATGATGAAATGGACGATGACGCATTTTCGGATGCTGATAGACCGCTGTTGCTTAGGTTTCACAACAAACAACAGCATTTATTTGAGAAGATGTAGGTTTTTCTCTTCTGGACTCTTGAAGTCGTAACATTTACTGACCCCATTTCTTAGATCAATGAAGATTCGATGGAGACCGAAGGCTTCCTATAGTAGATTATTAACGTGAACAAGATTTTGATACCCATTAGAAGCAGAATAGCGACGCAGTTAGATTCCGATGGTCCAGCAGCATTTATGTGTGTCGAGTGAAGACGGCTCATCTAGGAAGAACGCGATGGCTCGGAAGAAACATCCTTACCGACGGGCACCAAAGCTGAAGCATTAAGCCTTGAACATGCCTGATGAAAACGGTAAACTTCTCTATAGAACATCAGGTGAGTCATGCAACAGGAAAAAGAGAATTCCCTAGGTAGCCTACCAAGTGGAGGTCAGAAAAAGAGACCGTAAAGTAAATAAGTGCATACATTCAGCAATAGCAACACCCAATCAACTTAGTACTAAGTACTAGGCAAATACAGTCATAATAGCAAGTATAAAAAATACCTAACTATACTAGCAGTTATTAAAGAAATAGAGCTATAGTAGCAGATATTTAAACAAGGCGTGTAATTCAGCGCATGGGTGTTCAAAACATTCCCAGTCTCGGTTTTTCTGTCCTCCACTTGCCTGCGCCTGAACTATCGTCTACTAGTAGACAGCCACAAAAGCCAGACCGCAACGCCTCCACCAAAAGGGCCATACACTCTGTTTATTTTTCTTATACTTTGGAGGCTAGAAATCTCTCGACTATAAATAAACAACGCAGTCCTTCTACCGGACCGCGTCTTATTACATCAAACATCATAACGAATATTGCAATCACAACTTCCTCTCGATTATACGCGCATCAAACTTTTGGATGAAAACAGCTAACAGAGAGTGTCAAAATGGAAGTGGAAATTGAAGAACTCACTGTCGCCCAGGGATCGACACAATTAGAAAGAATCGGCCAAGGCCACTGCGGGACGGTGTGGGCAATTCGTTGTTCGGATTGCAATGGGCATCATCACATGGCCATGAAACGTGAGGATGGCGCACCTGGAAGATCAATCACCCATGAATACCAAATTCATCAAAGAATACTAAAAGCTTCCATATCATCTCGATTTACCTCTTTTGCCATACCTAGATCCTTTGGGTACTTGGCTTCTCAGGACAGCGCGACTTGGTCCGGCATTCTTCCAAGGCTACCTGAGAACTACACAGGATGCAACGCTATTGTTAGCGAGAAGATTATACCAGTTTCAACTTCCATTAGGAGACATCTTGTGCAAAAACTTCGACCTGATGTCAACGTGGAAGACGTCATAAACAGCCAGAGCAACGAGCATTGTCTCATCCGACCGTATCTTGGTCGCCGAAGATATCGTCGCAGTGAGGCCGAGCCAGCTACGGCGCAATCGAGACAACGCTTACGAGCATTCAGTTTGCGAAATTTCCCATTACATTTGGACCAAATGGAACAACTTGGGATTGATGCAGGAGATTATGCGATGGCAATGGCAGATGCTCTTGCTTTCCTGCACTGGGTTGCGAAGGTAGACGGCAATGATGTCGAATTTGTGCTCGCAAAGCCTCGAAGCCAATCTGATACTGCCTCAACTCAAGGTCAGCTCGACGAGAGACGCTCGAATAATAGCAACATACTAGGTCCTCATGCATTGTGGATATTGGATTTTGACTTGTGCAGAGATTTGACTCTCAACGAAAAAGGCATTGAGCAAGCCTGTAGGGCATTTTGGCGCAACGATCCATTTTATCCGCGACCTGGTAGTTCGAATACAGAGAACCAGAGGCTTTGGACAATGTTTGAAGAGCGATTTATGGTATCGAGCGCCGAGGCATTGAGATACGAGCCGGATCAGATTAAACAGCTCCCCAAACTTCTTATAGAGAGGATCAAAGAGGCAAAAGCAACTATGGCGATTGGTAGTACTTAGGCAAGAGCACCTTGGAGGAACTATGAGGCATGTACAATATATCACAACAGCAATATTTTTATATAAATAGGTTCGTTCTTTTACATTTAGTAGTCATAAGATCAATTGCTCCAGGAACAAGTACGTGCATGGCATAAAGAGCAACGCTGGTTTTCGGATGTGGCCACCCTCTTAAGTGAGTTTGCTGTTGACAAAGGAGAGAGCCTGCTGCCCGTACTCCTGACCATAACCCTGGTGAGTGTTTGCGTTGTTTCCGTTGCAGCAGTAGGGGTCTGAAGCATCGCAGTACGACTTGATCTTTGATCCGCTGGGGCAGACGAAGCCAGAAGGGCGGGCAGCAAACTGATACACGACACATTAGAAACAGCACTTGTAAGAGACCAATCTTTTGAAAGAGGTCGAATACGTACACCCTGAGCTTGGCAAGATCCAACATTATACGCCAGTCCACGGACATAGCGAGGGTCGCCCATGAAGATTGCGGCCCGGATAGCACTGACTGCTCCCGCAGAGAGAGGGACTGCAGTGTTTGGGTAGCCATTTCCAGGGTCACCTCCTCCACATAGCGCGTCATCCATGATTTGGCCGCCCTGTGCGATGTGTAAGTACATGTGTTTTATTCCGTCAATACGCTCAAAGGACACAGACTTGCGAATATCCAACTAACACAAGCTTTGTGTTGGGGCATTGGTTGTGATAGTTGTTCACTGCCTGGACAACAGCGTTGATACCAGCCACCACAGAGTTTGCGTAGCTAATACCACCGCATTGGCTCTGACCACCGCAAGCCGGGTAGTTGATGGCCTCGGCTGTCGTGCCGGGATGAGAGTTGACAATGAGGTTCACAACAGTACCAGAAGAGCCATATCCTGGTGGTGCTGTAGTTTCACGGGCGCCAAAAACATGGATTCCGGGGCATTGACGCTTCTCCAGTTCTACTGGGCTGGCCGTGGCGAGAAGAGCCTGGCTCAGAAAAAAAGTAATGGTGCTCTTGACTGACGGCATTTTACTTTGATGAGAAAGTCTTTATGGGTGTGTGTGAATTGCGTGAGTTGAATGAATGGTAAGATGCTGGTTGTTCAAAGACATGACTTTGCCTAGAGAAATTGGGAGATTATATAGAAACGAGTACTTGTATAGAGTTGTTTGATGATATTAATCATTTTTATTTACAGTGTCAAGGTGTTTGTCTTCACCAGCCGCTTATTCCATTTCCATGCCAAAGCCCCAATTCGTTCTAGTTACCGTTGTATTCCTTTTCCCCAGCAAGCCATCCAGATGATGCTGAAGTTTAGGCTAAATCACTTCCGTTGCAGCCATGAACACCGATTGGGTGCTCTATTATTATTCATTGCTAGCGAAACGTGTCTGGCATTCTCATCACTGCACATGGGATAATATGTTAACGGAGATCGTCACTCAGCTTGTCATCGTATTTACTAAAATTGTGAGAAATCTCACATAAATTGTCTTGCCCAAACCCTTTGGACCGAGGAGCCGGCATTCAGTATCTCAATTACGCGGCTCCTTGGACAAAGGTTAGTTTCCTCTTTTGCCGGGCTCAACCGCATATTCGTGGGTCATTGTACGACCCCAATCTTCTTCATGGAGAATGCATGTTACTTATTACGACCACCGGGTAAGTTGCTCAGCCATACGAACCAGGATTGACTTTGCCCCAAATAGTCACACTTGCTATGCCATAGCCAGAATCCTAGGCAGCCACTCTTTCATAGACTGCCAGAGTTAGAGATTCAACAGACATAGCGTTCTTCACACGCAACAACTCAAAGACCAATTTCTCATAAATTTAGACGCCCTTGAGCTAGAGCCCGTTCTTAAAAATTGGCCCTATGAGGGAGACCAATGTTGATTAGGTGTCCATTTGCCAAGATTTCTTATATTAACACGTTAACTTTAAAAAAGCCCTATGTGCCGGTTAATCTGCATCCAACATTCTAGCCTTCTCTCCCCATATCTCCACATTTTCCAATTGCAGATTATCTGATGCAAGTGTTACTAAATTGACCGAGAAACGGGGCGGAAAGGCGTGTCAACCCCACACTGGGGTCGGATGCTTATTGTGAGCGAGGGTGCAAAGAGACACCATGATGCAACCTTTCGGTAGATTTTTCAACGTGGGAGCATTGGATCTTGGACGTCTAATTGGTAGGCTAATTGAAATTACTTAGCCGGACGCACCCCAGATCTGCAAGGTCAGTCGCGACCACCCGAAGCCTGACTTAAGGTTTAAATGACTGGACGTTAGAGCGCGGATGTAAAACCTGCTTGATCCGTTGTAGATGACTTGGCATGAACGTGATTATTAACTTCATCTGGAGATGCCATTGAACCGGCATTTGTGAAGTTTAGGCAATATTCTTGCCTCCTTTATTGACAACAGATCAAGAGCCGGGCCCACAAACCTTTACTGAGCATCACACCGACTCTACTTAACCGTCATTTCCGTTATGTGATTCAACCAGGATGCACAACACAAGTATTCGCGAGAACTCCTTGTGACTTCATTGTATTTCTGTTCACGTCTAGTTATGCGCTGAGATCTCATGTGTCAGGGCAAAAGTTGCTAACCATCTCCTATGTCACTGCTCTATCCGTGTTCAGATGAAGAAGATCTCCGCGAAAAGTAGCATTTGCCGTAAAGAACTGCTTATTCAGGGTAGAGGGTTGGTCTCTGCGACATCCTGTGGTTGATGCTATATAACGATAGCTGTCTGCTATAAATAAAGTGCAATATTTGTTTCAATAATTTTGTGAGCGGGATTAAAGTCAATTTGTCCCGGTCGGTGTGATACGCCTCATTTCATTGTTTGTTTTGCGTGGGAGGGTAATGCTGTATTTTATTCTTTGTGCTCAGTTGGACTAGAAATTAGGCAATTTAGAATCAAGAGGTGAGTGCAGTCTGACGAGACATTCATCTACACCAAAAGAAATAATTACACAAGGGCTGATTCATCAAGACCTAATAGCCAACGGAATTAAATAAAACAAAACATATCTTGGGTGATTGATCTAGTTTCAATCTCGCAATTCGCTACACTCTTTTCTCCTGGATTTCTATGGAAGAAAATTGTTCGGTTTGCGGGACAGCTCTATAAGCGGAAATATTTTGGTTAGCCAATCAACAGGACCCATGGCGCAACGGTAGCGCGTCAGATTCCAGCTCGGAATCTCCTGAAGGTTATCCGTTCGAATCGGGTTGGGTTCAATACCCTTCAAACTCTCTTTTTGCTTCTGCCGCCATACGTTTGGATTGCTTCAGTTGCGTTCACTGAAAATTGACCATGTGAGACTTCTTTGTCTTAACATATTTTTTTTTCTTCAAATATCTACCATCACATGTTATTCGATACATAACAAGTTGCCAATCGCTGCTACCACTCTAGTTGGGAATATTGGCGCTACTCTCTCAATACCACGTTAGTTGGTCAAAGTAACGAATAAGACGACGCAAAGAACTGATGCGTGCGTTGCAAACCAATCAAGATAGGTGAATTCTAAGCAGAAGAGGCATTATCTTCTGGTTTGACTTATATTCTACCAATACCCTTCCTTATACTACTAGCCGTTTGTCCAAGTCGTCGGCTTTGGTCTATGAGTCTAGGTTCAATGCGTGATTACGGAACTCACTCCCAAGACACAAAATCTCAATCAAAAACAACGCCGTTTCTCAGCGTCCCAATGCCAGAAATGTTTACTTCCATTTGAGTTCCTGGTTGCAGCCACTTAGGCGGGTTGAAGCCTGCACCGACTCCTAATTGAGAACCGAAAGTTAGTTGATATATAAAATGCGTTGCCTGGGTATCGCATGAGACTCACCACCAGGTGTTCCAGTCATGATGACGCTTCCGGCCTCAAGTGTTGTTCCTTGACTTAGATAGCTGACAAGCTCAGCGCAGTCAAATAAGAGGTCGGAGACCCCTTCATCTTGGCGGACTTCTCCGTCGACAATGGTCTTTAATTGAAGCTTTGATGGATCGCCAACCAGCTCAGAAGCCACCAAACACGGACCTAACGGAGCGTAGGTATCGAATCCTTTGCTGAAGCCCCATTGGGGTACAGGCCCTGCCAGAGTTTTGTCTCGCTGCAGCTTGCGTGACGAAATATCGTTGCCGCAAGTATACGCTGCGATATAAGAAAGTGCATCTTCTCGAGATACATTCTTGGCTGGCTTTCCGATCACAAAACAAAGCTCGCCCTCGTAATCTGCCTGTTCATCTTGCGCAATCTTTGGAATATGGACGAGCTCGTCATGGCCGATGACACAGGTTGATGGCTTGAAGAAAATGAAAGGGTATGGTGGAACTGTTCTGTTGGCTTCTCTAACTGTAAAATAGTCAGTTTCTGGTCACGGAAACATATATAACGTAGTCACTGACTGTGTTTGGCATAATTGAGCCCTACACATCTCAGTACAGGTACTTCATTTTGAGCAAGCGGTCCAAGTAATTTCTTGACTGTGACAACCTCTTCAGTCACTTTAGTTTCTCCTGTGGTATCGTATATGTCGTCCCCGACAATAATCTTGGCCTTTAGTTTCGTTTCTTCTGTGGTAGACCCTATGTCAAAATTTGGTGATGGGAGGATGGGTTCTCCACGAAGAATCCGTCCATCGGTTGCCACGAAGCGAATGAGACGCTGCCAAACAACTTTCATCTTCGTAGATTTGGATACAAGTATACAATGCTAACTACACCAAGCTATTCGATGACAGATATTAATTTAAATCATTGTTTATTTCAAGAATCGCTAATACTAACGATCCGGGGATCTGGGGACGGTATCCGAACGGGTTCGATCAGTGTAAGCCACATTCCGGGGATGTTTCGGACGCATTTCCGGCGGGGGCAGTTAACATGAACTCTCGGGTTTATTTGCCTTTACACAGTTTTAGAGCGTGGAGTGGCGCTAGATATGTGATCTTCTTGCATAAGGTGCTTAGTCCCGAGTCCCGATCGTTTGGTTAGTTGAGCCGTCATAAGATCTTTCTCTGACAGCTTTAATCCACATCAAACACTTATAAGCTTCTATCGAATCGCACACCTTCATTATTTATTTGAACCATCTTAACTTTACTAAGACTTGCAAACCTCTGTAAAATAGCATCATATAACCTTTCATCATGACTGTGAAGAGAAACTTACCTTCTTCATTAGCGACAGTTGAAGTTTCTGCGCTCCCCACTGGCAAACTCTACTTACCCGATCGATGGCTATTTGAAGATGGTGACAATGATATGCGGAAAGCAAGACAATTCTCTCCCAATTTTAGCTTCCTAATCAGTCATCCATCTGGCGAACACATTCTGTTCGATCTTGGAATGAGAAAAGTGTGTTATTATTCGTCTTTCCATGAAGCGATGCCGCCGTACTGACAGATCCTCCATGATAGGAACTGGAGAACAATCCGGACGTCATCCGAGCTGACTATCCTTACATCTCACCAGTCGTACCGAAAGATGCCACTGATCTTTTGGATGAAGGCCCGGTAAAATCTTCGGAGATCTCAACTGTTGTATTTTCACACCTTCACTTTGATCACACCGGAGATCCAGCCAAGTTTTCTCATGCGACTTTTGTAACTGGCCCAGGATCTTCTGCAGCAACCACTCCGGGATATCCCAGAGCAGCCAAATCGCCATTTTTATCTGTCGTCATTGAACACCCAAAGTATCGAGAGCTTTCATTTGAGACAGATCCGTGGGTTCCGATCGGACCCTTTGAGCGTGCATACGATTATTTTTCTGATGGCTCATTCTACCTTATTGAGACACCTGGCCATATGCCTGGCCATTTAGGTGCATTGGCACACACAGGTACGGATGAATGGGTGTTTTTGGGTGGTGATTGTTGCCATCATCGCGCATTGCTAGTAGGAGCGCGACCGGTTAGTACCACTGTTGGTCCAAATGGGACACCAAGCTTTCATAAAGATCCCTTAACGGCCATCTCTACCATTGAGAAAGTAAATATGTTGCAGAGCGGAGGGGATGTAATGGCTGCATTGGCTCACGATGCTATTTTGGAAGGACTAATGCCTCTATATCCGGAGAAGCTCAATGGATGGAAAGGAGCTCAGTGGAAACAGGATATAGATGACATAGTAGAGCAGATGTACTCTCAGTAACAGGTCGGAAATAAGAAGTACACCAGAATGATGGTGTTTTAACAAATCAGGCTGACTTCTATGAAGCTAATTTGGAAAGAATCCCAGATTTCTTTTCCGAATAAAGAGTGATTCTCTTCATCGGGGAGTATCCTAGATGAGACGCTGTAAAAAAAGATGACTAGGGAGTATGTCTGCGCTGTTACGGCCGCCGGACTTGGTTGGCGCATTCTGCTGTTTCAATCGGCCTTTGTAGTATCGAGCTGTTAAGACGCATGTCGGACATGTTTTTAATTGGCGTATATGCCTCGTACTGTAGGATAGTGATTTAAAAAGCTATCCAATATTTATTAAAAGTATTTACTTGTACCTATACCTGATGTATATTACATAGACGTCCTCCTATTCTTAGGCTGATGATTGCGGAGATTCCCCAACCCTAACTCCGGTCCGTTGTCCGCTGTAGGCGTGATTCCTGACCAGACGTTTTAATTTCCACTCTCGATACTCAACATGAACGATCTAAAGCAAATGGCAGGAACAACATTCTATTTCGTCGATGGCGCTCAAACCAACAGAGCTGCCAAGAAGCTGGCTCGGAGCCATGTCATGAAGGGCAAGAATGCTGGCAAAAAATTCCACCGGAGATCAAGGCTGCAACTCGCACCGCCAAGGGTCAATGCAGGTGAACGAACAATCATCTTGCGGCGGGATCTGGACAAATCGCAAAAAGAGTTCCATTACAGCGATGAAGAATACGCTAAGCTTATGGCCATCATGGAATATCCTCGCAATGCAATATTGGCAGGTCTGCCAGTGAACATCACTAACCATTCGTTGGAAATAATGAACGAGTGTGAGGCTCTACCATTCGTCGCAACTTCTTATAACCCGATTTTTAAAGCCACTGCTGATAATTTATACTAGATTTCACCCGTATAATGAATCGGCTGTATCGATTTAATCCATGGCTTTCAATGGATGAGGTTAGGAGAATGTGGCTTCCTCTCATTTTCGCCAATCAACCGGGTATGTTTGAGCGTGTCCGCCGGAGCCATACAATCACTCTAACCTATCATAATCTTCAGCTTACCATTGCAACATCGCCCTAATGCAAACGTGCAACGAAATATACTCCGAAAATGGAAACAGCTCGCCTAAAGCATTATACCATTTGTCAGAGACGTTCAATTATGTTACGAGACTACTTGCCGGCCCCGATGCCCTATCAGATGCCGCAATCATGATCGTGGTGACTCTTGTCAGCCAAGAGCTCATCAGAAAGGGATACATGAATCTCAGAGTCCATCTTGATGGCCTGCAGAGAATGATTCAGCTTCGTGGTGGCCTACCCAAACTTGAAGGAAGTGTTGGACTATTAATGAAACTATGCAAGTAAGTACCAATATCATAATAATACAACCGTTCGTGTAGCTGCCCTAGCTTACATGCAGTTTCAAAGAGTGGACATTATGCTTGCAATTCAGCATGGTGGGCCGCCCTTATTCTTTAGAGATCGCATGGCCAAAGTACGAGATATCCTGGCGCGGAAAAAGATAGACTTTGATGGCAATGCTGCTGCATCGTGCCCGCAGCACGATTTGCTAGAACCATATCTTTACGACATATTGGTGGATATGATGGGGGCGACGTCGCTGCTCAACAAAGGTGTGAAGCTCGATTTGGAAACTCTTCAAGAGATGATATTCTCGATCGGGTACCGCCTCACACGGTTCCGCCCTTTGGAAGAAGAAGGAAGGCTATGGCAGCTACAAGACTCCTATCACACCGGCTTGACAATATTGACAGTGACTGTCTTTCTACATGGTGGACGCCGCCAAATTTTGGATTACGAACGCTTAGATCGTCGACTGAAGGAAATCCTTGACAGTGATCTGGAAGATCACAATCCTGAACTCGCCCTTTGGCTTTTAATTCTTGGTGGTGTTTGGGTGTCAGATGGCTATGATGAGCACTGGCTTCCACCAAGGATACCGCCAATGGCAATGAGACTCAATATTCGCAGCTGGGATGAAGTATACACCATCCTTGGTCATTTCCCATGGATTCATGTCTTGCACGATGATCCCGGCCGTGCGTTATGGGATCGATCGCACCGGGACGAGCTAATGCCGAGCTGGATAATGTTGTGAAACCTAATATTTCATCTTGAACTGTACTAAGCCTCTCTTCTTTCAACTCTATGGACACAAGGAGCCCAAGGGCCCATAATCTTATATAACCTCACCAAGAGAACTTTTCCTTCACCAGATCTTCCGATACCGCCCAGAGCCTCTCAGCCTCGCTGCTGGATACAGCGAAGGGGTGTGCGGCATTACTAATTTGACAATCCACTAGGAAAGATCCGTAATTCTCTTTGCCATCGACGGTCTCGCCGGGTTTCAGTTTGGGATCCAGAGCAGCTACCAGCGAAGTTGAAGCCCCCGAGCCGAGGGTTTGGTAGAGAAACATGCCTTTTTCTCTCATGACTTCCAAGGCTGCCCGTTGTTCCTCAGTAAAGGCCCTGCCCAAATCCGTTGGCATGACACCAGGATGCACGGCCACGGAGAGGATACCGTACTTCTCGTACAGTCTCTTGGTTGCTCCGATGCTGAAAAGCACATTGGCTACTTTACTGCGGTTGTAGCCGTCGATAGGCACGTATGCTTTATCTTCACAGTCTTTGAACCCCCATGCCTCTAGGATCGGATAGGGGGGCTGTTCTACTTCGGGCAGCTCTTTGTTGGGCTTATCGAAATTGATGTCACTCCAACGCATAGTCGCAACGGTAGGCGACAGGGAAGAGACGTTGACAATCCGCGTGGTTCCTTTGGGTTTGCCCTCGGCGGACTTGATCAGCTTTGGCATGATCAGGCATGTGAACAGCCAGTGTCCGATGTGATTAGTCGCAAAGTGCATCTCCAGCCCGTCAACACTAAGTGTTCGCTCTGGGAGGCACATCACGCCGGCGCTGTTCACCAAGATATCAATGGCAGGCACATCAGACCAGGCCAAGACTTCCGCGGCTGCTTCACGAACAGACTTTTGGCTGGAAAGATCAACCTTTAGCGCACGACAGTTGACATTGGGGAAGTCCTGCTTGATAGCATCGATGCACTCTTGGATTCTATCGACGTTGCGTCCAGCCAGGATCAGACAAGCTGGGGACTGAGAGGCCTGTATAGCTTGCTAATCAGCAAATACAGCTCGAAACTTGACACATGATATGGTAACTCACAAAAGCGTGGGAAGTAGCGAACCCAATTCCATTACGGTTGGCACCAGTAACTATGATGGTTTTATTGCGGATTCCTTCCGGGAAAGCCTTGGCGACGTCGACGCCCTCGGTCTCTTTGCTGAACTCTGGGTGTGATGTAGCCATTTTGTAAGAAGAGATTGAAATATTGCAGAGATTATTTGGCAACAAGAATGAATTGCACTTGAAGATTCCCAAGATTGTGTCGTGCTGCTTGAATGAAGAATACCAGAACAACTCTGAGCATTTTATATTCTGTTGAGGCGGACTTAGCATCTACGGATTTCATCGTTGACTTTCAACTGCGGCCTTGACAGCGAATAAGAGATTCGATTCCTAATTTGGAAGAGAAGGACATTATACACAAACTCCGCAAACTGATACTTGTTGTATATTGTTTAACTCCTCGATTCTCCGCGATGTAGCCTGTGAGCCAATTAGAGACTTGTTGCCTAATGTGGTACAGCGCCATCGCCAGACCTGTGAACAGCCAATGAGAGATTGGTTTCCTAATTCGGGCCTCGCGACACAGTCGTATTGCTAAGGGCTGTGTCATGTCATGCGCCGTAGTTCCGCTCCTCCTTTTAGTTAGCTATTGCGAGCCTCGGCCACATGTCTGTCGAGACGAATGAGGTTTTTGGAAAAGCTGCTTCATAATCTATTGTCCTTACGATGTACAGCATGGGTATGGATTTGCCAAACTCCGCAGTATACAGCTATATTATCGCATTGGCTAATCAAGTCGCTGCTTCGGGAACTCTGCTCTAGACAAGTAATTATTAATTAAAAATTACTTAATTTGACCTGCGTACTCTCACAACTGGAAAGAAGTGAAGCGTATATTTCACGATTAACTTGGCAAGTGAGCGCACAGCATTCAGGAAAAATTTTAAGCTTTATTCAGACACGATCTATGTGAAACTAATGATGCTAGGTCCAAGATCTCGCAGATAAAAGAAAGTTTCGGCGCTTGTCATTTCTGTTTCAAGATGAAATCTTCGATTACAGAGCATCAGCCCACTCGAGCGCGGTGGTAGGCTCGAGGCGCTGCATGTAGTCAGGGTCGGTGTGGACGTTTCTGACAACTCCCTTTGCGTCGACCAAGAGAGTGGTGGGAACAGGGACAGCCCTTGAGTCGTCGCCATTGCGAGCCTTCAGGTCAACGGAAAAGGCGTCCAAGACAGTCTGGACAACCTGGGGCTGGTCCCAGACGATGCCGAGCTGGCGAGCGAACTTGTTGCCAACATCGGACAAGACCTCGAACTTGAGCTCGTTCTTCTCAGTAGTTGTCAGAGAGGTGTTGGGAAGCTCAGGGGAGATGGCAACGACAGTGACGCCCTTGGCCTTGAAGGCATCCAAGTGCGATTGCAGAGAGCGCAGAGCCAGATTGCAGAAGGGGCACCAGTCACCACGGTAAAAGGTAATCAGGATGGGGCCCTTGGCGAGGAGGCTCTCGCTGGTGACCTCCTGGCCGAGGGCATTGGGAAGCTTAAAGCTGGGGAGAGTTGTTCCGGCCTGGATAGCAGCGCTCTTGTCGAAGGTGGACTTGATCCCGTCAATGGACTCCTTGATGGCGGCGTAGATAGGAGCAGGGGCGTTGTCGATAACACCTTGGTGAGTAGCAGCCAACTGGGAAGCAAGGGTGGCCATTTTTGGATGTTTGAAGTAGGAGATGAAAGATAAAAGTGAAGAAATTGTTGTAGTTGTTGAGAGTGTTGTAGTAGAGTGTTTTCTAAGATGTGTTGTATGTGTGTGTGATGATATCGAAACAAAACTTCAACTTCCACGACAACATTTCCATCAATATATACATCTTTTGCCATTGATAGATTGGAGTGAAATGGTATACTATTCGAATTTGTCAGGAAGCGCTTCGTAATGCACATTGGTGAATATTATGCTGTTTCTGTTTCCGGTCACTGTTGTGGATCGATGAGAAATGCCCACAAGCGCATTCCTTCGATATTTGGCTTACAACTCACTTACACGGATAGCGCTCAGCTCTGCAGTTCGACGTCACTGGACTATTGTCTGCCGCCCAGTTTTCTATAGGCCAACTTCTTCGCTAAAGAATCTAGCGCGAGGTAAGTTTTTGCGAAACGGATTCTATTGGTGGAAGACGAGGAACCTTGCCACTTTCAGCCGTCGCAAAAACTTGCGCCGTCTAGAGGGTTTTAGTGAGTTACAATGTCTGATTGGCTAGAAAACTACGGTGAGAAATGGCAAGAAAATGCGACGAACAAGATAGAAACGCATGGTTGTAAACACCTATTGCTATGAACGGATAAGATTGAATCCCTAGAGAAGTTTACACAGCACCTATGGATTCAATCGGAAGGCAATGAACGGCATCAACAAGATTTGCAGCTCCATATCCCCCATATCCCACTCGGCAGCGAATCTGCATTTCTAATCAATTGATGCTGCAAATTCGACTCGAGATAAATTCTTGCTTCCGATCAACTGTCGCGCTGTCTTACTATGAAGCCCTCTGTGGAATCATAAACCGAAAAGGGGTTAGGGAGCGAGATAAAACAAATATGTGGAGTGCTTATACGACGCTTCCGTAATGGTCTCTAGCACTATGTAGTAGTAGGAACGTTAGGATTACAAGCGGGTGTAACCCCTCGTCTTCTTCTGCCCTGCAGTGGCCCATCGGGGGTTGAAAGAATCCTCTGATTCTTCTCATACAATCACCAAGGGAATCACCAAAGAATGAGCCATGCATTGAATTCGACAGAAGAATCTCTTTATTGAGATCGACCCTTTGGACTATTGTCCATTGTCAACCAATTCAACAAAATTTTACTTGTACCTTGAGTTGTAAGTGATTGCTTCATCACTCAGACATCGGTATCTGCTCCTTGTCCAGGAGATTATTGATATACCTACTTCTAGAAGTGTTCAAAAAGATGACTGCAATACTTTTATTGATACTGACATCAATAATATCGATGGCACGACATACACGACGGCCGCCCGACAACGAATCACAAGAGTACCTAGCGAACGAATAGTTTACAGAGCAATAATATCATGGGTGTCATCTTGGTGACAACAACCAATACAATTTGTTGAAACTTTTTATTACTCGCACACAGAGGCCTTGAAAAAGTCTTTGCCAGTTATTCGATGGTGTTGAACGAGAAGTTTACATGGGCTGTTCCTCTGGTGGCAGACACCTGACTTTGTAATGCAAGTAAATATACTTTTTAAGGAGCGTCAGCTTTCTCTGGTAGCAGAATATTGGAAGAGGGCTAGTTGTCACCCAAAGCAATTCATGCAATAGATCGAAGACCACAGCAGCATACCTTTGCTATTGTTTCTTGGATGCTGCCGCAACAAGTGTACGTTGGTAATGCCCTCTTTCTTTGCTAGGACAATCAGTCAGGAGACCTTATACACGTCTTTATTTCTGCTATTTGTTAATCGACTCAGCAAATCGGAGTATTGCATTGCCAAAGCACGACCAGTAGTTGTCTGTTGGATGCTGAAAGATGTGCTCATCTGTATCACCTACATGGATTAATTCCATAGTGCTACCAAAATATCACGGGTTACATCAGCCGCGTCTCCTCACTTTAGCGTCAATTGTTCTGAGCACTTTTGCAGCACAACGATTCGATATTACAGGCAGTCGGCACTTACCACCATAACGCCAGGAATGCGCCTGTGATCAACCATATGCGTATGGTCTTGAGGAGCTGTACTGTTTACCACAAGGTATTGGGCAATATCTTTGTTAAGAGTCTGATCTTCTCCTACTTCATCTAAATGCCTCGTCTTGCAATAACCGAAACACGACATGAATAGCGATACGTTCTCCCATTTTTCGAAACTTCCTCCCGAAATCCGGCGGCATATTTGGCAATACTGCCTGCCGCATCACACAGCTGAAGAAGACTTCCCTTATCTCCTTCTCGATGGCAACGAATCTCGTCAAGCTTGCTGGGCCAAAAGCTCAACGTATCAAAACGCCCAGAAGCCTGTCATCGCGTTTGTGAATAGAGAATCTCGCCGAGTCGCACTGGAACACGGACAAATTTGGGAGCCACCGGACCCTCACAGCCTGGAGTCAATATGGGTGCAACCGAGTAGGGATGCGCTGCTTCTCAACTATACAAGGACATGTGACCTTGTTATGTACGGAACCATCGACGCCGCCTCGAGTGTAGTAGTTATGTTCTTATGGCGAGCCGAGGAGCACAAGATGCAGCCTTGCATCGTCGCAAAGATTCTTCACGATTTTAATTTGAAGATGCTGCTAGACGGCGCTGCTGCGTCCGAAAACCCTCGTATTATGTATGAACACGCAGACAGTGGCGATTCAGGTGATATCGCGGGTTATGCAGAATGCATCCAACTGCAAAAGATAGTTTTGGGCATAGCAATGGGCGCGATATCTCTGCATATCTCTGCGGAAGCAGCTCTGGGTTCTGGTCTCTTCGGTTTACTGGGAGATGCGCCTGTCCAACTGGTTGATTTTGACGACGAAGCTCGCTTGAGGCGGTTCTACACTTTATTTAAGGAAAACGCACTGGATGAGGAACCGGTCGTGCAAACACTTTTCGAGTTATTCTTGAGCTCTCGATTCCGCACAGCAGTGGACGCATGGAGGAGACAAGCTGACTGGATCATCATGGCTAATCTGTGGCACTACGCACGAGAATCGGAACGTTACGACGATATCCTGGGTGCAGATCCGTCCTCGGCATGGACGCCTCAGCTGGAAGAATGTTTTTATTTCTCAATGCTTGAGTATTTGCCAAACGAAGACCACCCGTGGGTAAAACAAGCTAGAGAGAAGGCACCCAGGCTGCGGCCACAAATCGTGGTGCGATATTGTACTCACAAATGCTATACAGGGGAACAACTCCCCGATCATCATGCCACAAACCTGTGGTGGAATCCGCAATATTGAAGGTAATTCCGAACCAGATACGGCGCATCTATTTGCTTGTCCTCTACTTTGGTATACAATTGCTTAGCTACTGGTGGTTTTCGCGCCATGGGGTGAAATTAGCTTGGCGGTAGAGTCTAAAGCTATGCCTTGATGGAAGTGATCATCTAGTGTGCAACAATCTCATGTTTGAACCTAGACATACTCAGACATATCCCTAATCCATTAGCCTGAATAACAATAATATCCCGTCCCGGTTGTATCTTCTTCAAATTCCTTCAGAGCCTCCTAATGGTAAATCTCAACCCCTTTGCGTCCATAAGCCGTTTAACTTCGCTTGATGTATCTGCTGTCACAGACGGTTTAAACTTGAACTCTTGGCAAAGTTCCACATCTGCTAGCCACTTGCTCCCGGTTCTATCTCCAACACGGTCCCATAGCTCCTTCCAGCTCTGAGGGTTGTGCTGAAATTGCTTTCTCCCGCTCACATCTCCAGCTCGCGAATATTCCATCGCAGTCTCACCTCCTGACTGCCTTCCAATAATCAGCGAGCCCGGTTGTGGAGCGAGTAAATGAATGATTCTTTTGGCAATTTCCTCCTGTTCTTCAAGATTGAACAAGTGAAAGAAATCGCCCACGTAAACGATGTTCATTTGTCCGGATAGCTTCGCAAGCGGGGAAGAATCGTCAAAGATGTCCGCCGCTATGAATGTAGTTTGTAGTCGGTCTTTGTCCTTGAATAGCTCGTAGCCCATAGAGAGAAATTCACTCCAAAGATCAGAACCATATGTGTTGGCAGAAGGTGCGCCATCATGGACAAATTTCCGGATCTCTTGGCCAAAGCAACAGCCCAGATCCATGAATTTGTCGCCGCTCTTCACTCGTTCCAGAACCTCTTGATAAACTTCCGTAGTCATCATGATCAGATCTAGGAAACGATACCGTCTAATACAGGGGTAATGTCGCTGTAACAAGTCAGTATATGCATGTAAAGTGGAGATTTTGATTGGTATGGGATTATTTACCACTTCCAAAGCCTTTTCTTTCTGTTTTGATGTTAGCTGAAGTTATAACCTGCTGGAAGCTAACGCCAAACTTACAATCGACTCAACATGGTTCTTAACATCCTCATCTGGAATTCCGCTGTACTCGCACAGCAGCTTTAACCCCGAGTCAAGGTCGTAGATTTCGTATGGATTTTCTCCATTTGGGGGGCTCATTGTGTTAGACATGGTTACTAGTGATTGCGTAGATTGATGTTGGATCGGTTATCCAGGAAACTTAAATACTTGGACTTGAGACGCTGTTGTCAAAGTTGTCGTGAGTCAAATCCTCAGCCAGTAGGCACCAGCGTGGGGTCAACACTTTTTTAGGCCCAGAAAGGAAGGAAACGCAACCAAGTTGTTCAAGAGGAACCTTTGTTGGTTCAATAAAGACAACAAAAGGACACCCTAGCCAATGGATATTCCAAATGCAAACACAACGATGTTTTTATTATTAAGAATTGTATTTAGATAATGTTATTGAGTACTCGCAGTTGATTAATAGGTGGTCGCTTCTTGAATTCGAATCCTGTTGTGACTTCTCCACCTGCTCTCTTGTTAACTGGAGCTGCCAATAGACAGCTTCAAAGGCACCGTTCTAAGACATCGGCGCTTACAAAGAGAACAGATTTAATAAACTCAAAAACAGTACCAGTAAGATAACAACAAGATGGTGATTATAAAATCCAAGACGCCCTACAAAGTGTATTCTCCCGCTCCTCATTACACTCCCTTAGCGCCAAACAAAAGCCAATACGACCTCTGTTAACGTATCCAAACTCATTATCTCACTGACTGGCTGCTTTACTAAGAGACTTGTTGTTTGCAAATTTGCTTCCTGTTCGCTACAAGCGGAGTTTATTTTTCCAAGTTCATTTCTGGGGATATATCGGAACGCTGCTCAAATTCCAGGCCACATGCGCCGGGTTTGTCGGGCGGATCCCCCCTCTGCTTCGTTCCGAACTAGTTCAGCCATCGGAATTATTGAGTTCTCACAAGTCCATCTCCGACGTATACCAGCAATGGCTAGTCCTGGGAACGCTGGTTTGACCTTTTTAGGCGGCCTGTCATAACTCGATTTTAGCTGTCCTACTCGCCATTGTCTCCCTGTCAGATCTTGTCAGCACGCTACCAATCTAATTATGTTATTGACCAACACACAAACTGCTGCTTGGTTGGACCATCCCCATCATGGCGCGACTCTTACTCTAAGAAATGACATTCTTATTCCTGAACCATTTGAGGGAGAGGTTCTAGTGAAATTAGAATGCTCTGGTTTCTGCCATTCTGATGTGCATAGCATCTATGGAGAAACACCCATGGAGACGAACATCGCGGGGCATGAGGGCGTGGGGCGTGTTGTCAAAGGTAAGTACATCGACACCGAACTTGGCTTGAAATGTTCATATTGTGCTAATCGTTCATATGCATTAGTTGGCAAGGGTGTATCAAGCGATGTAATGGGAAAGTTGGTGGGCGTAAAATGGGTCTATAGTGCTTGCGGAGAGTGTGAGATCTGCAAAGTGAGATATGTGCACTGCCCGCATCAGAATAATTCCGGGAGAGTAAGTTGGCCTTGTTATGTGAATTGAACGTTGAACAAACATTGACGGACATATTAGAATGTACCAGGGACTTTTCAGCAATATGTTGTTTCGCCGCTGAAATACACGACCATTGTTCCCGAGGGCTTAGAGCCAGAAATAGTAGCCCCATTGCTTTGTGGTGAGTTTCGTTGCGTCTAATTATATATACGTTAGCTCACTATAAATCGCTAATACAAAAATGCAGCTGGGGTCACCGTATACGCAGGAGTTACACAGGCTTCCAAATTCATCACACAAGGAGACACCATAGTCATCCTAGGAGCAGGCGGT
The DNA here is from genome assembly GCA_035079535.1 of Trichoderma endophyticum. Classification (NCBI taxonomy): domain Eukaryota; kingdom Fungi; phylum Ascomycota; class Sordariomycetes; order Hypocreales; family Hypocreaceae; genus Trichoderma; species Trichoderma endophyticum. The sequence continues at coordinate 972,602 of JAPMIQ010000004.1, forward strand.
GGCCTTGGCCATCTTGCTGTTCAAGTTGCTAGCGTCTCTGGATATCGTGTCATCGCCGTCGACAGCGGCGATAAAGCTGATGTTTGCATGACAAGCGGCGCCTCTGAATTCGTGGACTTTTTGAAGCAAGACGTGTGTACTGCCTAAAATTTGCACACTCTATAGATGATATACTGACTGATTCAGGTCGAACAAACTGTCAAGGGATTAACAGGTGGGATTGGAGCTCACGCCGTCATGGTAACTGCTGGTTCTGAGAAAGCCTACGAATCTGTGCCGAAGTTGCTCAGAAATCTTGGTGTCTTGGTATGCGTCGGAATTCCAAGATTAGACTTCCACGTTCCAATTTCACCTTTCGAGATTATTGTTCGAGGTAAGCCAAGCTGTCCATGAGAAGGCATGTTTGCGTGAGCAGAGAAAGCTGATGAGGACTTAGGCTTGAAAATCGTGGGAACATCCGTCGGCACGGAAAGCGACGTTCAAGAACTCTTAAGATTGACTGCTGAAGGAAAGATAAAGCCACAAATCGAGGTATACGATTTTAACGATATTAACGACGTGATGGGCAAATTGGCAAAATTTCAGGTAAAAGGCAGGGCGGTATTGAGATTGCCCCAATGAACATGAACCACTTCACTTGTTCAGCGTTGTTAGTGAGGATGGGATTAGAGATAGATTCGATATTATGGCATTACTATTGCTTTCATGGTATCATTATTTCTACCCTGCGTAGGTAGTCGACGATAAATTCCCATACGCTTCCAGGCCCCTCCTCTTTGGTCAATAGCTTTGTATAGGAACCTCCATTACAACCTGTTGTGAGGAATCCATAAGCCCAGTAAGAAATTCAAGATTATCCTCAGTCAAAAATTCCCCAAGATCTAATCCAAGAGGGGATAGTTCCGTGTCAGAGCGAGACGGTGCAGAGGGGAAGCCTGGCATTTGAGCAGAGTCCAGCTCGCCCGGCTGGAGAATGTTGAACCAATTTGCCTGAGCATTACCTCCACCTAGAACCATTGTAAGTGACTGCAAGTGGGCCAAAAAAAAATTGTATCGGAGGTTTACCTTTTGTCGTTGCGGCGACTCGCACGAGTGTTTCGAGATATTTCCGGCATCTCTGTACTAGTCGCGCGCCGCCACCGAGATTTTGCAGTGCCTCGACGGCTAGGTATAAGCTTGTCCTGAGATCCTCTGTCTCCAATCCAGCAGTCATAGGCTCTGCTATTCCGTTCGCCTGGATTAAAAGACCAGAAAATACCGCAAGAGCAGCGTTGAAAGCTAAATTGATTAGTAGTGATTTCGTTTCGTCATTCGTAATACAACTTACTGTAGTAGGTCGAGAACCACCAAGCTCCGAGAAGAGACGGCTTCTTTCCCATCTTGTGAACAATAGAGATGATTTCAGAAGCCGATTCTAAGCAAACTTGAAGGCTTCCATGCCCAAATTGACGTAAGAAAAGCCCCTCTTCGGAGTTCCTATCGCCGTTGTTGATCTGCTCTAAGAACCTTGCCAGGACTTGCCGGTGGAGTAGAATTCGAGTATTAAGATAGCGCAGTGAGAGAATAATTGAGAGACGATCAAAAATTATGTTCTGAGTAGATTCAGACAGTGAATCATCCCACGGCCGGGCCTTGAGGTGCAACGGCAGATCGCGTCTCCATTGCAATAGCTTACTCTCCAATCTGATTACGCTCTCAAGCATCGGAGAGATTGAGAGCTGTGGAGCACAACCGAGATTTTGGCCATATTGGTCGGCAATTACATCACCTAGGATCGAGTAGAGCTTTCTGTGCTGTCATTAGCAAAAAGATGCTTATAACATTGGATAAGAGGCTCTCACATTGTGAAGATATAAAATGATACTGTTGATGGGCTGCCCAGCATTTCCATGTGTGGGCCAGTGATGGCATTGATTCCATCAAATTCGACATCTAAAGGAATTGCCATCTGAACGTACTCAACTGGTATCGCTGGGGGACGACCAAATGTCATGCTCAGCGTCCTAGATGTATGATGAGCTGATATGTATGGTGCTTTTGAAGACAATCTGGCCACTCACCTATCAAGAACTACACAGCCATACCAAGTGCGTTTCCTTATCTCTCTCTCAAGAGGCGTAAATTTGGTGTACGAACTAGAAGTATGGAGCCCCAACTGAAGTGCCGCTTTTACTGTGAGCCCATGCAGGTTCCATGTTTGAGCAGAGCGCTGTGTTCCTTGAAGGAATTGCGTCATCAACAATAGGTATTGAACTATAATGCGTTAATTGGTGCCACTCTTTGGATCAATCTTTCTTACCAATCTCAACGTTTGCCGTTCTGTATGCCATCTTTCCAGACAGAGCTTGGGCGCGCTTGAAGAAGACATCTGACTCTGCCGCATTTCGTTCGACAGGCAAATCGGGTCGGGCGCTGACGCAAGTGGCAAACGCTAGAATCATGTTCAATAGACATAACCATGAGCGTCTGATTGATGTGAAATTGTTTTGTTTTGCCGCAGCAAACTCTTCCAGCAGAGAGCCCTCGTGCACGTATGGAAATAACATCCCTGTGTCGGCAAAGAACAGTCGGATAAGATGTAACATGTCTGCTTCAGGTGGAAGACTGTACACATCCACAGCTGCCGAAAGACTATGGTCTAGACTTTGTGCTCCGGCGATTGGTGATGCTGGTCGAGAGATGCTCATCATTGCGCCCTCCATCCTTGCATCAACTGGGAGAGCTCGCGTGGGGTCCGCATTTGCGGCGGTAGCCATGGCGTGTGTGATTTGTCCAATGAAAGCAATGTTGGAAGAAGGCCCTAGGATTAACAAGACATTAGCAGATTCTAGGCGATAGGCAAGCAATTAGGTGACGTTACCGAAGAAACCAGATTCTTGTTCATCTGCAAAGGTAATGGCCCCCATTCCGTCCACTGTGTCTTCAAATTGGATTTGAGCTTGAGAGTCATCTCTAATTGACTCTTCGGCATCTTCTGAATCCAGTACACTTCTAGCGTTTAATGAAGGGGGGGCAGCTGTTTCTTGTCTCCCTACCAGTAGACGCAGAGTCTCTTCAATAGAGTGTAGCCTTCCCTCAAGCTCTGTAGAGTATCTAACATCAGAGTGGAGTCAGTATGCAATGATAAGGCCATAAGACAGCATAGTAACGTGAACAACAAAGATAACCTGAGTCATACTGTTTCCCCGACGCCCCTGCCGGCTGCTGATAGAAGCACTCTAGGCCCATCTCGACACACATCGAGCACCGGGGACGTGAGCCGTCACACTGGATGATGGTCAGACAAATCGAATGATAGTATGATACTATTACCCGGTACATACCCGTGTTTTTCGGGAACTATATGCAGTATAAGGTCAGCAAACTATTTATTTCAGCCATATCCCGTATGATGACTTCAGTCTCTCAATTTATTTAAGTTGAGTGTTTCATCTTCACACAGGAACATTGTGTCAAAGATAGGGTGCTCTATTACCGGCAACTGTTACAAGCTAGTGCTGTTCTTTGACGCTTGAAAAAGGTTTGCTGAGGAGCAGCATCATCTGAGGGGGCGGATCGTTTCCTCTCGCCATTCTTGCTCCCGCTAGTGTTTGGACTCATTGTGTGTGGTGTAAAGACAATCGGCCCATGAATGTTGCGCTTATCAAATCCTAAACGATCCCGGATATTCGTATTTTCGACCGACACTTAATTGATCATGATAAGATCACTTGGTGTGTGGAAAACAATGCGAGAACGATGCAAGATCTAGGTGGGAGGCAAGCTAAACCGGGGCTATCACGGATCTTTTATACCGTAGAGGAAAAAGCCATAGAGCGAACGGCTTTTGGTGCCAACAAAAACCGGGGTAAGATGTGTGGCACACCTCAGCATTTTATTTTCCGGGTCCCCCGGATTTCAGTTCAGCTTGTTTTCTGCATGCACACATTGGTATTTTGGGTTTAGTGGTAATGTATCATAGCCGCTGTGAAAAATAATTATTATTACGAATCAAGATCTGTAGTATAATTGACGTTGGCGGTGTACATGTGCATTACATGTACGTTTGGGCTGATGGCTTTGCGATGCTCAAGAAGAATTTCTCCAAAGTTTTGACGATTACATGAGGACATTTCATGAGTTTCTAGCACTTTGGTATAAATCTAAACGTATAAAATTGCAATGGTTGCCAAGATATATTATAAATATGAAACACTAGAAAGCATCACCATGATGTGATGGCTTAGCCTCTTTCCAGTGTTTTGCGCTCCATTCGCGAATCTCTTTGCCTCGCCACCAAAAGATGAAAATAGGGATATGCGCAACGAAAACAAGCGCCGCCAAAACTCCAAAGGGTTCTGCATAGCCTGCAGAGGTATTCCAAGGCACTACTGCATACGAGATGCCAAAGGCAGCAAAGTTCTTGAATCCGTTCAAGACGACAAGTGTGGCGTCGGCTCGGGCTTCGTAAATATCTACCAGATATGTTTGCGTGAGGTTATTGGCGGTGACAAAGCAAAACATAACTAGACAAGAAATCTCATAGTCAGTAACGATATTTCATTGTATTCTTCTGCATGATTCGATTAGACGTACCTAAGGCTTCGCCAATGAGAGGAGCAATCCAAGGGCTCCCGTTTTGAGCGCAGACTCCCACGACGATACATCCAACCGGCCCAATTATACAAGTCGGTACAAAGAACATGAGTCGCCATTCTGGTAAGAAATTTGCGCGTTTTCGGAGTCTTGAGATCACAACGTCGTTTAGGATGCCACAGTACGGAATGGCGATCCATACCGCAATCAACGGTGCAAAGCCAGTCAAGGCAATTTGCTTGATGTCGAAGTTGTATACGCCCGTGTAGATAAAGGTGTTCGATGTAAGCATATAATTGGTCGCCATTAACATGATACTGAAGTGAATAGTCATGGCGATGACGGCGGGATGCGGTAAGTATTTGAAGGGATAACAGAAGGACTTCCAGAGGCTATCATGAAGAATGTTACGTTAGTGACATGGCGGAGGTTTTGGTTATTCTGGTATATGACGCTTACCTGTCGACCTTGCTGCGACCACCGCCAGAGACGGCCCAAAATCTAAAGTTGTCCACGAGCTTGGGCTGGCGGTGATGAAGATTTCCAGATTGTCTTGTGTATTGCGTCTCCGGGAAGAAAAGGAAAAGGAGACCACAGGATCCAAGCGACAAAAAGGAGACAGTCCATTGAATCCAGCGCCAGCCCAGGTCAGCCGTGATGTAACCTCCAATAAGGGAGCCCACCGCGAAACCCGAAGCCTGGAACAAGACATAGAGTCCCATACACTTGGCGCGATCATGGAGAAAGAACACGTCCGCTATGGCTTGAGGCCCAAGTGTTTCTGGAGATGCCGAGAAGATGGAGGCCAAGGTCCTGGCAGCTATGAGTGATCCTGATGATTTGGCTACTGCTCCCCAGATGCAAAACAGCCCTGTGGCCAGGCTAGTGAAGACAAACACAAGGCGGACACCGAAGCGATTTCCCACGGAAACCCAGATCAGGGAAGCAACTCCGTAAGAGAGCAAAGGAGCTCCGACCAGGTAGGTGACAGAGCTGAGACTCATGTGTAGCTCTTCCGAAATTGGGAAGAAGGCAGCAGCCACGGAAATCATGTTAAGGGGCCCGATGATTGTCCATATACACATAACCAGTAGAATAAGTATCTTCCGCCAACTGGCGAAGTTGAGAGGGTCGAATGGGTCGTCGCTAGGCTGAGGAATGAGTGGCAGGCCTCTCCGCGAGAGTTTGGGCTCGACCACAGGAAGATTCTCATCTTGGACAGATGCATGGATGGGAGAGTCCATCTTCTCGATGTCCTCAGAAGAGTGTGCGGTAGCCATGATTGCTTAGGTGATGAAGGTTGAATGGGATAATATTAAAGGAAGAAGGTAATTCTCGAAGGGAAATTTAATGAGACTCGCGATAGTCTTGAGATCTAATCAATGACAACTTTTATCACCGCTTCGCCATCTTTATCTTTCTCGTTACAGTAGGTCGTTGTATGAGATTGTTACCATTGCTATCCCCTTTTACACATTCACTCAATTATCCAGCAGAATTACTCGCCGGGGCTAGCGAAAACCAGCCGCAATGCGTTACCAAAGCTGCCATTGGTTGCCAAGCTCGTGGCTTGAAGCCTAGTTTTGCATGGAGTTATTTCTTCTCTATTTGATTAGAAGAAAGTTCAAGTCCATCGCCAAATGCAGTTCCGACCTGCCCGCGAAGACGCGGGGAAGGGTCTCGACAAGTTCCCCGTGGGGAAGATGCCACTTTCGTGAGAATAACTCCACAGGCTAAAATAGTCTACGGATTTATCGAGACCCAAGAGTCATGAACCATCGATTTTCAGTAGATCCGATGGCTCATCCAGGATATCCGCTCCGAAATTTCCCCACGGGCAAATCAACATATTTTGTTTCAAATGCCTGATTATGGTGAACTATGCTGTCTCACTTCGGAGAGCACACGTAGTACAGAGTCTCTACTAGTCGCCTGAGCAACCGAGACACGATTGACAATCGAGAGATTTATTTACCGCGAGAAACTTTTACCAAACTGTATCAACATCATCAACAATCTACTTTGACATCATGGAGAAAATCGACACACACGCGCACGTTGTCCCTCCTGGCTGGAGGAAGTATTGCGAAGAGCATGGGTTTGGAAAGCCTGACGGAATGCCAGCGATCCCAGTATGTGGAAATGTCAGCCCCAATTTGTATTTTACTAGACTAACGAAAGCCAATGTAGGAATGGACACCAGAAACGCATATTGCACTCATGGATAAGCTAGGAGTTAGCAAGTCCATTCTCAGCATCACATCCCCTGGCACTTATCTGAAGCCTGGTGATGATGCCCTTGCGCGCAAGATCACTCGCGAGACCAATGAAGAATTGGCAGAAATTTGCGCAAAGTACCCTTCTCGCTTTGGCTTCTTTGCTTCATTACCTCTACCCGATATTGAGGGATCTCTGGCCGAGATTGATCATGCCGTCAAACTTGGCGCATCAGGCTTTGCTGTAATGACCAACGCGCATGGTCAATATCTCGGAGATTCTACTCTTGATGCTGTCTTCCACAAGCTTAATGAAGTCAACGCCATCTTGTTCATGCATCCCACCACTTGCTGTGGAAGCGACCCTGGCGCTGTCAAGCCCATGAACCAGTATCCCTCTCCCATGCTGGAGTTCTTCTTTGACACTACGCGCGCAGTAACAAATCTTCTGTTATCTGGAACTGTGGAACGAAATCCCAACATCTCATTCCTCGTCTCTCATTGCGGAGCTACTCTTCCACCACTTGTGGAGCGGTTCACAAGCTTTGCAGCCATTATCAACGCACCTTCAACGCTCAACTCAGATCAGGTTAAAGAACTGTTCAAGACTAGATTCTTTTTTGATCTTGCGGGGTTTCCATTTCCTGATCTTATTCATGGATATCTTCGTGTCTGTAATGAGTCTCGGTTGCTATACGGTACCGATTTCCCGTACACGCCTGCACACATGATAGAAATTCAAGGCCGGGCCATGGATAGTGGACTTAGAGAGTTATTTGATGAGGAAACAATCAAGGGTATCTACTCTGGACATGCGAAGAGACTGTTAAAGCTTTAGTTTATTTGCAATAAGATACAGGCAATAGATGAGCACATGGGTACACTTCATAACCATATTTTACAAAAAAGTCTATGCAGCTCATCAAGCATGCTAAGGCGTGTTGTGAATTATGTTCAACAGAATAACGAGTGTTCTTAATACCTGCGTCTTTTGAGCTAGAAAAAGGATGACAAAGAGGCCCTGTATCTTAAATTGTATAGGTATAGGTACTTAAGGCATGGGAACAACTACTCAGATCTGACACAGTTAGGAGATGGTAGTTTCAAAGATTATTCAATTAATTTCACGTAATAGTATTAAAAGAGTAAGCATCTAGCCTAACATCAATACAAATCATATCATCACTCAGACACCAAAGTCTCGACATCAACGCCCTCAGTCCGCAAAAATCCCAAAGCTCTCAGCATGGGCTTATCATCAAACCGGTACAGGTATGCCGTGCCTTCATCACTAGCAAAATGCTGGTACTTGTTCCATGCCGGGATACAGAAAGTGTCTCCCTTCTTCCACTTGAAGATCTTACCATCTATGACGGAGTGGCCGCTACCCTCTACGATGTGGTAGACGGATGATGCCGTCTCGCGGATTTCTGGGGAGCTGGTACCAGCATTCAATCTCTCTGCTGAACCACCAAGAATCTTTGACACTGAATCACAAGTTAGCTAGGTAATGGTCACATGAATAACAGATAGACAAACCTTCGCTACCATTTTCTTTTAGGTATGGCTTGGTAACCCAGTCGCCATCTTCAGCATCTAGGCGAGCCTGCATTTTAGCCCAAGGGAATACAATGGGGCTATTGTCCGTGTCGACATCCTCGGCAGGGTATCTAGGCTTGTCATAGTGCTCTACAAAATGCACGGGGAAGTGTCGGAAATTAGGCAAGTCGAGACCATCGAGCCAAATCATTGGCCCGGACCCATCCTTTCCATGATCATGCCAATTCCAGGTTGGCGTAAGGATAACGTCGCCGCGGTTCATCTTGATACGACGGCCATGAACGGCGGTGAAGCCACCATTGCCTTCAATGATGAACCGCATGGCAAATGCTGTGTGTCTATGGGCAGGAGCGGTCTCATTGGGCATAACCAATTGAAGGCCAGCATACACAGTATCTGTAGTGTAAGGCGCATCTGTCCGATATGTTAGTCGACAGAATTACCTTAAAGACAGTGACTTGAGACGACTTACCTCTGGCTGGATTTACTAGCATAAGTACCCTTCGCTCAGCTTGTTTCTCCGTGATAAGCTCTCCTGCACGGAGCAAGTATGGCTTAATCTCATCATACTTCCAGATATGTGGGATGCAGGTTGGATTAGGGGCTGGAGGATTGAGCTTTGACATTTGTGCCCATAGTGGTAAAGTATTGGTTGACTGTAGCTGAGATAGAAGCTCATTTGTCTGCTGTTCTTTTGTTTTTCCGTCTACAGCCAGCTGCTGTGACGCAACTTCTGTCTTGACTTCGGTTAGGATAGCCATGTTGGGAAAGAGTTTAGGTGTTCTTTTTTAGATGCTGTAGAAGATTTTTCTGTTGACGACAATGTTGACTAGTTCTGAGATATTCTCGGTTTCTTTGTATTTGTATCTTTCCATTTGATGCACAACAGTGGCAAGACGGCTTCTTGCAGTCATCTTGAGGCTTGGAATAAATGGAGTAGCTGATGGTTTGTGGCGTTCCGATGCATCCCCGGCGCAGCTCATCTGTCCGGGGGTGGGCCGGAACGCCGAGAAGGGGGACTATTCGCACTATCGGGGCAGGGGATATGGAACGATGGAACTTGTCTTGCGCTTTTATGGTGTGTGAAGTGGTGCCATGATGTATATGGAGCAGCAAGATTGCAGCAAGATTGTCTGCTCTGGCCGGGATGAATAAGAAGATGCCTCAGCTCGAAAAGTGAATCAATCATCACAATCAAGATCGACCACAATGGCTCCAAGCACTACTGACTCTATTGCCAATTCAGAGGGAGTTGTCACCAAAAAGGCAACTTTTTCTATATCATCCATAAAGGTTAGAAGTTCAATACTAGTAAGCTTTGAGCAATTCTCTAATGTAGCTGCAGACCGCATCATATCCTACACGCAGCTTGGAATTTCTCCAAAAATTGGATCAACCAGCTGCTTCTCATGGGCTTCAAAACGGCTCGTCGCAGCTCAATGGAGCATCGAAATCATCACCTTTGCTTTTCAAGGTGATCGTTGTGGGCGCTGGACTTGGCGGTCTCGCCACAGCAATTGCTCTAGCACGGAAAGGTCATGTTGTTACTGTGCTTGAGCAAGCTCCAGCACTTGGTGAGGTAGGTTATTTGTCTTTGCTGCTTATATATATCCTGATGAGTAACAAAGAGTGCGTAGGTTGGGGCTGGTATCCAAGTTCCACCCAATTCTGCCAGGCTGCTCTTGAAATGGGGGCTTGGGCCACTCCTTGGAGATAGAGTCGTCGAGCCTGAGGGTATTACATTTCGGCGATGGAGCAATGGAAAGCCCATTGGTTATACCAAACTTCAACCAGACTTTCGAAGCTCATTTGGAGCGCCTTATTATGTGGTTCACAGAGCCCATCTCCATGATGCATTGCACCAACTGGCGCTACAACTTGGAGTAGATGTCAGAGTCAACCACAAAGTCATTGAATACAATGAAGAAAATCCTTCTGTCAAAGTCGAGGATGGCACCATACTTTCGGCCGACCTCATAATTGCCGCCGACGGTAAACCCTTTGTTCCCTCCTCTTTTTGTATACCATCTGTTCTAACTTTGCGCCAGGCGTCAAGTCTTTGGCACGCAACCAGATCCTGCGTCAGGAGAAAAAGGAACCCATTCGCACAGGCTTTGCTGCCTATCGAGCGACTGTGGATGTTGAAAAGATGCGCGATGATCCTGATACCGCATGGCTCCTAGAGAAGCCCGCTCTCAATATCTGGATCGGCCATGAGCGGCATGTCATGACTTACACGATTGCTTCTGGCAAATCTTTCAACATGGTACTGTCTCATATTGATCATTCCGATCCCAGCACCTGGCGCCCAGAGACGGCCATTGATGATATGAGAGCTTATTTTGAGGGATGGGATCCAAAGTAAGTCATTAAACATTCAGTCGCTTACCTTTTTTAACATTGGTCTAACGGGTTCTATCACAGACTGTTCAAGGTTATCAGTAAGATTAATAAGACGCTCAAGTGGCCTCTTATGTCTGGGGATGCTTCTATCTCACGTTGGGTGGCTCAATCCGGCAAACTTCTAATGCTCGGCGATGCTGCACATGCAATGGTTCCATACATGTCGCAAGGAGCTGCCATGGCTGTTGAGGATGGAGCTGCTCTAGCGACATCATTAGCCCATGTTACAAACCTCTCAGAATTGTCAAAGGCGCTCTCTATTTTTGAGACAGAGCGCATGAAACGCAGTGGCCAGATGCAGGAAGCCAGTCTGGTGAATGGAAAGCTATGGCATTTCGAAGACGGGCCTGAGCAACAAGCCAGAGATGAAGCAATGAGGCCGGAAGTTGAAGGAAGACATTTCATTCAGAGTCCTAACCAGTGGAGCGATCCAGTAACGCAAGCGTGGGCATATGGGTATGATGCCGAGGAAGAAATTGAGAAGCGATGGAAGCAGTCGAAGTAAATGGCGATCAGAACAATAGCTCTCGGCTGCATATTATCTTTTAATTGATTCTCAATTATAATCCATTATTATCTTTATTATTTTCTTTCCATCACATATGATATAGTCCGGAGAGTACTGTAGGCATCACATTATAGTAATCTTCAGTCATAGGCCTATGCTCACATTTAAGGAAGCAAAAATGCAAACGTGAAGAGTAAGACGAGAGGAAATAGTATTACTTATATATAAACATAGTTTTGCCGAATCTTTTCAGAGGTTATATGCGATTCACTTTACAAATTTATGAGGTGGAGGATATGAGCATCATTGTCCATCATAGTTCGTCCATTACCTATACATCCGATGACTATCTAATTTGCAATTACAGTCTTTGTCTGCAAAAACTCTTCAAACGCCCAGTGGCTACCAAATCTCCCAAACCCGCTATTCTTATGCCCTCCATGCGGCAAGGTAAATCCGTCATGGAAAGTTGGTCCGTTGATATGAATCGCTCCACTATCCAATCTTCGTGCCAGAGGTATCGCTTGCAGACTCGACGCAGTGTAAATTGCCCCAGACAAGCCATACTCACATTCGTTAATCATCTCGACAGCTTCATCTACAGTGTCGTATGTTGCAATTCCAACAACAGGGCCGAAGGATTCATTTTGCCAGAATTCCATATCTTTAGTAAGGCCTTCAATTACAGTGCCATACAGTGGACCGTGTTCTCCGTCCAAGGACGAAGCGGTAATTACCGTGGCACCTTTCCGGGCGGCGTCGTCCAGAAGCCCTAGAATTCGAGTAGTACTTCGTCTGTTGATGACGTGCTTCACTTGAATAGCAGAAGCAGATTCGAGTCTCTGTCGGACAAGGCTGCAGAATGCCGATTTCAATTTCCGAGGCACCAGAACGATATCTGTAGACATACAAATTTGACCGCTCTATAGCCCAAAAGGATGGATTAGCGTACTTCTTAATCCGAAGAAATGTAAAGTTGCTTTCACGTACATTGATAAAAGCTGCGTCCAAAATTGTAGAAGCTGCGGTTTCCAAGTCGGCATCTTCTAGCACCAAACTGAAGTTTTTGCCGCCTAATTCCAGCAGTACAGGCTTCAAGAAATGGCCTGCTTGGGAGGCAATGTGTCTACCCACGGCTGTTGATCCGGTAAAGTTGCATTTTCTCACCGACGGATGCGAAATAAGAGTATTAAACGTGTCTGATGCGTCTTCAGGCTTGTGCACAAGAAAGTTGACCACTCCGGGTGGGAATCCAGCATCTCGGAAGAGGTTGGCGATGAAGTAATGTGTTCTAGGGCTTAGCTCGGATCCCTTAGTTGACAAAGTTAGTATGGCTATTTACTATTATATTGACCGGAATAAGAAATACCTTGAGTATCGCGCAGTTCCCTGCCGCAACAGCAGCGGCAATAGATCGCATTCCCAGCATGGCTGGTGCGTTCCAAGGTGCGATGCCTAGTACGACACCAAGCGGATCTTTGAAGACCAAAGCGAGTGAATCTGGCGTCTCGGTCTCTGGTATCAGCCCGGACAGAATTCCGGATGTTATGAGAGCTGTCACTTGTTCGATGATCTCAAGTGTGGCATGAAAGTTGATCGAAGCCCATACGGAAGAGCAGCCCAGCTCTTCGGCTACAATAGACGACAACTCAGATGCCCTCTCTTTCAGAAGCTATAATATGCCAAAACTTAGAGATTTTGAACATGGTGTTGTTCACGGAAGAAAGATTTCTTAACCTACCTCTACTACTCTCTGGAACAATACTTGCCTCTCCCTAACAGACGTCTTTCTCCATTTTGGAAACGCTGCGGTGGACGATTCCAAGGCCTTCTTGCACAGTTCCGGTGTAACACCTTGAGTTTTCCATTGCGATCCTCTGCCACTGTCGGGATTTGAAACGAAAATGGACTTTTCGTCTTGGACAATGTCATTGCCGTCGATGATTAGTGGGACGGTGTTGGACTTCATGATGGGACTTTGAGATGCAAATGATACGGTGGATTATAGGCACAATAGAGTTCATAAAAAGATCATTAGTGCAGAAGTTCGAGACATCGTATTGGATGGTCTTTAGCATCTTTATTCAGTACAAGTCAATTCACCGTTGAGCGAACTGAAGACACTTTCACCATTGCGACTTCGGCTTTCGGAGCTCGATGGTCAATGTTCCGTGGGCGGATGAAGTGGCGCTCGCTTTTCGGCGGGCACTCCGTTTCTTCCCCGAAGCCACAGAATTGAACTTGCAAGTGCTATCGACCAGATTGCCCCGAAAAGTGTTTAGTAACAACTGGAACACCGGGGATATATTGGATCACTTTTATGCGCGGCTCTGCAGGCTTCGCAACCTCAGCCCTACCTCTACGCTGCTCATTCACATGGGCTACAGGGGTTGCGGTCGGCATCATGATCCAACTCTTACAGCGCCAATAAGCTCTGTGGCAAAGGTTGTAATAGTGTTCTCAGGAACGCCATATGGTGGGGGGTTCAAATTGATAATTCTGAGCTGTTCACGCGTTGTATTCCCATCGTTTAATATCATGCTAGGTCTATTTATCGAGAGTAAAATGGAAATCTCATCTGAGAGCACCGGCTTGGAACTCATTTCCCAGTTCAATCACACCAACAAGTTGCTTGTAAAAGCGCGCAATTCAGGTCTCGCTTTATGCTTACGCATCACGCCAATATTTCTGCCTGAGGGATTTCATTCGGAACTTCTGTATCTATGGGACTGGAAGGAATCCGAAATACGACAGCTTGCTATCAGGCAGCCAAATTTGGAAATAAAGGAGGTCTTCAGCAACCAATTCCAGTAAATTCAGCAAGGCTGAAGGAATATGGGATCCGAGCGTACTGCACGCGATGTATATTTTGACCGGCCTTTTTAATCTTAAAATTAGAGTATATAACAAAACTATATGTATGTTGTATGAGTTGAGCCCATCAGCCAATTTTTTTTCCTCGATGAACTGAGTAGCCATCATTTATATTGTTCGTGATGGCGACGGTTCTCAAATGCTTTATAATAATTTACACCAATGCTAGCGGTCTAATCTCAAACACTCCAAATGCAAAAAGATATTAAGCCTGTTATCTACTTAAGCTTGTTGCCTAGGCTTTAATGTTGTTACCTAGGTAGGATTCAATGTTGCAACCTAGGCGTATTACCTTAATTTCCAGGTTGGCTTTACAGTCGCAATAGTGGATGTACGGGGTAAACTAAACTACTTATGTAGGATGACGATAGGTCCATTAGTTAATCTGCACATGTATGTTAGTCGTTATACATCTGTTTATAACCATCTCGCCTGCAGCTGTCAGATCTACAGTCCATATTGTGAAAGCAATTGTTATCCTTTCTCCCCAAAATTCGCCATCTAACATACCAAAATGACCAACTCCCCGTTCAATGTTCTAACCACAACTGCCGTGGATCTACAGCGGCTTCTGGCGGACAATCAAATCACCAGCGTTCAGATTGTCCAACAGTGCTTTGACCAAATAGATCGCCATGAACCAGCTCTTAATGCCCTCATCTCCCCCGCACCCCGCGATAAAGTGTTGCGCGCTGCTGCAGCCTTGGACGAAGAGCGCAGTAATGGCAGCATACGTGGCGCATTTCACGGAATCCCGATTGTTCTCAAGGTATGTTTGTTTCGATCGATGGCCCTCAATCAGGGCAGGACACGGGCTGAATTGCTCTATAGGACAGCTTCATCACCGCTTCCAATCTTGGGATGAGCAACACTGCGGGATCATGGGCGTTTGTCGGTGCCAAGGCCAGCAAAAACTCTGCAATCGCGCAGTTGCTGATTGATGCTGGTCTGATTATTATAGGAAAGGCTAATATGACGGTATGAATAGACTTTAATGCTGTTTAATACTTCACTAATGGGTAGGATGATAGGAATTTGCTGGCATGAAAATGACAAAGATGATGCCAGGATGGTCCAGCCATGGCGGCCAAACATTATCTCCATACGTGGGCAAGATTGAAGAAAATGAAACCTTATTAGGACACTCGGTCAGTAAACCATTGACACCCTAATCAATTCGGGAAAGACGATGCTCATACACGCCAGGCCCCCGGAGGATCCTCCACCGGCTCTGCTGTCGCTGTGGCAGCTGGCTTCAGTCCTCTAGCAATGGGCACAGAAACAATCGGATCCATCGTCACCCCTTCGACGCGTGCCGGTCTCTATGCTCTCAAAGTTACAACTGGCGCTCTAGATACGACCGGTACCTATTCAATGACGGACTTCTTTGACAGCGTAGGGCCCATGGCAAAAAGCTCTGCAGACGTGCGAACAATGGCCAAGATTCTACTACAGCGCACTTTTAACTCTCCAGATTTCGGTACTTGGAAGGGACTATCTGTCGGATTTCTGGACCCCAAGGTGTGGAAAATGGCAAAGGAGATGTGCCCGCCGCACGAAGGCACTGCAGAACAAATGGTAAGTAAAGTCTCGACATGTACTAATGTTCATTAAGTCTAATTTTAAATAGGTGGAAGAATACGAAAATGTCGTTAAAATCCTTCAGAAAGATGGCTGTCCGTTGAAATACCCCGTCAAGATTGCCGACGTCGATCAATTGACAGTAGATGGAGAGCAGGCAATCATGCCCATCGCATGTGAGCATCGAATAACCCAAACTTCAGGTCTAAATTGCTAATCGCACACCTATCAGTCTGGGAGTTCAAAAATGTAGGCATACTCCGGTTCATCGATTCGTTTGACGAATGCCCCGTTAGCAGTGCAGAAGATATTGTCAAATTCAACAAAGACAATAGCGAAAAGGCGATGCCCCCGCGTAAGTTCTCATAGCCAAAAGCACAACTAAGTCATGATCTCTAAGATTCCATGTCTCCAGCATTCACTCAACAAGGCGACCTCGAAAAAACTCTCAGTTGCAACGACGACCCAGCAAAGATTGAGGGGTTACGGAATGGCCTTCGACAGGTAGGCCAACAGATTATCGACACTGCGTTCGACACCCAGGGCGTGAACCTTATTGTGGCTCCCGGCGATAGCTCTCTCTGTATACACGCCGCAGCAGCAGGTAAAGGAACCTCATGAATGACAAGAGAGGAACATGGTTTGCTAACTTTGGTAGGCTACCCCATTGCAACGGTGCCTGTGGGTCAACTGCGATATAATGGGCGACCATTTGGCTTGTGCATATTGGCCAAAGCAAACGAAGAAGAGCTGTTATTGCATTTCATGGCGGCATACGAGGCGGTTGCTGCGCCTCGTCCAGTACCTAACTTGTAATTGTTCCTGGTCAATACCACGTGTATCTCTTATCAAGCTTTGTTGTAGCTTTCGAGAGCAGCGTCGTGGCGCATTTATATACATATACCAATCTATTGTTAGTAGATATTTCAGGTTTTCTGGAAAAGTATGTTCCTAGCTCTGTTTGATCCATGCGTTTAAATCTAGAACAGCTCTAGCTACACTGTGCATCTATGTGGCGTTCTGTGTAAACTCCAACGAGGACAAGAAGACACTGTTCGACAGATATATAATTATCATATTTGGACTAGTAACTAGATTCTTCGTATAGCCCTCTGGCATAAGGTTTAAAGTTACTCCTTAATTATATTCATCATCGTATTATTCGTAAAAGTGGCGGAATAGCCGTGGTAGCATAATTTCAGAGATATAAAACGAGGCCCCTCCGGCATTTTTAATCCGATGCTTGAAAAATTTGAGTTTTGAGCAGCGTCTCTTCTACCCAGCACGACATCTGTTTTCCTGCTTAGGATTGTATGCATTTCATGAAGAAATGGTACCAAACATGTCAATATCATTCATCAGGACATCTCACGAATCATAGCTTATGAGCAAACGTATCAACTCTTTGTCAATATTCGCAGAGCATCGCAATGCATTTTACAAGCCTCTTTCTCTTTCTCATGGCAGGCGTGGCCTCGTCAATAGCATCTCATGAGGCAGCATTTATAGAAAGGGGAGCCACCCTTGCAGAACCCGGCCAGCCCCAAGACGTGGTAATTACCGATGAAAACATTCTCACTGGCGGATATCGTCCCAATGTCGGCCAAACTACGCCATCAAGCAATCACACTCTACCATTGAAGCTCATCAATAAATACGCTGGCGGCCCAATCAATGCCTACATCCAAGGGTTAGACATGAACGGCGCCATCGTCTTCATCAGGGCAGACGGCAGCCTCATATACCCCAGCTCTGGCGGTTCTTCAGTACCCATCGAGATCAAGCAAGACATTGCGATTCCTCTGCCCGCCATGAATGAATTCATTACCGTCAACCTCTCCATCCCCCTCAACTCGGGAAGAGTCTACTTCTGCGAGGGCAATCTCCCGTTCGCCATTCTCGACCGCGGAGACGGAGAAGGCCTTGTACAGCCTTCTATCAACTCCAATGATCCCAGCGCTTCTCTCAATTGGGGTTTCGCAGAACTGACTTATCCCGAAGATGGATCAGTCTACGCCAACATCAGCTACGTCGACTTTGTCGGACTCATACTTAGCATGGTTCTCTCGACTACAAGCGGGGGCGCTCCCCAAATCACCCGTGGACTCCAACCAGACGCCGTTCCCAAGCTCTGCCTCGGCCTTTACGAACAGAGCATCAAGGATGACCGTCACTGGCTCGGAATGTGCGTCGCGGACAACAACAGCCAACCAATCCGGGTCATTTCTCCAAACTATTACCAACGCATTCACGAAAACGCCTTCAAAGAGTACTGGACAAAATATGTGGACGATGTTTGGGAGCATTACTCAAGAACGCCCCTCATCATCGACACTCAACGTGAGCTCGGCAACGTCTCATGCCTAGTCGATAACGACACCATGAAATGCGGCGACGACCCTCATAGATACCCCAAGCCTACAGCAGCTGACATCTGGGGCTGCAACGGCGGCCCCTTTGCCCGACATGAGAACGAAACTTCCACTCACCTTGCCGTCGTCCCCCGTCTCTGCGCCGGGTTCGTGCGTTCGACGCTTCTCCTCCAAGGAGGAGACGTCCAGCCTAGTTTGGGGTCTGACTACCACTACATGGTCAGCCCAACGAATCATTACAGTCGACTTGTACATGAATTGCAGGTGGATGGTAGGGGCTACGCCTTTTCATACGACGACGTCAATCCTAATGGGAATGAGGATGCGTCAGGGACAGTTGCGGCTGGTGATCCAAGTCTATTGACGATTTATGTTGGCTCCCCGCCGACAGATGTATAATCAGACATATGTCTTCTCCCTGCGAGATACCCTGTCGATACGAGGAGATCTACAAGCAGAATACGAAAAGAGGTCTTTAACTAATACAGAAGTGTCGAAAATACCACTTTGGCAAAAGTGAAGTAACTACTCCATTTTACCATAGGGTGTACCAATACTAATAGCCCCTAGTTCCACCAACAAGGAGAATATCATGGGTATGTCAGAAGGTCTTTTAGCTTCACTTTGGCGGCTCCTCTGACATTGAGCCACAGACTCGATAACGAGACAAAGGCGTGGGTTCCCGTTGAAGAATCGGAAGAACTATAATTTGCCATATGGATTGCATCAGCATGTGTATGCGTTGGTACCCTCGATATTCATCAGACGATGTTAGCATTTGACGACGATTAGATGGACTGAGAGCATAAGTGGCTTTGAGCACGGGGTTTTACCAGCAGGACGAGTAGGATATACAAGAGACGGCGATGTACATGAGAGCTTTAGAATGCTTCAATGTTATTCTCGTTTACTGGATTCGACATTGATGGCTCTGACTATATAACACGCTATGCTACTACAAAAATACAAACGTTGAAATGGCAAATGTGACAACAAACATAACAATGCAAAGTGAACGTGACGCATATGCCATCCTAAACAAACAATGCAAAGTAAACATGAGGTGTATGCCAGCCCAAAACGAGGGTTCATTGCCCAACGCCTCCCGTGCGCAGAATGCTACTTCAACGAATGGAGTGCGCAATAATTCTCAGATATGCTCGCAGAATATTTGTAATGATAAGCGCCGCCCTGGTATACATGTATATAGATATGGTCACGAAGCCTTGTCGAATCGGAGCAGCTAAGGATTTTCACATCCTGTTGCCATTGAAACTCATACGAGGGGTATCTTGCAGCTAAATCTGCTATAGCGAGTGACGCGTTTATTTCGGATGTGCTCAAATGGCTTCAAAAGACTCTCATTGGTGCAGCTGCTGCACAATCGCGCCGTGAGGCGGAAGGTTTTTCCATGGAGGTAGCCAGGGACTATCTCGGGGGTTTTTCAACAATTAAAAAGTAGAGTAATGAATGGTGAGCGTGGCAATATCTCATGCCAGCAGTACAAGAAAAGGCAATATACATAGAACAAGAGTCGGGCTGCCACTCCGGATAAGCGATGCAGCCCCCGAGGAGCCAGTGGTTTGAGTGGGCTGGGCTACGGTTGAAGTCTCTTGGCCATTGAGGCCCATGGGGGGCTGGGTCGAAGACGGGGGCTCAAAGGTGGCTGTGCCGGTACTCTCTGCAGTAGCAGAGGCAATGCTCGAATCCGTGGCTGTAGCGATACTTTTGTTACCGGTAGAGGAGCCAGTACGCTTGGCAAATCCTGGATCCAGTTAGTATTTCGTGGGTCTCACAGGTTATAATATTCGTAAACAAACTCACCAATTCGCTTCTGATCCTTGTCGAAGACGGCGTAGACGTTCTTCAGGAATGTGTCGCCAAAGAGCCAGGATCCAGAGACTACCTCATAGCCGTAGACGTTGCTGGTGCACTTTCCAGTGCTATCCTTGGGGGAGATCCAGTCCTCGCTAGAGATGGCATGATCAACACCAGAAAAGGTGACGACCAGAGGGGTGGTGGTATCGCAGGGAACTGTCCAAGTGACACCGTCTGAGCTCTGCGCTCCATCAATGACAGCGTGCAAAGCCTTGACATTCTTTGCCGGGCCAAACATGTAGGAAGTGCCAGTATCGATGTAAGCATTGATGCCGCCAGCACTGGCCTTCTTGCCATTGTAGGACATGTCATCCAACGGGATGGACCAGTCGGAACCAGTAGGAATGGAGGTATACGTGATGGCACCAGTGTACCTGGAAGGGTTTGTAGCACCAAAAGTAACTTCGCCATCGTTGTAACCATCCGATGCTCGAGCCAATGCGACAGAGAAGATGCTTTGGCTCAGCATGCCAGCACCCTCCAATGCCGATAGGAAGTTCTCATTGGCGCCACTATTCATGGACATGCCGAGAATGCCATCAAAAGCGAAGTGCACGAAATCCGAAGAGGTATTGGTGGCCAAACCAAACTGATATGACAAGCTCATGCCTGCCACTTCGATGGTGTCCGTAACCAGCGAACCACTAACAGATCCAGATCCATAGGCGATGGAGAATTCCTTTGAGCTGGATTTCAGTGTACTCGAATCATCGGGTCCGAAGGAGTCATGCAAAGAGCATGCTTGAGATGTACAGTCGGTGCCCATGACCCAGCTCGAGCCAGCTCCAGTGTCGAGAAGCATATACATCTTAGTTTTCCCAGAACCAAGCAATGCTTCTACGAAATACGAATAATCGGTTCCGTCCTGGTCGAGCCCCGCAGTCTTTGGGGTTTTGGGGTCAACGGCCTCCATGATATGGAACTGGTTGCCTCTTTTTGAGAGATTCGAATCATGGTTGGAATTCGGGGCGCTCCGTTCGTTGTATTTGTGAGCTAGCAAAGCCGCTTGCCATGCAGCCTTTTCTTCTTGCGATGCAGGAGCCTAGCGAATCATGGGTCAGCAGGTATAAGCGACGAATGAGGTTTCGACTTGGACTTACACGTCTGGATGCTCTTCGCCTGACGTCGAACGTCATGCCATTTTCCACACTTCTCTTTGCCTCACCAGCATTGTGCTCCTCAAGCTCCTTCAGCCACGGCGGCGTATACGGATAGAACGCAAGGGCGCCCGACGCATACAAAGCCAGCGGCGCCAGCAAGACCGTATTTGGACGCATGTTGAATTAAGATGAGAAGCAGCGGTTTGGGGTTCGAAAAGCCCGGGAGTCAAGTTATTAGGTGATTAGAAATTACGCATATAACATTGCCAGATTACTGGAAAGGAGCAGAACAATTGGAGGAGGGAATTGGATGGCGACAAATTCGAGGGTGGCGAAGCAGAGCAATGCAAAGAAAAGTTCGACAGGGAGGGGGGGATCAGATTCAAGCAGGAGAGAGAGAAGATGCTGCAGATGGATTCGAATCGGATTGTCGGTTCGGTATCGCAAACAAGACGAGAGAAACCGTAAGAGGAAGCTGATAGCTTATGCAAATGCCGGTACAAGCAAAACAAGGAACAATGCGCTAATATTAAGGATAGACGATGCTGCAGCCCGCTAAACGCGACGGAAAGCAATGGGGAAAATAAAATAAAATAAAAAAATAAAAAAGGAATATGAGGGGAAAAGACTCAAAGGAAATGGCAAGTCTATATGGGAGGGGAAGGAGGAGGAGGGTGGAGGAGGAGGTAGAGGTAGAGGAGGATAGAGGAGAAATGGCGATGCGGCGATGAGGGGAGGCGAAGAAGGATAACAGAAGTTGGATCAATGGAAATTGAACGAGGCCCTTATCGAGGCCACGGACGCTAAGCTAAAGCAAGAACAAGAGCAAAAGCTTGCCCTGAATATCGACGTCGCTTTTGTGGAGAGTCTGAAAGGAGGCCCAGAGCTAGGGAGATTGAAGCGAGATGTCCAAATTAATGAAACCCTCGGGGACTTGGCCCAGTACAAGTACTAAAACCAGAGCGCTACCAAAGCGACCGGCCGCGTCGACACATTTGGCGCGGGCAGGGCCGTATCGCTGTCTCTAGCGCGGGGAAAAGCGCGAGCGGGCTTGTACAGGTACCGATACCAGCGGCGGTGGTACCAACTGGCGAAGCCTCATCCGTCTTTTTTTCTTCCTTTCTTCCACATCTTTCCAGCTGATGGCCCTCATGATGCATCACCTGCTGTCTTTTCCGCAAGCCTCAAGCCTCTCTGCAAGCCCTGTCTCGAATCGGCCTTGATCGCACTCGCCATTTGCTCGTCAATCGGAGATGTTGTTTCGTGTGCATCTGTGTCTTTCTCTCCGTGGCGCTTCCTGCAATCTATCGTGCATGCGGGTTTGCTGCGTATTACCTCACGTTGCATCGTGTGGAGGTCATGCCTGCTTAGCACGTTCCGGGGCTTGGATTGAGCGAGTGATATCCATTCGATACAGTCCAGTGTCCAGGTTGACAGTACACCACCAGACCAACTGGAACTGAATCATGTTGCATTGGTCGAGGCTGCTAAGCTCGAAGCGGCGCCGCTCAAACCCCATCCACGATACTGGAATATCAATCAACGAAGTTCATGCTGGACTAGCATCAAATCCAAATGAACTCGTTACCAGGTCTGCTGCAAACCATCCCACCTAACCCAACTTATCCGCATACCAACCAACCGCTTGGAGCCAAGTGCTGTGTCGCTAAAGCAAACAACCAGACGCAGAAAACCACCGCCCGAGACTACAGCAAGGATCTGGATGTCTAGTATCGACTAAGAGGGCAGCTCAAATGGGGGCCCCTCTCCGCTAACCCTTGCACTAGAAGTCCCCCAAAATGTGGCTCCGACTGGCGTCAACACTTGCAGCAACACTTGCAGCAACACTTGCAGCAAACTGAAGTCTCAGATGAGCCAGTGGAAGACGAAGCTTGGCTTTGTGGTGACCTGGTGGGCTTCGGTATTATCTTTCTTGGGTTTGATGCTGATGCTCTGCTGCAACACACATGACAGCCTAGCTTTTGTCTCTGGGTGTCATCTCGAGTGCCAATTATTGGCCTGGCGGGCAGCTACGGCTGTAGGAAACACTGAGCACATCCATTGACACCGAACGGCAGTATCACGCCCGTGCCTGTGTGTGTTCTCCTATTCGAGATGCAGAAATCAAATGGAGATCCAAAATTCGGTCATGGACGTTTGAGATGCAGCGCACATCATCTGATGTCTCTCGCCTGTCGTTTTTTCGTTTCGTTTCAACCAGCTGCCCACCCTCCAACCGCCGCTGCCGCTCGGCTTTTCGCCCTCTAAAATCGCATCCGCAGGGCGACTGTGCTTAGCCGAGCGGGCCGCTACTAAACGAAAAGCCTCAGCGCTCAAGGCCGCCAATCCCAATCCAGTTCCAGCACCCTCAAAAGTCAAGACTCTCCACGCCTGGCCTAGCCTCAAACCTCAAACCTGAACCCAGACGCCCTGCACCTTGCCGATGCGCAGATCGAACCTCGCCATGCATGGAAGGCTTCGAAGTTCACCTGCGGCCAACTGCACGTGCTAATGTATGTATGTGCTCAGTTTCATGTGTGTGTACTTGCAACGGCGCCAAGGGCCTAATATGAGTCCATGTACCACCGGACCACTGGACCATCTGTATGTCGCACTCGACTCGCAATGCAACCACCATCCATCTTACCTATCAATGTCAATGGAGATGTTGATGTCGATGTGGCTGCTGAAGCGAGTAGAGGCAGGGAGAACGAGGGGAAAAGGTCTCACGATCCAGCCTGTCAGCTGTGACTACGGCGTGCGCGAGACGGGAATTGCCAATCACGGTCATACACGTCGACTTCTATCATGTGTGTCTTCAGCTTCTTTTCTTTTCTTTTCTTTCCCATTCCTTCTTTACGATAAATCCCGAGTCTGCCATCCAAAATGCTGTTGGCCGCATCATTAGTATGCCTGTACAAGCCGTACTTGTCCCTATACTTGCTCGACTTACTCGAGTTGATACCACCTTACCTCCCAGTCTGTAACATCTGATATCAGTGACCCTATTCGGGAGCTTCTCTGTCTGGGCAATGGCTCTGTAGATCATGGAGCTAGCCCAAGAACTCATCTCCAAAGGCCCGATCACCCAGGCCTTGGGACTTACATCCGCGTCCGCACGCCACTAACGGAGTTACACTGCCACAATTTCCACGATCTTTCTGTACATCCATACATCTGGCTGATGTGCAGCGTATTAGCCAGTTCTTCCAATATTCCGGCTGTTGTTGTCGCTATTCACTCTGAAGATAATCTCGTTTACTTGACGAACTCGTCTATGTTCTTCTCATCTCCGTGGACTTTTTTAAACAGCAGTAGCTTAATCCTTTTTTTAGAGTCCCAATTCCATGCATTGCATTTTCGCTTCTTTTCTCCCCCCACTCTCATTCTCGCTTCTCGCTTCTCTTCTTCAATGCTGCTGCTTGCTTGACCACCCCCCGTCGGCTTGGAGCCCCGGAAAGGGTTCTCCAACGCCGCTCACCATCTCATCCCAGATTCATGCAACTCTAATCCTTCCATCTGTCAAAACTCATCCGTCACATCTCTCCTTACGTAAATTAACTCGGCAGACCAGTCTCATGCTGAAGTCAACCTGTTAATATAGTATTCGTCACCCACCACCATCTTCGGCAGTTCACGGACATCACGCTCCGATGAGTGGTCACCCCCGGCTTTGGAATGCGGATGATGCTGTTCTTAATCTTCTCGGCATACCTGAATCCCAAATCACCGCGGCTACGGAAACTGCAGGTAGGGCTAAGAAAAGTCTTGGTGTCGGCCGAAGAGGGAAAAATCAAGGATTGACGTAAATAACCCCGGCATCCAGCACGGTGCACCTTATTAAACTATGTCCAAACGCGGAGATTCTGGCCTTGCTCACAGCCACATCGTCCCTCCCCTGAACGCTGTGGCTCGATTTCTTTCGTGCATAGAAGGGGAAAAAAGAGGTTTTAAAGTTCTTACTGAGCAAAATGGGGAGACAAAATAACCGGCGCCTCTTCCATCTCTCTCTCTCTCTCTCCCCTCCATCGCTTATACCGGTACAGAATGATACGTCTGGATCCAACTTGATGCCTGCTCCAAGAATCTCGCTCCATCCGACTTTTCCTCCACGCCGCTCAGCAGCGCCAGCCTCGTAGCCTCGACCCCTTCTCGGCAACCCTGGTCACACCAAGGCCTCGCAGCAATGTTTCTAAAAAAGTACCATACCGACTCATTCCGCCAGTGAAATGAAGCCGCCAGCCTCGTCGCCTCGCTAACAACCGACCCAGCGAATTCCGGGTGCCGGTCCAGGAAGAACATGAGGAACGCCCACCCGGAGATGTCATCGTGGTGGGCCATGGCCCATTTCTTCGCCGCGCCCAGCATGCCCCGGAGGTTATTATCTCCTCGCATGCCCGGGAGGTTATCCCCTCGCGACGCCGTCTCGGACACGGCCTTGGTCAGATACCGCGCGTGAAGCCAGGCGTAGTAGTTGCGTGGGTGTCGCTCGGCGGCTACCGAGATGACCCTTTTCATGGTGTCTGTAGCGTCTATCTCGAGGCCGTGATCTTGGAAGCGCTGCATGAGCCATTGGCGATGGCTCCATAGTGTGGGCGATTTCGTATGGCGATGAAGACGACTTGTAAGAAGGCTGTCTATCAGGTACCGTTCATCGTAAAGTCTTGACTCAATGTCTGTGCCTGACTTGATTGTGTCTTGGAGTAGCCTCTTCCTCGTGTTTGCGGCAGTAAGATGTTCAGGGTCCATCAAGAGCATCACAGCTGTCGCTCTCAACACAAGTCCATCCTCGTTGGTCTCATCTCGCAATCCTTCCACGTGTTTTTGAAGTATCCTGCGGGCATAAAGAAAAGCTTGCACCAATCGTAGCTTTGGGACTGCTATTGCCGGCCCATCTTGTAGGAGTATCGTATGTCCATCAACCATGTGGCTTCGCCCCAGCATTTCAATCTCTAGCAACTCCGGCAGCCGCTGCGACAGCGCATCCGCGATTCTGGTAAAAACTTGCTCATGGTCGCCTTGCTTAATTGCCCTCTTGACATCCTCATCCAAAGCTCTCGACATTTGAAATCCCCACGTCGGTTTTGTCGATTCAACGCGTGTTTTTGTATCGCTTTCAAGGTTAGTGCAGGGTAAGTGCATGGTGGAGTCGGCACAGCTGGCGAGGCACGGCAGACAGCCCACATGCAATAGCTCGGGGTTATGACATACGTCGTCTGTCTGTCCAGCTGGCCAAAGTCAAGCTGCAGAGTCACCTGTCCAACATTCACCACGAGCCACAAGCAGAGCAGAGCTTCGCCTTTGCCGCAGTTTGAGAGAAAGCGGCAGGCTGGGAATCAGCATCACCTTGTACACTTTTCGCAAGCTATTTCGACGCCGCCAACATGGCTCACCTTATGCTCATCGTGTTCCTCGTCGAGGCCACCGTGAGCTTCATCAACGCTGTCGGTGCAGCAAAGATCAACGACCTGGTACGACTCAGCTATAGCCCCTGGGGACCTCTCTCGTGCAAATTTATTGGATACCTTGTGCTAATAGTCTTTGCGCAGCTCTGGACCCTCATCAACTTCCTCCCCGTGCCGACCTCCAAAGCCGCCGCCGAGCAGCGAAAAGTCCAAGCTGATTATCTTGCTGTGCGGCGAGAAATGAATGCCACGAGCAGCCAGGACGAGTTTGCAAAGTGGGCAAAGCTGAGGCGCAAGCACGACAAGCTCCTCGAGCAGCTTGAGGCATCGAGTGCGTACATCTCTAACCTCCCCGAGACATTCATTATACATCTCCCTTGGTAACCTACGACCAAATTACTGACCGGTGTTCTGTGCATTTACGTGTGTAGAAAAGGGACTCGATTCCGCCCGCTCCAGGTTCGACAGCGCCCTTACAGCCTTGCGCTTCCTCCTTACTCGCGCGCCGCAATACATTATCCCCTTCTGGTACGCCACCGAGCCCATGTTCTGGCTGCCGCATGGCTGGTTCCCTTACTACGCCGAGTGGATCATCTCGTTCCCGCGTGCTCCCCTGGGGAGCGTCAGTATCGCATCGTGGCAGCTCGCTTGCGCGGGCATCGTCACGCTGCTGAGCGACATCCTGACCTTCATCTTCAAGCTCGTTTTGGGCTCAAAGCAGCCAGAAACGCCTATCAAGACTCCTACCGAAGAGAAGAGCAAGGAGACGAGTACTACGGACGAGAAGAAGACTTCATAGATGGCGCTAGAGGCAGTTTGATAATAGAGAATAACCCTACGCCCCGCACGTGGTCTCGACATTGCGAAAACAAGAGAAAAAAACAAGGAAATTGTATGGAAGAATGTATCTCGTAGAATTTTGACGCAAAGTTCCTCATTGCAAACGCTGAGACTTTGTAACACGACAGAGAAAAGGGTTTATATAGGCATCATATTGACTCTGGCGACCACGGAGAAAAGAGGATCGCTAAAGCTTCGAATGTGCCACCAAAGGAGGGAGAAAAAAAATTCACGAGTCGCACGAGGCACGAGATCGATCAAGCGCAAAGGGGGAAACATGTATATCTCATTGATGAAGATACTGCTGCTAGCTGTAATAGTGCTGATAACTTCGAGTATCAAGTGCACACAAGAGGCTGAAACGAATTTGCAAAGAAGAGAGGAAGAAATTGAAGGTGATGAGGGAAGCAAGGAAATGGGAAAACGGAAAAAAAATTCTGGATTCATAGGTTAAAAGTTGGCGGGGCTCCGGCAATAGTTAAACCCGCTCCCGTCCCCACCTAATACCAGATGCTTCAAATGCTTCCTCGACTAAACACCAAAAGGGCATATTGAAGCAAATTATAGAGATGATAAGTATGGCGACCAATTAAGTGCCGTGTCTCTTGATCTTCTTATTCGCCATTAATTTCCCGAGTGCTTCTATCCATGCGCCAGAGAATCGTTCTGCTGAACACTTCCTAGGGTTACTTGAGACATCCAGTAATGATTCCGTGACGTTTTCTGGGGTACAATGACTCGTTCTGGAATGCCTCGACGTAGGAATTCTGTGCTCACTGACCGGGCATTTCTCCGCGTGGTGTTTTGAATGCAGCTCCAACGGCGACTTTGTGTGTTTATTGTCGTCTGTCTCCGCCAATTTGGTTCCCAGACGACCGCCCTTGCTGATGGAGATTACGGCCCGGGAGGGTTTGATGTTGTTATACTGCAAGCTTGCGTAGATATTGTGTGGAATGTTGTCGTTACCCTCTTGGAAGTCATGCCTAGATGGGAGAAAGCGTCTTCCTTCAACCACCTTGTGGTAGGCGGAATACTACTCTGGAACTATGTGTCTGTGTGTGAAGGTCGATCTCATTGTCTGTGATATGGAACGAGAAGTTTTAGAGATGTGCTGTGCTCAGCGAAGCTGTACCAATTCGCCTGGCATGCTTGAGTGTAAGTTGAATGTGGGTATAGTTCAATTCCTGTGGTTTCTATGGCTACATGTACGCAGGCCGATTTCTTCCCCTGCCGGTTGCGCCAGAGAGGGCTGGTCGAGCAAGAGATACGGTGTGTCATAAACAATAGCTCTTTGAGCATTAATATGCTTGAATGGGGTCTCAAATGCACGACACTCAGTTGTGGAAACGAAACGCCACCGAACTTGCGTGCATTTAAAGCAGCACATTGTAAGCGGCAGTGCATGTTTGGTAGGCATGGCGTCAACAAAGCAGTGGCGTCACAATAGGATCCCGCCGATCCTATTCCTTCTGTCGCTCTGTCGCGCCAATTATACGTTACTATACGAAATAGGCAAGGACAGGGATAGTTTGGAAGCACCAACAATAGGGCTGAGCCAAGAACTATGTTTGTTTGATACACTTGGGGTCTTGGATGCCACACACGACCAGCATCTCCCATGAAACTAAAGGATCAGGATCATGCCGCTAAAAATACAATGCTTCTTTTGTATGCCGGATTATGGTGTGCACATGGAACAGAAACAGATCTGCAATGCTGTGTAACTTAGAGTGTTTAAGTAGTACTACCGAATTGGATATAGACAGGCACGGGAGGGGCGATTGCAAATTCCTCTAATTGGAAAAACAATGCTTAAATTTCTCACATACCTAACAGATCACTCATACGCATTGGTATACCTGTATAAATATAAACCGACACTGCGTTTAACGTGACACTAAAAAATAGCCGCTCTAATATGATAAGTCTTAGTCCGTTTACGAATCTCATATACGGAATATACTGTATTGATCCCAGAATTCTCCTTATAGCTTAGAATCCCTTAGCCCAAGAGAGGGAGGCGTAGCATTCTTGCCTTTGTCACTCTTCCTCGGCCTCCACATCAGATATAGCGGTTCAGATAAAAAGTCCTCCATCAAATCCCTGGTCTCATCACTCGGGTTCTCAACTTTCATTGGAAAATTGATGACGTTCAAGAGAATAGACCCGGCTCTTTCGAGCGTTCCTCTGCTCAATTGGACACACTCGGTATATCCCTCGACGTCAAATTCGTCAAGTATGGATTCATATTTGCCGGTAAGAAGCGGTGCAGCGTGAAGGCTGCGATATTCAGGGAGGATCCACATAGCTTGACCATCTACAGAGTGGTAAGGGCCCAGGAGTCAGTAAATCTCATCAGTATGAAAATTAGGGTGGTGACTAACATATATGCTCTCGTCCTTGCATTGCTCGGCGGTGCCACACATCCAACTGTCCATACAACTGCTCAGACATCAACCGGAGCTGTGACCCCGGCTCAAATCCGTAATGAGGAGTATCAGGCATATTTCTCGGATTCTCTTCATCCTTCCAATGAGTCACGCAGCAACCTCCTACAATGAGCGGTGGTGACTTTTCTGTGTCGACGAGCTTGAACCACATCTGTCCGGGACTAGTCCGTGCAGCAGCAAGATATTGAGCCTTCTTTACTGCAAAAGCTGCAGCTTCTTTCGGGCCACCTTCACCAATGTGAGGGAATGTGACTACCATTGGGGCTTGTCTTGGAATGCTCCATGATTTCCAAAAGCTGCCAAAGACTCCATCCCAGTCTTTATCAAGATCAACGGGAAGAACTTTGAGATTGCTTAAAGAAGGCATGGTGAGAATGAGAGAAGGTTGTTGTAAAGTTGTATAATACACAAGAGCCTGTAGAATAGCCATTGAAGAGATGCGATGCCATCTATTTATATAGAAATTCTTTAGGCATTGAGGTTGAAGACTTGCTCCGCCTCTCGAAAAAATACTACAATGAGATTCGAGCATTCATTCAATGTAACATCTTGTTGTTTTAGTTACGTGTTGCTAGTTTAGTAACTGCTTCTGTGATGATTCTTACACACATCAGGTAAAGCGGACCGATCCGTCCTACATTTGCTGAAGCTGAAGATGACAGCCCCTGTCAGAGTGCCTAATTAGTGGAGAAGCCGCTGTGGCTTTCAACGCATTCGGTCAGACCGGTGGATTTTCACCGTACGAATGGCAGGTCATTAGCAATACGAATTAGACCTGCATACGCTAGGTAGCCCGGTAGATGCTACCTATTTCTACTTCAGCTCGGTGAAGAGACGAGCTGATCTACGAGCTGATCTGGCTGTTCTCGCTTCTAACTGGCGCATCTCTCAACTCAAGATTAGGCAGTGCAAGGCAGTGGTACGGGGTCAAAGACAGCCAATCGTTCAATTCAAAGATGCTGGCTGAAAATCCCCCACTAGCTATATGTGTACTAGCAAGCACTGCAGCAATTGTCCAATAACGATTAGAGTTACAGGTTGGCTTTTACAGCAGCAACTTCTTCGTCCAGAGGCAAGATGTGAGGAAGTGGTCCAACGGGGGTAATTGAAAGAGGGTTAATGGGGGTATGGCTCTTGGTGTAGTGGTTTTTAATGTGCAGGAAGTTGGTGGTTTCTTTGAAGCCTGCGACATTCCAGTAGAGGTTTCGCAACCATTTGTGAATGTGCGGGTAGCCGGAGCGGATGTCCCGAATGTTGCACTTGAAGTGTTGGACATATACGGGCTGTATGACTGTTAGCAATGTTTCCATGCATTATCCTTGCTTTCATCTCTGGGTGGTAGAGGAAGTAGAGAAAAAGTGGTGACCGCCTACATCAAACCGAATAATTGTGACGTAGCTGTAGTTTTCAGGTCAGTATCTGCTTTACCTATTCCAAAACGGAGTGATGTTCAGTAGCTTACAGTCTAACGTCAACCTCTGTAAGGTTCTTGCCAAACCAGTATGGGCCCTCAGTAGATGCCAAGTGCTCTTCGCACTTATCCAAGGCCTCGAAAAGTTCGATAACGGCACGCTCATAAGCTTCTTGCGTCGACGCAATACCGCATTTATACACGCCGTTGTTAATGTCATCGTAGTGCCAAGAATGGGCCTCGTCAATCTGGCTCTGGAGTGCTTCGGGGTATAGAACGACGTTGCGATACTTTTCGTCAATGAGGTCGTCAAACTGGTGGTGGATAGACGTCAGCTCGTGTTATATACAGGTGATCGAGAAATAGTCATTGGAAACAAACCTCCGTGCCAAACATGCGAAGGATTTCGCTGCTCTCGTTATTAACAATCACCTTTTGGATCTTGTCATACAACACTGGAACACTGAATCGGGCTTGGTAATTGGGGTCAGTCTCGTAGTAAACTTGTCGTAAATGAGTAAAGCCTTCGTGAAGCGGATCTGGTGTAACATTTTCTCCTTCGGCGTCTGTATCTTCGGCAGTTGCAAAGCGCCATCCTGTAAAACGATTAGCTGTTTGTGGTGTCTCAAGGTCGAGAGTCGCTAGTTACCGCCGTCCTTCAAATACCAGTGCACAGATGTGAATGGGATGATGTCTTCCAGACCCTTGAGTTTTCGAGCAATCAAAATTCGATGCGCCTATAATACACATGAGCCTTGACATGGAAATATTGGAATCGTGAAAAGATGACATACCCAAGGACAAGCATAGCTGACATAGAGGTGATATCTGCCTTTCTCTGCTGGAAATTTGGCTCCAGGTTCTTTGGAGACTTTGTCACGGAGGACGGCAGGAGGGCGCTGGAAGTTGCCAGACTTGTCGGAAAAGCTCTTCCAGTTACTAGTGATATTGCCGTTAGACTATTTCAATCGTGGAAACATTAGCAATGTTCTCTATTGTGGTATGCCCATCAATGTACTAGATGTAAGCCGAACATCTCACCGCGCGGAGTGGTGTCATGATACTTACCATTTTGGCGCAAATGATTCAGAAAGAATAGACACAATTGCCACAAGAAATGAAAAGCTCTACTATGTTATCCAGCAAGAGGGGAAACAAGGCGGCATATGAATACCTGAATGCATTCTCTCTTATTCACCCTTATAAATCAGCTGCGCGTGCTTACTCATGCCGCGCGGTAAATCGCATCACACCAGAATCGTGTTCAACTAGCAAATCGGGGAAGCTACTCCATAACCTGCGCATATTCATTGGTGAAGTTTATGTAGTACACGCTTTGTAAGGCCTTTTTTAGGAAGTGGACTAGACTAGAAACATCTTGATGCCAAAATCGGTAAATCGATCCGCCTCTCAATTTAGCGTTATAGGGCGTAGCTTAGATGCTTGATGGGCATTTATAACAGTCTAATGGTCGAAGCTCGTGGCTTTACTGTTTTGGAGAATTCTTGCCCAAATCAACACTTGGAAAGCTCAACTCTAGTGTTCAAGTGATTGAATTAGGCTATGAGAGCAAATCTAATGAAGGAATCTATAGGAACTGTATCGTGAACC
This sequence comes from Trichoderma endophyticum, assembly GCA_035079535.1. Lineage (NCBI taxonomy): Eukaryota > Fungi > Ascomycota > Sordariomycetes > Hypocreales > Hypocreaceae > Trichoderma > Trichoderma endophyticum. The sequence continues at coordinate 1,005,386 of JAPMIQ010000004.1, forward strand.
ATGCCTATAGCTTAAACAGCTGTAGGACTGGATTTATAAAGGCTATATATAGTAATTAGACATAATGCTTTCATGACGGCTGACCCTTAGCTGCTGATTGTCCTAATCACAAGTCCTATGAGGCGTAAATTGTATGTTGTTTGTGTATAAGAGTCTTCAAGAGCGAAGCTGGAGATTGAAGGAGGTTCCCCGGCTGGATACGATCCATTTGACATACGAGCGATTAGGAATATTAAATCCTGAGATAAAGCCGATAAGACGGCCCGAGTCAGTGCATTCGTTAGAACATCGACGACCAGGTAAGTGGTCGTTCCACTCAGGTCTCGCAAAATGTCTATGAAAATTACCGCTAAGGGGTCACAGGATTCAAAGAGCGCCCTACCGATACGATCATACTTCTCGCGTACGAGCCAGATTAGGGATGGTCGTTGGATAATGAGTAGGTAAGTCAGATTGCGTAGCATGGCAGTACCGTTGTTGAAACGAACGTCGGTTGCCTGGAAGAAGAAGTAGGAGAGCAGTGTGTCGGCGTTTTGGTCGCTCAATCTCGTCAATGGTTCTACTTCGTTGATGAGACCGCAAAGAAGCATGGTCTTGCCCGTACCAGGACCACCCTTAATCCAGAGCATCCGGTTCTGCTCATTGCGCCATTGCCGGAAATTGGGGTGATCGAGGATCTAGCTGTATGACCTTTTGAGCAGGCCACCCGTAATTGCTTCAATTCGGACTTTATCTAGTCGAGAATTGGACACTTGGAGATCTTGTAAGCAAGTCTGGTTCTCACGATCGAGAATAAGCTGGTTTGTCTCCTGGGCAAATTTTGAATGATCTCGATTGACTTGAGCTTGTTCCGTAGCTGCTTCCGCATTGGGTGCCCGTTGGTGGCATTTTGCTCTCTGGGTATATCTGTCACGGCTTCCTCTACTAAGTTGTTTGCGGAGCTATGTAATACTATGTTTGAGAGAGCAGGAGGCATCGCGGTAGGAAGGGGCGTTGAAGCATCGGTAGTCGACAGTAGGGTGGGATAGATGGTTGTTGTCGGTGGATCTGCGTTGTTATGAGGGTTGGATGAGTTTGCTGAGGGTTGTCAGCGAGAACAATGAAGGCCAGGCATTGAGTATACCTTGTGAAGAATTTGTTGAGACCGGACCATATGTAGGTGAGCCATCCTGCGTCTTCGACTTCGCTGGATCCCTTTCTCTATGTCTGAGATGCTTTGACAACCTCTTCTTCAGAGTAAAGACACCTGCCATAGGTTCTGCGAGACTGTCGACAACGGAAATGTGCTGTTCGCAGCTCTTCAGTGATTGTTGCGACTGAAATCTACGTCAGAATTTCCCCATCATTCTAACAACCCCCTCACGTATTGTACCTCTCAAGTCTCCTTCAATACGGTTGATCCAAGGCGAGCAGCTAGGCCCATTTTGGGGCTTCAGTATGTGTGCCCAACTGGCATACAGCCTTTTACAATCTCTGTATACCTACATGTATCTGCCGTCGTATTCCTCTTTGCGCTTTGACGACGCACCAAACCCTCTTTGAGTTTCCTGAGCTTTTAACCCGATAATGTTCGGCCGGTTGCGTGTACATGTTAATACTGATATAAAAAATCCTCGTTTCGATAGAGAATCAGTTTGAGCTTTGCATCTACAGCTCCCATTTGACACAATGAGATGCTGTAGAACTCTGTTAATCATTTCCGCGGTCTCGTATCATCTCTTATATAAAGTGCTATACTGTTTCATTTCACTAAGGCGCAGCCTTTTGGGTGCATTATGATCTAATCTTTGTTGCTACATACCTGTTGAAACATAGCGTGATTCATGACACTCCAAGTATTCACTAACATGAGCTCTAGTCAAAATAAAACCGAAGCCAGAAGCATGTATGTTCATACAACTATTTCTTAACATGGTTAATCACCAGTTGCCTAAATTCTCCTGGAGTCACCATCTTGATCCCGAGCAAATCGTTATCTCTACCATACGGGACGCCCGCTTCAATCTCGAGCCCAAAAATAGTAGAAGCGAGGAAGTCTCGTACAACCTCATACTCCATACCTCTTCCCGCCTCAGCGGCTTCATATGCAGCAGCAAGTGAGCTCTTGCTATCTTGGTGAATTATAGAGAGCTTCAAGTCAGGGTGACCTTCTTGTATAGCGGACAAGATTTCATTCTGGGTTGCCATGCCGGTGGCTATGTAAACGCCTTTGTTTTCCGTCTCTTTGGGATTGAGCAAGATGTTGACGACAGCTCGGCCAATGTCTGTTAGAGTGGACATGCCGACAGAAATATCGCCCCCATTCCATACGTTCGCCGTGGCGGATTTCCAATCGACAAAGAAGTTATCAAGGCCCCATTCAAGGAATGTTCCAGTATATAAGAATGTATACGTCATGCCCGATTCTTTCAGCAGGTCCTGAATGAGACCTTTTGCACGCAGGTAAGGAACGGCTCGAACTGACGGAATGCTCACGTCAAGGCCGTATTCCGAAGGAAGAAACCTCTTAACACCGGCTTTGTCTGCGGCTTCAACAAGGGCCTTTTGTTCGTCATAGTACAAGTGGTTCATGGCCGATACAACAGCGTCCTGGCCCTTGAGAGCATCCACCAGGGAATCAACTGATCCGTAGTCGATTTTCGCAATTTTGACGCCGTCAAACTCAATTTTAGATGAATTCGATTCTCGTAAGAGAACCGTAACATTGAATCCGGCTTCTTTAACGGCTTTGAGAACTGCTGGCCCGAGGTAGCCAGTTGCACCAGCAATTGCAACGTTCTTGAAGGAGCTCATTATTGGTGGTATTTGATGATCTGAAACAATAGATGATGATAGATACAAATGCTGATGCGATCGATGCAGATTAAGTCTAGGTTATTGGGGTTGTCCATGTCTTTTTATATTCTCTACAAGTTCGATAGTCGTGAATAGTTTTCTCCATTCCAATATATTTCCGACTTCGATGCGAACAACTACTTTAATAATGCTGATTATCTATTCAACCTGAACGAAACACCTTGTATGGCATACGAAATAAGGATGGGCAACGATGTATGGTCAACTGTCTATTTTCTCAAGTTCGATTTTCATCAAAGCATATACTAAACAGTTGACAACGGCTCAGCTAACAAAACGGATCGGGCAATTGCTCCATCAAACATTTTCAGGCGATTTCTTATTGCGAAAACGAAACACATTACCGTTAAGAACAGAAACATCTCATTGGTTAAGATCCGTAGCAAACCCCATACTGGATTTCCAAGCAAATTGATTAGCTATTAGCTATGTACAGCTGCACACATATCTCAAAGAATAAAACATTTATCTGACGGATGTTGATTTATCAGCAAGCCTCCCTCTTTACGGTGTCGCTCGACAATGTACAGGTAGATTGTGGACACCTCCTTTCAGTAGGTTACATTTTCCCATCCGGGTAGCCTCAAGTTCCGACCTTAGCCCTGTTCAGAATTAGGTTCCCTGGAAGCAATGCAAAGACATACTTGATTTGTAGCCGACGCCTCGTCCTTCACCGGCAAGCAATTGGGGTTTCAACAGCCTGAGATTCTGCAGATGATCAACACCCAAGCCTGGATGAAACGCAAACAAGAGCGGCGATAAAACTCTTTGAAAATTATTGCTTGTACTTCCATCATTGTAGGCATTTGGCATTCTTATTCTTTGTAATGTTTGCTGGATAGGGTTAGATACGTGTATCGGCGTAAAGGCTAAAAGTCTTTGGCGCAGAAGCTTACAGGAGAGATGGATCCGTTCACTAATCTACTGTAATGGTGGAATTTCCAGAAATGGACATTGGTGGATTTGATCACCATTTGGGAGGCTGCTCAGTCCCCCACCAACAGCACATAAGGTTGAAGTTAAAGCCCTTTCCACTCTTGTATCCCTTTTGCATCATGTCTAATACGTGTTCGAGGCATGTAGTTGTATCTAGCTTACAAATCTAATGAGATCAACGGCGACGGAGCTTCTATCTTCTCCTGTCCGATATACCAAAGTCATGCCTCAACATTGTCTTATGGGCCCAGATTTGCAGTAACGATATAAACTGCGACGCTTCATCGAGCAGCATTCAGCACGTTATTGAAGTCATCTGATTAGCGATCGCGAACTTCGAGTATCTGGCCTCAGGAACGCAGCCATCAGAAACCTCCTGCAAGGCCAAGCGCCAGCGGTTCATCTTCTACGTTATTTATATTCAGTATTTCGACAACATGGACGGAGATAGTGAGGTGGCTTCCAAACATATTTCGGACGACAATCCCGAAATTGAACTGAAGCAGGGCTCGCAGTCAGAGACGTCTTCTCCCGATGAACCACCTTCAACGCCACCACCTGCTGCTTCTCCAAGCAGTCCTGTCCCAGATGGCGGACTCAACGCATGGCTTCAAGTTTTGGGAGGATGGGTGATATTAGCAGCCTCCTGGGGCCTTGTAAACACCTTTGGAGCATACCAAACATATTATCAGACGGTGATGCTCACGTCCGAGTCGGCGTCTACAATCTCCTGGATTGGCTCTCTACAAGCATGCCTTCTGTTTCTTGGAGGTCTCGTTTCAGGACCTCTCTTTGACGCTGGTTATTTCACGCCGACTATGATTGGGGGGCTACTGCTCATTTGCTTCGGAATGTTTATGACTTCTCTCTGCTCAACTTACTGGCAAGTGTTGCTTGCCCAGGGAGTCTGCGTTGGCATTGGAATGGGCTTGGCATTTTTACCCGCTACAGCCATTTTGTCGCAATACTTTGCGAAGCGACGGGCTTTTGCAATGGGCGTCGCTGGGACCGGGTCCCCTGTTGGGGGAATCATCTTCCCTATTATTTTCAGCCACTTGCTCCCCAAAATCGGCTTTGGGTGGACTACTCGAGTCATTGCGTTTATCATCTTGGGGCTCTCTGTTATACCCGCCGTCTTTATGCGGCCTCGATTACCAGCATCGGGAAAAGTTCGCTCTCTGATCGATACCTCAGCTTTCAGAGATATGGCCTTTGTAACCTTCATCATCGGTACTTTTCTGACTTTCCTGGTCCTCTATACTGCGTTTTTCTACATCCAAGTGTTCGATGAGCTCAATCATTTATCGACCATGGAGTTTGCGCCTTATACAGTTACATTGCTGAACGTCGGAAGCGTGTTTGGCCGTTTGCTACCCATGTACCTCAGCGATAAGTATGGGGTGCTGAACGTTACAATCTTTTCTACCTTTGCCTCTGCAATTTTGGCATTTGGTTGGATGGGGCTTAAGAATTTGGGTGGTATCGTCGTGTTTACGCTTCTGTATGGAATTACTTCAGGCGCCACTGTTGTGGGAACACCAGTCGTCGTCATGGTCGGATCTCCCGATATGTCGCGAATGGGAACGCGTTTGGGTATGTCGTTTCTTTTCTTCGGAATAGCAATTCTTGTCGGCACGCCTATAGCGGGTGCCATATTCGGAGATTTTACGCGCACGCGTTGGCTGGGTGGTATTGGATATTCTGCGGGAGGTTTGATCTTGGGAGCGGCTTTCATGTGCTTGTCGTGGATTCCCATGAGCAAAAAGAAAGGGACATGGAAAATTTAGCTGGGAGGCTGTACCCTGTATTGGGTTTAAAATGGAGAGAACCGTGTTAACTATCTTTCAAGAATTTGGACTTCTCGCTCTAATGACAGAAAACTCCAGAGCTCAATATTTTGTCTACGTATTGTTTTAATAGCATCACACAACTTCAGTCTACAATTGAACACCCCCGGTAGTGCTTACCACAGCACTCGTAGAAATAGTTAGGTCATCACTAAGGATCAGAACGTTCGCTTGCATAGATTGTCAATTTAACTATGAGTCTATGTTAAAACCAGGCCTGATTCCCCTGGTATTGAATCGCCATGTGCAGCTATGATGAGCCTCGTGCTAAGAAGGAGACATTTCGCATCCCTAATTAGAGCTGACGATCAAGGAAATCGTTGATCAATGCTGCATATGCGTCAGCATACTGGTAGAGGAATCCATGTCCTGCGTCCGGGAATATATGCAACGCAGCATTAGGATGGCTCATTTTCTCCCACATGAGGATGCTGTTTTTAGTCGGTATTATAGCATCATCGGAGCCTTTGCCTTTAATTAGCACTTATAGAGTAAGGCATTAGTAATTTACATACCAGTGGCGATAAGGACCGGCATCTGGAGCTCATGGAACCGATCATACGATCCGTCACTTGCTTTATTGAGATCGATAAAATTAAAGTATGCGGCGCTTTGCTCATCGGCAGACTCACGGCTCGCGTAGTCACTACGATTTTGACGTCCGGTCGTGATTCTCTCCCATGCCGCTTGGCCAGCGGCTTGGCCTTGAGCAGAACTGGTGAAGAAGGTTGAGATAAATGCATCCTTATGCTCATTAACGGTAACAGCTTCTTGAAGCTTTTGCAGTACTGCAGGGTTGCCAAGCTGGACGCCTTCGCCGATGCTTGGTGTTGTAGCCGAAAGAATGAGATGGCGAACAAGGTTAGGCGCATTAAGAGCAATCATCTGGGCATTAAATCCACCTCCGGAGAATCCCATAACATCCACCTGCTTCAGGCCTAATGCGTTTATGATGTTAATAAAGTACTGTGCAAGCTGAGCTACAGTTGATGGGAAATGCCCTTCAGATCTTCCAGAGTTCGCGGGATCGATAAGAATCACAGGCCGCTTTGCCGCCAAAGGATCGATGAGAGCTGGATCCCAGTGATCCATGGTGCCCCTTGAGTACATTAGTAATTGAGATTTCCATGTTTTTCTTGCGAATTGAGTTACCTATAGTGCATGATCAAAACGAGAGGGACCCCTTCTACTAAGCCCAGTCGTCTGTAAGCAAACTTTATGCCATAAACATTCACAAATTCATCTTTTGCAGTTGCATAGGTCGACATTTTGATATGTTGTTTGCTGATACTGGCGGTATGGTCTAAGATTCGTGACTTTTAGTTCTAGTTGGTGGTATACGGAAAAGTCTCTGCCGGAAAGTAGGAAAGCAAAGAAATAGTTCCCAGATCATCTATTCATATCTTATATATATATATATCAATTTTGATTGATTAGCACCTCAACGCCGATTATTGATACTGAATAGAATATCACTGTCTCTTGACAGCGGTAATGGACCCACAACCTCACAATAAAAGACCGGAACCAACGGGAGACTTGGATTACTGATCGCAGGATATCAAGTTCGAGTGAACGACACTCTTCTTCTGTCTTTAAAGTAGTATATATCAGTTAATCACTTGATCAGCACGGCATTTTACAGCATGATGGGAAGTGGTTAATGGTGGAAACCAAAACCATCGAATTGAGGCAACGGCACCCCGGTCCTCGACGGTGTTATTACTGCTACTATTGTCCTTAGCCTCTTAGCATATGCGCTAATCTGATATGGAAAATGGTCGTGGAGACCTGTCAAGTTTAGTTTTACCTCCTCGCCACCTCTTTGCCAGTACATTGTTGGTTCTCATGTGGCACTCTCGGTTCATATGACCAGCATATACATGACCCGTACCCAATCCAATTCTAACGGCCACTCTACTGAGATATTTGACTTTTATCTTATACTTATGTAAGTTTTTTTTTAATGAGAAAGCTTAGCGAGATTGAGAAGCCCATTATATTCCTCTCATTTCTCCGCATTGCTGAGACAAAGGTTGTAAATGAGCTCGGCAGCCAGTAAAACAAAAGAGAACGCGATTGGGCTCTTTGGTTGACCAATCGTGTCTTATTTATATAGATTATTATACGTAGATCCTCATTGGAGGAATTATGGTGCTGCATGATAGTATGCAGGTAAAGCTGGCCGCAAGGCTCCGTAAACATAGGAGCAATCTTTGCGGGGCAGCATCGTCGCCTAAGTAGATGACAATGGTTGTGGCATTTATTTTTTATCCAGTTTGTTAGTTAGTTAGAGAGTGCCCTGTGAACTCAGTATAATTTACAGTGTTCCTTTTCCCTTTCTATGTACATATAAGCTACATGGATTCGTGTGTGCGGCTGAAAGAGGCTGAAACACTTGAGAAGGGATATGAAATGAGAAACCTTGATTCGGAAAATGAGATACCTTGGACCAGATAACCAAACGGCTCAAAAAAGAAAGACCATTGCCATATCCGTGCTTTACAAGAGGAGGACTTGTAACCTACAATGGTTAAAGCCAGGATTCTACTCATAAGACCATGCACAGAGAGTTCCAGACACAAATCCCGGCCTGGGGATCTGTATATTGATATAACCACGGTATTCTAGCTGTTGATGATTGGCTATAACCCCTCTTTATATAAATTGCCAAGCCCACGTAGCTTGCCAATGGAATGACATCTCAACTGGGCTGAACGTATTCACTGGAGGCGGTGATCAGAGATGGTTTGCTGCAGTATACGCGAGTTTCACCATTCCAAAAACAGAGCATCAATTGACTACCCCGGTGCTAGACAGCGCAGCTGTTTACTATTAATGAGTACACGTACGCAAAACTGATGCCTATCCTCTACCGGTGAGCGTCATAAATGCGGTGTGATGAATTTGTGGCTTGCAGTAAGAGATTGGAGGAGTTGTATTGGACGATCAAATCGGCGATTGATGGACAACATGGATACGCCTAGGCAATATGGAGAGCCTATTGTTCCTATAGAATTGTACATACCGTGATTTATCATTGCTCTTTTATACCATTGCCAATATTATCAAGAGCAGAAACAACGGCATACAAGTCTCGTGATGCTCTTTACAAGAGTAAAAGACATACGACGCAGTGGTGCAGCATGTGTATGCACTGGGAAGAGGTGCCTAGTTGATCGCGGTCCCTGATTTGGCGTTGCTATTGCAACTAATGCGAGCCAGAAAAAGCAAATAAATAAGGCATCCAATAGGATCTTGTTCCATTTACATATTGCATACGGTCAGAGAAGCGCCAGTCATACCATTATGCGAAGCCATGGCTTCACCGGTTTGCTCGTATCCAATATTTTCATATTCTCGCTTCGAATTTCGAGTTCAGCCGCAGCTCAGTGGCGCAAAGATCATTGGAAAGCAAGTTGCCTACTCTCGCCCTGCACTTTTCATATTCTGCTCGATCCTGGGACTCTCTTCATGTTTATATACACTTAACAATCCCCCGGCGATACTGTTTGTTTTTGCATCTCTTTATGTCTTCCTCGCTCACTAGTATTTACCATCCCGTCATTTGTCCCAATTTCTTTTCCCAGATTCCCTCGTGTCATTCTTAGCATAAATCAAGATGCAGCGATGCAAGTCTGAAGCATTACGTATCCGTCAGCGCAAAGGCCTTCGCCACCGCAAAAAAGGACACAGTTCATGCCAGCATGGCTGCTGTACATCGGGACCTCGTCAGAAGAAACGCATTGTGAAAGAGAAGACTGCTGGATATGAATCAGAAACCGAAGATCTAGCCAAGAGATATGATAATGAAGTTCTTGGAATTGAGACCAAAGAATCTAGCGACTCAGACTTTTCTCCAAATGTACCGGAATATGACATCACCAAGATGGATCAGGCTTCTAAAGAGGCCCGAGAGGCTGAGTGGAACATAAAATGCCAGAAATCCAAGGATTACGTCCAGCGATATATTCACGGTACCTTGGTTAGCCCAGACCGTCGACATTCAAGCGATCCGTCCACCGACTCCTCTGAGATCCGCCGTGAAATAGAGGAGCGAGCACATCGCATTGTCATTAACTATGAAACTCTGCACGAAATATTACTCCGTCACCAGCCAACTATACAAGCTCGTTGGAGCAAGAAACGCCCAAGCCAAAAACAAAAGGTTTTGCATGAGCTATGGGCTAATATGCCAGAGAAGCATCGTCCTGAGTTCTATGCCTTTCGCTGCGCAGGAGCTCAGAAGCGGAATAAAAAATACAGAGACTGGTACATGTGGCCCTATATCAATGAGCAGGATCTAACTGCGCGAGATTCTTTGCTCCTGTTGATCAATTCTCGCGCATTTTACACCCCCTCCAATTTTGTGGACGGCGATTTGGCTGCGATGAAATTCGGGTTGGAGATGGGAATCTTGAAATCAGTTCCTCTGCCAGGATATCGCATGACCCTCTTAGATTCGGAGAACATTGAAGACTATGGAAAGCTTGTCGATATATCGACATATTCGGAAGGGGAGATTTTATGCCTTGACGAGAAGCGGATCAGCCCCTACTACGGCATCCTCATCCTAGAGGCACAAGACAGGCTCATGGAGTTTCTGGTGAATTGCTGCAAGAAAATATTGCACGACATTCCGGGGGATACTCTGATCTCAGATAAATTCCCAATAATAGCCGACACACCAAAGCTGTTGAATAACAGCGATATATATGATCCTGCTATAATGGCAGCAGAGGCCCCTTACAAAGTCCCGGCAAGACCCAACTTCAAGCAAATCGGATTACTGCTTGGTGCCAAAGTAGCAGAACTAAAGGATCGTGTCTCAAACTTGCGCGAAGATCCGATTTGCTTTGCTATTGCCATGCAGGTGATGAAAGACCATTCACCGAAGGACTCGGAAGGGAATAAGGGTTCTTACTTTCGGCCGTGCGCAGGACATGATTTTACCAACGGTCTACAGTTTCTCATTTCAAAGCTCTACGCCGACTTTGAGTTCTTTGCAGACTTGTATGAGCAAGTTCAACAACTGGAAAAGTTGCACGCCAAATATGAAGCAGACGTCCTGCCGTTCAAAGATGTGCCCGACGAGATTTTGTCGGCACTATACAAGTATCAGATGCGCCTTTGGGAGACGGTGAATATTAGGCGATCGGCTCTCAGAGCAGTCGTCCAGAACTCTCCCGAATGGTTCCGGCATTTTACTGATGGCCGTCCAAGCCTATCTTCTTTCCGATCCGACCTAGTAAATTATAAATCGAGTTCAGTTCGCCGCCACCTGGTATGGCTGCTTCAGTGTGTAACTGAATTTGATCCAAAGTTACCCAGCCTTGCCAATGCGGTTCATTTGATCTTACCTCTGATCATGGATGAGATAGAGACTCTTCGAAACAATGAACCAGAGGCATGGGAGCTCACGTCTTCTCTTACAGGAGAGATTATAGACGAGCTAGCAATCCTTGCGCAGTGTATGGAGCAAGTCGACATGTATCTGCGACGGACAAGAAGCTACAAGCGCTGCGATGAAGAAAAAGAGAACAAATGTATTCATCAGCTGACCAAAGATATGGATCACATTTATTCTCTCCTCCAATTAGAGGGTCATCTTTATGATGACATCGTCGGATTGGCGGATACTGCCACCAAGAAATTGGTATATCCTTGGGACAAACGCCGGACGAAAGAAAACGTGCAGGCGATGCAGAAGGCTGAAGGGGACTTGGATAAGTTCTGGAACGCAGCCGATTCAGCCATGTTTGCCGCAATTGAAAACTTCCGCGAATCGCTGCTCGGGCAGTACATAATAAACGTTCAAGAGAATCTTCGACGGACGCCAGATTGGATCGAGGAAGAACAATCTACAATACCGAGGGCTGTCAGACAAAGAAATGCAAGTCAGGAAGAGACTGAGATCTACAGGCCTCCCTTTGCGCCTTGTGATGACCAGAGTGACAGTCCTAAAAAGTTGAAGCAAGATGGCCGTCAATGCGTTCAAGTCAAGGTAAAGACGAAAGGACAAGCTCAAAAAGCTGTTATGCCAAAAGATGCAAATCCTTCTAAAGAGGTTATATCTGAAACGACCCTCGTCATGCTTGTGGACACACGAGCACTGAAAGTTTTCCGTGTTCTCTTCTACAATCCAGATGTGACTTCTTCACCAGGGGAGGTTCCCTGGAACGACTTTATCCATGCTATGGTCTCTACAGGATTTTCTGCACAGAAGTTGCAGGGATCAATTTGGCAGTTTAACAGGGTGAATGATGATAGACAACAGACGATTCTGTTCCACGAACCTCATCCGCACAAAAAGTTGCCTTTCTACGTTGCACGATCCATGGGATGGAGATTGAATAGGCACTTTCAATGGTCTTTAAAGAATTTCGAGCTGAAAAAGAAACAGGTAGAAGGTTTGCAATGAAGTTGATATAACAGATTGTTAGAGTGTGTAAACAGGGAACAAGGATTTGTGAAGAGAAGGCATGGACAATGTTTGTTTAATTATCATTCGCTCATTTACTTCCTTTAGTAGTTTTGATATTTATGTTTAATGTTTTACGCAATTGGAGTTTATCTGTGTCTTTTTCTTCGTCTTCTCTATAGACCCTATAGATTATCGTTGGGGCATTGTGTTTAATGTACAGAATCAAACCCCGAATTACAGGCACTTACGTGGTGTTTATGACTCAATATAAATCATAGTGATAATGGACAGCGCATAAAGCTGAGTGATATTTCGGACAGCTCTCCCTATCAAATCTCCGTCAAAACGGGTGCGATCGTTCTTGTTGTAATCTGTCGACTGACGAATTAGACAAAAGAGATATGTCTTTAGCACTTTTTGGGTTCATGTATCCGCACTTTGTCCATGCCGGTAGCTTTCCTCTGAAGTGGCCAGAACTCTTGGAGCCACGAAACTAGAGCTCAAACTAGTCAATCGTTTGGTGTTGAGCCCGATACTAGTAACTGGGAGGAAAGGTTCACCCGACTGCACAGCCTCATTTGAGAGCCTGCAGGGATATCACACAGATGCCCTTGGAGTTCCGAGGTCACAGGAGGGACATGTGATACAGAAAAAGGAGATGACCAATCACTCCTAATAAGTTGAAGGTATAGCGTAGGAGTAAGTAGATCCCAATGAGCTTCCATTAGCCTTCTTGTCTCCCCCTTCCAGAAATTATAGGAATACGGAGGATAGCGGTGAGAATAGCCGGATACCCCGTATGATCGGCTACTCGCTTGAACCGGGCGTCTTCGCCAAATTTATCCATGGCTGTCAACAGGGCTTGCCATTCGTTTAGCTCTCGGTAGGCTGCATTCAGTCTTCAAGCGAAAAATGTTGATGAAAGGGGCTTACGTGAAGAGGGAGGGTGATGAAGAAACGAGATTGGTGCTAAATGAAAACGATTTGCAGCCTCAGGCAATACTTAATGTGAAGATACCACTCTGCCTCCTGCATAGAAGATCATATATCCGTTACATACGACGTATGAATCACGATATGTCATATCGAGTTCGTATTTGTGAGATCGTCTTAGAAGTGCATGCCCACGATAGGCGAGAGTCAAAATGGCAAAGAAGAAGAAAAGTTCAGTTGCCTGGGAGTTGATGAGACCTTCAATTCGGCATACTCGTATACGAGTACGTGTTCTGCTCTGCATCTATTATCATGGCACCGTGCCTAGAGAGGCAGTACCCAGTACCCTGCAATCAGCCGCAAATGTTATCACTAGAATATTTGCCCAAAGAATGGAAGACGGCAGTAATCCCCTGTACAGTAGCTAACAAGGGACCCCTGTAATGTGAATTCTCACCTTGAAATCCTAGACTCTGGCTGTACCGGACATAGCGCTAGCAAGGGCACCGAACTTTCACGCGGAGCATATCTGCCGCAAATAGGGGAGTTCTGGTTACGCGCTTTGGTCGCCTTTGGTCCTTGGCTGGATTCATCGAGGATTCATCGAGGATCCTTGCCCAATCTCGTGGATAAGTTGCTGAATGATGAAAGCATATGCGGGGTTTGACATAGTGGCCCTCTTGTAATTGATGTCAACACGTTATACTCTCTCGAATTGTACTCGTACTTCATGGATGGCTGTCTGCTGGTTTGGTGGCGCCAACCCGGTCGTCGGGCCGCTATTTCGCGGCATTTCGCGGGCAAATACAGTAAAACGGCGGTAGGGGTCGTATTCCGCGAATTCTACTCCGGACTACTGCGAGATAAACTACAGGGTGCGGCTCACGGCTTGTGAAGCACATGACTCAGGGCCGAACGTTGGGCTAGGTGCAGAAAACGCCCGTATAGCTACCGGTGCGAAGTGATCATATAAGACTTAGCCCACGAAGTGAGAGCAAGCTACCAGTATAAGGGAGGTGATGATATTACACGTATCAGAGCCCTAGGGGAACACGGAGTAGGAGAGCTGGATAAGCTAAGGAATAACTGTTCCGAGCCGTTATTTTTAGGCCATCGGCTTGTGGTTTAGTGTATGGCTATTCTATGAAGGAAATCATCCCACTATCGCACAATTACGGAACATGTATGCCGGATTTTCGCGATATCCTGGAACTTTTTGGTAACCGGATACAATATCCCGTTGCGCCCTATCGGAAACCGACGTTGAACTGGCGGAACAAGCTGCCTCTATCCTCTTTGGCTATCATTTCTGACTACCTGCACTCCGTACTCCGCAGTCTGCTTCGTAGTTTAGAAGACTCTCATTTCCACACGGCTCCTGCAGATCACTTCCCAATGCTCTGCCCAGCTCCCAGGGATCAATGCGCGGTGCCTGGGGTAAGCCCTGCGCTTCCCATGTTAGTAAATGCTGTGCTCTCTGTTTGTTACTCATCTAGAGCAGGTTTCGGCCGCTTCGTGATCGGCGGTTTGGAAGACGGTTCCGAGACCGCGGATTCATAGCACAAGACTGTACTTGATGTGGTAAGTATGTTTCAGTGCCATGCTGATGCAGGGGGGAGTGAGATGGCTCTCTGCGGGCGGACGTGGGGAATGATACAGTGCATCTGCAAGACTTCATGTAGAGCTTCATACCAAGTACGTAAGTATATTAATAAGAATTACAAGTTTAGAAGTGCCCTGTCCGGCAGTTGTGATATACAGTAACCAATGCCCCCTCAACATGATGCAAGAAACACCTAAAGACCGTTGAACTCCGCGCTACTGCTTCTCATCCACCTTCTGCTCATCTGGGTTGGGTAAAAAGTTCAGCCATGGTCCTTCATTTATGTATCCAACAAATCCACCAGCCTTGGTCTTATCGCTGACCCAAGGAGACACACGGCGCAAGAGCCTCAACCACCATGTCTCCATGGCTTCATACCGTGTAACATATCCCGACATGGTGACAATGGTGTTAGCATGGGGTCGTTGCTTCGCCTCATAAGCATCCAAAGCAGCAGTGATCTCGCTCTTTGTTGGCTTTCTCCCGCCATCTGCTTCGCATCGTCGCACCAAGGGTATCAATTCGTTCATTAAGTGGACAACGCCCTCGATGGCCAAGTTGCCTCCCAGTCCAGGATTGATGGTCGCTTTGTGAACCGCATCGCCCATCAATGCAACTCTACCACCGGTATTCCACTTTGGCTTCAAAACGCCCTCTTCAAGGGGCAGCATGTTCGCCCTAACCCTGCTTTCCCACAAGTCTTTGAAGGTGTAGCCAGGGCCCACGGCATAGTCTCCGTACTTGGCGATTGTGGCCTCGGTCTCTTCTTCTGTGAAGCGCGGTGTATTGGGAGTCTGTGTTGTACGGTCACTCTTCACAAAAAGAAACCAAAAGACAAGGCCAGGGACACCGGCAGCAATGACGCCGGAGAAGCCCGGGTAGTAAACATTGTGGACAGCGCGCTCCGGCAAGAATTGCTTGCCGCCAGCCGACTCTTTAGAGTTCTTGGAGGTTGCAAAGATGCAATGATAGTTGCTGATGAAGCCACTCTGCATTTCTTTTGATGCAGTAGGATCAGTAGAAGCAATCTTATCGGCCATCAAGTTTCGAATTGTGCTGTGGATGCCATCGGCACCGAGGAGGATGTCTCCCTTGATGGTTTCACCTTTATCTGTAACTACCTCAACACCATCCTCTGTCTCAGTGAAGGAAGCAACACCAGTGTGAGCTCGGATTCTAGACTTGTCTGCAATCTGGTTATAGATGCAGCTAAGCATAAACCTTCGCTCCATAAAAGTAGTCCATCGATGGAGGGTCCTGTCAGGAACGGGATGGTAATCAGTCGGGTTGTCACCTTCGCTTATTCCTTGCAGGCATAGCGTAGCATTTTCAGGGGAAAAGGAAAAAGAAAAGAAAACGAAAATACTACCCAATCGTAGGATTCGCAATTTCATTTCACACAACTTACATCTTGGAAATCTCTTGCAGGATGGCCGAGTCTTCAAACATGTTACCATTCTCATCATAGTGTTGTCGAGTTTCTAACGGCACAACGCCAGCCTGGATCTCGGGCCAAATGCCAAGCTGCTCCATAACCCTCTGGGTATGGGGATGAATTGAGACAGAGGCGCCCAGATGAGGAGCGATCTCTCGCTTCTCTAACAGGACATAGTCGATCCCAGCCTTTTCCAGCGTCACCGCCGTTGTCAAACCGACAAGACTGCCGCCGGCAATGATAACCGTGAACCGCGACGAATTGGAGTCTGCCATGGTATCAGAAAACAAGCCGGGAGGATTTTAGTGTGTGTCTTCCAATGCCGTGAACGTTCAAGTTCATCAATATGGGGTTCAGCGGGCGTAAAAAACAAGCGTGAAAGTGACTGCGAGATTTAAGTCTCGTAACAGCAACGTGTGTCTTTAATAAGCCCCCGAGTACGAAGTACACACAGTGAGTATTAATACCAGTTAGATAGCATTAGATGATATGATGCGCGGCCGTATTTCTTTTGCAACTAGGGTGGTGCCGTCTTCCCCGTCGCCTGGCCGTCTCATACCCCTACCTTGGACATTTTAGCCTGTCTACGCTGTCCTGTCTACGCTGCCCGAGATGATGGATCTCCCCATATAAAATTGAATCATCTCCAGCTAGCAGAGAAGACTATGGGCGCTGGCAATCGAATTCTTACAGGTCATATCATGCGGAAAGACGGAATGTTGAATTGCCTGCGCCTATGTTCTCTCTTGGGAACGATTGTCAGAGCTACGCCGGCAAGGATCCCCTGGGCCAATGGAAATTTAAGCGCATGGAGGAAACGGGTCCTCCAGATACACGTGCGATACATGGCTATGGGGGAAATGTCAAGGGTGAACAAGGTAGACAGTTGTCAATTCTTCAGGGACCAAATTTAGCTTGTCTCCGATATCTGCAGTTCGCTGCTAAAAGCGGGTGGCGAGTCTAGCTGTTGGGGCTGCCTTAGCTGCTGTGAAGACGCATGTACGCCTCACGGACTTGTAACAAATTGGCAGGCCTTCAAGGATTGAATCCATGCAAGGAACAGAAAGATTTTCCCTTCTCTCCTCCGTACTGTTACGGGGTACCTTGTCGTTGTCGTATGAGCATTCCTGTTTCGGCACAGGGAGTTGGTCGACTGCGGCTTCGCCGTTGCTATGACCATCATATATAGCTAACAATGCCGTCCCAAGATACCGGAATCATGCGTTGTTTGGGCGATTCTCAAAGTGTGCTTCGGGCTCCATCAAGACTCCGAAATGGCGACCTCCGCACCTGTAGACATGACACTGTTGCCGGATGAGAAGTACGAGATTGCTGTCTCGTATGGTACCATCATTGGCACAGGTGTCTTTGCAATTATTGTTTGCAGTACGAAACTCTACATTCGCAAGTTTATGTTGAACTCTTTTGGTATTGATGACTGGGCATGTTTGGTTGGATTGGTGAGTTGATTCACACCCAGTGATCTCAACTATCGCATATGTGTTCCTCATCCTAACGAATCATTGCGACTAGATATTTGTTACGACATTCAACGGAATTGGATTGGCAGTAGTATACTATGGCGCTGGAAAACATATTCAACATGTCACGGCAGACGAACTTAAGCACTGGTTCATGGTACGTCGTCTGCTACCCCTTCCATCCCGCCATAGGCAAGAGGTAACTAACCGCTGTCTGATCAACCAGCTATACTACGTTTGCATTTGCCTTTACCTATCGATATCCTTTGCCGTCAAATCGAGTATTCTACTCTTTCTTCGACGAGTCTTCCCTGTCCGTAAGTTTAACTGAACTTCAAGGCATAGACTTTCCAGATCTTGGTCCATTAACATTGAGCCTTTCCCACAGCATACGTTCAATACACCACTATGGGACTCCTGATCTTCTTTACACTGTTTACTATTTCCGGAACTTTCCTCGCTGCGTTTCAATGCAATCCGCCCAAGTACACATACGACATCGTCTTCCTCATGTCTCCCGATCGCGCCAAGTTCTGCTTCCCGGCAATGACGTCTTATGCCATCTTCATGTATCAGGCAGTTCTCATCTTCTGCTGCGACATCATCATGTTCCTATTGCCGTTCCCTGCTTTGATGAGCGTGCAACTGAACAGCAGGAAGAGTCTTGCGCTGTTGGCGGTCTTTGGAAGCGGCGTTGTCGCCTGTATCGCCCCGGCAATCAGATTCAAGAGCTTGAACTTTTACAAAACAGGAAGTACTGATACCACTTGTATGTTTGACCTTATGTCCCTCAAAGAGATAGAGATCCAGCTAATCAGATTCCATCACAGTTGAGGGTGCATCTTCTTTGTACTGGATGGCCATTGAGTATAACATGGGTCTAGTTGCCGGGTCCCTTCCAGCACTTCGTCCGCTCTTCCAACGTCTCGGTATGTTCGGTAGCAGCGCAGATGCTTCCAGCGGCCAGAACCAATTCACACCTTCGTACCAACTCGAAGATCAGAATAGCAAGCAATGGGGAACTGGAAGACGAACACAAGGCAGCAAAAACAGGTTCCAAGGAGACAGTGTCCTGGACCAAACCGTCATGGACAGAGATGATTCTTCACGGGATAGCGAGGAAGCACGGATTGTGAAGACTGAGGTCTTTACGGTGACTAGCGAAGCTCGAGAAGGAGATTCACGAGGCAACCAGCAGGCCTGGCGCCAGTTCGACTAAACCAGCGTCTCAAACTTGGTACTTTTGTCGATGTTGATACCCAGTTTGTTATGTCTTATAAAAAATGGGAATACGATGGGATATATCTGGCCTTTTTCGGTATTGTTGGATGTTTGCTATTTAATGTACCAACCAGCTCCAAAGCCTGGATGCAGAGCTACACGGGCGGTAATTTTGACTTCTTTTTACACTACTATAGATTAAAAAGCAATGTTATTTTTGTCTAATAAGACGGCAAGATGAGATACCCGAGATGTGGAAATATTGAAAGAGACACCTTGTTAAATCTTAATTAATCTGCTCCAAGTCCTCGCGTGGATATTTTGTGCCACTTTGTCGGATATCACAATTGGGGGAGAGATCTCGTTGGCTTGACAACTTGCTGGGGGTTTACAACACCAGAAGCTATACACAACATTTGACGAGACCGCATTATCGGACAAACGGTGTACATCGCTTTATGATTGATCCAAAATCTCACTCAGTTCTAGCAGCGAAGAGCGAATGCCTTTTAAGGCAGCTTTCTTTCGGTACGTAAAATAAGGCGGCGCCATGTGGCTTGCGCTACGAAATTAAGACGCCGTTGCCGTTTAGCCGTCGGTATGTTCCAGTCTTAGCAATAGCCAGATTGCTTCCGACTTGCCAACATTTCTTCTACCTCCATATGGAAATAGTTTACCGGTTCATTGCTTTCAAAACGACAGAGATATTGCAGTACTTTTGTCAACCAAACGAAGGCAGGTCAACTGTACCAGGAACAACGAGGTCGATCTACGTGACCGCCTGGGTATGTGCTCCTTAACGAGCGGCAGTTATAGCCCCTTGCCCAAACCGTTGAAAGCCTACTACTGCTAAAACGTAGTAGCTCATCACGGAGCGCACCCATGTATCGGAGACATTGCAGGGCAACATGGGCAAACAGAGACCAGGCCCAACTCCTGCACGCTGCTTCTTTTGGATCAGTAATCTACTTTTCAGGAGGCTCTGGAAGGCATTGGAACACAGCCACCTGCAGATCCCTATGAAAGGGAGTGTCAGGGAAGACTTATTGCTGCTGGCATTCTCAGATATTACCCGTATGCTCGTGCCTCGGATATTGTTCACAAGTGAAGTGGTTTAACGTTGAAGGAAAAGGCATGAGAAACATCTGATATTTGCGGGCAAAACAGCCCGCTGTAATCACCGAGACTCAGTGCTGACAGGCGGGAACGTGGATTTAACCGAGTCAGATTCGTAAACGGAAGTGGGTAAAAAAGAGTCAGCGTGGGGTCCATTAGCTCTTCAACAGGCAAGGAACCTTTTTGCTTGCATGTCTGGCCGGGTTCGGACACTCGCCGGGGTTATGGACAATACCGGAGTAAAAACTCAAGCAACGGGTGTTTCGAGATCCCTGGGACTTGGGGAAAGCATATGCTCGTAGATTACTTGTCGATCATTACGATGATTAACCAACAGCCTTATATCGCTTGATTTTAATCCCAATCCCCATGTGTCTAATCCATTGTTTTACTTCCCTCTTCTTCGAGTTGGTAGTTGGTTGATGAGCAATTGTTAATGCGACCATTGAGCCTTCAATCAGGATAGATACTTTTTAGTAACTGCGCACCGACGGCTGTGGGGCCAAATTGAATCTCATTGAACTCTTGCCAGAGAGTCAAGTATTGCATGCTATGCACTTCAGCACTTCATAGCTCTTTGTCTTGAGTCGTGAAGACTGCAAGCTCGTATTAAGGAAGCCTCACGACCCGTATATCGTAGCGACAAACTTCCCCATAACCCAGATATTGAACAGCGGCATACTTACGTTGACCGCAATCCAAATGAGAAGCAGATGATAATATGACTGCCATTTCTCATCTCGAAGCAGGTTTCCAAAATAAAAATGCAGAATAGACCATGTACAGGGTAACAGGATGGTAACAGGAGCTTGGAGAAGGTCGAAGATTTTCGAGTATATAAAGCTGGTCAAAGAATATAACTCTTGACATAATTATACGAGATATGGGATATAGAATCTGAAATCAAATCTTGATAACGAAAATAAGAGGTCTGATTTTGCTTACATGTAGTTATAAGATGGATCCAACATCTATATCAAATAAAACCTAAAACGCCCGATACCGCTATGAAACTCCTTCTGAAATGTCATACAAATGTTGAAGAACATAAACCATGCATCTAAGCCTCAACTGCAGTCAATTTCTGACTCTGCGGATTTTCAAAAATAAGGGGCACCAATGCCGACCCATCAGCCTGTAAATGCTTGGTGACACCATATCGCTCTGACGACAACATCCAGTCAAGCAATCCCGTCGTAATAGTCTGGCAGTTCTCGATGTACTTCTGGATATCCTCTGATAGCTTCGAGTCGGGAGATGCAAGCGCTTTGAGAACCTGGAAGGCCTCTTCGAAGGTGTTCACCGAAGTCTGAAATATGTGCATGAATTCTTGGGTGACTGTGCCGATGTCGTCGGTTCCGCTGGCATAGGCTATGACGGGAATTATGTTTTGGATGACGCCGCTTTTCTAATGAGAAATATCCGTTAGATGCCCGTTGTTCATTGCCATCTTGAGGCCAGAGTATGTACTTACAAGTTCTTTTTGACAGGAGTAGATATCGTTGATCCTTTTTTTTTTTTTGATTAGCGTAATCCAAACTCTTACTTGTCTATCATCTCTTACATCATGCAAAGTCTAGTGATTTCTTTCCAAATCACCTTCATGGGAGCTGATTCGACAATCTCATCAGGTAATGACACATTTCTGGTGAACCTGAGATACGTTAATACTGACCGCCTCAACAGCCCAACAAAAGACCAGTACTTACTCGCATATGGCAATTCCGGGGGTGATGCCTGATGTACCGAACCGCATTATGGTAAATTCTTCTTGGGTAGGGATAGAATCATCCTCTTGCTGAATATGCTCAACCAAGCAGCAGTTCACATAATGTTCAATTTCATTATATAAACGTTGTTTCCGTGCTATAAGTCTCTCATTAGTATTCATTAAAGCCAAAATTCTGGTAGATTGCGATGTAAGAGTGAACACGAACTGTGGTTCCATGCCGCCGTTAACGGTTTAGCCACATGGTCAAACATGGTCATGCTGGGCAGAGGCTGGGTCGAGGCTATTATTTGCTGACAGTCATCCAGTTCCAATTTGAGTTTGATGTGATCCAGTGATTGTTCGCAAAATATCCGTGCGAGGTCTGCATTTGAGATGTTGCCAGTATCGTCTTCTCCATTGTCAATAATATCGTCCCATGTGAATACCCAGACAAAAAAAGCTGCCGAGGCCTTCAGCTCTTCCCATTCTGAACAAGGGAAGCAACTACCCGAGGGTGGTTAGTTGAATTCAAGGAACGTTGATGCGAGCACTTTTTACCAAGCTGCGAGATATCCAAAATCACAACGCTTGACACCAGCGCGTTTTCTTCTATCATGAATGTTCCTATGCTTCTTGTCAGCAAAAATAATTTTCTACGGAGTAAAATGAGCATATACTAACTCGTCGATAAGTCTATCTACCCATTGTCGAATCTCATGCATATACTTGTTGACACCCTTGGGGAAATTCGCCAGGGGGACTTTCAGGTTGGGAATGGGAAGAGTGCTACCACTCAACATAGAGGCGAGCTCATTAGCTCCAAGGTCGTATCTGCTGGGCGCCATGGTTTATTTGTCTGGTTGAATAAATTGTCGTTTGGTTTGAATAAGTCTTTGCTAGCGGGAATGCCATGGTTGTTTTATATGATATTGAGTCTGGAGGCAGCCATGACGATTTCCCGAGTTCATCATAGATCTCGGCGTGTATTCAATAGGGACTAACGATTGACAATAAAAACAATAATACTAAGGCTACCTATTAGAGCTCATGCATAGGTTTCACGATTCTATTTGGTCCTGGCCAGTGCTTCAGCGTGGGCCGCATTCACAGACGTGCCCACAAAAACAGGTCGATGGGAGATGACCCATCGTGATGGTACATCAGTAGAGATGTCATTCACATTCCGGATCAGATGACGTTAATCACTTTTTATTGGATATAAGTTAGCAAACCTTTCTGGCAGCCTTGCGGGAGAGAAGCTGAGCATATCCGAAAAGAGAGTAAATATCGGATGCTGCAGCATTTGCTAGCGGTGAGATCCGGTGAGATCCACAACTCCCTACGGCTATCGTGTGGGTTCGATGGAAATGTTTTCGAGACTATGCATCTTTAGCTCTGTTGATTGGTCTGCGACATAACAGGCTATCTGTTGGACAATACGGCGGAGCATCACTGCCACTACCAATAGTTGACTGTGCGAAGCGAAGCATTTTTGCATAGCTTGAGGGCTATCGCAAATGCATGCTCAGTAGCCTCGGTGTATCCGACAGCAAGGCACACACCAATGACGCTATTCGGAGCCTTTTGCCCGACCAGATTGTGTTGCAATTCTGTGCAGGGTCTTGTCTAGATGCCAGATTAACGTGCCAATCACACCTTGTAACGTAAGACAAAGCCCTACTTTAGCCTGATGTGTAGCATTCGAGGGACTCAGCTCGCCACGCTGCATACAGTACTCTGATATTCAGCTTTGCACGGGCACGGCTGTGCAGTGGGGATGTAAGCGCTGCGAAAGGCTCGCTCGCATTTTCATAGCAATTCTTGGTTTTGATTCGCGCGATATGGCGATATGGGAAACGTGCTATCGATTATTCTTCGGTGTCGAGAGATGTCTCTGCGCAAATTACAATGAGTAAGCCGCGTCATATTTGACTCATATTTATGAAGAGCTGTCTTTCAGATATCGGAGATGGTCTTTATTATGTACTCTATAGGTGTTGACGCAGTGCTAGAATGTGAAGTAGCTGATATCCTTCGCGAATAAACGCACCCGTTGATCCAGCAAGCAAAGCACTAAAACATAGATCTCCCGCCGGCTAAAAGTGGGAGCATAATACCTATTGAAGATGATCTCCAGGGAGGGAGAGACGGCCCCATTTGAACGGTCCGCTGTTGAGGCAGCCGACATGGTGGAAAAGATTAAAATGTGGCACCCAGTCAGATGCCTTGCTCGGGGATAAAGTGAGACAGAGGCCAAGAGATCGCCATTTGGATAAAGCATGTAACAATATTTAAACCGATGGCATTCCAGCCACAGTGAAATGCTGACTTCAAGATCTCATTCAATCGAAGTGAATATGTCATACTGTAAAGGCAAGATTGAAAGAGTGGCGGTGATAGCTAGCCAAAGGTCTGCAACAGAGCAATCCACCATCTACCAGTAGAATCACAGATGCTCAAACCAGCATGACGTTCATCGCAAGAAGTCTTCGTTAAGAGGACTTGGTAGACGAAATACATGATATAAAAGGGGTATCAATGGAGTGTAGATGGGTCTTGGAAGTCAACCCTTACTTGCGATTCGACAGATTCCTCACGTGCGACTCTCAAGCCTTATACCTTGCATCACGAAGACAAATCACTAGTCACATTACCCAATCAGTTATTTTTCATTAGACATGATGCAAAATGACGCGCATAATCGTGGTTAATACCCCATAATATGTAGGGCAAGGCTAGGTTAAATACTTGGTAACATCTACTCGGGGGGTAATTACAAGTCGCATGTACTCCAGTGTTGCCAGATCCTTATCAACGCTCGAGAGACATGGGAGACACAACAATGTTGCGGTAGGGCTAAGCTGCTTCGGTTTAATCCAGCTGGCCGAGTACATTAATACGTGAAGAAAATGGTGGAGGGGTAGCTGTCAATCAGACAGTGTCTATTTACTATACCTACCTATTACTTACACGTCTCTGCATTGGCTCTGATCAATCTTGGTAGATTCGATCAGGTTCCCAGGCAACACCACGTGGAGGTTGCAGAGGCCGATTTCTTTGCCCACGACATCCTGCCCCAGAGAATACTATGGAGCAAGAGCGTACCTAGGTAGCACAGCAGATCAGCTTACTATCCCGTGGAGGGTTTTCCACTAAGCGAAACTTGTGTCTCGACTTTTTGATGCTGGGCCTTACGTGGCAGAGCTTTCGGCCCCGCCAACGCCGGTATTGTGAATACCACGGCTTCAGACTGTAAGACTTGGCCTTGCGTGGCAGAGCTTTTGGCCCCGCCAACGCCGGTATTGTGAGTACCACGGCTCCAGACTGTAAGACTTGGCCTTGCTTTCGGCTTAGAGCTTCATGATGTTGAATAGATCTCGCCTCTGGACGCCAGCCTTGAGACATAGTTCGTCAATGCGATCCAGGCCGGGTGTGAGAGGAGTCTTGGTTTCGTCTGATCCCTCATCACGCCATTTTTTCACCTTAAGTTGTTCTGTCTCAATCATTTGAAGAGACTTCTCAACTTGGTGGCTGGCCATAATTCGCCACTTGGTTTTGTCATTTGCGATGACAGGATCGCCACGGATTCCCCTTTCTCTGATGCGAGGTATAACGTATTTCGTTTTCTCCTCAACAGCCAGATCACTCTCGTAATGGCGGACCCAGTTTAGGATATCGGCAGCCCAATCTCCTTCGGAAAGCAACAACTGTAGTCTCTGAAGGCGAGCCTTGTCAATGCTTGACGCTTCTTTAACAAGTTCCAGCTCCTTTTCAACTTCGGCGAGTTTGTCGGATCTCTCCTTCATCTCCGCCGCATGGGCTTTCGACATTTTGACCAGTCTCTCGAAGATTCTCCAGGAAATATCGAGATCCTCCTGGTCAGAATCGTCGCCATCGAGGTTGGCCGAGGCACGATTGCGGAGCTCATCACCCAGCTTGTTCGTCCCAGGGCTCAAGGCCACCTCTTCCTGCAGTTTGATGACAGACTCAATAATCTGAGCTGTCCGACTTGACCGCTTCCGCTCAGGGGTTTCCAGCCTCAAAGGGCTTGTGGTTTCCGCCGGCGGGGCCATTCTTGTCGATGATTCGAAAGGTCCGTGTATATAATTGGAAGAAATCGAATCTGACTCTATCACAACAATTCTGAATAGTCGTCTTGTCGTGGTAGTTTGAATGGAGTTGATGATGTTTGGTCACGACTCGCTTAGGCATCAGGGCAGGTGTGTAGAGTACTAGGTAGGTACGTACATGTATTAAGCGATCAATTCCCGATATCGTCGTATCGATTCCTGATACCACTCCTTCCCGTTCGGCGTGCCCATCTTTTGTTGGCTTTCTTCCCACTCCTGGAGAACTTTTTTTTCTTTTTTTCTTCTCCAAGTCCCACGCCACGTCGGTTTTGTAAGTATCCTGAACCACTCCCTTAATCTCTGCTCATGGAGCAATTGGTAAGATTTAGAAGCCATGTAATACTGACTTTGGTTTGCAGTACCAAATTTCAGTGAATCTTCCGTGCACTACGCCGATCCCCCTACACCGAACGTCTAATTTGTTGCTGCGACTATAGAAATACCAGCCATTCGTAAGTCTTCGTCAAGGGATATTCCAGAGTAATCCAACATGAGCTAACGATGTTTGATGCTAGCTCCTTAAAATGCCTGTACGTATGAACATCTACCATGTTGCCTCCAATCCGATATGTCCAATCAAGTATCCAACTGACATTGATTCTCCTAGGCCAGCAAGAACAACGTAAGTAGACCACAATTGCCGAGTTTCTGACATCTGCTCAACGCTGTCTTTTACCGTTTGAAGGGAGGTGAGAGCTGATATGATTATAGGACGCCAACCAGCAGCAGGGCCCCCGGGGCCAGAAAGTGAGTCTCATATTGATCTCTGCGACCACCTCTGTTCTCTATTGGAAAATGACAATGTTGCTAACCAATTGTTTCAGCGCCGCAGCGAACAGGTACGACATGACTCTTTGAAGCACTGACAACAGCACTAACAATCGAGTCAGCCCGCACCGGCCCAGCAGCCGGCAACGACGACGTTAGTATGCCCGATTTTCATGATGGGTCATTACTAATTCAGCGTCTCGGTAACATCACAGAATTTGGACGCCAAAGTAGAGGTAAGCATCTCATCATGGTGGGCAAAGAAAAAATACTGACGATTTCAGGCCTTGTTCGAACAATGCGTGAGTATATTCATAGATATGGGCAACTTAGAATACTGACAAGGCTTGTCTAAATAGAGAAAGAAGGATGAGGAAGTGGCCAAGAAGGCCGAGGAGAACGTGGGGGAGGAAAGCCGCACATCTTGGTGGTAGAATATATTAAGCAATAAATACAAATGTTTGGGGAGCATCACACCAAAGTAGCGATAGTAGAAGAAAGTAGCGACAGTAAAAGAAAGTAACGGATAGTAGAAGAAAGTGACCGGTAGTAGAAGAAAGTGACGGATACTAGAAGCAAGTAAAGGATAGTAGAAGAAAGTAGCTGTAGTAGATGCCGAGGCCTTTAATAAACCAACCTACAGTCGCTAGAGTGCTGGATAGCCAACTTGGGGTGCTGGCTAACAAATGCCGTGGTTATTTACGTTACTCTCAATTTGTCATGGAGCATGTATCTGGATCGTCTTTAGTGGGCTTGGTGTGTTCACAGCTAGTACTTGCATTTGTTAATAAATGACGCAATTTACATGTTGTATTGTTGTTTGGCATACTTTGTAAAATCTGTGTTGGAGTGTAAGACTGTCTTAGGTACTCTACAGGCTCGAGGGACTTGAGGAAGCGAGACAAAATTACACCATTGATGCACAACGACTTCAATTGATGATATTGTGGCACGGGTAATAACATGCCCGCAACAAGTTACAACGAACCTCGTTGGTAACGTAGATGTAAAGGACGAGTACATTAGTAGTCAACACGGGCTCAGCAGGGCGAGTTTTTCGGCACTGTAGCGCTGATAAGAGGGCGCGCGCATACAAGATGGTACGAGTACAGTGCAACGGGTCGAATAAGTAAACGTCGTAACTACCCAAGTGGAATCTCAGCTCTCCAACGGGGATGTTCCGTTCGACCGTACAAACGATACCATGACTGATTGAGGTGTGCTACCCGCGGTCCTGCAGATCTATTGCGTTTCATAACGATGATCCAAGGGTACCGCTGGCGGCTAATGTTCTTTTTACGCGCCGTGATTTTGACATTTTGGTTGATAGATATTCCGACACGGCTTAGTGCCAATTTCCGGTCAGGCCGTTTTATGCATGTTGGTTCTACAATTTCTAAATAGAGACACTCTAGTCTTTCTACGTGCAGCAGTTGCGCCCGAACTGCTGTATTTAACATGGTTACGTCGCTGGTATCCATGACCCAATATTCCCTTTTCTTTTCAATCGTTATCTCTCAAGTGTGTATATTCAGGCTTTTCCTTTTTCTTGTCCTTTTATTTGTTCTGCTGTTCTCTCCCAATATCTTGTGCTCGGCATCTTATATTTTCTGATTCCAAATAGACTATAGCGATCTGGCCCCCACAATGTCTAAGCCAGTGACGAACCGAGAAGAGGCTTGTGTGCTTGTGAAATCCGTTGCTCAAGGCAAAGGTCATGTCCATGATGATGATTGGGATTCAATGAAACCAGACGTGCGTGGAAGGGTGAAAATAGCAATGGAAAGTGTAAAGAAGCTCGCTGGAAATGCCGTTACTACGTTTGTTACCTTTCAAACATATTACTTGCATGTTTTATGTGCTCACAGCATCTTTCAGTTTGGGCAAGAATATATATACGAGCGATGCGAGATTCGTATTCGAGCTTCTACAGAATGCCGAAGACAATTCTTTCAGCAAAGCAATCGAAGCCAACTCAACGTCGTATGTCTCCTTCGAGGTTCATCCTAAAAAAATCATCATCGAGTGCAATGAAGACGGATTTGAGTCTAGAAACCTCGAGGCTATTTGTGCAGTGGGTGAAAGTTCAAAAGCAGGATCCCAGAAAGGATACGTTGGTGAGAAAGGCATCGGTTTTAAATCCGTCTTTAAGGCAGCGTGGAAGGTCCATATCAGATCTGGCTACTTTAGCTTTCTTTTTGAGCATAAAAAGGGGGATTCGGGACTGGGAATGATCACGCCAGTGTGGGAAGATCCAAAAACCGACGAACCGCACCCTGGGACGCGAATGGAACTGGAACTTGGGGATGGCTACAATCCGATTTTATCCTCCCAGTATCAAAATATTCTGGACCAATTCAACAGTCTAAAGGAGAGTATTCTTCTTTTTATGAGAAATATTGAAGAAATTCGCATATCTATCTTTGATAATCAAGAGAAGTTGGAGAAGTCAAACACTTTTTCGCGAAAGCGCATCGATGAAAATCTCATCAGACTGGTCAAGGTCTCGAAAACGGCCAACAACGTGGAGAGTTCGTCTAAGGATTATTATATTTTCAAGCATACTGTTACTGGCCTTGATAAAAACGAAAATCGGATATACTCTGAATCCGAAGAGGAAAACAAAACATATGCTTCGGCAGAAATAGTTTTGGGTTTCCCATTGACTGAGGAATCAGTGCCGATTGTGGAATACCAAGAAATCTTTACGTTTTTGCCAATGAAACAATCGGGCTTTACGGTGAGCGATTATGCCTGTCATATTTATAGATTAATGCTAACCGACTTTTCAAGTTTCTAATAAATAGCGATTTTGTGACCGAAGCCAATCGGCAGGATGTTGTCACGACATCTGGCAGAAACATAGGCATTCGACGAGGCATAGCAGACGCATTCATTCAGGCCATCCACAAGTTTTGCACACATCCCAAGCTCCAATATACCTGGATGAGGTATCTACCTGAAAAAAATCAGCACTTTGATCCTTTTTGGTCTCAGCTGGTTAATTTACTAGGAGATAAGCTGAAGGAGACTGCCATTTTACGACCAAGAAGTGAGAAATCTTTCTGTTTAATATCTTCACTCCGCTTCACCGTGGACTCTCAGCTTGATAGGTATGGGAAACCACTATTCAGGGACCGCTTCCCAGAAAAGTATATCTCGAAGAACTATTCGAAAGACGATATCATGATTCTACGAAACTATGGCCTGAAGGAATACACTGCGTCTGAAATTGTGGATGCAATTTCAGTGGATCTCAATAGATTCGACTCGAGAATGAAATCTCGAAATGTTGACAGTCTACCGGGCCGCAGTTGGCATTCAAGATCGGCAAGTTACCTAAAGAATATCTTTTTAACGTCCGACGCCGCGCTGCGTTCCGAGTTGCGCGATTTGCCCTTACTGCCACTCCAAGATGGGACATGGGTTGCAGCTGAGTATTGGAGCACATTTTTCTCAACAGCACACGGACTTGAAATCCCACCTGATCTCGGTTTAGATATAATTGATTCCAAAGCGACGCAAAATCCTCATCGTCGGCAACTTTTCAGCCATTTGGGCACAAAAGAGGCCGATATCTCCTTCTTGCGTCAACAAATATTACAAAGAAGATTCAACGAGCAGCCGATAAGCTCATCTGTTGCGCAACTCAAATACATGTTCTTAACGGAGAAACATAGACACAGCTTAGAAGACACTGAAAATATCCGGCTTGTTGACAGCAAAGGGAACTTGCAAAACCCTTTTTTGACAGATATATATATGCCTGACGATGAACCCTTCGGTCCTTCTAAACTACTTGAAAAAGTTGATGAGGCAGCTGGGTTTCAAGCCATCTTCCTTGACTCTTCTTACATGAATCAAGTTTTCCAGGGAGACGACGAAGCTATGCTGCTCAGTTCATGGAAGAATTGGCTGTGCAGCTATGCTGGGGTACGACGCCATTTGCGAATCATATCTAAAGAGAACAAAGGCAAACTTTCGAAAGAATGTCTTTATGTGGCAGGCAATCATACCAAAAAGTTTCTTGGGTTTCTGAATTACACCTGGGGCCAAGAAAGCGAGGCTATTAAGTCATCCGCCGGCTTGATTGCGGAGCTCAAGGAAATAAAAGTTCTCTGTCAAGGAGGCCAAATGGTTTCTTTAAAGGACACATGGATTCCACTTCTGGAGCTACAAAAAGTGTGGGAGAAATTTTCATGCAGGCCTGAAACTTTTCCATTTCTTACATTGGATAGAGAAGTCACGAGCGACTCATACACAAATGACTGGGGCTTTCTCGTTTCGTTTCTAGGGGTTCATGTCAAAGACGACATGGACTTTTACTTGAGTATCCTACTCCGCATCATGATTCGACAAGACACAAGGGACATATACAATCCTTCCCGCATCTTTGAACTGTACAATGTCATCTATGGCAAGTACGTCGCGGATCCTGGCGAGCAAATTGGCGCACGAATCCGGTATTTCATCAACTCTTTGCCTCTTATCCTAATCTCGCATGCTTACTATTTTTCTATAAAAGGTTTCTCTTTAGTGTCAATCGATGGATTTACGTTCCATGGAGTAAATATCAGAACTTCAGTCTGACCGTGCCAAAGGACTGTGTATGGGAAGGTCCCGAATCATTGACTATTCAGGCACCGCTTCAGGCTAGATATAAAGCCATGCCAATCAAAAACCTTTCCTTACTCGAGCCATTTTTCACCAACGTACTTGGTATAGGCAACTGTGACGAAGGGACAATATGCGCCCAGCTCGATAATCTAAGAGAGTCAGGCTCTAAGGATTTTGACAGAATCAAGAGTCTGTACAATTCTCTCTGGGAGTTGTTGCGCGTAAACAAGTCGGCTAAAGATAAGGAGCTAATCACGTAAGTCTGAGTGACAATTCGTCTTTCTAATACACAACAAGTTTAATAACTATCTATAGGAAAAAGTTCGCTGAGACAGCTCTCATTTATACAAACTCCGATAACTGCTGGAACAAGGTTTCGCAATGCCTGTGGTCTAGTGCAACGACTATTCTCAGTAAGAAAATCTTAGAGAGCGACTACAAAGGAATGAAGTCATTTTTTGTCGAAGTTTTGGGTGTGGACACGCTCAACCTTGGATTAATATACAATGAGCTCTCGAAATTGGGCGAATCCAAGCCAACGGTCGAGTTAGTGAAGGAGCAATTACTCGCTTTCAAAGCTCATCTTCACACGGCCAGTAACTACAAAGACGTCAAACCAGATGGAATGAAGAAATTCAAGATTTTTCCAGTCAGAGAACCTGGCACTCAGCAAAATCTCCAGTTCTGTGACGGGAATACAGAATTCGCGATAGCGGACACGGTCCCACTGGGAGATAACTTTCGACAAAAGATAAGAACCCTGGGGTTCACTTTCGACGAACTTCATTCGTTGGGCCCTGTCATAAAATGGCTGGGCCTTGAAACAAGATATCTTTCACGTCTAGTCATAGAAACCTCAAAGGTTGAGGATGATGACCGTGTTCTAAACCAGGCCCTGAGTCGCAAAATCGAATTGAAAGCGCATGCTCTATGTCGGTGAGTCGCGTGGACTCTTTCATCTATCATTGCCGGTTTAATAACTTCTATTTAGGATTGCCAAGCATTTCAACAGTCCAAGATGGCGTACCCAAGAGGAACTTCAGAAGCTGTATGACTTGTTAAAGCAGGCCAAGGTTTTTGAGACAGACAAGATATCTTGCGTACAAATTGTACAGCAAGGTGGACAGTCATATTCTCACAAGATAAGCCGAAGCGAGTTCCACTTAGAAGAGTCTGATTCCGGCCTCGACATTTTCGTTCCTCAAGAAAAGGAGTCACAAGCATATTGCCTCGCTTACGATCTGCCAGCACGACTGTTTGCATGGATTACAACGAAACGCTCTGTCGATGACCGAAACTATTCATTTGTAGCGGATATTCTAAATCAAGGCCCCAGAATCTATAATCGGATACTTCTTGACGCAGGAATAGTCGACATCGATATAGAAGACGAAGACCTTGCTGATGAAGTAGATTCGACTTCGACTTCGGCTAGTTCTGCAAGATGGGAAGCCTCCGAACTACGTGATTCACCAAGTATCGGATCGAATATGGCCACGCCCTTGACTGGTGTCTCTTCTCCAAGGATGGAATTTGATCAGGCAGAGATAATACCTACTGTTGTGTATCAAGATACCATTGATGCCAGCAGTCACTTGGCGCAATCGCGGAGTAACAATAGGCTATTCACACAGGGTGCCTCAATTCAAGCCTCCACGGGAATCATTGAAACACCAGCCGCTATTCAGCGAGCGCTTGCTTCGGCTAATCACACGTACTCTGATTTACTAACCCACGTGGTCTCTGCGGCACGAAGAGCGTTATTTCCCACCAAGGGTATCTTCGACCTAGATTCGCTTCGAACATCTTTACCGTCGTTTCCGACATTCGACAATATTTATGGTACTGAAAATGAAGAATTTAACTATGCTCGCAGCTTTCCTCAGCTGGAGAGAGACAAGATGATTGGGGCTGCGGGAGAGTTATATGTGAGATTACTCATGATACATGCGAAAATGTGTTGAAACTCACTATATGCTAACAAACTGTCTAGGTATTTGAGCTTCTCAAAGCGTGCAACCCTTCACTACCCAATTTTGGCATAGACGACTGGAAGAGCACAATCCGGTCATACGCGAGGAAACATCCGGAATATGCGACTATGCAGCCTTGGCACGGCTTGGAGACATCGGACCTTGTCTATCACGACAGCATGGGGACTTTTACCAAGCTGTTGATAGACGAATGTTACTTTGATGCCAGTATATGGAAAGACAGGAGACCTACATACTACTTTGAGGTAAAAACGACAGTTTCTTCTTGCGACACTCGCTTTTTTGTGAGCAAGAAGCAGTACAAAATGGTACGGACCCTGCGACATGATGATGTATTCACTAAATGCAATTGGATACTAACAATGGCTCTTAGTTGCACGATAACCGTGGAAAAGAAGATTCTGTATACATTATCATGCGAGTCTTCAATGTGGGCAATGGTAACATCGGGCTGCGTCTCTACGTAGACCCAGCGGAGCTAGAGGCCGAAAAAGAGCTTTTGTTCACAGCCGAAACGTGGTCTGTTGTGCCCAGCGCTTAGGCTGTGGTACATAATTTGATGGCTTCATTAAATAATAGCATTATAGGAGTCTATTAGAAGTATATACAAGTTCCAGGAAACATGTGCTTTGTGACTGTACGTAGCTAAGCTGTTCGTGAACATTACGTTAGACTTGGTAACTATCCATGTCTTCTGTGGCGGCTAGCTATCATACCTACGCATATCACTGCGTTTGTTGCGTTTGTGAGTCAACGAAGTTTAATAATGAGAAAAGTTTTCGAAGTCTATGTAAATGAGGGAAACCTATTTACTATAAGCCTTGTTGACTGAAGCCTATGGGGAGGCGTGCAGGTGATGAAGTAGAATATCATTTTCGGCTATCCACATGTGTATAAGCCTTTGTGGCTATCCCTAACTTCGTGCAACATATAACTTACAGGTACATGGGAGGCGTCCAAATAGAAGCCTCTGTCCAGTTTGCAAGCCTCTAGTAACAAGATTCCACCATTTCTTCCTGAGTGTTGACATGCTGAGAAATTTAATTGCCCAGTAGATGTTTGTTTATTTACATCTACTGTCCACCAGGACACCTATATAAGCGACACGGAGCCTCCCCCGCCTTCCTACGACAATTTCTTTTCCATTTCATCTCTCTCTCTCTCTAACAAAATTCTCCCTCCCTCACCATTATTAAGCAACAACACAGTCACCGCAGCGTTCCTCGACAAAGGCACACATACAGTCCACAATCCACCTGAGTTGCCATAGAAGCAATTTCCAAGAACACCATGGCGCCTGTAGGGGAAAACCTTGACAATACATGCAAAATGCCATCGGAGTTTCATCAATTTGCCAATCTACCAACTGAGCTAAGGCTCAAAATTTGGAAACACGCCTTACAACCAATCAACCCGTCCCGCCCTAGGGCTCATTTCTTCTCGGTGACCAACCATAAAGAAGATGGTGACACGTTGAAACAACTCAGAGTGCAATGTCATCTGGGCTCTGATTGCGAAATTAATCATGGTACTACATATTGCCTTGCTGCACCAAAATTTGGCGACAGCCATTCGTGGACCAACAATAACCCGTCTGCGTATCTCTTGGACTATGGCATGTGGAATGCATGCCATGAGTCTAGGGAAGTGATCGAGAAGCATTATAAAATGAACCACTGGACAGCAAAGTTTCGTCAAGGCCGAAGCTCAATGGATGACAACCAACCTGTTGACGCTTGTGTGCCATTCATTTATCCACACGCTGGTGGGAGCTGGTGCTTCGCTATTCATCCAAACCAAGATCTCGTCTGCCTACAGCCCGTTAACGCAGGCACTGTCGGCTATTATAGGGAGAATCCGTATTTTATAGAAGACTTCTGCATGGTCGATTATGCGATCGGGATGCGCGGCTTTCCTAACTTGGCGCTCGAATACGATCCTAGTTGGTGCGATGGTCTTGACAAGATGAGGAACCCGAATGTTCTATTTGAAGAGATGAGTCCTCGAGGTCTTTTCGTACGCATTATAGTCTGGATGGTCGAAAATCATTCACGTAACGAAACGCTATATCTTATCGATTATAATTTGAAGCGAACCAGGACCGAAGACAGTCATGCCTTGTCAAACAAACGAAAAGTTTTCAGCAGTATTGATCGAAGATTTGTCGAAGCCAGCCCGAACTGGGGTGATTATTCCGACACTTGGAGTCGTTCAGCACTCGAGTTCGTAGATAGAATCAACGATATATTCGGCGGCATCAACCCCACACATTTTTGTTTAGGGCATGGGTTTGAAGGCGATTTTGGGTGCAATGGATGCGATACTTGGGAAAAATGGGGCTGGTACAACATCTGGGTTCATGCTGAGGTTCTAGAATGCGAGAAGGCCGAGTAACTCATATGTGTTAAGAAAGCATACTTTCGAATGAGGAGCTGTGAAGATGTCACCTGCGACGGTGCATTTTTGTAGAGATGGAATAAGCTCATTAAGGGGATTTATTGTTGAAGTAGTTTTTGATAGGTAGATGGAAACGTCGTGGCTCCCACTTGTCACTACTTGCAATGCGGGCTGGCGAAGCCTTTGGTAGCAGGAGTAGCGATGGTAGTACCATAATGCCAAATTGACAGGAAATACCATCCCTCATTTCTGTGAGATACCCAAAGGGAACGGACCCAGAACGCATGTATATCCTTATCAAGCCTAGTTGATGTTCGGCAGTTTGGGTGGAATCCGATTGGTGTGACTACGAGTTCGTATTGATGCTTAGACGTCGCTTACACAATGAAGGCATCATTCCTCTTATAATGCTTCGATTCCCTGTAGATTCATAGCTTTCCTTTCTTCAAAGACAAAATTTAGAACAGTCTTCAAGACTTATCTTTCGGAATGGACTCCACGAGGCGACATTATTCCGCCAATACTTTGAGTGGCCGAGAACAGTCTGCTATCGTCAGCTGCTTATCATATCATTTACCTATACCGCGTCTATAGCGTCCCCGCGGAAGTTATACGAGCTCTAACTTGTAGTTTTATACGCCTATTTTACGCTATCTCGTCGTGCTAGTTCTAGAAAAGAAGCTGGACAAGAAGAGTCTCAATTGCCGAAGCCTTTGCTAGCCGCGGGAAATCGCTGAAATGCGGAGATATGGTCGGTATCGAAGTCGGCTTAATAGAGAAATAAATACGATGATCTCCAAGTATGTAATGGCACTTATAAGAACCCCTCTTCACCTACGTAGTGAGCAATATACCCGTCGGATTCCCCTCGACGAGATGGAGCCCTGACGATCTCAGCATGGCCTCATATTCCGATATCTCGGTTTTCACCTATCTTTGATGTAATGCTCTTCCGTCGCCTATAACTATTAAGCATTTACCCGTCGGCGTCACCCCGCATCCCCAGATTTTCATCTCCGTCGCGATCTTTTAGATATGAAGCTCATGTAACTATAGTGCCAGGTGATGGCATATAAAAGTCTGGCACCAGCCGTTGACTCCTCAAGACCTGGCTTCTGCTATGCTCTCAAGGTCACCAAGCAATACTTTGGATAGTATGAAGGCCTAAGATTCCCAATTTTAACCTCTTTCTCACTGTCTTTTGTACAAACGAGACTGCTTCCGTTCGTCGGCTATCTCGCTTGTTTCGCTTTCACCGTGGGGTTTCGTCCAAAATGGCCCGGCTTTTGTACCTTCTAGTCGGCCTATTCGTTGGCTTGTCCCACCAGACATGCTCAACCGATGAAGACTGCAGTCTTAACGGCGTTTGTGCCAAAGGCGGCGTCTGTCAGTGTGATCCCGCGTGGACGGGGACCGACTGTGGCGTGCTTGACATCCGTCCAGCTAAGCGGAACGGTGGCTATAATCTGACGCCAGAGGGAACGTCCTCATGGTGCTCCAAGATTATTCAGGACCCGAAGGAGAGCGATTTGTACCATCTCTTCGCCTCCGAGTTCACTCACGGCTGTGGCCTTGACTACTGGGCTCCTTACAGCCGCATCATCCGGGCTGAATCTCGCACAGGTCCCGCTGGCCCTTACAAATTTGCCGCTGAAGTTGTGGGAACCTTTGCCCACAACCCAACTGTCGTCTACAGCCCTGCGGATAAAGAATGGCTTCTATACTATATTGGATGCCCTACAAACGTGACGGACACATGCCAATCGAAGAGCTTCACCTGCGGACCAGGCAACGACGTTAATGGAGAGAGTGGCGTTTCTGTCATGAGCAGCAGTGATCTCCGCAAGTGGACTTTCAAGGGACAAGTCATGCAGGGCGATAACACGAGTGACTGGGATGCCGATTTGACAAACCCTACCGCATTCCCCTTGTACTCCAGCTCATGCGGACGCGCAGAATCGACCACAGATGGCGGACATTGTCCTGGCCACACTGCCGCTATGCTGTTGGTCTACCGTGGTTGTCCAATTAACTGCGGTGGTTCCGAGTTGATCAACGTGGCCTTCTCAGAGTCTGGCTATGAAGGCCCATACAAGAAGATTGAGTCACAGCCAATCTTTGACGATGCCAACGAGGATCCGTTTGTATGGCGCGACAAGCGAGGCAACTTCCACATGCTTTTGCATTCCCTCGAGCCTGCTGGTGGATTTGGCTGGGGACCTCAAGTTGGTCGTCACGCTTATGCGAGGAACTACACAGGACCATGGACATTCGGCAACCGAACACTTGCATTCAGCACGTATGTCCAGTACGATGATGGATTGGTTACTCAGTTTAACCGCAGAGAGAGGCCGGAGTTGTATTTCTCGAGTGATGGACAGATGACACCGCTGTTGCTGTCAACGGGTGTGCAAGAACAAAACAGCGGCCAGAGTTACAGTCTCATTGTCCCTCTTGGAGACGCTGGAGTGAAGGCTCAGGGCCAATCTTGAGCGATGAGCTGCTGATGGAACACATCAGACTATGATGAATACCGTTCGTTACGCAATATTGACCTGAGTAGCAATAAAGATTCGATTTCTGTCAAGGTCTCGGCTGGATTATGAAGTTTTGGAATCTATTTTGTGAAATTTCGTGTTTGATGAAATGTTTGTGTAAGGAGCGACAGCAGACCCATTGTGAGACGTGAGTCAAAATTAGGAGCTATGGGCCTGCACCATCAATACGGGATGTCACTCTAGTTCAGCCTCAGCCTCATACTCCCGAGTAATCTTCCTTGCAGAGCGACAGACTTTCCGGACAAATGCTCAATATTCCAAAGCCGACGGGGCATTTGATCACTAAAAGAGAAACCCGGGTTTCTTAGGGAGTGGCTATGTACCTATTCAGCATCTCGTGTTGTGGTTTGAAACAGCGTAACTATAATAGAAGATCTTTGAGGAATTAGCTATAGTAGCCGCAGTTAGAAGCAAGTACATGTAGTGACATTAGCAGATACTCGGGCTGTATTCGAGGCACTGTATACCGGAAAAATAGACGCTTTCTTTGCACCCTATCCCGATCCGACTCTTGACTTTACGCTGTTTTAAACCATCGGCAATCGAGGTTTTGAACGATGGTGACAAACATGACAATCTACTACAGTTGATATGGCCCATCACCAGGCCTATGAGCTTGGGATCAAGTACAGTCCTATTAATCATGCATCTTTTCTCACGCAAATGAGATTACACTACGTGGACAACCAGCATCGCCAATACAAATAGCCAAAAGGATGCGCGTCACTTCCTCATAACGTCGGTCACGACAAAACACTTCGGGATATGCCATCAGGCAACGAAGTCCGACAGAGCCTAGGGACTAAAGTAGAAGTTTCTGTTAGATCACCATAGCGTTCACGATTATCTCACAGATTGTGTGTAATTCTTGAGTGTTTCACTCATTATTAGTGATTCCCCTTTTCTCTCTACATCTACCTAGTGCTCACATCTTTGCCGTCATAAGAGCTTGTACGTACATTCAAGCATTGCTTTATAAATTGAGAGTCCCTTTGGCGCTCAGGAATTGAATTGTATGAATGTTATACCCGATTTGTGTCCAATCGCGACGATATTACCTTGTATGGCCATGGAATTGGACCTGTATTCTCTGGGAAGCCATAGAAGAGGTTTCCCACTTTTGGTTATCCACTCTCCATCAATGAGTAATGCATCGTGTTCTGGGGGTTCTTCATTTTCCTGGGAAAGGTTTATGATGTATCGATGGTCCAGGCAAAGAAATGGTCCATCAGGTAAATACTTGATAGAGTTGTATCGATCCATCGATATAGGATCCCAGTGCTGAAATTCTCGTAAACGTGCGCCTGTAGCTGAATCCCACACTAGAATGAGTCCAGTCTCGTACACTGCTGCTAAACTTTTGCCTTCCGGGAAGAAGGTGATGGCATTAACCTCGTCCTTCCCTCTCTCGAATCTCCTCTGAACCTCGCCTGTTGCCATATTCTGTAGCTGTATTTCAAAGCCACTAAGACTCGATGCTAGTTGCTCTCCATTAGGCGAGAATGCGATCGCTGTGCAATGGGTTCCCCAAAGAGTTGGGTGGTGGGTTTCCCGACCCGTTGCCACATCCCATAGGCATATTCCACAGCATCCTAGCGCTAGCGTTCGGCCGTCAGGTGAAAATGTAATTGCGCCATCCCGATTGCGAGCCATTCTTAAGGTGAAAATCAATGGGGAGACCTGAAATGTATTCTGGCAAGTTCCTTTTGACGTATCCCATAGCTCCACTTCCCGGCTCAGAACAGTAGATAGTGCTAGTGTCTTGCCATCTGGGGAAAATACCATCTTCTCAATGGGTTTAGACCTTGCTGATCTCATTTTTAGTCCTGTTATATCTCCGGACATCCTCGGCTGCATGCCGAGATCCGCATCCCATAGTCGTGTTGCACCATCTTCTAATCCGACTGCCACCGTCCTACCGTCTGGCGAGAATGCAATCGCGCATATCCGCTCGCCATGACTTATATGAGTCTCTTGGTCTCTACCTGTTGCTATATCCAACACTCGTATATTTTCGGAAGGTACCTCATGTCCCAAAACTAGTTTTTTACCATCCAGTTGGAAAGCAATGGTAGTTATCGGTAAATGCCGATGCGTATACGTCGCCAACTTTCGAAAACAGGCACCAGTTTCTACATCCCATAAGCTCACTGTTGCGTTTTCGTGCCCTGATGCTATTGTCTTGGAATCTGGTGAGAACGCCAAACCACGAATCGGCGCACCTGTCTTATCTTCTTGGAATGCCCTTAAACACAAACATGTTGCAACATTCCACAACTCTATTGGGCCATCTGATGCTCCTTTTATCGCCAGCATCTGCCCATCTAGTGAGAACGTGGCGCGTGCTGAGCGTTCAAACCTCGGTAAAGTCTCCCACGTTATCGCTCTATTCAATCTTATGCCACCAGTATTGTCAAGCTGTAGCAACGGGGTTTTGGTGTCTAGTGATACAGTAACCAAACTCAGCGAATCCTCCAAGGAGCGGTATCCATGGGATAGAAACACGACTGATTCGCCGTCAGGAGCGAATGAAATCGCCAGCAGACTGTCAGCTATAAGCGTATGTTGGATCGCACCTGTTGCCGCATCCCATATTCGCATTATTTCTCTCTCACACCATGACGCTATCGCCTTGCCATCCATAGAAAAACAGACGGCCCTAACCGTGGCGACATGACCCTCGAGCGTTTGTAGGAGAGCATTGTTGGTTTGAATTACTCCGTTTATATGTTCAATATGTGGCAGACGTTCCTTCCATTGATGTTGATTCATGGCACTTGATGCCTGACTGAACACCAGTGCCGAGCCATATACCTGCAAGGGGGCGCGAGTAATAAGCGGACCGTTATTGATTATAAATTTCCCTGTGCTGTGTAGGAATTCCGACAGCTGAGAATCTGCGCCAAACTGTAGCTAATAGACTCACGTAAGATTCAGCGTCTATACCAGCGTACAGCTCTTCGGATGCATACCTCTCGCGCCATGTTTTGCAGAGAACGTAAAGCATTTGCAAGGCCGCCGAGCAGAATCATACTCTCTAACCAGCGGAGTACGTTATCTTTCAAGAACGACCATAACTTCCCCTGGAGTGCTAGTCTAGTTTCAGGTTTGGGGTTTGCACCATATGCATCGCAAAAATGGCCAATCCAGCAGAAGCAAGAGTATCTCATTGGTGCCAATGGGTTTGGTTCAGGTGCCCATGTATGTTCTGATCTAAATCCAACATCTGGGAGGCCGTAGATATTTCGTGGTAATGTCGAGATGGCCGTGATTGACTGCTCGAATATGTCTGCATTTCTTTGAGCAGCGTCGGACGGGAACGCCTCTGTTGATAGAAAGTCTTTTGCGGACTGATGTATAAAATATATGGTACCTTCGCGAATTGTGAGAAATGAGCCACACATAGTAACAAGCTTTATAATAGATTCGAAGCGTTCTGAAATCTCTTTTGGTAACCCAGCGAGAATTCCTAGTTCGTTTAGACTGAGCGGATAATATGCCGTAAAAATCGTCGCAAGTATCTTCCAGCAGAATTTTGCGTTTCCTCGCCGTTGATTCCGAATCTGGCCGATCATTCGTCTATAGACTGCTGTCAAGTCCGTTGGCATCTCCTTCACTACCTCCGTTACCTCCCAACTTTGAACATCTTCAAGCTCTTTCATCACGAGGGATACCCATAAAAACGTTCCGTTGGCTTTTCCCCTCAAAATATCACTGATCTCGTCTCGTTGGCCTTGATTATGCTGTACTGAACGTAGTCTTGATATTTTATGCTCGATATATATATCCACTGCATTGGATACCGTTTCTGCATTTGCTTTCAACTCGAGACTGAGTATTCCATTTTGTATAAAAGTCTCGAGTTTTTGTTGGATATTGAGGTTATTTCGACTAGATACAATCCATTTGACTCGAGGCAATGATGCGTATTTAGTAATAAATTCCAAAAGCTTAGCCGAGTCAGTCTCGCATTCGTCCAGTGCGTCGACGATAAGCACAACATTCACCACTTTTGGGTCGTGTAGAATGTTTAGAAGCATTTCAGACAAAGCTACCCAGGCATTTGCATCGATGAAGAGGTCTTTTCCTGCATGGTTATACCTCTCTTGAACATGCGAGATTAGCGAGCGCTCTTGGATAATGATGAGGTAAATAAGGCCACGCAAAACAGCAGTCGCGTTGTTGATGCGCGAATCAGTGCCCTGGCAGAAGAAATAGGACAGAAGCGTCCTAGTCGTCCTATTTATTGGCTTCGCCAGCTTCGTGCTTGGCGTCAGCTGGTCGATAATGGCACTTAGAAGCATTGTCTTGCCCTTTCCCGGGTCTCCTTTGATCCAAAGTAGTGTATTCTGTTCATCATCGCGCCACTGTTTGAAAGTCTCGTTCTCGAAAATCCAATTGGAGGACTCTTTTAGAAGTCCACCTTTTGTCTGTTGGATACGGGTCTTGTCGTCGCGGGGATCGGTCAGCCGCAGATCTTTCAGGCACTGGTCAGTTTGGTCTGCCGCCGGATTTTGCATATTATTCTGATTAATGGTGACATTATCTCCAAAACTATTGCTTGTAATATTGCGAAAGCTTGAGTCCATCGAATCCATTGTTGCAATGACTGTGGAATGCGAAGTGCGCAAATTCTAGCAGTTGAACTTGTTGGGTACGCAGCCTTGGATGCAAGCCGGTGATGGATGTATTGCCCAACCCCTCACTCACTCTGACATGGAATACGTACCAATCATACATTTCAAAGCTTTTAGGCCATTCAGCTGCTCTGCATTATCAAGGCTCCGATGGCGAATCAGAATTAAAACAGGCAATGGCCGCATGGCCATCTATACATGTATTCAGAACTCTGGGTACTATTATTGCTACATGTACTTTCGCCTACTTACTATGCTACTATCGCTACCTTGATCTACTATCTTCACTTTCATGTATAATTGCTACCGTCTTCTACTAACGCTATATTCCTATCGCATCGTCACTCTCCTCTACTGTAGCCATAGCCGCCAATCATTCGCTACCGAGGTACTGCAGGTATTGTCGCTATCTATACCCAAATTCGTGATAGGAGATGCTGTATATATACAAACATTCTCTCAGAAGATCTAAATATCTGCGCATAACTTCAACAAGAAGCATCCGTGGATGGGGGATCTAGGAGAGAAGCACCGACATCACAGGAAAACGCCGTAATATTGTTACATTCGCGCGGTGTAACTTGAAATGAAAACATCAAATTGATACAGAAGGAATAACCGTAAAATATGAAGCTTCAAGCATAACCTGCATCCTTTGCAATTCTATCCAACAGCCTATGCAGTCTCAAACCATCCTCAAAATCTGGAACACCCTTATCGCCGTGAGCATAAGCCTCAAACAAACGAGCCGTGTTCTGCCCCGGAAACTGCACGCCCTCAACATGTGCCGGCGTGCTCACTTGCCAATCAACAACCCTCGACTCCTTGTCCTCACCCGTCTTGATGCGAATTTCCCGCTCCGAGTGGCCCATCTGCAGCGCGCCGTTGAGGGTGAGCTCAATCTCGCCCTCGGTGCCAGAGATGGTCCATCGTAGGGTCTTGCCAACGAGCTCGCCTGGGCGGTTGTAGTTGACACTGGCGATGGCGCCGCTCTCGAGGACACCCTGGACGAACATGTGGTCTGGGGCAGTCTTGGGGAAGGCTGGGTCAACAATCTCGCCAGTC
Source organism: Trichoderma endophyticum (assembly GCA_035079535.1). Classification (NCBI taxonomy): domain Eukaryota; kingdom Fungi; phylum Ascomycota; class Sordariomycetes; order Hypocreales; family Hypocreaceae; genus Trichoderma; species Trichoderma endophyticum. The sequence goes on from JAPMIQ010000004.1 coordinate 1,049,115, forward strand.
TTTGTGTTGACGAGTTTCATGATAGGATACTGCTGGGAGAATGTCGCCTTGACAGTAGCAAAGTCACCCAACACATAGAGGAAGCTGTCAAAGACTGTTTGTTGTATTGTTAGCGTCTTTCATTGTACATCAAGAAAAGAAGACTTGGGGGCCTGTGTGAAGGGCTTACAGTGGCCAAATGCAATGTGGAACTCGTTGCCACCGCTCTTAAAGTCCAGGTAGTAAGCGGCATCTGCCATCCAAGTACCGGGAGGCCCGAAGAAAGGCGAATACTGAGCCTGTGTACTCGTCACCTTGCCAATAGCTCCGCTATCGATGAGCTCCTTGAACTTGATCAGCGCAGGGTCGAGGCGGAACTGCGAGCCAACAATCGTCTTGAGGTTTGCCTCCTTGGCCAGCTTGGTCAGCTCCTCGGCTTCTGCCGTGTTAGCTCCAAGAGGCCACTCGACGAAAATCTGCTTCTTGGCTAGGACGGCAGGCTTGGCCACCTTGTGGTGGTTAGTGACGATGATCGAGACAACTACCAGGTCGACGTTGGGATCGTTGGCAATATCTTCGGGGTTGCCGTATGCCTTTACGGTGGAGGGCAGCTTGTGGAAGTCGATGGATCTTTGAGCAGACTCGACAGAGGAGTTGCAGACAGCAACAATCTCGTAGTGAGGAGAAGGGACGAAAGAAGCCAGATGAGCGGCCACAGCCCAAGCTCCGGGACCAAGAGCAGGACCAGTGGCGCCGAGGCCGATGATGCCAACCTTGACAGGAGCCATTTTTAGTGATGTGTATGTATATGAAAGATGTTATTAAATCAAGTTGATGATGATAATGATGATGATGATGGCAATGATGGAAGTGATATTGATCCAATTCGACTCCTTTACATCACTCGAGGGTAGGCGGCACTATTTGTACTTGATCAACCTGATGGCTTTTTTCCCTCTCCCTATCTGTATCCATCGCATACGCACTTGGCCGCTCCGTTCTCCTACTCCTCCGTAACGCCAGAAACGAGCCCCGTGTCCGGTCCGTCTCGCATCCTCCTCCGGCACTCACATCGCATTATCAATAACACCATTCGGAACTCCGTTGTCACGAAACAAACGGCAGTAGTAAATTTGTCTCTTCGGATGAATAATCTACTCGACTCACACCCTCCCCAATAAGATCTTAATCTGGCGCCACCAGATCAAGTCAGCACTTCATTATTATTTGCTCTTCCATCGAGACCCCTTGCCGTCTCCACTCGAACTCCGGCCCGCTCCACCCAAACTCCGATGGCCAGAACCAGCTTCGGAGGCGCAATCGCCCGCGTCTTGACTAATACCAAGATCCTTCAGAGCATCCATCACCGGATTTCCTCTTCCTTTGCCGTGTATACCATTTTTTTCAACTAAGATACGGACATTCTAAATCTTGTCAAGAGAGGAGACATGCCCATATCCAGAAAGAAGACGTGTGTCCAGTGCCGCAAAGCAAAAGCCCGCTGCAGCCTGACCCTCCCGCGCTGCACGCGATGTATAGACAAGAGCCTCGCGTGCGACTATGCACGCATGGAGCCCTATTCCGTATTAACTCCTGCTTCTTCTGCTACTAATGCCAACACGCATCCCGGGGATCTGCGTGATGCAGCGGCGGATTTGCGGGTCCTCGCCGCCAGGAACGGACATCACAGCCACGGCCTTCCGGGCAACGTCCTGCTAGATTCGCTCGGCATGGTCTCATCGTCCTCGTCCATACCTCCTCTCTCATCCGCCGCGCCAATGACGATTCCTGGCCGCTCAGACTGGCCGCTGCTGCACGTTGATCTAGGCCCTGATGCCGGTCTCGACACTTCCGCAATGCCTCCGATTGAGCCCTGCCAAAACGTCTTCGGTTTCCTCAACAGCATGACCATGCCGGGCCATGCAGCTCCTGAAGGTGTTGTCCAAGATGAAGATACTCGTCTGCGGAATCCCATCACCGGCTCCGGCACGCAGTCCGACTTTCTCATGCATGACGTGAGGTCCCGGATTCTTACCAAGCGCCGCGGTCTCAATGCTACTACGGTGCTTTCCACGAGGGCGATCCTTGGCCAGGTGTGCGCGTATCCTGCCATGATGGTCAAGGGACCTATTCTTCCTCCATTTATTCATAGCCGGTGCAGTTTAGATGATAGCCTGACCCATGATTGCGCAAAGGCTCAGAAGCACAACTGTTTAAGGAGGACGTTGAGTATATGTGCTTCCCTGGTGGGAATGTGGTTGGACAAGACCCCGGTCAACAGTCCGTTTGTGTGGGAGACGATATATAATGAAGTTGCCAGGCTGCAAAAGGAGGTGATTATATCACGGCCCATACTATACATACATTAAAATAATGGTGCCGGAAGAGACTGACATATTCTTTTAGCACGAGGCATACGATTCTGAAACATTACTTGAGGCAGTCCAAGCATTGACAGTATACCTGTTACTTCAAGCACAGGATACAGAGACTCTAGCAAAGAACGATGTCAAATTCCTCCTTATCACAATAGGCGTACGCTCATCCTTTCATACGAACCAAACCCATCATCACCAATATTAACACCCAAACATAGGAAATTGGCCAAAAGATGCATACAACACTCGGATACAACACCGTCTTAGACACCATCGAAACCCCTTTCTGCCGTTCAACCTGGGTTCTCTATGAAAGCTCACGAAGGTGCTTCCCCCCTTCACTCTTCATCCCCCATCAACGCGCATGCTAATCTTCACCCAACAGAACACTATCCCTCCTCTACGTCGTTGAAATGTTCCTCGAAGTCACCCTCCGCCAACACGAAGCCCGCTGCTGCCAATCCTTCGCCAACGCGCCCCTCCCCTGCACCCGCGAGCTCTGGGAAGTCCCCTCCACCTACGAGTGGAGCAAGCGGTACGCCGCGTTCCTCCGCGGCAGGGCCGTCGACAAGATCCTCACCTTGGCAGACTACAAGCTGTCGCACCAGCTGTCAGCCGAGGAGCTCGTCAGTGGCACCGGAACGGGGGAAGGTGGTGGGAGTATAACTCAGGATGTTATTAGGTGGTGCGAGGGCTTGGATCAGTTTGGGACGTTGATTTCGTTGGCGGCGACGCTGGTCAAGTATGAAAATGGGCCGTCGATAATAGGGAGTCATGTGTATAATAAGATTGCATAGAAGATGAGGGTCGGTTAGAATAGTTCGCAGCGATACCCTTTCTGGGGAGCGGTCTCGAAGGTAATGATTAATGATAAGAAAACCAGTCGTAATATTCATAAACTCTAAAATATGCCATGGTTTTAGGTAGGAATCCATCACTCCATCATGGTATCTTCATCATGTCCCTGCACCTCCTGAATAGCGCCCGCCTCCAACAATGACCCAGTAGCAGGAACGGCGTGTCTCGGCCAAACTCTCTTATACAAACTAATGCCAACAGAATCTTGAGGGTTAATCCGTCCATCAAATGTCGCCTTGAAGTAACCGTGAGTTCCAAGAGGCTCCTTGATGAAACCACTGCGTCCGCGCTTGGTCCACAGCGGCATCGCCTTGAACCACTCCACATCCTCGCGGTTGAAGAACATGTATCGGATGGTGACGATCTTCTTGTGGATGTGGTATGGGTGGCCTGCCAGGATGACACGCTTAGCGACAACGCGAGTTGTTGAGGGCGGGAGGGCTGTGCCTGTGGCAATCAATGACATGCCACCGGCCGAGGTATCTTCCTCAGCACCCTCACTAGGAGCTGTTCGCTTGAAGAACAGCACTGGAACAGCACCCCAGGTGATTGGTCCCATGAAGGTGGCAATGGCCGACTGACCGGGGTGGAGGTATCGGCAGTACTTGTGCACATCATTTGGCGTTGAGCCAGACTGCGAAAAGAGAGGCTTGATAACCATGCGCCGAGCACCACACTGGGCAATCAGCTCCTCCTTTGACTTAATGGAAGAAGTCTGGTCAGAGCTGAGGTTGATCAGGTAGTTGACAGCAGTCTTCTTGTTCTCGTGCCGCAGCAGGGAAACAAGGGTGACTGGGGAGCTGGGCTTGTAGGAGTTGGCCGCAGCAGCAGGCATGCCCTTGATGTAGATGTGCACGCGAGTGCCAGGCTGAACTCCTCCAACCAAAGCCTCACGGGTAGCCCTTGATCGCGAGGCGTTGTAGTCGGGAACCTGCAGAAGGCGACGCCATTCCTCCGGCTCATGTGCTCGATCCTCGTCCTCTTGCCAGGGGCTGGTTCGGAGACTCTTCAGACCACGATATCTGGCTAATCTTTCTCTGGCCAAAACATTGGGGTGAAGTTCAATCTCATCGGGGAACTCTTTGTCATCCTCCACCTCGTCTCGCTTCCGTGCTCGGAACTGCTCCAGCTGTGCGGCATCCTCTTCCTCATCCGGCTCCATCATCTCAGATTGAGGGTACTCCGAAGGACCAGCCTCCGTAGGCTCTGGCTGGGCGAAACCCTCCATACCATCTTCAGGTCTCGCTTCCTCCTCTTCCTCGTTTTCATCATCCATCTCCATATCTTCCATATCAGAGCCCGAGTCTGACACATCATCCAGGTACCAAGCGGACTGGTACTTTGAGGTTCCCTTGGGAACTTTCTTGGTCCCAGCTGTCGCCTCATCTTCCTCATCTGAGAAGTAGTGGTGCTCATCTAGCAATACGCCCTTCTTTTCTGAAGGCGCAACTGACATGGCGGCATCATCTTCGGCATCCATCATGACGTCTTCGGGGGCAAGGTCGTTCAAGTCATCACGGTCGTCAGAAGGCTCTTCAAGAACTTTCTCTTCCTCAGCCTCCATTGTTACCTCCTCACCCTTCTTCTTGGTGTGTTTGGGAAGAGGAGCAGCGACAATTTTTTCGATTTGATAGGTACCCCAGTCGCCAACCTGAATAAGTCGATCCGCCTTCAGGCCTTTACCTCTGACCACTCCGGTAATGACTGTAGAATCCGAGTCGTTTGAGGCAAACTTGATGTCTTCGGCCAGCATCCAGCTTCTCTCATCCCTCCACCTGATGCCCTTGGGGGTTGTGCTGCACAGAGATCGCATGAGGTTGGCACAGTCCTGTCTATTATCGACACTGTAGAGTTTCTCCTGCTCGGGATGGAAATGCGTAATGAAGGACTTGAGAGAGCCCATGATACCAGGCCTCTGCTTCGCAGGTTCAATCTTGTCGAGACCCTGAACCATTGTGAACAATGTTGTCAGGCCCTGGCTCTCGACGCTTCGAAGAATGAGTTCTCCTAGTTGGTCAACCTCAACAGAGGCAGAGAGGACGAGGACGACGAAATCGGCGGCGCTGGCGGCGTCCAAGCAGGCAGTGAGGTCTCGCTCGAGGGCAACATATTGCAGCTTCTGCTTGAAACGATCAATCGGCACCTGGAAGTTGCTGCTGCTGAGGTCGGTTTCGATATCGAGGCTGCTGTTGAGCGACTGAATAGCTGCCTTGGCGTTGCCATCAGAACACAAGGGGATAACCGCAACAATTCTTGGGGCAGCGTCTTTTCCGGAAAAGATGGAAGTCTCCTTCAGGTGCTCCTTGTGCTTGATAAGACGAGTCTGCTTCGCCTGGTTCCGTCGGTCGAATTTGGACATGACTTGCTGGTGGGGAGTCTTGCGCGATCCTTTTTCGTTGGGGACTCGGCCTAGATGTCTCAATGTCAGGAATATATTCATCTTGGAATTATGCTTCGCACAAATGCGCAATCGAACCTTTTGCGCGATCCCTCAGCTCATGCTTAGAGGCAGCCTTTGATTTAAACGGCTTGTTGGTGACTTTCGTCGTGGGCCGGTGCGAGTGCACGGCAGCAGACATTTTCCCGTCGCCACCAGCCTTGAACCGAAATGGTAAAGATGCCAGTTTGCAAGTCGTGAGATCAATTTCCGTTCTCTCAAAACTGAGGCCCTGGATATTTTGTATTTGCACTGGGCGCAAGACAATGCAGAATCGCTGCGATGGTGGGGTTTTCGGTTATCAAGAATTTTTTGTTGTGGCACATTATCGATAAGCGCGGTGGGCCGGCAGATCAAGGCTCTGCCAATGGCGGCGCTGCGATAGGCTGCGCCAATGCCTGGGCGGTGGAAATTTTGTCTGCTGCAACTTTGATACCAATTGTTTTCTGCGAGTCGCTCAGCGTCCGATTCTCGAGTTTACGAAAATCGCCAGAAATTCTACACCGGCGCAATGAGTGCGGACACAGACGTCAAGAGAGCGCCCACAGCGCCAACAGCGCGGAAAAGCGAGGCAATCATCACTCAGAAGCCTCGGACAGACATTGCAACCCGCGCCGAGAGAGAAAAGGCCCGACGGATGCGAGAAGCAAACCAAGCCTACGGCCGAGGCAAAGGGATCAACACCAAGCAGATCAAGGACAAGAAGCTGCGAAGAAATCTAAAAGAGCTAGAGAACAAATATCAGAATGCGACGCTCAAAGCAAAGGATGCCGAGATCCTGTTGGAGAACACGCCCGGATTCCTCGAGGCCGAAGGAGAGCTGGAACGAACCTACAATGTCAAGCAAGGCGAGATTGTGGCCAATGTTGCAGTCGAGACGGCGCAGAAGCGATTCGAACTCAACCTAGACCAGTTGGGACCTTATGTATGCGACTATTCAAGAAACGGACGAGAGCTGCTCATCGGTGGCCGAAAGGGCCATGTCGCGACAATGGACTGGCGAGAAGGCAAGCTGGGATGCGAGATTCAATTGGGGGAGACAGTCAGAGACGTAAAGTGGCTGCACAACAACCAATTCTTCGCGGTGGCGCAGAAGAAATACGTCTACATCTACGACCGCAACGGTGTCGAGCTGCATTGTCTGCGGAAACACTCCGAGGTCACACATATGGAGTTTCTCCCATACCACTTTCTCTTGGCCACAATGGTAGGACTTCTACATGCCTCAAATGTCAAATTGTACGACTTGCTAACACGATTGACTAGAACACTGGTGGTGTTCTGAAATATCAAGATACCTCAACCGGCCAAGTCGTCGCCGAGATCCCATCACGCCTCGGCCCTCCCACCGCATTCACCCACAACCCCTACAACGCCATCATACACGCCGGACACCAGAACGGCACAGTCACTCTATGGTCACCAAACTCAGCCGAACCAGTCGTCAAGCTATTAGCACACCGGGGCCCCGTACGGTCCGTTGCCGTCGATCGAGAGGGCCGATACATGGTCTCCGCAGGACAAGATGCGCGCATGGCAATCTGGGACATTCGAATGTTCAAAGAAGTCAACACCTACTCGACATACACACCCGCGTCCTCCGTCGCCATCTCAGACACAGGCCTCACGGCCGTCGGCTGGGGCACCTCGACGACCATCTGGAAGGGCCTCTTCAACAAGAACGCCGCCGAGCAGGAGCGCGTACGGCACCCGTACATGAAATGGGGCCGCGAAGGTAAAGCCGTCGAGCGCGTCCGCTGGTGCCCCTTCGAAGACGTCCTCGGCATCAGCCACGACAAGGGCTTCTCGTCCATCATCGTCCCCGGCGCCGGCGAGGCCAACTTTGACGCCTTCGAGGCCAACCCCTTCGAGACCGCCAAGCAGCGCCAGGAGACCGAGGTCAAGGGCCTGCTCAACAAGCTCTCGCCCGAGATGATTGCCCTCGACCCCAACTTCATCGGCAACATCGACCTGCGGTCCGACGCCCAGCGCAAGGCCGAGAAGGACCTCGACGCCAAGCCCGTCGACGTCGCGGAGGAGATTCGCAACCGGGCGAGGGGAAAGAATGGCGCGCTGAAGAAGTATCTGCGCAAGCAGCGCAAGAGGAACATTATCGACGAGAAGAGGCTGCGGGTGGACGAGCTGTGGAAGGAGCAGCAGAAGAAGAACGACAAGAAGCGCAAGGAGGTGGAAGAGGACCTGGGGCCGGCCTTGTCACGGTTTGCCAAGAAGGAGTAATGTATGGAATAGTGACAGGTACATATCAAAACGCATATACTAATACCCATAGCATGACCGATACCACCTTGTCCTGATACGTAGCAGTGCTTCTGAGGTTGTGGTGATGGGTGTCCATCTGGCTGTCGTATTGTTAAAAAAGCATCAAAACGTCCATTTCTATATTTTTTCTGTTCCCAATGTGCCATTTTATAAACTCGCTCATGTCCCATACAAGCAGCATAGCATCCTACTCTAGCCCAAATGCGAGCCATCACCTAGACGCCGTCCATTCAGCCAGCCTACATAGGCTTACCCCAACGAATGGTATTATAGTATCAACCTTGATCCCCCCGTTGACCTCCTCACAGCAGCTTAAGGTCTCCCGTCACCTTGTCCACCAAGCTCTTTGGCCCCGGCCCAACGCCCAGAACCGTCATGCTGCCCGCCTCAATCTGCGTCCGTCCAGCATCCTGGATAACCTCGGCCGTGAGTCCCATAGCACGGGCCTTGCCTCGCAATTCCAGCATCTCAGCCTGGCCCTTGATCTGTACGGCAATCTTGGCCTGACCGAACCGTTCCCATCGAGCGAGCACCTTGCGTTCGGCAGAGGCCGGGTCGGCACGAGCGAGGGCCTTGTAGCAGGCAAGTGTAGCATGTGAGCATTGAGCAGCGATTTTGCCTATTTGTTCAATTCCAGTTAGTTCTCTTCGTCAACTGCAAGCATCCTACATCCAAGGAGGGAGACCAAAACAAACCCTTTGTCATGCCCAGATCCGTCCGCACAACCAGCACCAGCTTACACTCCTCACTACTCTCCAACATCATGTTCTTCTTCTCCGCAACGCCCGTATCCTCGAGTTTGAGGCCCTGTCTCCGATCCGCATCGAAACCATTGGCCCAATTCGGCGCATGGTCCAACAATGTGTCGTCCTCGTCCACGTCGCTCTCCTCGCTCTCGACCGGGTCGTTGAGGTATCTCCGGCGCTCCTCCGCCAGGGCGGGCGAGATGAGGTACCCTCTTGCGGTGTACATGCCAAACATGTAGCCGGTGATGAGGCTGGCGAGGGCAGTGGTGAGGATGACGCCCGTCTGCTGGGCCTGTTCATGGGAAGCCATGGCGCCTGATGTTTCGATTTATTCGGTGGCTGATGCGATGTAATCGAGGATTGAGTGTTAGAGGGGAATAATAAGTAATTGGGAGCGTAAGTGCGAGGCAGAATGTGAGGCGGTGATGGTGATGGTGATGCTCAGGAGAAGTTGTAAGAAGAAACAATTGATGCGTCATGTATCGAAAGCTTCCAGTCGCAGCAGCAGAAAAAAGCACATGCCCCGCCTCACTATCAATGCCCTGTAACTCATCGGATTCCGGCGATCTGCCCGCCCTGAAGAACCCCCTCCAACCCCCACCCTCAGCCCGCTAAACCCGAACTTCGAACCGCTAAAATTCGCTGCCGTATCAGTGCGAGTGAGTAATACGGCATGGAACACTCCCAGCTTGGTATAAACCCATTCACAACTCCCACAACCTCATCTTATCAACACCAGCACTAACAATCTCGCATCACCAAAAGCCTCACTCAATGGCAGACAAAAAGGCCCTCATCGTGGCCCTCTCCGGCTGCTCGTCCAGCGGCAAGACAACCCTCGCACGCCTCCTCCGCGACATCTTCCCCAGCACCTTTATCCTGCACGAAGATGACTTTTACAGGCCCGAGACTGAGTGAGTGAAAGATCCTCTCACAACTCCTTGAGTAAAAAAACTCCAAGCCTTAACTAACAATGCCAAATATTCAAGACTCCCCATGAAAGAAGGCCTCCTCGACTGGGACTGTCCTGAATCCATTGACATCCCCGCCATGGCTGACGCTCTCTCTTATATCCGCCAACACGCCGCTTTTCCCGTAACTCACTCATCCCTCCCTCCCTCCCTCTCCTCCCATCATCTCAAACCACAGAGATCATTAATTCACTAACTCATTCACAGCCAACCCTCGACTCCTACCAAGACAAAAACTCCGTCGGCCAATGCCCCGTCCCAGACACCACAATCTCCGCCCTCAAATCCAAAGTAACCTCCCACCTCTCCGCAACCAACCACCCCCTAACCACCTCCGCCCTGCATCTCTGCTTCCTAGACGGCTTCCTCCTCTACCCCCCTTCCATGGCAGCCATCCAGCCCCATCTCGACGTAAAAGTCTTCCTGCGAGCTTCTTACCAGCAGGCCAAAGCCCGTCGTGAGGCTAGGGACGGATACGTCACGCTCGAGGGCTTCTGGGCTGATCCCCCTGGCTACGTCGACAAGATCGTCTGGCCAAACTACGTGGCTGAGCATTCTTGGATGTTTGAGGATGGGGATGTGGAGGGAAAGTACAAGACTGATGTGCTTGAGCGGGAAACAATCAGAGTGCCGGATGGAGGGCCCTTGGATGGCGACATGGATACGATTTTGGCATGGTTGGTAGATCTGATACTAGAAGAGTTGGACAAGCATGCTTAGAATAATAGACGAGAATAAAAAGTGTTTCTCTGTTCATTCTTGTATTGTGTCTGAAAAAAAAAATGGCTCAAAGGCCCGAGCACCGCTCTAGAAGTGAAACACAGTCTGATCTATCAAACTCTTTCATCAAAAACGAATCCCAAAAATCCCAACACGGAGACTGACAAAATCTGCGTCTCTCAATGCCTTTTATATATCCCAAACCACGCAATGCTCATTCAACATCATTCACGCAGTGTCGTCAAAAACATCATCATCATCATCATCATCAATCACTCACCCATCTCAACATCCCCCTCCCCATTCCTCTTCTCCCGCTCCAAAATCTTCATCGCCTCCGTCGCAGCCTTCGTCTTCACCTCCTCCTTATTGATCCCTCCCCGAACTGCCACCACCTCCCTCTTCCCAACAAGGACCTTGCAAAAGAACTCCTTCTCAGCCGCATTCTGGTCGCTCTCCCTCATATCAAGCTCATACGTGACCGTCTCCGTATTCGCCCACTTGCCCAGCTCCTCCTTAGGATGCTGCACATGGACTTCATCTCGAAGCAACCTGTCCAAGTATTTCAAAAGCCCAAACCGATCAGTAATGGCCCTGCACTCATCCATCGACCCGGAGTCAACCCACACGGCGCCGAGAATCGCCTCAAACACATCAGAGAAAAACTTTTTTGGATTCAGCGCAGCTAGGAGCGCCCAGGGGTAATGCATTCCATTCTCCATAGCGTCAAGAATCTCCTCTCTCAAGGTCGCATGTCGCTTCATCGTTTCCTTGCGCTCAACCACAATAGGCTCCGAGTTTTGTCGCATATAACTCCACAAATAAGAAGTTGTCTCTACGGTTTTCACATTGCCGTCTTCTCCCACGGTAGGTTCTGTCGACTTCAAGCCGTGCTCCATGGTCATAAAGGCCAGGAAGTCGCCATTCACCATGCCCGTCTTGAGTGTATGCATCCTGAAATGGGGTAATTCCGGCTTGACATCAAACACCTTCGTTACAATGATGTTGTCTAAAATGGCATCTCCAATGAATTCGAGTCTTTCGAAAGATCGCTTGCCCATTTCTGCCGCAAATGAAGCATGCGTCAAAGCCTCGATCAAAAGGGCTTTTTTCTGAAACGAGTATCCAATCAACCTCTCTACAGGCTCCAAGGTCGGAGGAAGCGGTTCGCCATCTGGCACTCTGTCGAACATAATGTGCCTATCTTCCTCCACACTTGTCCAATTGGTTTCAGGGAGAAACGTGGAGAGGCATTTGACCGCTTTGTGAAGGCCTCCTTTGAGGCCGCCATCGAGGCTTCCGTCTATATATGAGACTCCTATGAGTGCCTCAACCATGTCTGCGAGTGTCTTTGTCGATACTTTTCTATTCGCTATAGCCTCGGTTTCTTCTTCCTGAAGAATTGCGTCCAAGTATAGTGGACGCCATTTTTGGCCCGTAAAGGGCTTGGTAATGAGGAATCTAGGCAGTCTATAATTAATGGCCGTCTTGTAGAGTCTAGAGTTGGAAATGAGCCTGTCCCGCTTGTGCGAGAGGTAGCCCTCGGGGTAATCGGGATCTAAGTAGCATCAGTATGGTCAGCAGAAGATCTAAACAAAGGTTGTATATGCATGCAGCAATGATCACTTACACTGAGCAGCGACACGAATGCAGGTGAAGAACTTGAGTATAGAATCGCCCAAAAACTCCACTCTCTCGTAATTCACCGGTTCAGCAGCACTTCGCGCGCTTAGAGCCTCCCTGACCAGCTCCAGATTCTTGATATCAACATCCCAGAGAACAGTTTTGGCCAGCTCCTTGGCCATGATCATGACGCCGAGCTCGTGGATGATGGTAGGAATCATCATGCCAAACTGCGCATGCTTCGCCGGGATCGTGTCGACCGTCGCCCATTGCGATGGATACACTCGCGAATATGGCCTGCTGCTCGCCTGCTCCTTGGTAGGGTCTCCGTGAAGGCGGTGCAAGAAATCCGTTCTCCGCGTCCACTTGTTGAGCACGAGATAGGGGACGTCTTCCGGTGCCTTTTCGTATTCGTAGAATGCATGTTGCACTTGGGTTATGGCGGGTTTGAATCCAACGGTATCCTTGTATGTGTAAGGAGACTTTGTATTATCTCGGATGAGGTACTGGCCCTCTTTTACGCCCTCCTTTTCCGGATCGTATGTCATCTCGCCGATTTGATGCATCGACAAGGATTCTCCCTTTGCCCAAACCCGGATAACGTGCTCAACTGGCTCAATTGGCCACCGATGTCCAAAATGGAGCGCCAGCAGAGTGGACGTCTGATCTGGAAGATCCGTAATTTTGTCATGCGGGACGGGAGTTCCAGCAGAAAGCCGCAGCTCCATCTTGTGACTGCGGTCGAGATACATTTGCAGAGGCTGGGGCTGGTTAATCTGGACGGGCAGCAAAACCTCATACTCGCTCGCCACTTGTCCATCCTCGTCAATGCAAGTCAGAGAGTAGAGCCACTTGTCACTAGATTCGTTGCGCCACTCCTTAGCAACGTGGTGCCATGGCTTCATAATCGGCTCAACGAGCACTTCAGACGCTCGAGCATCGATGCTGCCCATGTCGCTGGCCTTGAAGGGCTGTAGATTATCATTCACTAACTCGGCATCAAACAGAGCGCGATAGGCCTGGTAAGCCGCATCCTTTGTAGCATTCTTCTCGGATTGCCACGCAGACGCACTGCTATGCTTCCTCAGACTCGTTGGTAAGTACGGTGGAAGCAGCACGGTGCAACGCAGGTCCTTGGAATCAGGCTCTTGATGGATGATGTAGTCTGGCCGGCTGTCGACAAATTCACCCGGAGACAAGACTCTGCAGAAATGCTCAAGATGAGCCTTAGCATTGTCAAAGTCGAGCCTCGCTTTAGTGGACGGCACAATGAAGAAGATGTCGGCCGGGTTTTCTGAGGCCTCCTCCAACTGACTGAGTTCGCGGAACTCTCTTTGCTCGTCGTCAAACAGTTTCTTTATCTCTTCTTCTTTCTCTTCCCACTTCCGAAGAGCGGGATTGGCCTGTTCAAAGAAAATGACGAGTCTTGAGTCCTTCTTCCGAGCCCTACCACGTCGTTGAATAAACGACTTTGAAGTCGTCGGGGTATCAAAGCAGATGACAAGGTTGCAAGCAGGCACATCAATGCCCTCTTCCAAAACTGACGTTGCAATGAGGAGGTTAATCTTGCCCTGGCGAAAGCTCAGCAGATCCTTATAATCGGCCTTGTCGCCAAATTCATATACGGCCTTGCGTCGTGTAGCATAGGCCGAGGTTCCAACCATGGTCCCGATTTTGTATTTGGCCCTGATGGCCTGGTTTATAGACAGGATCTCGTAGAGCATCGTCACCATGACGCGCTCCTCGACAAATATGATGCCCACGTTGTGTTCTTGTGTGGATAGAAGCTCGGACAAGAGTCGGCCTACTTTGTCGGAAATGTCATCAAATGTCTGCGGCGTCTCGGGAGGACGTTGGACTTTGACTCGATGATAGACTTGGGCCAAGTACTTCTTTTCCGCATCCATCCACCACTGGTTGGCGAGGTCATGATCTCCTTCCACTTTGTTCAGATGGGCTGATATGGCCTTCCAGATGTAGAGATCAGCAGCCCAGGGGCCAAGCTGTTTGCATATCTCTTTTGACCGGGAGCAGAATGACTTCATCTGGTTCTGCGTGTAGGTGTCGTACTTTTCAATGGCCTCGGCCAGCTTACGCATGTTCTTATCCGTGGGGTCACGTCGTAGCTGATGTATGTAGGGGTCTTCTCTTATGTCTAGATCAAGATATACTTGATTCAGGACGCGCATTGTGGGAGTCATATCTTCTGGGCCATCTGGGCGAGGATTGTAGATGACGTGCGATATGGTCGGTCTTTTGACACATTTGAGAAGCTCGTCGCGGTGGAGAGTGGGCGAGATGCATCTTGCATCCAGCAGTATCTCCAGAGCCTCAAGGCCCTCTTTCTCAGACTGGATACTTGGAGTTGCTGTCAAGCCCAAGATGGATGGAACACTTTGGCCAGTTTGCTTGCGTGGATGGTAGTGATTCGTCATGACCTTGCCGCCAGGATTTTTGCCAACGCAGTTGTGGGCTATATGAATCAAGGAGGCAGTGTCAGCAGTTGGAATTATATCTCAAATATTTTTTTTTCTATATGTGCGTGCAGCATAAAATCTCACCTTCGTCAAATACAATCAGCGCCAGATGATTCATGGTAATATACGCATGGTCAAGAGCATCTAGCAAGATCTGAGGCGTCGATATGACAACTCGGGCTGTATCCAAGAGGGTACTCCAGATATCCGGGCCCCAAGCATTGATATTGGACGCCCCAGCCAGCATCATCATAGACACGGTAGGGATGTGCAGCTTGAGCACGCCATGTTGCTGAGAACACAGCGAGATCGTTGGCGCGATAAACCATATGATCTATTAACGAGGAGCTTCCGTTAGTGCTTCCTTCGTGTCCGTTTACAAGGGGCGGCTCACCTGTTTCGGATCACAGGTTTCTAGTTCTTTTTTGATACGAAGAATAGCCCTAAGAAAAATCCCAGGTCAGCATGAGCCTGCAGTACAAAGCAAGGGATGCCGATGATAGCCTCATGGACATGCTGACGCCACACAAAGGGGGGGTATGCGACTTACACCTGAGTTTTGCCACTTCCTGTATCCATCTACACGATACACACACCCCTTTGGTCAATGGACATTGTCTCAGGCCAAACAATAGCATCAAAAGGGAGGCAAAAAACATACAGCCACAATCACATTTCGCTCGAGGCTCTGCTCGAGCATCTCAATCTGATACGCTCTAGACGCCATTATTCCTGTCTGCTCGCCATCTTCACCCAGTGGTGCTGCCTGGGAGCCTGAGGACACGCCATCTGGAGCGGACGGAGGCTCCCTGATATCAAATCCGGGGCCGGGAGCCTCGTCCATGGCAACGCCATCCCCAGCATCAGCAGCAGCATCAGCAGCCTCCGTGTTAGTGCCCGCCCACCTCTCGACGCTCGGGCTAGTCACCTCGGGATCCAGGGGTGCCAGCGAGGCCCCAGAAGAGCTCGACGACCTGGACACGGCGGCCCATTGTGCTTGTGCTCGTGCTTGTGCTTGGGCGTCTGCGTCTGCGTCTGCGTCTGCGTCCGCGTCTGGATCTGGATTTGGACAGGACCGCCGCAGCACGTCACCAGGCGACAGGCCCGGAGCAGATCCCGGAGCAGGGCTCGAGCTGCCGGATTGCACGCCAGCCGCCGCTAGTTCCCCAGTCACCCGCCACATGGGACGGCGGTAGTTTGGCGCTCCCGCTGCGGCCCTGGAAGTGTGACTCAGGCAGCGAGCCCAGGATGGCAGCCTGACGTGTCTGGCAGACGCAAAGGCGGAGCCGTACAAAAGGCGGTCTCGCCGCTGGGGCTGGGATGATGGGAAGGGGAAACGGCCGCTTGTCCTTGATCTCGTCCTCGACAGGATCCCGGCTCGACGGCGGCGACGCTGGTTGCGGGGTTGCCTCGGGTTCGACCTCGACCTCGACTCGGACGGGGCAGAAGCAGAAGCAGAAGCAGATGGGGCTGCTGGATACGGTAATGGAGATGGACTCATGCCAGCCCTTGCAAAGGACGGGATTTTCGTATGACTGGGACTGGAGTCTGGAGCTAAGACTTTAGCCAGGGCTGCTGGTAAAGGTAAGCTTAATTAGCATCGATGGGCCCCAAAAGCAGAAGCAGAGAGACGCGGCGTCAACAGCTGAGGCGTCACGGTTCGTGGTTGCAAGCAGCTTGTCCCGCAAGTGGGACACAGCGCCGCTCTGTCCTGCTGTTGGCTGCTGGCCTCTTTTCCCGACAGTCGGCACAAAGGTGTAAGAGGAGGAGACGCAATTGGGTGACGTGGGGGAGTCGATGAGTGTGTCTCCTTTGGGGGTAACATGACGACGTCGAATCAGCTTCAAGGACTTTTGGTCGTAGCAGACGAACAAAATGTTACCAAAATTCGGTTTCGATGATTGCAAATACTACTAGTAAATCACGATCTGCTTTCAAATTCTCTTTACAAAGGTGCACACATCACAGTCACATAGGGTAGGGACGCTTAGACGGTGGGACAAGAAGCCACGCAAGGCTTCGCATCTAAGTTCAAGTTTTCTTGCAAGTCCGATACTTGATAATACATACCTCCGAGAGCATACGACTCAACTTACGTTGCTCAGGTTCACAAAACCTCTCAATCATTTGCCCAGCTAAAAACCACTCATTCATTTCGGGACAAAATACTAGTGCTTAATAGTAACATGGCAATATACAGTACGAGCTCAGATAAAATCTCAATCGCTTCGGATCAAGCATGCCGATACTTCGGAGAGTTTAGGGAACGCACACCCACATTCAATCATGATGGCTGCGGTTCATACTCTTAGTCAACATTTACAAAATAATTCTAGCACTGCAAAACCAAATACAGGTTTAGGTTCCCTGTTCTTACTCCTACTATGCTTGTCTCAGCCCCACGAGCGCTGCTTGCTTCCCAACTCGGCAATTTGTCTCTCATTGGCAAGTATACGAAATAGACAAGGGTGGCCCTCATGAGGCTTCAATTACCCGGCAAACGCGTTATGGTCACAAGGGCACGGCAAACTTTGCGATAATTATTTCCAAAGGCTCCACGGAACCAACGGAGGAATTGGTCTGGAAGGATTCGGCTAGGCATCTAAGTATAATTCGAAGCGTGTACTATTTCGGTGCTTGCCGCCTATCAAGGTTCACGGCGATCATCATGACCGAATAGACGTCCACTGCAATGATTGATTGTGCCGGAGCCTAAAAGATGAAACCTGCAACCAACGAATGCAATCTCGGCCGAATTGACAAGGCACCGACAATGACTTGAATTGGCATAGCAAACGTGTTGTTTTTAGCTCGTTTAAAACAAGGAAACAAGAAACAAGAAATCAAAAAGTGCTGCCTTGCATGTACTGTAATATCAGCTCGCCGTAATCAAAACCTTCAAGATGCCCCGATATGACAAGCCACACACCGGCATTTCCCACACAACACAGATCGGGACTTGGTTTCGACCCACCATCGCGGATCTCGCTGGACGGTCAAGTCCGCACAAGGAACTTTTGTCCAATTTCCCATTTACACCTTGGGAGTCATACATACATATGAAGAGTCACAAGAAAGTGTGATGTGGCTTAGACGTTGCTAGTTTGAACACTTACATCCACGTTAATTTGTGCACGATGGAGTTCGTTTCAAAAGGGAAGCGTATCCTCAAACAGGAGCGTATTCTTGCCCCCAATAAGTCCCAAAACGAACAAACCGGCCCCAGAAAAAACATCGGGGTAAGCCCGATGCTGGAACACTAGCACACTTAAACTTACACGGTTGCCGTTGAAAAAGAGGGCAGATGACTTGCCATGCTTATTTGCCTCACGACAGAGGGAAATTACAAAGTAGGATCGAGATGCCACAAAGAGCAAAGAACGAGAACGATCAGCTCCCGTGAATAAATTTCGCAAAAGAGTCATCAGTCACGCAGCGGCATGAACCCGCCAGCTCTTGAAGGTGTCCAATTGGATTTGAGCCGTTAATCTGCGTGAAGGAGGATCCATGTGACCGTTCAGCCCGCGTACTTCCGGCGATGGCATCAAGTTCCTGCTAGGTTGCCAAACTCTCTGCATGATAGAAACCAAGAAAAGTCAAAAAAATCTGTCCTTTTGAATTCGAAAAGTGTCCTTTTGTACGGAGTAGAGACAAAATGCATGCATGCTTGCAGTGGTGTTGTGCAGTAGTGACTGCATGCAGTACTAGGCAGCCTGATAGCCTATCGGGATTTCTGTCACTTGGAAGCCCAGGATTTTTTGTAGTGCCCAAAACAACCAATTGAACTTCAACGCCATCGCCAACATCCAAACCAGCCTGTCCAATTGCCATTGCCATGTAATCCGCGTATTCCGATGGATCTTTTCGCAACAGGCTTCAATGCCTGGAACCAGCTTTCCATAGAGCAAAAGATCCTCACAGACGAACCTCATGACCTTTTCACCTTTACAAAAGTTCTTTCAGCAACAGCCATTGAACGGCCAGTCTCGCGCCTCACTTACACGATTAGTATATTCATCTCCATCAAATAACATATCATATCATCCCATCCCAACCACTTAACGCCAAGAAATCACATAATCCCCCAAACCCTCCGATTCGGAAACCCAAAAATCCCCCCAATACTGACAAAAGGCCCTTTCTGCAGTTCGACGAGATGGGCGCCTCATCACCGCCGGCCTCGCCCCCGAGCCTCAACATCTCGAGATGCTCTACACGTCAGCCGAAGACGCCTCCGGCCAAATCCTAACCATCGCCCAAGACAAAAACACCCATAACAGCAACAACTTGGTCAAGCATTCGTCACTATCATCCCCCAATCCTGACGCCATCTTCCCATGCACCCCTCCAGCGACGCAAATCGCGGCCTTCAGCACCGGCTTCGTCATCCTCCACTCCAACGGCACCGTCTCTACCTTTGGCGACTCTCGTTTCGAAGCTTGTCTAGGAAGAGACATCGATCCGCCAAACCGGTAAGTAAAAGCTCGCTCCTCCTCCCCAAAGCAGCAGCAGCCCTCTTCTCCTCGCCGGCCGATCCCGGACCCTTTTGTCCAGGGCTGACCCCCAAAAAAGACCGTCTGAAACTCCGGGCCCGGTACCCGATCTCCATGAAATCGCCTCGGCTGACGATCCCGTCAAATGCGTCACGGCTGGCGGAACCGCCGTTGCGGCTCTGACGACGAGCGGAAGTGTCTACGTATGGGGTTCTTCTAGTACTTCATCCACGGCGTCAAAGGCGTCAGGCACTTCTCATCATCATCATCGCCGAGGACATGCTTTCCAGCAACTCTCTGGCATGCCCAACTATACAGAAATCGACGACGGGAAAGATGTCGTGGATGTTGCTCTCGGAGAGTCACACGCCATCGCACTGACAGCGGATGGCCTCATTTACGTCATCGGTGAGAATAGCAATGGCCAGCTTGGGATGGGTAAGGCTATTGAGAGAGCAGAAGAATGGGTCAATGTGCCCTTTAATGCTACCGAAGGCTACAAGATAGTAGGAGTGGCGGCTGGTCCGCGGGCATCCTTTATTCTAACTGCCAAGACATAGACAGAGCCGACAACATCAGACTCTCGCCAGATCAAGGTCAAGGTCTAATAGAGAAGCCACCTTGGCCTGATACTGTCAACGCAAAGGCACATATTCGGGTGCGAATTGCATGACATATCTTTGCAGTACATTACAGACGTCATAACTCTACGCCTCAGCCTGATACTCATCTCACTCCCCATCAAGCAGTATTGCCATGTGCTAAATTCTTTTGTTTATTAAGCTTTATGCGTCATTATTGTACATCAAAGCCTGCGTCATCATCATACCATGTATGGGCACGTCTATCATAGACTTGACAAGTAATCCTCAATCTCCTGAGGAGTCAACTTTCTAAACCTGGGGCCCGTGGCACCCTCCACTCCCTCAACGCCCAGCAAGTGGTCAGCGGGGGGACCAACAATGCCTAGGAAAGAAACACAGGTTAGAACAAGCATCACTCATTATAGAATCCTGTGAAAAAGAAGAGTAACATACCAATCTCGATGGAATCTCCGCTCATTTCACCCTCAATGTTGTCCTTGAGCGTCAACAGGGCAATGTGGATGGCGTCCTCCAGCTCTAGCTCTTCCGAGTATCGCTTCTCCAAAAAGGTCTTGGCCTTGGTCGCACTCTTGCCAATGGCCGTAGCCTTCCAGGGGAAATAACTGCCCGTCGGGTCGACCTGGTACAGCATGGGGCCTCCCTTGTGGATGCCGCCAGTCTTTTTTGTCTTCTTCACCTCCTCGCCCTCCTTGGCCTCCGTCTCCTCCTCTTCGGGGTCGATGCCTTCGTCCCAGCCGGCAATCAGCATGCTGACACCGTATGGTCGGACACCAGCTGACTGGGTAGCCTCCTGCATGACTCTGGCCACGTCCTGCACAAGTATTCTGGTGGGAGGGTATTCGTTGTAGATGCGCTTGTAGCCTGTGTGGGAAACCTTGCGCGCTCGGTCGACTAGTACTCTGTAGTCGGGGCCCATGCCGGAGTAAACGGTGCCGATGTTGGGGGTGATGTGGCTAATCTTGGACAAGCTGCTCTGGTCGGCGAGAGGGGAAGACGACTTCTTTTCGGTAGCGAGGACGATGCCATTCGTAGCTGTGTATTTGCGCCATTAGCCAGCCTGTCATGCCATGCCATGCCATGCCTCCTCCAAGGGCAATTCAGTTCAGTTCCAACATACCTTTGATACCCAGAGCAGTGATACCCTGGTTGACCGCATTCAGAGCATACTCTGCGGGGCAGATTCTACATGTCAGCCTTGTTCCAAGTCACTCAAGCCATGCCATGCCATCGTCCAACTAATCGGCGCAATAGACTTGGCTGTCGAGTCGAGAGGAGTGCGTACCGATTTGCACCAGCTTGCCGCTATCAAGAAGGGCCAGTTAGCAGAGGGGTCTCTTGGGGCTGGAGATGACATCAACCTGCGTACCTGGGCGAGAATGTTGTGAGGGAGAAGGAGTATCTGTCCGCCATGGCTGGATGCCTATCGATAGTCTACCGGGCTGATTGTTCTGCTTGTGTAAATCTGAATCTGCGGTGCTCCAATGCTTTGCTTTGCTTTGCTAGAGTGGAAGCTATTCTGAGCTGCTCGGCCATAATACAATCCCACCCAGCAGGCACACTGAGCTGCGCGTCAAGCTTGGGCCAGGCAGTTTGGCGGGCGGACTTTTCTTTTGCCGAGCTCCGGTGGGGAGCTCTCCCCTTGTCCCTTGTGCCTTATTCATCTCCCGCAACTAAGCCCAGTAAGTAACTTGTACCACCAGACAGCTTTTTCCTTCGACAAATTTCCACCAGCAAAATATCACCGCTGCCACACAGCCGGAGAATTCGGCTAGCTGGGCTCCTCGGGATGTGACGCGCAAGGCGATGAAGTGGCCTCTTTTATTTCATCTGTGTGAAGACTTGGCGCGTACCTTTTTTTGCGGTTTCTTCCCCGCGTTGCTGCCTAGGTAACCAGAGAGTTTGCAAAACTCTGTATACCATGTGAAGCCACCACGATTTTTGACTTCCAAAGCTGTTTTGTTATTTTACCAACTATTCCCTAAACGATAACCAGGCACTTACCCCTGTTGGCACGTCAGAAGCTGATCACCAAATTTGGGCATCACATTTTCTCGAGGTATCACAGCCAACATGGAGTGGTTTGGAGAGAGGGTGCGGACCCCGTACCAATCGTCGGTCCACGAAAAGACATCCACCACCGCCTATCACGAGGAACAAACGGAATCTGACCATACGAGAGAGTATGCATCTTCGCATGCTCAACCGTCACCAGACACTACACACAGACACAGGCGATACAGACCACGGACATGTCGGATTTGTCTGGATACCGTGGAACCAGAGTATCCTGCCAACTCGTCCAAGTCGAGCAAGCCAATCTACGTGTCTGACGACCCCGAGCTGGGAAGGCTTCTGTCTCCTTGCAAGTGCAAGGGATCGCAAAAATATGTCCACGAGGGATGCCTCAATTCTTGGAGACTGTCAAATCCGACAGTCAAGAGAAATTACTGGCAATGCCCGACGTGCAAATTCTCCTACCGGCTGGTCCGCCTTCATTGGGCCTCGATGCTAAGCAGCAAATGGGCTCAAGCTGGCCTGACATTGTTTATCCTTGTGGCAAGCATCTTCTTTTTGGGATTCATGGCCGACCCGATCCTCAACCTCTGGGTCGATCCTTTCGGTACTGTCAGTGATGCCGTTACAAGCGTCGTCACAGACATTGAGGCCATCAAGGAGCCCGACTGGGAACCACCGACGACCTGGGGTGAGCACTTTCTAAAGGGATTCTTTTCTCTCGGGCTCGTTGGCATCTTCAAATCCATGATTGCACTGTCACCGTGGCATTGGTGGAACCTGCGCAGCTTGACGGGAACCAGCAGACGCCAAGGGGGAAGGGCCAGAGTGGAAAACATTAGCCTCGTGTTTGTGATTATCGGAGCCTTTACTGCCCTCATGGGAATATGGAAAGGAGTCAAGAAGCTGAGTGAGCGCGTGCTGAAGAACGTGAGTGAGAGAGTCTTGGACGTCGGCGGAGACGACGGTGATGTTGATGACGGCGATGAGGATATCCCGGATGCAAAGAAGGATTTATGATGACATTTTTTTGCTCTCCTCTCACGGCAATCTTGTACATTATGTTGTTTTTCATGTTTCTGCCCATCTGCACACTCTTAAGTTGCCTCGAACTCGCTCTTCCGTGTCAAGTCAACTAGTCTGCGTGCAAATAGCGACGCTCCACCAGCGCTTTGAGCAGAGGCCGTCTTGGTCCTTTGCTCGCTGGCCTGGTGTGAGTTGCCGGTGCGATTTGCGCGCGTTGAAGATGCCCGTTTGGGTTTTTGGAGACGTCGCCATTCCTCTGAGCATCTGTTCCGTACGCCTTCAGTACACCACTCTTGAGCAGCATCATTGGAACAGCCGGCACAACCACAATACATGACATGATCGATTTTTGATCTCATTTTCCTCTTCTTGAATTTAATAATTACTAAACGGATTGATCACCCCTTGTCGTAAAATATGTTTGAAAATGCCTGTGCTCATCGTAATCTGGAGCACATGAAGCATCCGTGCGGTACCTGCATATAAATCACAGGCAGCCATTGTTACTCGGCAACAGCCACGTTGTTATCGCAAATCAGCCCTATTGTGCTCGATAAGAAGTCGATAACACCTGAATAACATCTCCTGCTTGGTACTAGCCCGCAATCAATGGCAAATCAGCTCAGCTCCGTATGCAGTAATACGAGAAAGGCGCAAGGATGGCTCGCCGTTTGCAATCCAATGATACAGTATTGGCTGGGCCGGCGATTCGTACTCCCGGCGCCGGGTCCAGCGCCTCGTGTTCCAAACTGAAGGTACCCAAAAAAAGACCCCTAGCCATTGAACGGCCACAAATGTCATAAGCATAAGGATTAGGGATCGCCATCGCCTCACCGCGCGCGAACGCCTTTCGCAGCGGCCCGTCTTTTGCTTTGCACTCATCGCCAGCCACTCGTTTGATTGATTAATTAACGATCGAATCGTATCGCTCGCTGCGGCCTTTCACGGAATCGCTTGGCTTCTGCTTATCAGCCGTCGCACAGCTGGCCTCAGGATCTCAGATCAGGAGAAGCACAAGCACTTGCTCCTCCTAACACGCTGCATCCCGCATCCTCCGTCTTCCAACCACGGCGCGATTTGCTGTTATCGACCCTTGCAGGACTTTGAGGAGACGAGAGAGGGGAGAGAGAGACGACAAAGAGAGTTTGAATTGGCCAAATCGATACCGCTGAGCCCACCCCGACCATCTTCAGCTCGTGCCGCTTTGGGGCAAAAGACAAACTCGCCCAGACGACAAGATGCATTTCGCATATCCTTCCCGCAAGAGCTCCAACCCGCCGCCCTTCCGGCCTCGATCCTCAAGGCTGCCTGGCCTGCGGAGGAGTCGCATCAAGACCATTGGCATTGGCCTGTTCGTCGTGTTTGCGGTACTTTGGTTCTTCTCCAATCCCCGAGTGCCGCGCCCCGATCATGAGCGCGTGCCTTCTGGTCAGCCGCCCGTCGTCGTTGTGACCGTCATCGATCCGACCCAGTACCCCAATTCCTATCTGAAGACGGTCAAGGAGAACCGCGAGCAATATGCCGCCAAGCATGGTGGGTAGCCCCTCACTCTTTCAGGTCCAGACCTCAACTCGTCCATTGCTGACATGCAGGAATCACAGGATATGAGGCACTTGTGGTGAGAGCCTTCGACTACGACACCAAAGGAGCGCCGCAGAGCTGGTCCAAGCTCATGGCTATGCGACATGCGCTGGCCAAATTCCCCGAGTGCAAGTTCGTTTGGTACCTCGACCAGGACGCCTACATCATGGACGTGAACAAGTCATTGGAGGAGCATCTGCTAGGACAGCGGAGGCTAGAGAGCCTGATGATCAAGAACTATCCCGTCGTGCCACCGGACAGCATCATCAAGACATTCTCACACTTGAGGGCAGACGAGGTCGACCTTGTTGTCAGCCAGGATACCTCGGGCTTGGTGGCTGGCAGCGTCGTGGTGAGGAACAGCCAATGGAGCAAGTTTTTCCTCGAGACGTGGATGGACCCTCTGTACCGAAGCTACAACTTCCAAAAGGCCGAGAGACACGCTCTGGTGAGTTTGAATATCAACTGAAGGCAGAGAAACAACAAGAAGCAAAAGTTAATCTAGACTACAGGAGCACATTGTCCAATGGCACCCCACCATCCTCTCGAAGCTGGCGCTCGTGCCACAACGCATCCTCGGCCCTTATACGCGCACCGACAAAGGCGATGCCTACCAAGACGGCGACTTTGTCGTCATGTTCAACGGCTGCACCAAGGAGGGTGTCTTGAGCTGCGAGACCGAGTCGGCAACCTACTACCAGAAGTGGAGCTCGGCGTTTAGGAGCTAGAAAGCGAGAGCGAAATAGAGGCTACTCAAATCTACCACTACCATACCATGCGAAAGCGAGAAAGACGGATCGGGAGGGTGACTTTGGGCATATCGAAAGAATCAAAGAAGAAAAACAAGGGAAAGAGAGAAAGATATAAAACGAACACTGGGAAAATATGGAGGGCGGGCGGCGGCGGCGGCGGCAAGGACACAAAAAACACTTGCGTAATAACCGGCGTTCGTTCGGAGAGCATATATCTATCCTCTGGAGTCTATATCCATGGCGTTTATCTGGGTTGACAACCAACACTTGACATAGAGAGGGGGGCAGTGAGTTGGAGTATCATCGAGACGAAAAGAAGAACGGCTACACTTGGAAGTATCAAGGGACGGCGACGGCTTTACTTGGAAGTATCACACAGAGATGAGGACGGCTAAACTACTTGGAAGTATTACGGAGACGAGGACGGCTATACTGCTTGGAAGTATCAAGGGAGGGGGAAAACGGAAATATAAAGCAAAAGGGCACGCTTCTTTTTTTGTATTACGCTGATGAATTTATGTCTTTCTGTTCTTGTCTTGTGTCGAGTATAGTTGGCATTTGGGGAGGCAAAGTACTTTATTACTTTTTTCATTTACTTTTCTGATAATTCATTTATATAATACTGCCTAGTAGGCTGCTTTGGGTATGCACAAATGGGAGTGATAATTTGATGATGATGTGCTTGGCATGGAGGGATGTTGTTGATTTGACGTTGATGGTTTGTAAGTGTAATATAGAGTCATCCCAGACGTTTGCATTGCAATGGAATATTCATGACCAACTATTGCCCTACGATACAATACGGCAGGCAAGGTATCTTATGAACATGGTTAGCCAGTTCCCCGCTATCCTGTTCGATAAGACCGAGTCTCAAATCACTATTCTCCAATATTTCGATGACACTGATGATGATACAGTAGAAGAGCAAGCTCACTTTCACGCCTGCACTATCGATTCTTGACAATGCGGTATTTTCAATACACCAATGGCAACAACAATTACCCCATCGTATCCTTCCACCTCCGGCCCCAATAACACAAAAATTCCCACCATCTCATGTTGTCCAACCCATTTCTATCTTGTCATTCAAATCATTTCCTCCGGTTCCGTCTCCGGATTCGCGGCGTCCGCGGGTTCACGCCCTCCACCCTCTTCCTCTCCCGGTTTAGCGCAGTTCCCCGCCCAGACATGTGAAGGTGCGCCCACTCGTCACGCTAACCCCCATCGAGACACCATCTGGCACCGTTGGAAGCATGTCATTGGCCCAGCGCATGTATTTTGTGTTTTTAGTTGTTGCAAGCCGAGGTGGCAGGCTGGCTCTTTCCCGGAAGCACGCATCATGTGTGGAATAGCTTGAACGGCTGTGGTTTTATCAGGTGGTGCCAGATGCAAGTACTCTGCCGCAGTAGATTCGCAGTAATGGTACCTATGTCTTAGGTAGCTCGTGTTAGTGGCAAGTTGCTTCAACTTTGTTGCTCAAGACAGCCAAAACTTGCCTCCTCCTCCATCTATCTGCTGCTGTTCCATTCATCATTCTCATTCTCCTCTTTGAACAGGTGAAATGCTGGCTTGGAGGAATTGACCTGCTGCTCCAGCAATTGCATGCGCCTGTGAGGAAGTCGACAATTCAAGAGAAGGAAAAAGAAAAAGGACGATAAGGAAGAACAACCGCCACGATGCCGGGCAGCTCGCGCATTCCGCAGAGCCTCCGCGGCAGTCTGGAGAGCGTCAAGCGCCGGAAACAGGCGCTGTCGCTCAACATGCTCAATCTCGAACTGTGAGTCGGTCACTGTGCTGTGCTGTATAGTCCAATTGCATTGGATTGATATTGATTGTCGCTGACGCTCTGCTCCCCCACGACAGCCTCAAAAACATCATCTTCTTCTACTTCGTCCTCCGGTGGACCCGGCGCCTGTGGTGGAAGCTCAAGGGCCGCGGCATCATCGGCGCCATCCTCGAGCTGTACCGCGACGTCGAACGAACCCTCTATGGCTACTTCCTGCGCGCTCCGGGCGTGCGCGGCCAGGTGCAGAAAAAGGTCAAGGAATCGCTCGACAAAATGTCCAACAAGCTGGTGCCGGCCGGCCAGACAAAGTACCTGTCGCTCCCCAAGGAGGGCCTGACGGACGAAGCCGTGCGCGCCGAGCTCGACTCGCTAGCAAACATGGATCACACCCGCTGGGAGGACGGCTACGTCTCTGGCGCCGTGTATCACGGCGAGGGGGACCTGTTGAAGCTGCAGACGGAGGCGTTTGGCAAGTTTACCGTGGCCAACCCCATCCACCCGGATGTTTTCCCGGGTGTGCGCAAGATGGAGGCTGAGATTGTGAGCATGGTGCTCAACCTGTTTCATGCCCCGGTTGGTGCTGCCGGCGTGACGACGTCGGGCGGCACCGAGAGTATCCTCATGGCCGTGCTGGCTGCGCGCCAAAGGGCTTACAACGAACGTGGAGTTACGGAGCCGGAGATGTAAGTTGTGTGTTTGTTTGTTTTTCACATGTAACTCAACGTAACGTGTTCAAGTACACCGGGAGTGCAAACTACGAATACTAATGCCCAAAACCTTTATAGGATCCTGCCAGCTACTGCCCACACGGCTTTCCGCAAGGCCGGCGAGTACTTCAAGATCAAGATTCACTACGTAGACTGCCCTGCTCCCACGTATCAAGTAGACGTCCGCCGAGTGGCCCGCCTCATCAATCGCAACACGGTGCTGCTGGTGGGCTCCGCGCCCAACTTCCCCCACGGAATCATTGACGACATCTCGGCGCTGAGCAAGCTTGCGCTGCGCAAGAAGCTGTGCCTGCATGTGGACTGCTGCCTCGGCTCCTTTGTCATTGCCTGCCTCGACAAGGCGGGCTTCGAGACGCAGCCGTTCGACTTTCGTCTCAAGGGCGTCACCAGCATCAGCTGCGACACGCACAAGTACGGCTTCGCGCCCAAGGGCAGCTCGACGGTGCTGTACCGCTCTGCCGAGCTGCGGTCGTACCAGTACTTTGTCTCGCCCGACTGGGCCGGCGGCGTCTACGCCTCGCCTGGGCTGGCGGGATCACGGCCTGGAGCGCTGATAGCCGGTTGCTGGGCCAGCATGATGCGTCTGGGCGAGACGGGATACGTGGACGCCTGCGGCAAGATTGTGGGGGCGACCAAGAAGATTACCGAGGCGATTCAGAACGGCCCCGTGCTGAGCAGCGAGCTCGAGGTGCTCGGCAAGCCGCTCGTCTCGGTGGTGGCCTTTTCGGCCAAGAACCTGGACGTGTACGACATTGCCGACGGCATGTCATCCAAGGGCTGGCACCTCAACGCGCTGCAAAGCCCCCCGGCCATCCACGTAGCCGTGACGATGCCCATTGTCAAGGTGTGGGAGCGGCTGGTCAGCGACCTGGAGACGGTGGTGGAGGAGGAGCGCGAGAAGGAGAGGGTCCGGCTGGTGGAGGGCAAGGGGGCAAAGGGCAAGGCCATGGGCGACTCGGCTGCGCTGTACGGCGTGGCGGGATCGCTGCCGAACAAGGGGGTCGTGGTTGACCTGGCCACAGGGTTCCTCGATTTGCTGTACAAGGTATGATTGTGACTTGTCGTTGCTGTAAGAGTTGTGCTTGTGTGCGTACGGAGTTTTTTTATCTATTGATGGGTTGGTTACTGTATACTGCTTCTCTATCTGTAGCATGATTTGGGGGAATATCTCGAATCTGGCTGTCTCTCCTTTTTTTTCCACTTTTTGTATTCTCCATCTTACGTATCTTGACCCTCTCCATGGGACCGGGTTCTTATATGATGATGTGCTTTGGAATTCTTCACAAAGCAGCAGACGGAAACGGGAGAATGACTTGCACCGGCCATGTCCATGCCGGGTTGTACGAACGGTGCCTACATCCTGCTAGACACAGACACATTACATTACATTACATCCACAAAGCTTGGACAACATGCATGCGTTCTCCAGTTCCAGTTCGATCGATTGATTCTCATCTGCATCTCCCACATCTGCAGGTATCCATTGAACAACCCCTTGGCCTCGCATCGCCCTGCCTCGCCTTGGACTCGCACATGCATCTGTCTGCCATCTCATCACATAATACAGCATCGTCGGGGTTAGGAAGAGGAGGGGAGGCAAACAAGCCCGTGTCCAATCAAAGCGGCACACAACAAGACAGCCTCACTTTTCGACTCTCCTCGGATGTTGTCAGTCCCAGCTCCACTACAGCTTAGCTTCACCGCCCCTCTTTTTTGTTCGCTGGCCTTGTTGTCTTGTCTTGTCTCTCGAGCGTTGATCCCGATGCTTGTATTATTTGTCATGGGAGAGCCTGCGTGACTGATTTGTTCGGCTTGTTGGCAAACAAACGATGGTTTAAGCCGGCGTGATGGCTTGCAGCTTTGGTTCTTGTTTGCGTTGGCGTCTCTCCTTGCAGGGCGAACGGGATGCATGAACTGTACTATACGAATGCGAGTAGTTTTTCGCCCCCCTTCTTTGGTCCTGCATTATGCCTGCATCCATGTTCTGGTGATGTGCATGTCCCATCCCATCTTATGTATGGTCTACAGCTACGAAGGGGAATTGAGAGGGCATATCGGCAGTTGTTGGCTGGTCCACGTAGTCGTACATACAACATCCTGTAGGTACTAACTAGCATTAGCATTAGCATCACCCATCTTACATACATACATAGAACACAAGGACAATCTCGACACGGAAAAGATGCACGCATTGGAACGAAAGATTACAGCGGCATGCTCCTGGGTGGTGCATCGGCCCGGGCGAACGAACGAACGAACGAACGAACGATAGGAAAAGGGGATGGAAAGCGGCAAAGCGGGTGGCTGCACCGCCGATGCCCGAAAGGAACGACGAAGATGGCGAAGCGGTCCTACATACGTGGTCGCCTGAGGACGAGGCGATCGGCAAAGCAAAGAGAAAGGGAGGCAAAAAGAGGGCTGATGTGAAATGGAACGAAGGCGAAGTTTGGGCTACTGCAGTTGATAGATGGTGTTCTTTTTGGGTTTGGTTTGGGTTGACAAGTGGCTAGCTGAGGAGGGGAAAAGATGTGCAAAAGATATCCATGGATGACGGGGGTTGTGATGATGCCGTGTAAGTGGTCTGTCTGTCTTGTCTCTATCTCCGTCTGGCTGTCTGGTTATCTATCTGACTGCAGCACGGCACTGTAAGAGTTATGCAGGGCATAGCACAGCGCATTCATGCAATTGATGTGCATTGGTATGCATTGATGCTGCTAAACGGCATCATCCGTCCAATTCGTACGCAATGATGCCAATGTGCTGAATACGGGACGTCAACATGGGGAGGCCCATCACAGACTAAGCCCGTCTTATACAGGCGCCGTCTCTGCCAAAAAGTGCCAAAACAAGGCAACAAACCACCGTCATGACGACATTCGTCCCCAAACCAGCAAAACCCTTGTCAATGCTCATTCTCTCACCGTCCGTACCCAAAGCCCAAAGAGCCACTAGACTACGGTAGAAAAATACCCGAACGGAAACAACCACGGCCTGATAGCAGCCAGCCCTTCGTACTCGTGATAGTATGTAATAGGAATAGGAACTTGCCCGGCTGACTGACTGACTTACTTCATTGTTACACAGGCTGCATTTTCCACCAGCTAAAAACAGGGTGCTGGGCTCGGGTTGGGAGCTAGTGCTGGGCCTCTGCTCTGCTTGGACTGGACTGAGGACGCTTGGACGCTCACAGCAGGGGGGAGAGGAGAGAGGGAGACAGAGGGGGCCATGAGCGAGCCAAGCAGTGGTGAGGCTTGCGGATGTGGCGAGGGCCTTGAGTGGACGGGACACGCAGCTATTCCCGTTCTCGCTACTGGGCTCTACGACACGGGATTGTGTGTGTTTTCTCATTATGCGAGGAGAAGGAGGAGGAGGAGGCAGCAATTGGAGGGGGAAATCCCGGCTATCCCTCTCTCTCTTTGTGCCGTGCCGTGTGCTGAGCTGTTACTGAGCTGAGCTGTATTGTGTTGTGTTGCTGCTGTGATGCTTACTTGCCTTACAGCTGTGTTGTGTTGTGTCTCCCTCACTTACACGCGTCGACTCACATCCGCAGCTACCTACATGGATATCAGATACTACAGCTCAGCCCGCCCATGGTCTGATCTGATATAACACACAGCAAATATCATGTACCTACAAAACAGTCCACGTCCATCCAAGCACTGCACATAATCCTGCCCTGAAACAAGTCCCCAGCATTGATCCTATCAAACCCCATCAATCCGCACTCTCCACCTGACTCATCAAGCATTTCTCGTCACTTACATCACCTCACATGCACCTCAGCCCAACTCCCGCCACGAAGCAGCCCAACCAACCCAGATCCTCCACGCATCACGTTTCAAAAGCCCATGATGCAAATCTTCTGGGTCCCTCACCCCCGTCCACCGTTCCCACCCCTGTCTCACCCAAAGAAAAGGCAAAGACAGAAAAAAAGGCAACCTCGAAAAGCAACGCGGCGATACGCCTTTTTTCTTCCCCGTTGCCAGAAACAGGCCCACCCCTGTAACACCCTGTTTAGCCAACCCTGCTCCTTGCTGTTGCTCTTGTGTCTTGTCTTTTTTGGGATTATTCGCCTCAAACCCTTGCTTGTGCTTGTTCCTTTTACCTTGTCTCAATACGGGAAAATAACAACCCAAGCCTGGGGACCACGTATGTCGAGCGAAACCCAAGTGGCCAAAGCACCAAACCGGGTTCTCTGTCCACTTGTTCCATTCCCCCCCAATGCCAGGGGTGTCCAGTAGCAGCAGGAGATAGCATTACAGTACAGGCGTCGGTTTTTCGCGCCGAGTGGACAAATGGGAACGACCAAGCAAAAATAGCCGTAGTCTTTCTTGTATGAGAGGCCCGCGATGTCATCATGTTGTGCCTCCCTCGTCCTTGTTGCCGCCTTGGATTCTCGTCCCCCTCCACCAGCGCTTTTTTTTTTCTTCTTCTTTTCACTGCCCCTTTCCCGTCGAAGGACCCTGATCTGATTTTTTTGACACTTCATCAATTTATATAATTTCCCGTTGTCCTTCCACACACACCCCTTGTGCTTTGTGCTTGTGTTTGTGCATCCCCGTGCCTTTTTGTGTAAGCCTCAGAGCTGAAATACTCATAACCTCACAACCTTCCCTCTCAAAACCTGTCAATCATCTCTCATCTCTCACAAGCCAAAAACACGCAACACAACTCTTTTGCCTCTTAATACGCTGTGTTCCTCCTCTTCAACTTGCCACTTCCTCGCCATCTCACAGACTCTTCTCACACCTCACAACCCTTACGATAAACAATATCAAGCAACCGGCATCACGCGATAAACCGGAGTCATAAAATCTACGTTTCCCGGGCACGGTAACTCCAATTGCTGTTGTGGACGTGCCAAAGGAGATTTTTTTGTTTAAAAAAAATACACAAATCTGCCGTGTTGCCGTTAAACAATGACTGCCGAGACCACCGTCTTACACGGCCATCTGCCGTCGGCACACGGAAACACAGCCTCGCCAACGCCGCGCAGCGGTGACGAGACGCTCGACAGTGCATCCATGCCCTCGAGCTCATCACGGCATCGAAGAGACAGAGACAGCCGTCGCGAGAAAGATAAAGACGATGCCTCCCGGAGAGGACACTCGTCAAGATCCTCGTCGTCTTCGTCGTTTCCATACAGGGATATCATCAAGTCTGTGCTGTCACACGTCATGACCAAGGCCGAGACTCCATCTTCACCTTCACAGAACGACATGAAAGATAAGCAGGTCGAGGATGTCGTGAGGGGACTTGCCATGGAAGAGTGGAATTCGCGGTGGTTGGATGAGTTGGTGGCCAAGGTCAAGGGAGAACGTAAGTTTACACCAGTGAAACCTCTTCATATGAGAATGTTGTGAGAATCATGTTCAATATTCTGACAATTATATGATTCGTATAGTCAATGATGGAGCAGACCATGGCGACGATGCCTCAGTCTCAGATGACGCTCACCACACATCAACATCTCCATCCGACGAGTCTTCATCAAAAGAGGATATGAAGCGATATCAGCCCACAGTAGAAGACTACCCCGAAGACGAAGACGAACCATCAGATTTCGAGTACGGCTTCACACCAACAGTCTCCATCGACGACACCCAGCCTCTCACCCGCACTGAATCCCAACTCTCCAACTCCTCCGATGACTCTTCCTCCTCTTCCTCATCCAAAGACTCCCTCCCCACTCCTCCAAGCTCCGTCTCATCGGATTCTCCCACCCCGCGTCCAACCGTCCGCTTCGCAGAGAAGCAGCCGCCAGTCATTCACTATGAGGTCGTCACTGAGCCTCCTGAACCCGAACCTGAGCTGGAACCCGAGCCGGAGCTGCATCGGACTCTCTCTTTGCCCACGCACTTGAGGCCTCCTGCGCCTGAGAGACAGGGGCCTTCGTGGGCGTTGCTCTTTAATGAGCGGGATGAGCCGACGCCTGCTTTGGGCCGGTTCCTCCGCGGCCTGGCAAACCACATTGTAAGACATTGACACTTCCCCCCCTTTTCGTTGTCCATGATGTTAACACAGATGAATCTGTAGATTGCCGAGTACTCTCCAACAGACTCCCTCGTCATCACCCCTGACAAGCTGTTAAAGTTTTACTCCCGGTACAAGCTCGACAACGAATTCTTTCCCTTCCAACGTAACGTCTCCCCTTCTCATCCTCACACTCCTCATCCCAACCAATACAAACTAACTCTCAACAACAGGCGTCTTCGACACCCGCTACCACAAGTCCCTCCGCGGCATCTCCTTCCTCTTCTCTGACCTCCGCTGCGAGCACCACCTCGTCCAGCCCACCATCGACTCCAAACCTTGCATCCCGGCCCTCACCCCCGCCGGCTTCCAGGACTGGATGACCCTCATGATCCGCGCCTTTCCCGACCGCGAGGCAAAGCGCCTCGACCTCGTCCTCGCAGACATCCCCCTCATCGCAGACGACAGGCACCAGCGTCTTCCCGCCGCAGAGAGACTCTTGCCTCGCGAGCTTCCTCGTGAACTGTTCCCCGAACGAGGCCATCCTAGGGTCTTTGATCTCTTGGCTTCGTCATTTGCGGAGTGGAACACCATTACTGCCGTCATCGTGCCCCCTGAGGCCGTTCCTGCTTCTTCTTCGCCTTCTTCTCATCCTCCGCTTCACGCATATTCCCCCAGCATTCCCTCTTCCATCCACCAACTCCCTCCCGCAGCAAGCAAGGCCCTCAAAGAAGACACCCGCCGCCACAAAGACGCCTCCTACATCCTCGACCAAACCCGTCTCCGCCCATCCTCACTAATATACCCATCCTCACCCGCATCCCCCACATCCTCCTTCTCAACCGTCTCCTCCGCAGCGCCTGTGGACGTAAAGCCCGCGCACGACCAACAATCAACCTCCTCCTCTTCCTCCGGCTCATCATCATCCTCCAAGCACCGCTCCTCTCGTTCGCGCGATAGAGAGTCTCGCCATCGCACCTCAGAAAGGTCCTCTCGCCGGTCGGAGAGGGAGAGGTCTCCACGCCGACATCACAAGAGTCGGCGATATAGGGCCTCGAGCCCCGACTCGACGGAGGGGCGGTATGCTTCTGGTAGAGGTGATGAGAGACGAAGAGAGAGAGAAAGAAGAGGAAGCAACTAATTATTTATATTATTTTATTTTTTTCTTTGTTATGAAGAAACGCATGAAGCGAGATTTGATATCAGGAAAGGGGGAGGACAGAGAAAGAAAGGGGGGAAGAAGCGACATGAATGGCCTGGTAATAACGACAGGCGAGTGTGTGTGTAAGAGAGATTGATCAGTCACAAACATCGGGTTTACTCACGGACGGCTCAAAGATTGAAATAAGCATCCAAATAGCCATGGTCTTATTCACTTATTTAGATAGGTATAATTAGTCAAAAAACGTAAAAAAAAAAACAATATGAAAAATTCAACTGGAAATTTCCGAAGTTCAGATGCTCTAAAGCTGCTCTTTCTCCTCCTCCCATTTTCAATCTTCTTCATCCCTCTACTAAAAATCCCATCTCCAACCGTTTACTTCCTTTCAGCAACGAACTCTCATAAAAGCACGACGTAATTAAATTTCTCATTCATCCTCCTTTCCCTGCCTCTCTACCCAAAATAAAGATAAAGTTCACAAAAAGAATCCTCAGCAATATGTGTGGATGTGTAATATGTAAAAAAAAACGACTTATAAAACCGCCACAAAAAAAGAAAAAAAAGAATAAGAAAATTTCATATTCTGCCCGCAGACACAAACACTTTGTTGATGCGTAGCCCATGTGTAATAATAAAGAAAAGAGAAAAAGACCAAAAAGCACGCCGCACTAGATACAAAAATAAAAATGATAATACGGGGAAGAGAAAATAATAAAAGCAAAAACGACCTTGGGAATAAACAGCCTTGCGCCCATCACTATGCCTGCCCAGTTTGTGCTACTTTTCATCAATCTGAGGAAACGCCAACCATGACTGCTAATAGCACAGCCAAGGTGAGCCCCCCCCCCCCTCTCAACAAGAAAAAGAATGTAGAAATAGTAATAAGAAAATGATAGAGATGTAAGAAATCTCACTGATCGCTCTGAAGGAAAAGTCGCAGAGCGTGAATCTCGAGTAGTGGAAGCAAGAAAAGAAGAAGAAACGAAGGACGGCGCATCGAAATATCGCTCGTGTGATAGTTTTGTTGTGTTTCATTCGTAAAACTTAAGACTCCCATTGATTTTGCATTCTTCGGGGAGATATCCGCAAATAAAAAAAGAGAATGGATCAAAGAATGGATCGCAATTCAATCAGTCTGTATGCTCGTTGTATGCTCGCTCGCTTTGCTTAGGCCACGGGGTAGATGCGTTGATGCCCAGTCGAAAAGATGGGGCATCGTGATTTTCTGATTTTTTTCGGTTTGTCGAATTTCCCTGCACAAAAGAGAAAAAAAGGGACAGGGGAAATAATCAATCGGTCAAGGCAAAAATAGATGCGTGAACCAGAAAGGAAAGAAAAAGGTTTCGTGAATCATGGCGTGGTGGAAGAGCGCCGTCGTTTCCCCATGTATCATTCCGTTTCATCCAATAAAACACCGTTGCCGTGCATATCGTCGTAAAAAATTCCTCCTCGACATCGTTTTCCCGTGATGCTCCTATGGCGGGCGACTCCAGTCCCACCGGCAGCCGCGGCAGTGGTTTAAAAAAACATTCATGCTCACGCGGTCGTCGGCGTCGGTCATCTCGCTGATCTCGCTGATGAAGAGGCAGCTATTGAAGAATCGTAACCCAAGTAGCTAACCATATTAGATCGCATGGCGCGCTTCTTCTTAATAGCCCTGTAGCCTTCTTTGAAAACGGCAAAGCATCGCTGCAGTTCTTTGTCTGGGTGTGGCGGCAGCTGGATCTCGACTGCTTTGAGGCAGACGCGGAGATGCGTCAGTTCGTCATCATTCGCTTGCAGCTCTTCTTCCCTGTCGAGGTGTAAGCAAACTGAAGCAAGAAGGTGATGAAAGGGGTTTGCGGCCAAATAAAAAATGAGAGGCACAGCATGAGAAGGGAAGAGACGCTTACAAGTACTGGATGCGGTTCTGGAGGAAAATGATGCGTTGGGCAGCCTGCTCAGCACGATCCACTAACAACCTATGAATGTGCTGCACAAAATGTCTGTTAGCGATACCATGCAGATGAATTGAATGAGAACATTGGTAGTGATGAAAGTGAAATAAAAAATGAAATAAAATGAAATAAAGTGAAATGAAAAAAGGCTACTCACTTCCGACTCTTCTTGGCGGGCTTTGAGATTGGTGACGGTGTTTTCCAGCTCTTCATTCAGCTTGACCAACTCGCCAATGATCTTGTTGGCTTGCACCGCCGTTATTCCCTTCTTGGGCGGGGGAGCATCCTCCTCCTCCTCCGATTCATCGTGACGCATCATAGGGGATGAGGGAGTGGGGGACAATTGGTCGGCGAAGCGGTTTCGGAAGAGAGACGACGGTGAGCTGAAAATGGCGCTGCCGTCCATGTCGCTGTGCCTGTTCTTGCGGACAGGCGTCTCCAGACTCAGCGGACGGGTCTTCCGCGACAGCGGCGGGCTCCCATAGACACTCGGGCTAATGCCGCCACCCAGAGCCTGCTCAATCTGATTGACTTGGCTGTCGAGCGCAACCAGCTCTTCCATGCTGTCGCCGTACGTCAGGCGCTGGGCGAGCATGCTCAAGCGCCTAGCCAGCTCCAGCTTGCCGGCCCTAATGTCGCCCCCGTCACGGCTGCGAGTAAAGTCGACCTCCCTTCGCAGGGGGCTCAGCACGCTGCTTCCCGCCGAAAACCCATAGCTGGAGGAACCGACGCTGGGGCTGGACCGCATGAGCGGCGGCGGCGTCTCGGATCCGGCGAGGCTTTCCCGCCTGGTGGTGCTGCTGGTGGTGCGGGTGCTCTGGCTGCTGATTCTGCGATTCAATCCGCTGGGGCTGGTGCGATTGCTGGAGCTGCGTCGCCGCAGGGCCTCGAGGCCGGTGGGCTTGTCGTCGTCGTTGTCCCGTCGACCCATTGCGATGGTGATGTTGGTGATGAATTGGCTGTGGTGCGGTATGGCGTGGTGCGATGACTCTCTCTCTCTGGTGACTGACTTGACTCTCGAGATTGGACTTGCTCGACTCTGCCGTCCCAACGACGCCCGAAAACACGATCAAAAATGGAAAATGCGAGAGGAGAAAGGGGTTATTCAATCAGGCGGCAAAACCCACGTCCTGCTGTCTGTCTTTGCTGTCTGTCGGTGTCCCGCGCTGTTCGAAGCCCCCTCTCCTTGTTCTTTTTCTTTCTTCCTTAATTGTCGGCGCTCCCCTCGGCACGCGTCACCGGGACGCCAGACGGGCGCAGGTGCAGAAACTGGTCGGAATCGAGGGGCGCGGCGGTGGACGATGGCGATGAGGATGAGGATGGAAAGCCCATTGGCAATGCCCAAAAGCTGGCGGTTCGGTGACTACCTTACCCTTAGCCTCTCCCTTATTATGGAAGAGTGGCAGCAGGATTTTTGGGGGACGAGTTTGGCTGGCATTGGCTGGTGCAGGTCCAGTACCTGAGCAGCAGTACAGCGGTGCGAGTACAGCCCAGTACAGCAGTTCAATGTCAGCGCCTGGGCTGTTGTGGTGGGCGGATCAATGGGGCCCCGTAGCTCCGAGCACAACACCAACCCTTGGAACACGACAAACTTTGGCCGGGATTTGACAAGTCATCACTCCATGTTTTTGTGTGTGTTACTTTGCTCTTAGTCCCAGTCTTAGGTTTTCCCCGGCCGAACCCAAAGCCAAATTAATTAAGCTGCGCTGCCAGGTTTCGCGCTCGGACTGGTTCGCAACCGGTTCGCACCGCCACTCGCGCCACACGTCGGACGATGAGAGGCCAGTTGGGAGCGCCTATAAGTATAATCGCGCATTAGACGGCGAAGTCGTGGGTGTGGCCGTGATTTGATCCAATGCAGTGTCTGGGCTGGGCTGGAGATGCTCGGCTCGGCCATTGGCAGGCTGCTTCATAAGCAACATGATGACGCTTTGGTTGGACCGATACCGAGCAGAGGCAGAGACAAGAGGCAGCCATGTGACGTTTGCATGCATTGCATTAAAGCAGCGCCTTGGACGTGTCTGTAGCGTATGTAGGCATGTTGGCGTAAGACTGATGATGATGATGCTGTGCTGGTGAAGAATCACCGGCTTTATAACGCCGGATGAAGCACAATGGCAGAAAAGAGATTGAAAGAAAAAAAAAAACAGAAAAAAGGAGAAGCGTGAATGGGAAAAGAAGATGAAGACGGAAAAGACTAAGAAAATCAATAGGCACCAGCACGCCGTCCGTCTGATCTGCCCGCCACCCTATTTTCTTCTTCTCTACCTCTACATGTACCTTCTTCACCTCTACGCTTGCCGGGTTCCCCTCAAGAGGCGTCTTTTGCGGCCTGGGAAAAGCACCAGCATGGACATTATCGTGGCCTTGGGTACAAGGTCGATAGATGATACATGATACGTGATGCTTACTCACAGACACGCACACACACACACTCGCTCGCTCGCTCATGAACACACACACAAACGCGCGAGTCCATTAGAAATCCGGTCTGCAAAGGCTGGCCGCCCCTGACTGGACGAGGCGAGCCGCTCGCCCAAGCCACCATGCAGTCCATCAGCCATTCATCGCGATGCCATGCGAGGGGCTTAGTGCCCGTGTGTGCCATTAATTGGTTCAAGACTGCGGAATGGTACCTTTCCCTGCCTTGCTCGTATCGGCAGCAGCTGTCTGTCTTATGAGTTGTATGAGCCGTATGATATAGTTGGGTACAAACACCACCCAAGCACTCAGCCGTGTGCCAGAGTCGGGCTGGATTCCAACGAGCGTCGATTCTCACTCTTACACAGCAGTCACCTCTTCGAGATACCGTTAAAAACAGTCGATTCTACACCGACGCCCCTCCCCCTCCCCCTCCCCTTATCGAAAATGGGGCATCTTCAAGTGATGTCGTGTCGCAGCAGGTGGCCGCATGAAGGCCCCCCTATGCCCGCACATGGAAGCGAAGCCTTTGCAGACGGAACAGGTGCGACTAGAGACCGCCTCCCCTGGGCCACCGTGGAGAATGGAGAATGACGGTGCAGTAGCTCGAGCGTAACGAGTAACGGATTGGGGACTCGCCAGACCCTTGGTGCCTTGCCTTGCCTTGCCTTGGCTCGACTCAACACCGCTTGTTTGTTTCTCGCTGTGCTGCGGTGCGGCAGAGGCGGGATGGCTTATGCTGGTGCTGATGTCGACGCCTGCTTCGTACAAACTTACATTAGCACCGCTGTCGTGCATCGGGGAATGAATGATCCGTCGTCCAATGAGATAGCTTCAATAGCTAGCAGTATTAATCGAATCATACTAACAGAAACCATAGCTGAGCTTCATAGTAGCCGCCCAGAGGTTAGTAATAGCACCATCTAATGTAATTGATGCTTTCGGCCACGCATAGGGTGAACCAAGATATCAACACCCATTGAAAATATGGATCCGATCTGGTCCAACTGGCCACCTGCAGCAGATTCTTTCTTCCCCTTCCATACCACCTTCCAGACGACAATCATGTGTCTGCCAGGGGAGTTCCTTGGATCTATTTATGATAGATGACGACAAGTAGCCTTCCGAGCCTGGTCGTATCGAATCGTAAGGTACGCGGGATATATTAATAGACAGCAAAGAAAGAATAGAAGAAGATTTAATTCTCCGAGCCATGGATTCTGACTACATGCCCCCTTACTGGTGGCGGGAGCTGAGGTAAGGGCCGCCAGATACGATCAATGTACGCACAAATTTCAATGGAACTGGTGGGCTGACCAGCCGCGACAAGTTTTTTTTTTTTTTTCTTTTTTCCTTCAGGTCATGCCATCTTTATCAATCATGCCTAGTAATGTTGCAATTTGCGTCCCAACAACCGGATACCTAATGCAGCTTCATCTCGATTTTAGGTAATTAGCACAGGCGATAGGCGTACGTGATGGGCAAGGTACCTGGCAGCTGTCAATATTCCAGGCACATCCGATGTCACTGCACTGCATGTGCGGGCTCTCCCGTTTGTCCGTGGCCTATTTTGGCAGGACTGGCGGCAGTTAGGAGGACTCGATCCCTCAGCCCGAAGCAACGGAACGAATTGGGTAAACGGTCATTGTTAGTTAGTAAGAGCACATGAAGAGAGACAACAGACAACTACAACAATACTGTAGCCCGTACACAGTTGTCGTTTTGGTTGTCAACGTTGCTAATCCTTGCTACCATGTATAGACGCAACGTAAAGGGGAGCCAGACGAGATGAGATGCGATGCAAGTTGCCGCTGCATTGGCTGATGGGTGGTGGATTGTGGCTCCAGCCATGACATGAGAAGTGGCATTGATCGAGATATTTGCCCCCTAGTCCACATCTTATCTTGCCTGGGATCCATGGGATGGAGTGATGGTTCCCTCAAGCAACAACATGAATCCATCAAGACTCAGCTCCGTGTCTTGAGCTTCAATTGATACGGGCTTCTACAGCACGGATTCCGTATAGCGTATTAGCCGCCTGGACCGCCGGCAAAGTCCAGGTGAGTGCCCCCCCTAACTCACCACGCCCAGCGCCCCCCTCGTCCACTAACAGCTCAATGAATCCCCCCTAGCCACCACCGCCGTTTGCTCAGAGTGGGGGCACCCGGACCCCGAAACCCGCCGTTTCTGGGTGAGCTCCGTTCACGCGACTGTGATGGGCATGAGCACGAGCAGTGAAGCATGACCACGACGTCACATCGTCAAGAGGCTCTTGTTTTGCTGAGAAGAGGGGAGGACCCCCATCCCATCCCCTGGACGAAACTAAATTGTTAGAGATTCAATTTCCAGATGAAGAGAAAAAAAAACATATAAATGCCCACGTGCCGCAAATGCCCGGCCCAGATCCCCAAGCTTGATGTGCTCCGGCTCTCGATGCTCCGTCCGACACATCCTCGGCTACAGCCATTTAACCTTAGCAGCTTCCGCGGGGCCGCAATCGCTCGCCACTTTTTGAGTCAGAAGCGCCTCGACCTGCTTTAATCATCCCAATTTCTCATCTTACATGTGCCGATGACGAGACTGGTCTAAGCAGCTGAAGTTCAATCTTCTTTTTTGAGCCCCTCAGCTTATCCTGTGCTGTCCTGGTTCTCCCTTGCGCCGAGCCATTGCACTGTCTTGCTTGTCTGTCCATTCGCCTGTCCAATCCTCCGTAATCCAGCCTACTTCGTTCGGCTCTCCTCCCATCGCCTCTCACTGCCTCCTCCCGCCCGCGCTGCCTCGCCTCGAACCGCCATTGACCGCTGCGGGAGTGCGCAAACTCACATCTCGCCCCAAACAATCCCACCTCTACCTCTACCCTTCTTGGGGGACGAGCGCCCATCATGTCATGGCGGGCGTCCGAGACCCTGATGGACACCATCCGGCACTACGCCAGGTTCCCGGCAACTGGCGTGAGCTTGCGCCAGATGGTGCAGTTTGGCGATAAGCCGTCCACAGGTGCGTTGTGTGATGGATTGGCTGCTGCGCGCGCCGAATTTGTGAAAAAGGAAAGGAAAAGCAAAGAGAAAACAAGAGCGGGAAAACAAGAATATGGAACCAACAGCAAGCAAGTGCATGGCGAGAGACGCTGACATCATGGCCCTCTCTAGGAACCCTCTTCCGCGCCTCACAATTCCTGGCCGAGGAGCTGCCAATCCGCCTGGCGCACCGCGTCGAGGAGCTGGAGCTGCTGCCCGACGGCCTCAACGACATGCCCTCTGTGAAAAAGGTCAAGGACTGGTATGCCCAGTCCTTTGAGGTACGTCACAGTCACAGTCCCAGTCCCATGACATGACATGACGAGCACATGTCAGGTATCCATTGATATCCCCAAACTGACCTCAGCCTCTCTCTCCCAACAGGAAATCACCCAGCTCCCTCGACCGCGCCTCGCCAAAGACATCAAGGAGCGCCTCATGAAACCCGCCAAGTTTGGCAGCCGCGGCGGCTATGCGCAGCTCTCCGAGTCGACGCCGAACCCGTCCATCGACGAGGGCGAGGCCTCGGGCTGGGGCCGCCTGCACCTCAACGGCAACGGTCACAGCAACGGCAACAGCACATCATCATCAAACGGCCACGGCAAGGCCCGGTCCGTTGCGCGGAGATACTTTGCCACGGTCGACGACACGGGCGACTGGCCGCCCGAGCTGCAGCTCTACAACCAAAAGTTCGCCCAGTGCCTGCACAAGATCAAGCGGCGGCACGACAGCGTCGTCACCACCATGGCCCAGGGCATCCTCGAGTACAAGCGGCGGCGCCAGCGCATGCAGATCGACTCCAACATCCAGTCCTTCCTCGACCGCTTCTACATGTCGCGCATCGGCATCCGCATGCTCATCGGCCAGCACATTGCCCTGACGGACCAGAGCCACCACCGCGACCCAACCTACGTCGGCGTCATCTGCACAAAGACAAACGTCAAGGAGCTGGCCCAGGAGGCCATTGAGAACGCCCGCTTCGTCTGCGAGGACCACTACGGCCTGTTCGAGGCGCCCCGCATCCAGCTCGTCTGCAACCCCAACCTCGACTTCATGTACGTCCCGGGTCACCTGTCGCACATGCTCTTCGAGACGCTCAAGAACTCGCTGCGCGCCGTCGTCGAGACTCACGGCATGGACAAGCAGGAGTTCCCCGTCACAAAGGTCATCGTCGCCGAGGGCAAGGAGGACATCACCATCAAAATCTCCGACGAGGGCGGCGGCATCCCCCGCAGCGCCATCCCCCTCGTCTGGACCTACATGTACACCACCGTCGACAGAACGCCCAACCTCGACCCGGACTTTGACAAGAGTGACTTTAAGGCCCCCATGGCCGGCTTCGGATACGGTCTGCCCATCTCAAGACTGTACGCCCGCTATTTTGGCGGCGACTTGAAACTCATTAGCATGGAAGGGTACGTTTTCCTTTCACTTAGACGGGGAAACTCGGTCCTTCTCTCTCCCCATTGAAACTCCCTAACCGCTGCATCCCTACTCTTGCAATACTCCAGTACTGACTCCTATTCTCTCTCTAGCTACGGCACCGACGTCTACCTCCACCTCAACCGCCTCTCCTCCTCCTCAGAACCCCTCCAATAGCAATTAAGCACCGCCCACGCTAAAACCCCCTCGGCCCTCAGCATCCGCAGCAAGCTCAAGAGCAACAGCAAGCGCGAGGTCACTGAGCGTCGACAGGTCGGGGACGCAGAGGCGGTGGTGAATGCGCCTCCGAGCAGCTTCCTCCACAAGGACGACAAGCAGCTGTAAGAAAAGAAAGAAAAGGAGGAAGCACCTGTAAGAAAGAAGAAAGGAAGAAAAAACACGAATACATATAACACACCAAAAACAAGGAGCATAACCCTATTTTGCAAAGCATTGTAGAATCTACAAAGCATACCACTACCAGCCACACAAGGTTTGCAACAACCGGTTTCTCTCAAACTAGGGGAGAGACCATATCACGAATCATCATGTTTATTATATTGGATATGACAGGACAACATCAAAAACAATGTTAGGATTTTCACGGAGGACTTTTTATCTTTAACCAACCACATCAAAGGGGCTTCTCTTCAGTCAAAGGAGGGCCAAGGGTGATGCGTGTCAACAAGTGCTTCAAACACAGAAGAGCAGCAAAAAGGGAGACGTGTTTTGATGTACAAGTGTAAAGTACAATTTGGGATGCTTGCAACAGCATAAGTAGGTCGTCGGGTGTTGGCGATTAAGGAACGGGACTGGGATGCATTTTTACAACATCCACCAAGCAGAGGCTTTTCAGCCGCCGTTTGGATGCTGGGAGTGGAAACGAAATGTATATCATCCACATCATCAATTTTTAGACTAAATCTGAAAACCATTGCGAATATCTCCCCGGCGTGGCGTGTCTCCCCGATATGGGCTCATAGCTAAACTGAAATGAACAAAATGCAAGAATCAAAAGCAAAAGACGTCTTCTTCGAGGCCAATATCCACGCGCCTACATTAGTAATCCTCGCCATCCTCCTCGTCCGGCTCACAGCACTTGGTCGTGTCATGCTGCACTGGGCGATGATTCACAGGGCCGGGATCTCGAGCCGCTACATGGTGGTTCGTGCCGACCTGGCGCAACTCCTGCTGGGACATGCGTACCTAAGACATGGTCAGTTGACAGATTGGATATGATGTGAGAGTGCAAAATGACATACAATCTTTGGCCATTTGCCTCTGGCTTGGCTTGGCGGGTTTGGCAAACTGTCTTCTTCTTCGTCCGCCTCCGAGGTCCCC
The DNA here is from genome assembly GCA_035079535.1 of Trichoderma endophyticum. NCBI lineage: Eukaryota > Fungi > Ascomycota > Sordariomycetes > Hypocreales > Hypocreaceae > Trichoderma > Trichoderma endophyticum. Next base: position 1,093,841 of record JAPMIQ010000004.1, read on the forward strand.
ATGACCGAGCTTTCCGTGGACGATTTGAAGCCTCTATATTGGTTTCCATTTGGATCCCAAGCATTAAAAGACACTCGGCGTGCTTTCTTCTCGAATCGTGCCTCTCTCGCTGTCGTAGCTGTCGAGATACTGCTTGGGTTTTCACCAAATTCACTACCGGCAGCGTAGTCGGATGAAGCGTCCCTAGAGAGGCCCTGCTGCACCAGAGGCCGCAGCTGAGGAGGCAGGTGCTGTACAAACGAGGATTTGTTGGACGCACTCCGTCCATCAGTCGAAGAGGCCAGAGAGTGTCTGTCTTGTCCAATAGAGCCTCGCAAATGGGGAGGAAGTGCCCGGCTCGACGATGCCTCGGAGGCAGAGTACTCCGAAGGAGCACTTCCGTCCATAATGGAGGCTACTTCGCCATCTTCCAAGCCAAGCGATGAATATCCAGTGACAGGAGCCTAGTGTGTAGTCAGTATACGCGACTATTCGATGGCCAAACTACTACGTACCTGGGGATAGGCATCGTCAGAGAAGAAATCAGTGCTGTCGATAAACCTGGCTGGCCACGCTTCTCCACGCTCCTCTTCGATCGAGATGTGACCAGTCTCAAGAGGCGCGGGTACAACCTCTGGCTCCTGGGTTTCAACCCAAGCGGTGCATCTCTTGCAGCTCTTTGGACAGGTCAGCTCGCTTCTACGCAATATATCGTTGGGATGAGAGGGGGCCAGCATACAATACTACCACTTCTCTTGGTATTGCCGCTGAACTCAGACAAAGGCTTAACAAGGCCGCACAACTCGCACGTCATCTCTGTGCGCTGGCCAGCCGAGTGCGCTCGGCAAGTCATTCCCGAGTTGGCTGCATTGATGCGAGATCGGCCAGTCTGGCTGCTTAGAGCGAGGCGTTGTTGATTCTTGGAGAATTCTTCGAGGGGCTTCCATTCTCCGCCGACTTTGCATCGAAATCTGGTGATATGGGTCAAATCAAGTGACACAAGGCGATAGGGAAAGGGACGGGAGTTGGATTGCGTATTCGTACCTCGTTGGAAAGCTCGCTTTGATCGCCCTAGAACACATCAGTCAATGTTTACGCCTCCAGTATGAGCGAGCAAGAAGGTGAAAGGCGTGAAGGCTCAAATAAAGAGTTGTATCAAGAAGAGAAAAGACTTCGATGAGATGGGCTGGAAACGAGCCCGTGGTTAACTCACATGTTGAAGTTGGCGTTTTCCTTTCTGTTGGCCATGATTCGTGAGCAACTCTCTTGATCTGCACTATCAAGGAAAGGAAATGAGATAGTTGTGCAAAGTTCAGAATAAAGTTTAGTATGAAGAAGAGAAAAGGAAGTGTGCAGAGGTTGGAAGAAGAAAGAGGAGGAGAGGCGGAGGTGGAAGAAGAGAGTGTACTTTATAGGCACGGCCTTGAATCACAGCAAGAGCCAAAGTCGGTCACAATCGCTCTTTCTATCGTTCCTCTCCCTGCCTTGCGACCAACAAGCCGTCAAATTCAGGCATCCAGATTTGCAAACGGCAGCTGGCATATCTGAAAAACAAGTCTGCTATTGTTCTATCAACGGCTGACTACAGCTGGCTCAATGCAATGAGTCAATATGCCATTATCCAAGGTGAGGAAGATACACATGACATCTAATTGTTACGTCAGTTTTCATCTCAAGTTGCAGAAATTCCTAAGTGAATTAAGGCGAGCAGAGTTGAGATTTGTGGTGCAACTATATTCACCGGTGAATGCATATGAGAGATACTACAAGCCGCATTCACTAAAGGGCACGTTGATCACGCCGGAGACAAACGGCCACACGCCTAAACGTTGATTCTTGGCTTTCTGTGTCTTTGTATAACCAAAACATTTAGGTCGATATTAATGATCTTTTAGCATGTATCGTTCGTCTCAATATCACTGCCATGCCTACTGATGTTTACACATTGTAACGATGGGAGCAGTCTCACGCTTACCAACGGGAGGCTACGAGTACTTAGAAGTTGTGCATGTGGTGCAACAAGATTTAATTCGCATCTACCGCAAAAGAGCCTTCAACATGGATGCTTCTTGGAAACTAAATCTACTCGATATCCCAGCTATCCAGTCTATACATGCCATTTACATCGGCGTCTTGAAGCATAAGTGGTGATGATCTACCCTACAACTGGAGCGCTGGAGTAAAATGATGTCACCGAGGATTGTCCCAAATTTCATCAATGGCAATCCGCATAATTCATACGGACTGCGCCAAACTGTGTCTCGTTTATGCAAACACTTTCACCTTTATGCCGCATTCTTCTGACCATGGGCTTGTTTCATCAAAGGCGCGTGCGCCAGGTTCCCTCTCCAAGCATGTGAAATGCCCACAAGAAACGGCAAACACCATCCACCCAACCACAAGGTTGAAAGGCACCAGACATCAATACTCGTAATTTACTGCAACAGTCGACAAGGTCGTGTTTAACCGCTGCCCATGTCCCGAATACCGAGATTGATACACACGTGCGGTGCGATAGACTGCCTGTTGCTACCTTGTAATTAACAGGCACAGGCATGTTCGGGGCTCGCCTGAAATGGACTTCTCCATCGTCTAAAGTGCTCGCATCTGATACGAGATGAGTGGCTATCCGTCACGCTCAACGCGAAAGCGCCTACAACGCAAAACCCACGCAATCGGCCTATCAACTGGTGAGATTGAGACCAAAGCTGCCGACCTTTCGCATAGTCCAATGCTCAGGCCACAAGACACCAGATCTACGACAAAAAAAAAGACGCCGGAGCCAGATAGGGGCATCGGAACAACGCCTGGTAGTATCAAGACCGATGTCAACGGTATTTCAGTGGCAGGGCTCATGTCCCGTCCCATGTCGGCAGGCCCTCCCGGAGTCTCAACAAAGAGGCCACTCCACTAAAAAGGATTGATCAAATGGATTCCCGCGCTCTCGATGCTAGGCTTCCAGCTACGTATCTGCTTCATTGCCACGCTGACCTGGGCTGTACAAGGCACAATGGCGGTTTGGCTGGCACGGTTCAACGCAGAGCGGCGCCCGACGGCTGTCAAACGGGCCACTGCTTCTGATGAATGACTCGATGAGGTCTGTTTTACTTGTCAAAGAAGCTGATGGTGTTGGTTATACGTTACGTGTATGAACAGTACTCCGTCCTGCAGGTACAATCATGGGATAGCTTCGATCGGGAGAAGCAAGATAGGGGGGGCGAACAAGTCTAGCCTTGCCAGAAACTGCCACTGCTCACGGCTTGTTCTGTCTGTCTGCCTTTCGAAGCTCCTGATCCCGCTCCTATAAATCCCCACCCCACCAACATTAAGAGAAGGGAAAAATCGCCACCATCTCAGGCACAACAGGATGGATGACAAGTCAGTGTCCCTAAGCAACGCCACAGCGGAAGGGCCTAGGCAGGCACACCACGCACGAATGTGCAATGCAATGCTCAAGCTCCCCAGGTACGAGTACAAATCTGAAGCACCTTGTGCAACGGTGGGATGGCCTTTGATATTGTCAGCTTTGGACGCTTCCCCCCCAGGCCCCCCGATGACATGCAGCTCAGACATGCGGCGGGATGATTCCCCGGGGGTGTCTCTCGCCCGGGTCACTTCGCGCTTGTTCCGTCTCACAAGAGAAGAAACACGAGGGGCTCTTGTGAAAATTTTCTCTATTGCTTTCTTTTTTACTTTAAGCCGCGGGGGGGGGGGAATAAAAAGCAAACAAGATGCAATTCTGTCAGGGGGTGCTGCCGGAACCGCGGTCTATTGGAATAGTGGAGGGAAAAAGAGAGACATCGGAGTTGCAGCCGCTGCAGCCCTGATGCAAGGGGAGAAGCAAGGCCCTGGCCACTGGATACAATACCGGCCATGCGGAACTACTGGCACAAGGATGGAGACCTCTCTTGCAGCTGGGCTGGAGTGAAGGCGAGTCTGTGCTTGGGTGCTAGCAGCCGTTTCAATAGTTGGGATGATATTATTTTGCATCCATCCCATCTCGTCTAAAACAATAATACATTGTGATGAATGGGTTTGGAGGTAGAGGTACATGTAGTTATGATATTGGTGGTGGCGCAACCTCGAAATGATCGTGCCTCTCATTATTGGATATGAAATCCATACCAAATCAGTCACCAACTAACTGAAAGACTTCATCTTGAACAGGCAGTCCGGTTCTGGCCGAGCACAATGTAACCGGAATCCTGCCCGGAGCATTCCCGTAAGCATCTAACTGAATACTCGTACTTGGACAAAGCCTTCTCGCTCTCTGTCTCTCGTCAGCCCATAAACGGTACAGGCACATGTTCGCAGGAGTGAGACACGGCCTTTTCGATAAAGGCCCTCGGCCCCTTGGCGCTTGTACCTGAAAATGCTCCGATTCAAGTCGCTCCAGCTCACAGCAGAATGGCCAACGGCGTGTCACCGGTGACACCACGCGTTCATGGCTGGATGTGACATGAATCGCCTCGTAGCCGCCACACTTTCTTTCTATTCCTCATTCTCTCTCTCCTTTGTGCGCCTGCGTGTGTGTGACCCTGCATTACGGGCAAGCCTTGGACTCCCTAAAAGCAGGCCAGTGCGTCGATGGACTCAAGCGACGTGCAGTAGCAGCAGTTGTAAGCCTTCCTCAGGCTTTTCTAGACCGCGAGGCTGCAGATCTGGAGGACGGCTACCAAGGTACGCTACATGCCACCGGCCCCTCTCTCGGACGACATTCTCGTTTTCGGAGGTGCGAGTTTTTTTATTTATATGTGCTTTTGTTTATGTGTGCAGCTCGTACCCGTATTAGGAGCGAAGGCATCTTGACTTACAGTACTCCGTTGAATGACCCAAGATGAGAGCTTTGCGTCTCGGCCCCCAATACCAAGTACTGTACAGGCATCTCACGCCGCCAATCCCGAGCAGCAGGAGGCGAAAAATTCGAAAAGGGTGCTCCAGTAAAGTCCATGTCAAGATACCTGTTCCGCGGCAGCGAGCCGTCATGATCCGGAGACATAGCACGAGTAGCTCTTCCGGCGCATCCATGCTGGAGGGCTCCAATGGATTTTAGAGTGATTCTTGAGCTCATTCATTCAGTGGCGTTGTGAGATGTAAAGCAGCACTCACATCGTTCAAGCGCTGACAAAGACTTTCCAGGTTCTTAATCTCAAGCATGCAAAGCATGACAAGGCATGACAAGGCAAGGCATCGCCGTGAAGCACTCGCGCCGCTGGAAATATAAGGAGCTTTGTTGGGGCCGGTCAAAATCACCAATCTCGCTCTGTAAAATGGCGGCAATCAGAAGTACCGACCGGACCAGCGCTGGTGAGAAATTCGCACATGCACAACTACAAGCTCGCAAGTATACGACCGCAGGCTCGGACGCGTTAAGGTACTTTGGAACGGCTGTTTGGCAGGTACATGCGTCGGAATTGAAACATGGCAGAATTTCCCATTGTAACGGGCTAGTCCTGGATCAGCTAGGCGTTTGTTGGATTTGCTTCTTGTAGCGGACTAGCCGCAGTGGGGGCCCCTCTCGGCGTTCCAGCAGCGTCGCGTGTGAGTGCTTCGCTTATGCAGCAGGTGGGAAGAGACTGAAGAGAATCTGAAATGACTGGATTGGATTGAATCTCGAGTTGTGGTGTGCATTGTTGTTACGGAACGGTACTTGTACATTGCTCTCGGTACTTTGCATCAAACGTGAATCTTGCATTGACAGCCCACGTTTTGTATTGACGCGACATGTACCCTTCGCACGGCTTGCTTGTCACTGGCCCGGCGCTCCGTATTCCAGCCTCAAGACACCAGACAATTCGACCACATCAGACCCCGGCAGCTCTGACTGGCCCGTGGATCCCCAAGCGACCCTGGCGCTGGGCACAATATTGTCGAATAGGAGCGCAGCAAAATGTGCCCCGGGGCGCTGGTGTGCTGTGCTGGCACCAGGCCGGCTGCCGTGTCTGGGCCCTCATCTGCAGAAGATGGGCATATCGCGGAAGTACTAGCGCTGCGATTTCTGGTACAGACGATACTTGTACTCCGTACTTTTTTTACAAGCATTAACAATGTTTTTCTCCGATGCTCCTCCAGCACCGCGTATATACGATAAATCTGGTAAGCAAGGTGGAAAATTTTTCACAGTGAAACACGCGGAGGAGTACCGAGTACAAGGTAAGCCGTAGATGTGTCGAATTGAGCGGGTATAGGAGTGGAGGGCTTGCACGTGTTGGCGCTTTGGTACATTGGGCTGATATCAGTGCAAGGTTGATATCGACGGTAATGCCCAAAGCACATAGCTAGGTAGTAATAGCACTGTAGAGCAGCTCTGTGTCGTCTGGTGCTATCAAATATCATCCAAGATACGGTTACTGTTATTCATACCTTATTTACCGAATGGCCAGGTCTCTCATTGGCAGCAGATATGCCCGTGGCCACAGGTGAAATGGAGCTGCCTGGTCGCCTGACGGGAGATCCCTTGCAACTCTCGCAGAAGCGAAAAAAGAACAAAATAGCCCCCTCTAAAAAAGAAGAAATCATTTAAAAAGTGGCCTCTGGAAATTTCTTCTTGTTTCCCCTTCTCTCTCCGACCCATGTCCGCCACGCAAATTGCCCAATTTGAGCGTGACAAAAGGAAGTTCTGCGATAGATTCCAAGCCCCACTTGATAAATTAAAGAGACGGAGGTCCCTTTTTTTCCTTTCCATTGCCCCAGCACCAAGTGCGGCATAGTGCCGGGTCTTGGTAACTTCTGTATTTTGCAGCTTGTAACTTTCAGCAGACGAGCTGGGCAGCGCGGTACTTGTGCCCGCCGGTACCGCTACCTTGAACGTGGCTGCGGAATACGGGGTGGCGTGTGGTAGCACTGCGGCGCGGGCTTAGTACCTGACGCGGGTGGTTGGGCGAGAAGGCCACATGTATGGGGTACCGCGCGAGCTACCAGGAGCTACTGCACCGCGACCGTGAAAAGTGCGGTCAAGCAGCGGCCGCGGGAGCTGTGCGAGCTGGTGCGCACAAGTCACTGAGCCTGCAACGGCGCGTACCGGCAACTTGTGACGACTCGGGCGGGTGGCTTTTGATAGGCGTCCTTTCAATGGGCAAGCATAAACCGTCTTGTGCTCGTTTTTTTTATTCCTTATGTACCACCTCCTGTGCCGCGCCCCCCTCGAGTCAATCAATCAATCAATCAAATCACAGCAGAAATTCTGGCGGCCAGGAAGTCGCCCATTCATGCGAACGGCGGCGGCGGAGCTGATCCCTGCCTGGTGACTGCAGTGCCTTGTCGAGCCCATGGCATGACGGACGGGCCTTGGGGTCACCCCATCGCCCATAGCAGAGTAGCACCAGACGCTTTTCTCTGCTTTGGACCTAGGCCACTCGCTCGCTTTGTTGTTATTTTGCAGGGCCATTCACTGAATGGGAATGACAGTACTTGACAAGTACAGGTGTATTGCGTTGTATTACGGGTGCCAACCTGCTGATCTGAGGTTGAGCTGGAGCCGATTCAACGATGCGCGTTTGTGCGCGACGGTTGAACAGCTGAATTCAATGCAACCGACCAATACTACTAGTAGCTCGTTTATGATACAAGTCTCCAAAAAAAGGAAAGAAAAAATAACGGGAAAAGAAAAGCAAAAAAAAAGAAACAAATGCACGGACCGTGAACATACGTGCAGTACACGCCAGATTCACACTCACACAGCAGTGCGTGCAAGTCGACAGACAGACGTCCAGCCCCCTGTTGGCACCCTGTTTCTGCCGCTGCTCATTCTTTGGCTCGTCTGCGACACGCGCCTTTTCAACCCCCCCGGCTAAACACCAAATGGTCTGGAAATGCACTGGGCTGGCTGGCTGACTGCCGCGCTTCTGGTCTGGCCTGCTGCTTGTTGACTGGTTCTGGTTCTCGTTCTGGTACAGTGCTGGTGCCCGCGGGTCTGCGACTGGCCCAAATATTGCACCGTTCGACGACGCTCAATCGTCCAACCTCGACCGCCTCCCCGCGAGTGAGAGAGAGAAGAGAGAAGAGAAAAAAAAAAAAGAACCCTGTCAGTTCTGTCTGTTCACGCTCCACTGCTCTGCTTTGGTCGTCTCTCTCCGTCGTCAACTCGCAGGTCATTCATTTCATCTCACCAACCGCATCATCATCTCTCGACCCCAAATTGCTCTTGGCGGCTCTCTTCCACTCTCACCTGCTACACTACAGTACACTACAGTACACTACAGTCCCTCTACTCTTACTTAGCACTTCATCTCATCTTCACATCCCATCAAATCTCATCTCTTCCATTTCGTATTTGCCAAGCCGAGAGCGGGCTCCCAATCCAGACAGGCCCAACTAATACTAATTTAGCGGTCCGGGTCCCAGGATCCCTCCGCGATCAGCTGGGTCTAGCCACTGTTGGGAGTCCTGTAGTGCCAGAAAGTACTGTACCAACCCCCCCTGGCACCTGGGCCGTTGACATTTGGGAGCTCCCCTTTTTCATAACCTCCAAGCCTATCCACTTTGAAATCAATCCTCACTTCAGTCACTCCTTACACTGACCTCCTTTCGGCCTTTTCTCCTCCATCTTTTTTGGATTTTCACGATCTCGATTCTTCTCATCCGTCTGTGTAAGCGACCCGCCACCTCAACCTCAACCTCACCAAAACCAACCCTCCTGCCCGACGACAAACTGCAGCAACCTCAAGCTCTCTTCTCCCCCTTTGCCCTACCTGAATGCCACGATAAACGATCAGCAGCTCTGCGACAGAGCTCATCTCTTGCGGGCCAATAGGTGTTGTTCTTTTTTGCCTGTCGATTTTCTTTTCTTTCTTTTGCTTTTCTGTTTAAAGCATTCGACCGGCCGCCCTCATCTCCGTCCAATTCTTGGACCGTTGTTGAAGCTGCCTCTGCAACTTCATTGATAGCGCCAGCGCCAGCACTCTCAGTCGTCAACCATACACCATGACGGCCACAACAGAAATGACGCTGCGGCAACAGCCTCACGGCAACATGGCGCTTGAAGACCGCTTCGAGGTCGTCAAGGAGATCGGAGACGGAAGCTTCGGTAGCGTTGTCCTGGCTCGAACTCGAACAGCGGGTGCCGCCGTCGCCCGTCGAGGCACTCTTGTAAGACAGCTCAGCATACCAACCTCGGCCTGGATCCCCATTGCTAACGCATCCTACCTAGGTGGCCATCAAGTCGATGAAGAAGACGTTCGAGTCTCTGGCGCCCTGTCTGGAGCTCCGAGAAGTCGTCTTCCTGCGAACCCTACCGCCTCACCCTCATCTCGTCCCCGCTCTCGACATCTTCCTAGACCCCTTCACCAAGAAGCTACACATCGCCATGGAGTACATGGAGGGCAACCTGTACCAGCTGATGAAGGCCAGGGACCACAAGTACCTCGACAACGCAAGTGTCAAGAGCATCTTGTTCCAGATCATGCAGGGTCTTGAGCACATCCACTCCCACAACTTCTTCCACCGCGACATCAAGCCCGAGAACATTCTCGTTTCCACCTCAGCCCACCAGGACACCTCAAACTCCTTCAGACGATACTCTGCCCTGGTTACACCGCCATCGACCCCTCCCACCTACACCGTCAAGCTGGCCGACTTTGGTCTCGCCCGTGAGACTCACTCCAAGCTGCCCTACACCACCTATGTGTCTACCAGGTGGTACCGCGCGCCCGAGGTGCTTCTGCGCGCCGGTGAGTACTCGGCTCCCGTCGACATCTGGGCCGTCGGCGCCATGGCCGTCGAGATTGCCACGCTCAAGCCCCTCTTTCCCGGCGGAAACGAGGTCGACCAGGTGTGGAGAGTATGCGAGATCATGGGCAGCCCCGGAAACTGGTACAACAAGGCCGGTGCTCGTGTAGGAGGCGGCGAGTGGCGCGAGGGCACTAGATTGGCCTCCAAGCTGGGCTTCTCCTTTCCGAAGATGGCTCCTCACGCAATGGACACCATCTTGCAAACCCCCCAGTGGCCGCCTGCTCTGAGCCACTTTGTCACCTGGTGCCTGATGTGGGATCCCAAGAACCGTCCTACGTCCACCCAGTCTCTGAACCACGAATACTTTGCAGACGCTACGGACCCGTCGAGGCCCAAGTCGTCCGCCTCCAAGATCTTGGGTCGCAAGCAGTCAGACATCAGCCGCCACTCCAAGGAAGGCCTGGCCCCCTCAAACTCCGTCTCCAAGCAGTCGTGGTTCCGCAAGTCTCTCATCGGCCGCAGCGACATTCCCGAAACCATCGTCGTGGCCCCTGCTCAGCCCTCGCCTGTCCAGACCTCCAGTACCGTCGATGTTTCCACCACCAAGCAGCAGCCCAAGGCCAAGCGGAGTACGTGGGCCAACGGCCTCTCTGGCGTTGCGCCGATGCCGATTCTGCCCTCCATCAAGCCCATTTCTCCCCTGTCTGACGCTGTGACGGCGCGTGCCAACAGCAACGCCGACAGCCAGGACAAGAGCAAGAAGCTGGGCCGACAGCTCTCCGTCAACTCCAGCAGCAACAACTATACCGAGATGCACCGTGCCCAGGCCGAGCGTGCTCTCAACGGACAGACGGGCCTTGCGTCCCCTCCCAGCGCCCACAAGGAAAGCTTCTTCTCTCACCTTCGGAAGCGTGCCCGGCGCTTCTCCGGCCGCCACCAAACCCCCGTTTCGCCAGCGTACGACGACATGGAGGCACAAGTTGGATGCGGTCCCTGGAACAGTAACCGGTCTTCCATGATTGTCGACCAGCAAGTGGGCCCCATTCCCAAGGCCGAGTACGAGTCTCTGGATAAGACTCTCAGCGATGTCCAAGGCTCTGAGCCACGCGCTCCCGTGCCCCAGTCGCATCAACTTGCCGCGGCCGGGAAGCTCAAGCGTCACCACTCGCTGCCCTACCAGCAGCCCCGATCCGTCGACAACCTGATTGGCGCCGCCAGAAACGGTCCCGTCTCGAGCCGCACCCGACGTGCTCAGGCAGTGCAGGGTGTTCAGCAGTACGATACACCGGCCGAGGAAGACGAGCTGCTCGACGAGGTCCTCACCTCGACGCAAAAGGCCATGAAGCGCCTGGAGGGAAACGCCCAGTCGCTGCGACAGTCGGCGAGCAACCTAGGCCTGTCGACTTCGCAGCCGTACCCTAGCCCGTCACCGTCTGCCAACAGCAACCAGCTGCTCTACGCCGACGGCGCTGAAGCTCTGGCTCCCAAGCCCCTGGATCTCAGCAAGAAGACGGCCAACCAGTACAAATGGCCCACCCCGCCATACGAGGGTGGTGAATGGAGCGCCTCGGCCTCTGCCAGCATCTGGGCCGCCGGAAACCGTATCTGAAGGAGAAAAGAAGACGTCATTAATATTTCCTCGGTGGAGTCTCTTTTGTCCTTTCTCTCCCCCTTCTCTCGGACATGTCACTGTTGAGTGGTGAGGCAAAAAAGTTGTTTTTTTGTTTATTAATATGGCGTGTACTATTTTTTTTTCTTCGCATGATAAATGGTGTTTTGGTGTTGGTTTGCGGCACAGATTTCCTCGCTCCTTGAATCATGAGTCGCCGGGTCGACCATCATATCATTATTTTTTCGACATTTTTTCTTTTCACATCTTCTTTCGATTGGGGTATAAAAACTCGTTTTGGTTTATTCTGCGTATCTCGGCTGGCACACAAACACACACACATACTACTACTACTTATTGCTACTACTACCACAAAGAGCGTACCGTACCATATATCACCCTCGACGGGCTTTCGACATATAAAATCGAGGCCACGGCCCGAGGCAGCCTTTGATTTACTTTTTTTGGACTTCGATTCGCTTTTCGCTTCGTTTTCTTCAATATTGAACATTTTGAGCACTAGCACTCATGGCACACCGAAATACCCCGTATAGACCGAAAATAAGAAGGGCGAGCATTGGCCCTCGCCTTGCTTGAAGCAAAATATACCTCACATAGTACACCAACTTTTTTTTTTTTCCTTTGTCAACAAATTTTTGTTTCCTTTATACCAAGAAGCTGAAGAGGAGGAATAAGAAGAAGCAGAAGAAGGAGACGGAGATTTGGGACGGAGTCGAGGCGTTTTTCTTTCTTGTCGTGGTTGGATATTTACCGTCGTTTTTTCGATAACTTTTTTTTTGCACAATCAATAGTAGTCTGCCCCGAGACAGAATTTGTGAGGGCGCATGGAGACAGGAGTTTTTTTTATGTATCTGCCTGTGTTCTTTTGTGTTAAAACACCCCTCACAATTTGTAAAAAGCAATGAAGCATAATTTATCCTTTTTTTTATATACATCTCCTTTTTCTTCTTTTCCGTTTATCGAATATTCTCCATCCTTGCGTGGTTTCAATAGCAGACCGCCTGCGTTGCTCGATTGTAAACGATGAATAGCTTCTACTTGTTTGTTGGAGCTTTAGTCACTCGTCGCAGGTGGAATATGCTTTTTTTTTTTCATTCGATTGTTTTAAATGGTAATGTCATGACCGGTTTACAGTTACCTACTTAGGTATATAGCTACTAGAAAGGACGTCTATGGCAAGCATTTATCAATCTGTCTCTGCCCGGATATACAATTGAAAGCACTAAGTAGAACAAGAGCAACACCACTATATGCAAGATATCACGCTCGCTTACACTGTACAGTTTGTGGCTGTATCTTGCTGCCTGAACGGTCCAAGGCTGCTCCCAAATTTTACCATTACCAGTACTCCGTACCATTACCGTATCTTACATATCAAAATGGTTCGTCGTGTGCACCTGTAGGGATTGCGAAGTGGGACTGCTGTGCATATTGAGGGGGGCGCGGCGATGCATGTTCTTGCATGGCGAGAGTAAGCGCCAGCCAGATGCATCCCGTCTGACTTGATTTTTTTGTTTTCTCTCGTCAATACCTAGATATTACCCGTTTTCCCTTGCTTTCGATAAGGAGCGTAGGAATGCGGATTCTGTTTAGATAGATGCCTGGAAGTTCCGGCTTTACTATGGCTACCTACATGTCCTTTGTTTGTTGCCTGGCTTACGAGATTGAAAGGGGAGAGAGAAGGGGGGCGGTTTGTATAAGCAGCGGAGCGATCCATGCGATGGGATGGGCATTTTGGGCGCAAGGCAGAGCGAGATGGTGTGTACCGGTAACGGTATTGGCGGTGTTACGAGTACCTTTTGGGGGGGATCCGCAGCGAAATCTGGCAGCCTTATGGGAACCCTGGTTTGGGGGGTGTGCTGTGCCACGTCGTCTCTTTTCTCTTCTTTATCATCTTTTTTAATTATGATTATTTCTTCTTTGGGGTTGGGAGGATATCATTGATCTGTCAGGCCATTGGAGTCTGCCCACGATGATGGGGCAAGTACTTGTAACTGTACGAGGGATAAGGTTGGATACATGCACCACCTTTGCGATTGCGGTGTACGAGTACGTACTCCATCGCAGTGTGTCACTCCGTAGCAGTACACCAGGAATTAAGAAAGAAAAAACCGGGGACCTGTCAGAATGAGGCTCTGGGGAAAAGCTGCCACGAGTTGAGCGTCTACGTAAGCAAGACAGTCACGTGCTAACGCCAGACCCCAGACGGAAGAGAAACGAGGCGATACCTGCGGAAAACCTGCGGGAACAAGGTCCAGCTGAGGCAGCCTTGAGAGAGCCCGCCAAACAAGGGGAGAAAAAAAAACCAGTGCAAAGCCATCAGGCAACAGAATAATTTAGACGAACGGGGCATTTTTTATTTTATTTTTATTTTTTTGATTCTTACCTGAGTCTGTGACAGGTTGGCCTTTTCTTATTTATTATTATTATTTTATATCAATTCTTCCTTTTTTTTCTTATTGAGGAAGAAAGAGGGGGGTTCTATATGGATATTTATATCTGGTGACGAGTTGCCGTGCCTGGAGAGCGCTTTTCTGCTTGTGCGGGTCTGTCTTTTGCTTGAACAAGCAGCAGCGAAGAAAGGCATCAAGTGGACGACGATCAAAAGCGACTGCGGTTCTTGTGTTCTAAACGGCTTGTTGGTGCACCGAGAGACGTTTGCTGTGGCATCTACGTGGCATCTGGAGCAATTTCACAAGAGGGGCGATTTGCCTCATCTGCTTGTTGGCGACTCCCGAGGCCCCCCATCTGGTTTTGGCGACTACTGAGGCTTTCACCCGCGAATAGCATCATCCATCCCCTATATCGCATCTCGCCATCTGTACGGCCCGCCACGGTAGGAGGAAGGGCGGGAGAAGAGAGGGGTGTAGCACGGTTCCGGGCCCCTCAGGTATGAGCCCTGGTGAGCTCACCAAGAGCTGAAGAACAACACCAGGAGAGACTCCAACACCAACAGGACAAACAAACAAACCGCTCGCCATTGCATGACCGCTGGAACCCGTCACCGAGATTTCACGCAATTGAGGGCGCTGTGAGTCGCGCTTTTGTTGGGAGAGATGCAGAACCTCGCGCTGCCGGTGCGCACGAGCGCCAGTCGGCGCAACCAGGAGAGCAGGAGTTACTTTACGAGCTACACGCCGCCGAGCTCCACGGAGGCCATCAATGGGCCTGTGAGGGAGCCGGTGAGAGAGCAGCCGCCGATGACTGATCGGTTGATTGTGGGGGTGGATTTTGGCACGACGTTTTCAGGGTGAGTGAGTGAGAGAGAGATGAGATGAGATGAGCTTGAGCTTGAACGGGATGAGATGAGATGAGACAAGATTCTTCCCAGATCTTAAGCTAATGTCATTTCAGCGTCGCCGCAGTGTACACATCAACGCCCGACGATGTCGAAATCATCAAGACATGGCCAGGTGGCAACGGCATCACCTCAGACAAGGTGCCCACCGAGATTACATACAGCTTCCCTCCCGACGCCTCGCCCGGCGCTGAACCCACGGTAAAATGGGGTTTCCAGTTCAAGCCAGACGAGTCAAGGCTCCGGTGCATCAAGCTGTTTCTTGATCGCGCCCAGAAGCTCCCCTTTTACGTCAGTCCTCTCGACACGGCAGCACAGCTCAAGAAGTTCAACAAGAACGTCGTCGATGCCGTCAGCGACTACCTCACCCAGATCTACAAGCACACCATGGACACCCTGACGCGGCGCTACGGAGAGTCCTTCATGGCCTCGACAAAGGTCGAGTTCGTCCTGACTTGCCCGGCGGTTTGGAGCGACACGGCAAAGAACACGACGCTGCAGGCGGCTGAGCGGGCAGGCATGGGCAGCCGCTCCGAGATTCAGATGATTAGCGAGCCTGAAGCGGCGGCCGTATACACGCTCAAGGCGATTCAGCCCAACCACTTGAACATTGGGGACAACTTTATCGTGTGCGACGCAGGAGGCGGCACAGTGGAGTGAGTTTTACATCTACTGCCTTGACATGTGAGACAGAGCTGACAGAAATCTAGCCTAATTGCCTATAAAATCATATCTCTAAAACCCCTGAGAGTCGAAGAGTCTGCCGTGGGAACAGGTGGGTTGTGTGGAAGTGCCTTTTTAAACTACAGGTTCGAGGAGCATGTTCGGACGAGGTTGGGCCAGGCTCGCTTCGACGAGATGAAGACGAAAAAGGGCAAGACGTGGCAGATGGGCTTGCGGTACTTTGAAGAGTTTGTCAAGCGCAATTTTAACGAGGACGAGCATCAGGAGATTAATGTTCCGTATGTTGCTTGCCTATTACTTACACCCAGCGGCTGGACTGTTCTTTTTGCTGACTTTTGTTAGTTTTCCCGGTCTCCCAGATGACGAAGAGGCAGGGCTGGACTCGGGATTCATGGTCATGAGCGCAGAGCAGATCAAGGACATCTTTGAGCCTGTCGTCAAGGAAGTCTGCGATTTGGTCCAGGGCCAGGTCGAAGGACTGCGTGCCAAGGGCGGCATTGTCTCAGGCATCGTGCTGGTCGGAGGGTTCGGCCAGAGCGACTATCTATACCGGCGTCTCAAGTCGCACTTTTCGAGCGCGGCGCCGCCTCCATATAGCGAGAGACCGACGCATGCGAACGCGAGCGTGTCGCAGGACGTCGGATCGATCGAGGTGATGCAGCCGGTGTATGCGTGGACGGCGGTGGTGCGCGGGGCGGTGCTTCGGGGGCTGGAGGGCAACATGGTGATTTCAAGAAAATCAAGGATGCACTACGGGACGTCGTTTGCGACGGTGTATGACGAGGAGAAGCACTCTGTCAGTGAACGGTACTGGTCGCCGCTGTGGGAGCGGTGGATGGTGTCTGATCGGATGCAGTGGCACATTGCCAAGGTAAGGAGCTCTTCTCTTCCCCCCCCTCTCTTATTGCCTCCTTTATATCTTTGTTCGATTTGATAACTGATTGCCAACAGGGCGAGGCGCTTTCTCCTCTATCGCCCATTGCCTTCCACTACACGCGCAACTTCCGGCCGGGTCAGTCGCTCATCGTAACGGACGACCTGATTGCGTGCGACGCGGACGAGCCGCCGGCGGCGCACACGCGCGACCTGATCAACGTGTGCACGCTGACGACGGACCTGAATGCCGTGCCGAGGAGCCTGTTTACGCGGTTGACGACGACCAGGGGGGTGGAATTCGACAACCTCGACTTTACGCTGGAGATGATTGTGGACAGTGCGGGGTTGGGCTTTGAGCTCAAGGTGGACGGGGTGCGGTATGGGCGGGTGGAAGCCGAGTTTCACTGAGAGAGGGCACTGGATAGTTGAGGGAGAGATACGGAGAGATAAAGAGAAGGATTGAGGCTTGTCTGATGTCTGGTGATATAAGCGCTATTGCCTGATTATACATACATGGCCGTCTGTATTATACAGTAATTATTATACAAGGTGGTTTATCAATGTCCTCGTTTCTGACATTCTTGTTTCTCGTATTTGACCACATACTCTCCCTAGTACCTAAACAATATGAGTTATATTCCCCAAATTCCAATCGCTTGGGGCCGATCCCAAACAGGGCTGCAGACAGGCCAAGAAAGACTGTCGATACGAGAAGTACGATGCAGCAAATAGGCGGATGCTGCCAATTTTTAGCCCCGAGTCCAGCAAGGTCTAGGCGGCTGACATAAGAGTCGGGCAGCCTGTACTTGTATGCACACTGCACTACAGCATTGCTGCTTGTACAGCCCATACATGTGCTATGCTCAACTTAGTAGCCACTCTCCCTATCGCCCGGCCTGAACTCTCCCGAACCAAACCTCAACTTTCGCAGTTTAAAGTGGTGACAAATCAAACAGTTATTCATCAATCCGGGCGTTCAGAAACCATCGCAAGTCTCGTATAACCGCCCGGAATACAATCGCCCTCGCTCGTCCTGTCGTTGCCATGAGCCAGATGCAGAAGCGCTGCTGGAACTGTCGCCGTAGGGAGAGCCCGCCACTCTAAACACTCACTCACTATACTCACCATATCAACTGATCCATGGCTAACTGCCAACTGCAGAGCAAAAGATTGCCTGCGACAAGACGCTGCCGCACTGCCGCAACTGCGTCAAAAAGGGCCGCCAGTGTCTTGGATATGGCCTGAAGCTGTCGTGGCCGCGCAAGGGCGACCAGAGACGGTCAGCGTCGTTGCAAAAGGAGCATTTCATCATCCCCATCCGGACAAAGGACCCCATCTTTATCAATGCCACGAGCGACGACGTCAAAGGGTCTCAGGACAATAGTATGTAAATGAGTTTTCATGCTCGATTCTGTTTCTTCGAGTGTGTCTTTGCTCTGGTGGCTAACGGACTGACTTGTTTCACTTATTCAGCCCTGGCTCGCTATGACGAAACCTCCTTTGGCGAGGTTTGGTTGACGCGGCAGCCCAACTTTAACATGGCAAGGCTGGATCCCTTCCTTGCTTCACATAGTAAGGCTGCTCAACTGGAATCCCCTTGTATTACTGTGCTGACAAGAGATGTGCTGCAGCCTTCAGCCCAGTTGCCCGGCTGGTCTCATCCAGTCAGAGTTGCGATGAATTATACGGGTTGCTAGTCAGAATGTCATTCCAAGACGACAGCTTGCCGTCGCTGGCGTCAAGGTATGCCATCAGTGCGCTATCATATCAGCATCTGGCTATGGACAAGACGGCCGTCATGCATCAGACGAGAGCGATTCGAGCGCTCCAGTCCGCCATTGAGACGGCGGTTCCCTCGGAGTGTATGCAGTTGATGGCAGCTAGCATGCTTCTCAACATTTACGAGGTTTGTAACTTCTACATAAGCAGTTTCCCCTCTTGAATTTACGACTTCAAGCGGAGTTGCTAACGGGCAATAGACGCTCAACTTTGACACATCGGATCTCAGCTGGTCCATCTTCTTCTGCGGTACAAAACGGATTGCCAACTATGTCACCAAAACTGACGACACGTACTTTGGGGACGAGGCACTCATCATTGACTGGGTCTTTTACCACGACGTCATGTACAAGTTTAGTATTCGGCATTGGATCGAAAAGAACAAGGATCAGATCATGTTGGCGTCGCAGAGAAAAGTTCTCTCCAAGGCCGTGTTTTCGCCAGAGAGACAGACGGTAAGTCTTTTCTGCCCTCTTTTCTTCTTATTACATCTTTCTCCAAAGCAGGCAGGAGAGGGGGCATGAGAGCGAGAGTGAAACTCATACTAATTGATATGCTGTCAGATTGTTCCCATCCTTGGATGCTCCTTGGAACTGCTTGACCTGCTTTGCCAAGCCATAGATGCCGTTTACGAGCCCGGTGACCCTGATTACCAATCCGAGGCACACTTTAAGCTCGTCCGATCCCTGGAGATCCGCTTAAAATATCTGCAGCAGCGGCAGTCCACAGTAGCGCCGATAGATGGGCCCGAGATGAGGCAGGAGGCCATCGTTGCCGAGCTGTACCGCCTTGCCGCCGTCATCTATCTCCTGCGCATGGCCAAGGGTGAGCCTGACAACTCCAAGAGCGTTATTCCCCTAGTCGACCAGGCGTACGAGCTGCTCGACCAGTTGGTATACTGCGAGCGACCCTGGCCCCTGTTTGTCATTGCGCTCGAGGCCCGTTCCGAGGAGCACCGCATGCGCATGCTGAGGGTGCTGGAGAAGTCGCTGGAGCGTCGACCGCTGGGGCCCATGAGGCTGGTCAACAAGATGATACCAGATGCCTGGACGCAGCAGGATCTGCGCGAGTCGTCAATGGATCCCTTTACGCTCTACGGCATGATTATCAGCAGGCACCGGGTGCCGCCGTGCTTTACATAAAACCCCGGATTGCAACAATTTAGAGTATCTGGTGTTTTATCTTTTTAAGGGGCTTTTATAAGGTATGCTATGCTTCAGTCTAATTACCAAAAGATTATAGGGAGATTTCCCAATTTTTTCCCATTCTAATTCCACAATCTATCTTGTGCCGTCTATGTCAAATCACAAATAGGGAATCATGTAAAAGGGGGGTGGGAGGGGAGTTTGAAGGCAACCCAGGAGGGCAATACAACAATGAAAAAAAGGAAAAAAAGAAAAGAAAGCCAGAAAACGTCATGCTAAAAAAATGGATATCATTTACACGATCCTCATAACAGCCAAAATTTTTATCATTGCTCTCTCGAAATTTCAAGCGCCGCCAGTCACAATCTCGCCAAACAGCTTCTCTCGCTTCATGCCAAGGGCGCTGAGCATGTGGACGCCGCCTCCCACACAGACCAGGATGAATGCCTTTTGCATGGCCTTTGTGATGGCCAGAATGGCCTGGTCCCGGAGCTGTCCGGTAATCTCCTCAAAGATGGTGCTCTGGGCTCCGGCAATGGCGTTTTGGATGTCAGAGGCGGTGAAGTTTGTGTTTGCCAGGACCGAGGTCAGGTTCTTGGTGGCCTCGGACTGGAAGACTTGGCCAGCAATGACGAGGCAAAGGACGGTGCCTCCGATCTGAGAGACGTTTTGCATGGCGAGAGCGCCACCCTGTTGTGCGGGCTCGACTTTGAGGGAGGCCACGGCATATCCGATCTGGAGGGTCAGGCCAGCTCCCACGGCTGTGAGGACTGTGAAGCCGTAGATGTAGCTGGTCGGGGTCGTGGGGTCGAGGTAGGCGGTGAGGAGGGCGCTGCCGAGGGTGATGAAGAAGCCGGCGACGAGGAAGATGGGCATGTAGTATCGGATTCTGGACAGGAGGTGGCCGGCGGCCATGTTGAAGCTGACCGTCAGGACGACGAACGGCAGCAAGCGGACGGCGGCGGAGATGGCTGAGTCGCCGTGGACGAACTGGAAGTAGATGGGGATGAAGTAGACGACGACGAAGAGCGCGGAGATGTTGGAGGCGGTGGCGATGAAGAGCAGGACCTGGGAGCGCGATCGCAGCAGGTGGATGGGGAACGAGCGGTCCTCGGGCGTCGTGAGGATGGAAAACGTCTGCTGGATGGCGTACGCGATGATGATGACGCCGAAAGCAACAATCATGCCGATGGTACGGCCATCGTTCCAGGGCCACTGGCCGCCAGCCATGGTGAAGGCCATGCAGAAGGTGACCCAGGTGCCGGCACCGAGAAGCAGTCCGAGGAAGTCAATCTTCATGACGCGGTCCCGAACAGACACACCGACGACGGGGTGGATGTCTGGCAGGCCGAAGATGTAGATGGGCGCGAAGACACCGCCGATGATGAGGTTGATGTAAAAGGCCCATCGCCAGGTTGCGCTGGACTCGACGAAAGCGCCGCCAATGACGGGGCCCAGGACCGCGCCGATGCCCCAGCAGAAACCCGTACCGGAGATGTACGTGGCTCGCTCCCTGGGCGTCGTCAGGGCAGTGAAGTAGTTGAGACAACCCATGAAGACGCCGCAACCTCCAGAACCAGCAATGACTCTACCGACGATGAGAGCCGTCATGGTGGGCGCTGCACCACAAACAGCCGAACCGACGCTGAAGAGAATCACGGCGGCGGCGTACACCCACTTCATGTTGAAGTTTCCATAGAGCACGCCATAGAGCAGGATACACGAGACGGAACCGAGGGGGAAACCGGCGCCGATCCAGGCGAGCTGCTCAACATGACCAAAGGCCTCGACGACGGAGCCCTGGACGTCGGCGGCGATGGTGGTGTCGAGGCCGTAGACGAAGGTGGTGACGTAGAGGGCGACGCAGACGAGGATCCAGCGGAAGCCGGAGACCTGGCGGCCTTCTTGTTCGTTGGGAGGCGAGCTGGGCGGTGTCGAGGGGGGAGCTTCTTCGTCGGAGGAGAGGGGGAGGGTTTCTTTTTCGATAGAGGGGGTTTCCGGTTCGGAGGGGGGGAAGGCTGTTTGGACGGTCATTGTGGCGGTGATGTAGGAGTTGTCGATGTTGATGTTGTCGATAATGGTGATGCTGTTATTATATAAGATGGTGTTTGACTGGAATCGAGTCAGGGGAGAAGAGATGCTTCGAGTGTGTATATATCTATATCTATAGTTGATTATATATAGATATTATACAAGATCCAAGTCGAAGCTGACTTGCTCCCAGCCAAAGCGTCGATACAGCAATGAAAACCAAGACAACAAACCCCATCAGCAGCAAGGTTCTCCTATATAAACGAAAAGCCAACAAACAACATGCTCATGCAAGAGCAACAGAAATCTATGAGATATGGGCCCGGCCTTTGGTTTCTAAGCCCGCCGCCAATTTGTCAGCTCCCCCCCCAGCCAAGCCAACCACTATAGCCGTTCAGCCCAATCCCAATCCAATTTTTATTTCCAGTAGAGATAGACAGAGAGGGAGAGAAGAGAGAGAAAAAATTGCATCAGCACCGGCTTTGTTTAAGCATATCTGCCATCGCGGCGCGACGATACCGAGCCCCGCCGCCGTAGCACTTTGGTGAGATTGGTGTTATGTGTCCAATCAGGAGGGGGAACGGGCGCATCCACGTTGGGGCGGTGGGTAAGTTGTTGCGAAAGGGCTAGACTTGAAGGGGTAGTGGGTGGTGTAAGAGGGATAGCAAATAGTTGCCCTGTTGCTATTGATGATGGGAGTCAGGGGGGAGGGAACTAACTGATGGGAAGCTCCTTTTTGCGAAGGAGGGTTTTTGGTATATATGAAGCAATGGGGGGGTTACGAATGCCGGAGGGTTTTACGGTATTACTTGATTCTGGTTTGTTTGGATCTCTTTTTTGCGCGGCAGGGCTGAGATCTGAGATTTCTGTTGGTTTCGCTTCATAGACGAGATTCCGGCTTCTCTCTGTGTCTTGTTCTCTTACACAAGCAACCCTCCCCACGTGTTTGAGTCTCATTCTTTTATTTTAATTATTTTATTTTATCTATTATTATTCCATTACTTGCTCAATACTTGCTCTTCTCTCCCGCCTAGCTTCCATTGGATCTCGTTTTCCGTAGCCAATCCTTCTATATCCATATCTACGCATCTCCGGCCCTCGGCCTTAGGCGACGCCTCCAGTGGCCATAGCACCGAAAAAATCCCCTACACTCGGCGCTCGGCTCCACCCGTTTTTCGGCGTCAAGCAGCTTTCTGCACGCTCCCCACGCGGGCTTATCGCCATTAGCCGGCGAATCCTTTGCCAGGGTCTTTTTATTTTTTGTTGACGCATGTTGCCGTATTTTTGCGTATTTGTAGAACCGCCCCGGAGATGCTAATTTTTGTTTCCTTTTTTGTTTATTCTTTCTACCCAAGTAACTAGACGTAAGATACTATGTGTTGCTAGAGAACAGTAGTGCTCTGCCGCTGTGGAGAAGCTCTTCTGTTGGAATCATATTCTTCTCCGTCAACTTGAGGCATCGTATACCCGCATTCCTACGGATATACACACCAGCGGGCAAAGTTGCCTGCTTAGTACGCACGTTTTGTCGGAATAAGAGTCATTCATTACATGACATGACATCCCTGTTGCTTCATTACGTGATGCAGCAAAATTCCGAACCCAAAAAGATATAGGTATCTCAATGCTTAGTAAAAGATGAAGGAAATAGGGAATTAGGGAATTATTACACGAGCCAGGACAAATGAGCAAAGATTTCAATAGGGCGTGCCTTGTGTAAGGGGACACCGATTGCTGTTTTGGTGGCGGGCGGGACACCATTTGCCGTTTTGGGATGGTGAAGCGCATCTCGATCATCTTGTAGGTACGAGTACGAGTATATTATATACGCACGGGTGGCCACTTGCAAGGACCCCTGGAATTGCAATTGGGCAAGGAAATGCTTCTGTAGATTTGGAGATTCGGGAGTTGGCACGGGATATGGAGGACTTTTCTCTTTGGAGTGAGAGAGGGTAAAAGGTTAAGTAAGGTATGAGTAATGTGAGCTTGGATGATGCAATGTTAACCTGTTAACATGTATTTCCACGGTAGGTTTCGATGATGATGTCGTTCCAAAAAGAAGAGGCATAATGTCATGAGATGTTGGAGTGAGATGTCTTTTGTGTTGAAGAGTCCAATTCATGGATGCTCTGCTATGAAACAAAGTGAAGCTCAAAAGCCCCAAAACACATGCTTCAATTAGCTCCAGCTAAGATAGAACTCCTGAAATATTGGGTATCTCCACCAAAAATGATGTATCGCACTAACGCTTCTCCAACACACCAACGAAAAAAGCTGTGACTAATGCGGGGGAAAATTTCAGTTGCGCGAGTTCCAACGCTTCGGAGAGCTGCATATGACACTATCGTTGATCTAAACAGTGCGTGTGGCTTTTGCGATTGCAGCCACCCAATTGGCGATACGCTGTGCTTGTTGTTTTTTTGATTTGTTTCTTTATTTCCTTTTAGAATTTGTTGCGGTGGTGAGAGAGCAGTTCTTGGCGAGGCTGAGTGTCTGTGTCGCTGGTTGTTGGTTCTCGAGATAGCCTCGTCTTTGATATCGGAGCCTTGCCTTAACCTCGGCTCACTCACTTACTCACCTGAGACTCACCTTGTCTCATCTCACCTTGTCAAAACTCATCTCATCTCATCTTATCTCACTTCATCTCATCCTACATCTCAACATCTCACAACAATGTCCGACTCTATCGACGACCGCATCTCCCTCCTCCTCAACTGGGCCTCCTCTCACAACGCCCTCCTCCACCCATCCGCCCAAATCTACGACGACCCCGGCACCGGCCTCTCCTTTCGCGTCAATCCCTCCTCAACCTCCTCAATCCCCCCCTACGAGCCCATCGTCAGCCTCCCCACAAGCCTCTCCCTCTCCTACCTCAATGCCCTCCAACCCACGCCTGCCTTCCCAAGCGACTTTCTCTCAAAAACACGGCCTCACGTCGTCGGCCGCCTGTTTCTCATCAAGGAGCTCCTCAAGGGTCAAGAGTCCTTTTGGTATCCTTACATCCAGGCGCTCCCCCAGCCCGAGGATATCGATGACTGGGCCCTGCCGCCCTTTTGGCCCGAGGAAGAGGCCGAGCTGCTCGAGGGCACGAACGTCGAGATTGGACTGGAAAAGATTCGGGAGGACCTGGGTCGTGAGTTTCGCGATGCGAGAAACTTGCTGATTGCTTCGCAAAAGGATGCCGAGGACGACTTTTGTGACCATCTCACTCGTGAGCTGTATCAGTGGGCGTACTGCATCTTCTCGAGCCGCTCCTTTCGGCCGTCGCTGGTGCTGTCCGAGGAGCAGCAGCAGTCTCTCCCCGAGGGCGTCAGCATCAACGACTTTTCCGTGCTGCTGCCGCTTTTTGACATTGGGAACCACGACATGACGGTCCACGTGAGGTGGGATCTCGCAGCCGGAGACGAAGCCGGAGCTGGAGTCAGGGGCTCAGGGGCAGCCGTCCAGCTCAAGGTCGGCAGGGAGCACAAGCCCGGACAGCAAATCTTCAACAACTACAGCCCCAAGACCAACGCCGAGCTGCTACTGGGATACGGCTTCATGCTCCCCGTCACCGACGCCCTGCACAACGACTACATCCACGTCCGCAAGCGCACCGCCCCTTCTCCCTCTGCGGCACCAACCCAGCCCGGCAGCTCCTCGCCGGAAGAATATCTCATCTCCCTACGGCCCATCTCGCATCCGTCCTCCCTCCTCGCCGCCTCCAAGCAGACCCTCAACGTCTTCCCTCCTCCGCCACTACCGGGCCTTCTCGGCGCCTTCAAGCACGTCCAGCACGACATGGTCTGGGACATCTTCCTGACGCTGCTGCAGCACTCGTCCATCCCGCTCATCAAGCTCATCCCCCTCCACTCAAACACCTTCCCTACCGAGGAGGAGGCCGTGCGCCAGCGCCAGGAGCGCTTCTTCTCCGGCCACGTCAACGACGAGTGCCAGGACTATCTCGAGCAGACTGTCGCCATCATCCAGCACAAGATCCTGCAGGAGCTCGAGAGGCTCAACGAGACGGACATGGAGGTTGTGGGAGAAGACGCCGAGCTGTTGTCGCCGAACCAGCGCTTGGCGTTGGAGTATAGGGAGCGGTGTCGGCAGGTTTTGGAGAATACGCTGAGTACCATGGGAGAAGACGACATGATGCAGGATGACACTGAGTGAGTCTAGGCCTACACCAAAGAAGAAGAACAAAGAAAGAAAGAAAGAAAAAAAGACAGCACGAGTTATGAATCATGACGGTGTGGACATGCGGCTGGATGACGACCCGGAATGGATAGAACACGTATAAGTATAAATATATATATAGTAATGTTATTCGTTGAAAGCATTATACCACAGACGCTCGCTGCCGTGTTGAAGCACCCCTTTATTCTACGTATTTACAAAATCATCCCGCGTTTTAAATAAATAAGACAAAATATCATCATGGCGACTTGAGCAACGGATCCTTCAGTTCGGCCTGCATCAAGGCCTCTTCTAGCGGAATCTCCTTTAGCGCGATCACCTTTGTCTTTTTGACAAACTTATATATCAAATATGCCGCCAGCACAAGCGGAATGTCCCTTTTCACACACGGAATGTTAGCATAGATCGAATAACAGCGTTTTTCAGCAAGGGGTTAACTTACAAGTAGGCAGAGACAAAGCCGCTGGGGCTCCAGTTGCCCTTGGTAAAGACGACGAAGCCGTTGGTGAGCAGGATGATGCTGCACATGAAGAGTGCCGCAGACGAGCTGTACACTACATGATGAGACTCCAGTCAGCGATAATTCACACAGAGTATAGATACAAAAAAAAACAGGTCAAAAACTCACAGGTCCAGCTGTTGTGCCACGGCAGCCGCGTATACGGAATGCCTTGCACCTTGAGCGCCATCCTCAACCGCACGTGGTTGAGCACGATGCAGATCCAGCTCACCAGCACACCCGCGCCAACAAGGTCCATCAGCCAGAAAAAGGCAGTCAGCGCGCCGCTGCTCAGCGTCATAAAGGCCAGGAACGAAAAGACGATGAACAGGCTCACGGCCACGTACGGCACGCCCCACGACGTCGTTCGCAGAAAGATTTTGGGCGCCTGTCTCTTGAGCGCCAGACCGTATAGGACACGGGTTCCCGAGAGAAGGGCCTGGTTCGAGGACGACCACGCCGAGGTGATGACGATGGCGTTGATGACCGAGGGCACGGCGGGATATCCGGCGGCCGAGACGGCAATGACAAAGGGGCTCTGGGCGGCGGTGCCAGAGTAGTCGTTGAGCCGCTCGTCGTCGGAGCTGACAATCATGCCGACGATGAGAATGGCCAGCATGTAGAAGAGCAGGATGCGGATGAAGACGTTGCGGCAGGCCCTGGGAATCGCCTTGCGCGGGTTCGCCGTCTCAGCGCCGGCCATGGCCAGCGATTCAACACCCGCAAAGGAGAAGACGGCGCCCGTCATGACGCTCCAGTAGCCCAGGAACTTGCCCCAGTTGCCCGTGGCAATGTACTCGACAAAAGGGCCTGGGTTCTTCCAGAAGCGAAAGTACGTCGGCTTGACGCCCGGGATGCCGCCCAGGTCGATGACGAGGCCGAAGATGATGAGGAAGACCACCATGAGGATCTTGAGCGTGGCGAAAAAGGCCTCGATCTCGCCGAACCACCGCACGCCCGAAAGGCCCACGGCTGCCGTCAAGATGATGAAGACGATGATCCACACGCTCGGGTTCAGGTCCGGAAGCCAGTACTCGAACAAGACGCAAATGGCCGTAATCTCGCTCGGAATCGACAGCAGGTTGCCGTACACCAGGTTCCAGCCCACGGCAAAGCCCAGCGCCGGATCAACCAGCACCTCGGCGTGCCTCACAAAGGATCCCGTCACCGGCAGCAGGGCCGACACCTCTCCCAGCGCAAACTGCACCGCGCTGACCACCATGCCAACGGTTCCGTATCCCAGCAGCGCTCCCAGCGGCCCTCCCGTCTGCACGGCGCTGCCGAGACCAAGAAACAGTCCCGTGCCGATGGCGCCCGCAATGCCCAGCATGGACAGATGCCGCTCCTTGAGCCCGCGCTTGAGATCGCGCTCCTCGGTGGCGGTGACGAGATCGCCGTCGAGGTCGCCGAGGTCCTTGATGGGGTCAGTCTCGCCCATGAAGTGCGAGGGCGCTCGCTCGACGTCGAGGTCGTCGGTGACTTTTGTTACTGAAGCGTCCTTTCCATAGTCGTAGCCGGTGTTGCTTGTGGTGTTGTATCCTCCTGCTCCTCCGTTTCCGCCAGATCGATCAATCAGCGGCGACATTGTGGTTGGTGGTGCTCTTTGCCCGCTCGTCATGCCCCAAGATGATCGATATGCCGTTTTGCTTTTGTATTTTCGAGGATCCAGTGCTTATCTCTCCCGCAGTCAGATTTGAATTTTTTTCTTCTCCGCCTTTGACAAGACAAAAGTCCCGGTCGTCAGTCTCTCCAGTGACACGATACAGAAAAGACGCAATCGAAGCCTCCTCTCCGACTTTGTCTGATGTCTCACTTGACCCCTCACTTTGACGTCGTCTGTCGTCTCCGGCAGGAAAAGAGCAAAACCGCGTGTCTCATCTCGAACGAGCCTCGGCCAGCGCCGATTCAAATACAAACACTCGTACAGAGATTATTTCCTCCAAGCGCCCACCGGACGGGCTTAGTGTCGATTAGCACTGATATCGCAATCGCAACCCTGGCTGACCTCACCCAATTTTGTGTCGTACAAGGAACCTCGGCGGGGGCTCCACAGCGTTGCGTTTCTTTGGCTGTTTTGGGTATCGAAACACGAGATGGATTATGTTGGTGGAAGCATTTGATGTTTGCTTTTTGATAGCGGTGGGATGATGGTGAGGTATAAACATCTGTAGATGTATAGTTGATGTTTTTGGCCTCAGGTGCCAAGCTGCAACATTTCAATATTATGTCAACCACGCAAGATGCACATACTACATGTAGGTATGTACTCTATTGCCAGCTTCATCTTGAGTGCAAGTTACAGGCCGTAGGTGCTGATTCTAGCGCATCGTGGCGTCTTGTCAAGGCCCCTAAGCCGATAGTTTCACACGCTACAGAGGACTTTTGCAGCTGATTCGGCAAACGGGGCCGTCAGCACCTTGGAAAATCGCGTCATGGTAGCTGCGGTCTAAGTAAAACTTCAAATGTTGATGTTCTATTAAGGAAAATACTAATCAGCACCTCACCTCAACTCCGTTATCCAACGTCCCAGCGACTTCGTAAAGTTCAAGTATCGGAACAGGATGCATATATTTTCTTTTTTCTCACTAAATTTTTTTGGTCATATTTCTTACCACAACCGTCTGCGCCAAAGAGAGCCTGCCTGAGCAACATGTTTGTTCACCCAGCATTATTTCTCTTAAAGACAAATGTCTATTACAACCATATGATGCATATCGACTTGGCCTAAATCGGCATCAATAGCACAAATCGTGAGCGTGGGAAACTTACTCATCCTAGCTTCAATCCACTTGTTTTCTACCTAGTATCTTAGAGCTAGTTTAGACTACCTATTGAACTACATCTATACTGAATGAAGCAAAAGTCTGTCTGTCAGGGGAAATGTAGCCAATTTTATCTAATTCTAGAAACGGTGATTATTCATTAGATGGTACTCATAAACTCATGAATTGTTCTTTTATAGTGTCAATAGATTTCAACTTGCAGGCGTCACGAAGTGAGATGAATCTGCGACTAGTCCGATTTCCACTATCCATCCGCCTACTCCTCAGTAAACAGCTCTCGTATTATCTTGGTTGGAGTCGGGCTTGTAACGAGGATTTTGACTGGGAAGGGTATCCCATCGTCCTTGGATAAACTGAGAAGACACTCCATCACCTGTAGTAGCTTATCTTGAAAGTCGTCTATTTCGTAATGCACTACTCCCCCAACGTCTTGGTCATTTTCATCTTCACCATCTTGCTCATTTTCCCCATAGAAGCCACAGAAAAACACAAAGAATTTGTGCCCTATTTTACAGAGCTCCTCAGTCCAATGGGAACATATCAGCGAGAGTGCTGATATCCAATGGCCGCCACCAGACGCGAAGTCGCCCTCCACAAGCAGCTCTTATTGATGTGTTAGCAGCCGACCCTCTCTCAGGTATCTAAAGAGGTGGCAAAAAGTACATATGTAAGCTTATTTACTCAGTTGACTAGGCTGAATCATTCCCAATTCAAATGATTCGAATATCAGATCGTTTACAAATCTGATGACTCTTGCGGACTCTCTCCGCAGCCTCATTCTTCCCCTCTACATAGAGCCTATCAGTCAAGAACCAATGGTCGCATGCTTGCCTAGATTACATGCATATTGATTCCAGCCCAACCCCGCACTCAGTCAGAGCCCAATCTGTTCAAGACTTTGTTGAGAGGGCGATTTTTCTTTTCTTTTCTTTCGTCAAAGTCTTCTGCTGTGCTTCTCCATGGTGATCTATATCTAGTACACCTGACATAAATTATTTCTCGAAGCACGTTGCGCGCCGAAATTATATCTTTTTTTGTCACTACTCTTTATGACCAAGTAGTAGCTACAGATATTGAGGACGATCACTGTCGAAAGACCATATTCATTAGGGGTAGTCATGGAGGATTGCATTCCATCAACGCCAATTCCCATCACAACGGGTATCGCCGCTATTGTATGCCTCATCCTATGGTTATCTGCTAGACATAAACAATGGCCAAGTCTGCAACCACAGGCCACAAGTCTACGTGTATGCCAGATGTGTACCTCTATGGACTATTCGAACAATATAACTAATTTACCTACTCTAGAGCCCTGCCAATCGCAGATCATTGACCTTCAGAATTTCCAACATACCACTAGAAGTAACCAGAGACAAATTTAAAGACATCTTGACCAAGCTGCCTAAGACAACCGAAACTAGTCATGATCAATCCAATTTACTTCGCTTCTCATATTCGCCCGCTGCAGTCTCCATGCTCGCTAAACGTTTTGCCGTAGCCACTGTTACTTTTGCAGAAGCCCCCGATTTGGGCGAGCTAGAGAGATATCTCAGAAAGACGATCGGCGATCGTGATACCGGATTGATCGTCGACTTGGACTTTTTTGGTCTTACACCATTAGCTGACCCTTTGCAAAATACTATTGTGGAGTGAGTCTAATCGTACAAGGATGTACAAGGATATTCAGCATACGTGATTCTAATCAACAGTACTTTGCTAGCATCATCGCAGTGACCGGACTTGCTGGCCATGCGTTTGGCTCTTGGAAATCCAAAAGTAAACCCGATATGTGGCTGCGAGATTTCCTTCCAGGATCTATTCCAAACGCAAGAGTATTAACATATGGATATGATACCAAATTGCCTGGTAGTCGATCCAAAAGTTCCATCCTTGAGCTTTCTAGAAAGCTACTTGAGTCTATCAAGACAACTCGGGATGAAAGTACAGTAAGGTTCTTGGCAAAATCCCAACAGCTCTCGAATTGAAGCTCACTTGTTACAGAAACATCGACCACTTATTCTTATCGGACATAGTCTTGGCGGTCTTGTCGTTAAACAAGTATGTTTGAGAACCTGAGGGAGCTTACGGTCAGCCAATACTGAGATTAACAACTGATGTAGGCCCTGGTTCAAGCATCTGAAGGCAGTGAAGACGATCTAGCTGTTTTTAGATCTTGCTATGCCGCTATGTTTTTTGCTGTTCCTAACAGAGGTCTTGACAACCTAAGTTTGATGTCTATGGTTAAAGGACAGCCTAATGAAGACTTGGTGAGAAATCTTGGTGTTGAATCTTCGTTTTCAAACCTCCTTCATGAGAGTTTTATCAAGCGTTTTACACTCGATTCGGAGATCATATGCGTCTTCGAAACTAAAACAACCCCCACAGTTGAGGTAAATATTCATATGAACGTCTATCGTCCTAGCCACAGGCCTTGCTGACCTTGTTTATAGTTAAACTCGGAGACCAAGTCGTGGGAAAGAACAGGGCCCGAAGTCATGATGGTTCCACAGAATTCGGCTATTTATGCCGGCCCAAACGAAAAACATTACGACCAGCTACCAATAGAAGCAGATCATTCCGAAATCGTCAAGTTCAGTGACGCATCAAATTCTGATTATATCATCATTCAATCGAGAATAGATAAATGGGTTCAGAAAGCGCCGGCCGTCATTCGAGAGCGTTTTAGGAGAATAAGAACAAGTGAGTGACATTAAGAAATATATATAGAGCGTGTATTAAATTATATTTAAAGAATTCTCGCATCTGGAAGCCCAGTACATTGAGGCCGTCAGGGCTCCCGATTATACAGCATTCAGAAACCACAAAATTGATAATCCAACATCTGGCACGCTCGGCTGGTTCTTGAAACTTCCGCAACTTGCCTCATGGTTAACAACTCAAGAGCCATCAATCCTCTGGGTGAAAGGATCGCCAGGCCAGGGGAAAACAATTGTTGCAAAATTCCTCCTGACGTACTTGGAAGATTTGCAACATAGTTTCAACTATCGCACGACAGTTATATATTTCTTCTTCTATGACCAAGACGACAGTTACCGAACTGTGGGTGCCGCTATAAGATCACTCATTAAGCAGTTACTGTCAACACAAGGCGGATTTGATGTCATCTCTGATAAACTCAATATCGAAGCCTCTACTATTAGCGACGAATCGGCGTGGGACATACTGGAAGAACTGCTTCGATCTCCGGTATTCGGCACCATATACTGCGTTATTGACGCACTGGATGAGTGCCATGGTGACGAATCTAGACAAAAATTGCTGGATTTTATCAAGAACGTGATTCAAAGTCCACTGGCAAAAAGCAAAGGAAAATATCCAGTTCTCAAAGCCTTCCTGACAAGCCGTCCGACAACAGATTTAAATCGAGCCCTAAGACAATTCCCATCTATTGTTCTGAAAGCTAGCTCTGATGATCTCAAGACATTCATCCAAAGCAGGATTCAGGAGCTCGATCTGGGGGAACAACACGAGGGTGAAGTGTTGAGTTTGTTGAGCAGCCGTGTGGAGCAAACATTCTTGTGGATATCAATCGTTCTGAGGAAGCTGAAGACAGCTTCAAATTTGCTGTCCCGGGCGGACATGAAAAAAATGATCAACAAGACTCCTTCTCGTCTGACGGATCTTTACGAAAGCATTCTCATTCCAATTATGCAAAGCCGAGATATAGCAGCGCAAAAGCTCTTAATTTGGACCGTCTTCAGTCGGCGAGCGTTGACTTTGGATGAGCTTGAAGAATCTCTTGCAATCCAAGAGACATCGAAAAATCAGAAATCTATCGAAGAATACCGGGTATGGCTTACAGAGAAATCAGTTACCAGTGCCGTTGGAGCTTTTCTGGAAGTCGCTGATGGAAAAACCTATCTAATACATCAGTCAGCCAAAGACTTCCTTCTCAAGAGCAAACTGCTAGCCGAGGCTGAGTTTTGTAGAGGTCTGCATCCAAACTTGTACCTGGCAAAGATCTGTATGACATATTTGTGTTTTGCAAATTTTGCGGAAACGGGACCTTGCGGGGATTCTACGTTGCTGGAAAAAAGATACCGTCAATACCCCCTTTTCCATTACGCTGCGCGCAACTGGCATCGGCATATTAGCACTGACGATGATATCGATATCTTCGCCAGGGATATTCACCAGCTGACTGAGATAGGTTCCCTGGGCCTCTTAGCCTGGGGCGAAGCAGCCGGAATCATAGCACTCGATAAAGCAAAGGATAAATATGATATTGCAACAAAAGCCAACATTCCATGGTTCGCAAACTTCCAGTGGAAAGATCATATAATCTCTGAGGAGATGATTCAGAGAGCAGTAAGTGGCGGCATTGGAGGTTACGATTCTTTGAAGCAGTTCACCAAAAAATCCGGTGTTCGCATTACTGAAGAAGCTTTCTGTGCGGCTGTCAAATGCTTTGATCATGATATGATTCGCCTATTGCTACATACGGGTGCCAATACCACTCCAGCTGTCATAGAGGCAGCAGCAACCAACAAGAGATATGGCAGGTTCGTGATAGACTTGCTGCTAGAATCTCGATGCAACTTTGAGATTACCGCAAAGTTGGTGAAACTAGCAGCAGACAACCGTGAGAGCGGTAAAGATGTCATGGAGATAATTTTACGCAAGGTCAACACAGATATCTCAGAGGAGGCAATGGTAGCAATAGCGGCTGGATTCGGGACCGAAACTATGAATCTCGTGCTGAACACTAGAGACCATGTCAAAATTACAAGTGAGGTACTGTCCGCCGCAATTAAGAAAGAACATGGGGGAAAGGAGATGGTTGATCTTTTGCTGGAACAGTCGGGTCAAGACACCCCGATCATGGAGGAAGTCATTGAGTTGATTGCGGGAAAGGATTTCGATTTCGATGACACCATTACCCTTCTCCTAAACCGACGGGGAGACAAGATGGTCGTAACGGACCAAGTCTTCAAAATAATGACAACCTATTTTGGTGGTGAAAATAGTGCGCTGTTCCTTGATCGACAAGGAGACCAGATCACCATCACAGAAGGCATTGTGAAGATTGCAGCCTCTCACTATAATAGGAGAGTAATGCAAATACTTCTTGACAAGAAAGGTGATCAGATCAACGTCACAGAAGAGATTGTTGATTGTGCTGCCGAAAGTCGATACACGGATTTAATGACATTCTTGCTTGACCGACGAGGAGATGAGATAAATATCACGAAAAAAGTTGTTGAAATTGCAGCAACAAATTTTAACCACGAGATAATGGCGTTACTACTTGATCGAAGAGGAGAGCAGATTCAAATGACAGAAGAAGTCGTCGAAATGGCAGCAAGAAATTTAAACCACGAGATAATGGCGTTACTGCTTGACCGACGAGGCGATAAGATAAATATTACGGAGAAGATTGTTGAAATTGCAGCAAGAAAGTCAAACGGCGGGATGATGGCGTTACTACTCGACCGAAGAGGAGAGCAGATTCACATTACAGAAGAAGTCGTCAAAATTGTGGCAGAAGAATCAAACCAAGGTATTATGGCATTACTTCTTGAGAGAAGGGGCCATGATATTACTATTACAGAAGATATTACAGAAGCTGCGCTAGGACACCGCAACTATGCTAACGATATGACACAATTACTCTTTGACAAACGGAGAGACCAGATTGTCATTACGGAACAAATTATAAAAGCCGCGGTACGACATCCCAAACTGGCTGAGAAAGTAGTACAAATACTTCTTAATGAGCAAAAAGATCAGATAGTCATTACAGAAGGTATTCTAGAAAGTGCACGAAAAAATCCCTGGCGTGGTAAGCAAGTGATAAAACTACTTCTTGACAATGTGAGAGGCCACGTTGTTATGACAGAAGATATTAGAAAGACTGCGGAAGCATACTTTAACAATGAGGGTTTGTGGCTGTAACGGCAGGATGTTCCCGTATAAAGATTCTAGCAGGATTACTTCGAGGCGATGCTTTTTATCCTGAACTCGCGTGGCAAGACAGATAGGTATATAGGAAGGGGAAGAAGATAGGCATGTTATATGACAACTTTAGTCTCAAACATTAGAAATATACTCAATATCCCAGTTCGTTAACCCATCAGTCAACAGCCTCAAAAGTCTCCCCCATCAGTTCAACAACAGCTCCACGGCCTCCCTCTCCCACCTCCAACGTCCATTTATATAACCCCCAGCTCGCATTCACAATACTTTTCCCTGTAAGCCACAGAATCTTTTCCGAACCCCAGTTAGTAAAAAGTCTCTCTATTCATTCCGCGGTACTGGTAGAATTCATGTTATTGAATGGGTTACTATCACAAGTTCGAGACATCCTTCAGCCTTGAATTCCCTTGTCAATAAACTAGGTGGGTGGATGTTCTTGCCTTTCTCCAACAGGAATTGTTCAACAAAATATATACTTTCTACCTATATCCAATACTCAAAGAGTAACCATCTTACACACGCAATTCTGATATCCACATCAACAAAGCATCAACATGGAAAAAACATCAACATGGGAAAAGCATCCACATGGGAAAAGCATCAACATGGAAAAACATTCAAATCCATTTCGTACATACGCTACATTTCTATCAACCCCTCTCTCCCCTTAATTAAACTCAAAAAATTAAGTAGCCCAGTATTTTAAAAAATACATATAGAAGACAAAAGACTTTCTTCTTCCCCCAGAAAAAAAAAAGACTTAATTTTCCCAAAAATGCGCCGTTGCAATGCTAGGCCATACAGTACAAGCCCCTCCTTTCCCCCTTCCCTCCACACAGAATGAACAAAGCAAAACAAACAAAAAATCAGATCAGATCGGACTAAACAGGCAAAATAAAAGCTATAGGACTCGTATGCGATTTATGGCAGGCAGTATCTTTCGTCCGCCAATGATATAATAAGGGGGTATGTGTGTGTATAAGCCCCCATGTTTCTCGCTGCACGTGTCCGAAAATGACAAAGGGAAGTGATGCTTTTCGTGCGAGTCTTTGGTAGTAGGATATATAAATATGTGTGTACGGGTGTGTACATGTCTTCAGCGACGCGTCTTCTCACGTCTATGCGATGCCGCGCTCCTCGTCTATGGGAAAACGCCCTGTCGCCATCTCTCAACCCGGTCCAAGCTGCCGTTGGGGTTGGACATGGGAATGCCAATGTTTGGCTGGATGAGACCATTAGCACCATAGAGATTGCCAGCACCGTACATGCTCACCGGCTTCATGCCGTTCATGCCTCCCATGGGGTTCATGCCTGCCATGGGGTTTCTACCATTCATGGCGGCCGGGCCAAAGCCCGTGAGCGTGCTGTACGACTGCTGCAAGCCTCCCTGCGCCATGCCGTAGCCATTGGGCGGCGCCATCATGGTGGCTCGGTTTCTAGAGCCAGTGTTGGTAAAGCTGCGGGTCTGGAATGCGTTGAGAGCTGTGCTCGACCTGGCCGCCTCCACGCCGAGCCCGCCCGTTCCGTCATTGTACAGGCCTCCCTTGAAACCTCCGGGGCGAGCGTTGCCGTTCTGTATGAGGGCAGTGGGCATCTGGCTTCTGACTGCTGCCAACATGGCGTCCTGCTGAGCAAGTCGCATCTGCTCCTCCTGCTGGCGTCTTTGTTCCGCAATGCGAGGGTCTTGGACGTTCTGGTGCACCGAGAGCATGTCGGCCATGCTGACCCGGCGCATCACGCCCCTCCTGGGCGGCTCGACCATCGGGTTGCCGTAGCTGACTGGCCTTTCGCCTGGTCTTTCTCCTGTCAGGTTACCATAGCTCATTTCTCTCTCGCGGGCCTCCCGCTCAGCTTGCAGACGGCGACGGCGCTGGCCCAGGGTCTCATCCTCTACGCCCGCATTAGGCTTGGGCTTGGACTCCTCAGGATCAGCAAACTGGCCCAGGAGTTCAGCAGAAAAGGTGCTGCTGACGGGACGGGCCTTAGGCAGCTGTGACTCTGCCAGGCGACGCTTCCTGGCACCAAGCGTCTCTTCCTCAATCTCAGCCGCCAAAGGTTCGGGTTCTGGAGCAATGGTAGTGCGTGCATCCTCATCCACCACGCTCGCATCCGGCTCGATGATGCGCGGCGAAGCTGGCGGCTGCACTTCAGCTATGCGCGTGACGGGAAGGCTGAGGTTGCTCTGGCGTTTCGCGTTGAAGACGGTGGAGGCCCGTCCCTGCAGACGAGCGGCTCGTGAACTCAGCGGTTCGTTTTCTTCCAGCTGGCGCATCTCCATAAGTCCTATAGGGCGGTCGACATCGGCCATGTTCTTGGCACCCTGGTGCATGGCGGCAATGACGGCCAGGGGCGTGTCTTCGTCGTCGGAAATGTTTTGCTCTGCGGCGACATTCTGTTCCTCCCAGGCAAGGTTGACGCGCTGCTTGAGGCGTTGCTTGCGCTGCATCTCGGCGACAGCATCCATCTCCAGGAGGGTGGCACGCATGCTTTGGGGTGCTACGTTGCCCTGGTTGAGGATTCGTTGTTTCTGTTGTTGCTTTCGAAGATGGATCTCGCCGAGGAGCGTCGTGGGCATTCCGTCAAGGATGCCTTCGTCAACCTCTTCTTCCTCCTCTTCTTCATGCTCCTCTTCTTCATCAGCCCCATCATGAGCATTATCGTTGGCATCAGGGCCCTTGTTAACCCTTCCAAACAAGCTGCTCTGGCTTCGTTTGGTGAGCAGCCTGATTGTCGACTGCTCCTTGGGCGCTTCAGCAAGCGCGGCTCCCAGGGTGTTGGTGGAGGGCTGCTGCTTGTGCTTGGACGCCTTCTTCTTCTTCTCCTTGCCGTAGGTTTCAGAGCCCAGTTTGCCAGCGTACAGGTGATCGGTAAAGGCACTAACGGGAGCAGTGGCCGAAGCATCGAGAATGCTGTCGAGCGTAGCCATGGCTGACCCATCCTTGACCTCGATCTCGGGAAGCTCAAGAGAAGGCTGGTCGAAGAAGACGCTGGCTCGGAGGTGCGGGGGAATGTTTTCGAGGTTGGGAATATTTGATTGGTGCTTGTCATTATCCATCTTGGACAGCCGCTGGGGCCGGCGAAGATCTTCAAGAGAGGGTGCGGATCCATTCCGGGATTGAGGTGCGGGCTCCTCGAGGAACGGCGTGGGCGTGGTGGCATCGTCAGCGTCCTCCAAGTTGTCCGCCAGGGTCAGAGCGGCAAACGAGTTGCGGTGGCCAGACAGAGGGTCGGGCAGGGCAATCTGGTCCAGGTCGGGGACGACCGACTTTCTCTTGTTCTCCTTGGGCTGCATCATGGCGCTCAGGATCTGCGAGCGTCGCTGGTTCCGGTCGGCGGCCTTGGGCTTGTTGGACAGCTTGGGCGGCAGGTTGAGCATGGCAGGCACACGAGCCGGATAGTACAGCATGTGCTGGCCGGTTTGTTGGTCAAAGTAAGACTGCGGCCTCACGAACTCGCTCACGAACTCGGCCGAAGACTGTTGGGGGGTGGGCAGGAATAATTCATCGTCGACGACAGGAGGTCGGGTCTGAGATTGGGGCATCCGGAGAGCAGGCTCCTGCTGGGCCGGCAGCTGGTGCACGTCGGACAGCCTGTCTCGCTTCTGCGAGCGCGACCCCATGTCGGCCGTAGCGAAACGATCATCCTCGTTGTCCGTCTCGCAGTGGGCGCCGTCAAAGTCGACAAACGCGTCCTGGGCCACCTGGAAGGTATTTGTGGAGTTGGCCGTCATGGGCCGCTCGGCCTCGTAGGCATCGTGTTCGTCGTGGTCAGAGGGCAGGTCCGGGTTTACGAGGACCAGATTGGAGGCCCTATGGCTTCTAAAGCCCCCTTCGAGCATGTTGTGGAACTCGTCTGTTTGTGGGACGCCAACAGCGTCTTGCTCGATGATACTCCTGGAGCTGGCGGCGGCGGCGTGCTCAAAAGGGGGCACGGCGTCGACTTGGTCCAGCACGTGCTGGGTCAGGGAGATGGGCTCGGACTCGGATATCTCAGCCAGCGAGGGCTTGGCCGACCGCACACTCCTGACGGAGCTCTTGCCCGGGCCGTGGCGGGACAGGATGGAGTTGATGACTTCGTGCTCCGGGCGGCCGGTCGAGGCGTTGGAGCCCGATCGCATGCGGCCCGAGAGGGAATTCGTGGGTGACATTACGTACGCGGGAGAGTAGTAGCCCTTTTGGCGGGCGGCGGCAGCGGCGGAGGAGGAGGAGTTGGAGGGATACCGTCGCAGGCGTGTCGAGTGTTCGTCGGCCGATGCGGCCCTGGCGGCGAGGATGGAGGATCGTCTGCTGTCGCTTCGCTTCAGTTCGCAGTGCAGCTCGCGGATGGCATCGTCGATGCTGCTGGTCATGGACAGGCGCTCGGCCGTGGCTTCGAGATGGGCGACGTTGCTGACGGCTGACGCGGAGCGGGTGAGCAGGTCGGAGTGGTGACTGTGTTTCGATGGCGATGAGATTGAGACGTCGGTAGCAATGTGCAGGATGGGCTTTGGATGGGCCAGCTTGGTGCCCGGCTGCACGCTGCCCGTATGCAATGGCGCTTCTTCGGGTGCAGGTGCAGGGATACGAACGGTGGCCGCTCGAGAGCCTGCAGTCAACGTATTACTGGCAACGGTGGCAATGCTAGTGGTAGTGGTATAAGCACCCGTAATTAGGGTCGCGATGTCCGAATCCCGGGCAGAAATCGAGGGGCGCTCGTGTCGGTTGGGGCTCTGGGGCAGGGGAGCGGAAATGACGCCTCTGGAGAGGTCATGCTTAATGTCGCCAGCGGTGGGAGACAGTGAGAGAGAGGCGGCGGCAGTGATATTAGCATTAGAATTGCTCGTCGTGCTGCTGGGAGACCACGGCAGCGGTGGTCCTGTGCCTGCGCCTGCGCTCGTGCTCAGGTTCTTTTCTCTCCAGCCAGCCTCGTCTTGCTCTTCCTGCTCCTGATCCCGCTCTTGTTCGCGCAGCGCCTGTCGCAGGCTCTCTGCTTCTGCTTCTGCCTCTGTTTTACTGGCCTCTGCGAGCCTGGACTCTGTGGCGTCGGCGCTCGCAGCGCCCGGCGCAATGGCAGCCGCCGTGGGCGACATGGCGAGATAACGCTGACGCACCGCCGCAGCAGACTCGGATTCGGGGCTGGTGGTCGATTTCTTCTTGCCGCTGCTGGGCGCAGAGTCGATAAACAGGCTCAAGGGCGTGCTAACTCTGCCGGCGACAGACAGAAATGTCGGCGATACGGGGCTCGTGGCCGTTGTTGGAGTCGAGAGTGGCGAGGCGAGTCTGAGGGTATCGTCATTCCCAGCAGGGGAGCTTGTCGAAGCAGCAGCAACAGCAGCAGAAGCTTCCACTGACGCAGCAGCTTCGGCGTCTGCTTCAGCGACTGGCATGGCGAGCGGCCGAGGGAATGCGACCTCGTATTAGTATTATCGACCAAGAATGCCCTCTACGCTACTCCCAGTCCAAGTATGTGCCCCCCCGTTGCGTCTCTATCCGGGATGGTCAGGTGGGTGAGCTGGAGCGTATCTCGCTGGATTGGGTGCGCGCGTGATGGCCGAGACATGAGAAGCCCGCCAAGGGTCTGGATCCAGGCTCGTGACGGCGTATTTGTATAGCTTGGACTATCCAATTGATGTCTTTTTGTTTCCTTTTCTCTTATCTCTTTTATCTTCTTACAGAAGAGACTCTGGTAAAACAAATAGACCGAGTTTGAATACAGGTAAGGCAGTCTGTAAGTGAAAGGGCGATCAAACCAAGATGCAACAACAACAAAAAATTGGCCGACGATGGAGGACGAGCGATGAACAAGGCTAAAAAGATCAAAGTAGCCTTCTATCAACCAGCAATTGCCCCACGAGAGCGTCGGTTTGGGCGATGGCTAAACAAAGGATAAAGTAAATAATAAAAATAAAAAAAAAAGGTAAAAAGAATAAAACCAGAAAACTGAACCAGAAAAAAAAAACTTGTGGTTTAGATTCGGCGGCAAGGCGCAATAGTAGCCGGAGCGGCGTGGCCCGTTCCAATCCAAAGGTTCAGAATTGATGCTAAGGCACGCAAAGTACCTGTACGAAACTAGGAGTTCTCGACTCGAACTCGTCAAGTGCCTCTTTTTTTGGAGTACGAGTATGGAGCAGCTTGGGACTTAGTGGCGGATAAAGACGAGACGACTGGAGCGCGCTAACGGGGAGGATTTGATGCTGACGAGGGCTGATGGATGATGCTGATGGATGCTAAAGATAAAAGATGACGGTCGTGATGATTGCGTCTTTTGGTGTAGCCCGCTACTTGATTTTGGGGGTGTTAGTTGATGGTCTCTCTGTGTGCTTCTCTATTCACAACGCAGATAGACAAGTGGATAGATCGTGTGTTGGTGTGTGAGTGTGAGTGTGTGAGTGAGTGAGTGTGAGTTCTGGTGTTATCAAGTGCCGGATGCGAGAAGCCGCCAGTGGGAAAAAGTGTGTGGCAGCGAGAAAGCCAATTGATATCGCAGCCGAGCCACACAAATAGCAAAGCAGAACAGCACTACTGAAGCAAGCAGATAACGGCCTGAAGCAGCAAGCAGGGAGAAAAGGGCAGAGCCGAGATGCAGATGCAGATGCTATGTGATGCTGATGCAGAAGAGGAAAAGGACCAAGATAAGGCCCTTCTCTTTCACCCCCTCCTCCAACCATCACTGAGGCAGCTCAGCTCAGCTCAGCTTTGCTTTCTTTTTCCTCTTACTCTCCCTCTATCTAG
This sequence comes from Trichoderma endophyticum, assembly GCA_035079535.1. Classification (NCBI taxonomy): domain Eukaryota; kingdom Fungi; phylum Ascomycota; class Sordariomycetes; order Hypocreales; family Hypocreaceae; genus Trichoderma; species Trichoderma endophyticum. Next base: position 1,135,043 of record JAPMIQ010000004.1, read on the forward strand.
ACTACTCGTGCTATCAAATCTGATTAAAGGAACCCCCGTCACACCACATCAAACCACAGCACCGCTGACAGACAGCGCTGCGACCGGAACAAAGGCCAAGCCCAGGCCGTTTGCCTCCTTGGTCCTGATCCTGGTCTAGCTGCGTTGGACAAGGACAAAGCAGCTGCATCTTAATCTGTGCCCGTTAGTCTTGTTTTTTAACTTTCCATACAAGAGCCGTTTGCTGCCCTCCATCATTTGCTAAGTTGGTGCTTGTTATGTCCATTAGTACTGGTACTTACATACACCTCTTATTGTTCTCACTTACCGTACAAAATTCATTCATCGTATTCTCATCAATACCAAACTTTGCGCGGTTTTCCCTCCCAAGATCCATACATCTCTCTCCTCGACTTCCGGCGCTACTGGCTGGAGCTCCCTGCTTGGCACCATGTCATACTGATGGCATCGAGATCCGGTTCAGCGCTGATCCCTCGTTCGGCCTTGTTTGCCGCTTTGCACTGCACCTCTCGGGATTGCACCCCATGCAAGGACCCGTGGCTTTTGTCCCGCCCATCAACGTGGATGCACAGCCATTGAATTCTCCATCCAATCCATCAAAACGCTGCTACCTGGACCGCGACTCCGTACTAACAAAGGACCTCGAGCTTAGTATTACCAATTGAACCCCCATCAAATCAGACGTGTAGCTCGCACGGCACCCGAGGAGATAGCGCTGATCCTTCTGAAACCCGCCAATGCAGCGTGTAAGCCTCTGGACCTGCGTTGTATGTCTCTCTCGTCCTATCAAGCTGAGCCTCTGTAGAGTGTCTTGGACGCGCAGCTTCACCGGATGCATGAACCGGGTTCCTCATGTGCCACCTCACAGAGGCGTGCATCTCGCTCGTACGACAACAGGCCTGCATGGCACCAATTTCCCAGCAGCCGAGACTTCGTGCCTTGCATTGATTCCTTTTTGTCTCTTTTCTTTTTTCTTCTCTAAGCGAGGCGAAGAGTTTTGGTGTAAATCGAGTTCAGCTCTTCAAGGTTCTTTTTCTTTTTCCTCTACTGCATCTACCTACCCATGTACAAGTACTTCTTCTGCAAGTCTCGGCGTCGACGCCGTGTCTTCTGTTTTAGCGTGTCCACCCGCATTCCGAGCGCCGCCCGGTCGGAATACAGGCACAGGCATCAAAGTAGAGGTACATCGCGGCGCAACAGGGGCCTCCCCTGCAGCCTGTGGCCGCTGTCCAAGTTTTTCCAACGCACGCGGCAGGGGATCCAGGGGCAGCTCGCAAGGGGCAGCAGCCCGATTGGCTGGAGTGCCCAAAACAAGCACCACTACAAAACTCCTTCAGATCGAAGACGACGAGAAAAAAAATACAGATGGAAATGAAAAGGGAAAATCAAATGTATATTAATGTGCGACAGAATGCGAAGAGACTGGGAATAAAAATAAACAAAGATAAAGAAAAGGGGCAACGGTGTCTCTCTTGCAGATGTTTTTCTCTCTTTTTTTTATTCTTGTGAGACATCCACCCCTCGATCGCGCGTATCTCCAGTCGGCCGATCGATTTGCGCCTCCTGCAAGCCAGCCGAAGTAAGAAGGAAAATAAAAAAAAAAAAGAGGCAGCCGGCTCCTCTACTTGTTCATGTGCCTTACTGCGAGGGAGGAGCATGATACGTGTATAGGCGTCAGCCCAGCAAGCATCCATCAATTCATCTTCATTCTCTCCCATTGGGCACGGATGGAGCCGAGACCACACAGCCCTTTGATTTGACTGGTGCACAATGCTCCAGTGAGATACTCATTCATCCTTCTCGCTCCGTGACTCGAGTCGTAGGGGAAAGTGAGTAGGAAAATGGAGAAGAATAAAATGAAAGTCCATGCACTGCGCAAACAGCTCCAAGCCTATCCACATCTACATGCTGGATGAGCAGCTTCCATTGGTTCAGCCCAGCTGCCAGAATTCCTGTGCCACGTCGCAACGGGCCCCTTCAACTTTAATTGTCTCGGCTTGTGTGTTACTTGCAGCTGCTTGCTCTTTGTTGTGGTGCGCTTCGGTTGATAGTGCCCCTCGGTGTTTGTCGAATATATTCGTGCAGGCACACAATGACAATAGGGGGATTCTATGACTTTAGTCGATACAATATCCATCAAGTTCATCTATAGTAAACATAGTTTTCAATGCACAGCCTAAGAATTGAACATACGTCTTAACCACAAGTATCAATGATTGGCGTGTTGTTGCTCAACCTCAAATTGCATATTACGAGTACAGGGTAGGCGATATCAAATGATACGAACACAACACCACAAAGAACTCGTCCACTTGGAATCATTTGCTGCCATCTCCACTCCTTGGTTGCATCTCGGTGGGTTTTACACGTCGTGCCTGCATTACCCCAAGTGCCAAGAGGCGGCCATGCTGCATTGTGACCTGTTGTCTCAATGGCGGTGTGCCCGGCGGGACGGGGCTGGATTTCTTTGTGGAGGAACGTGATGCTTGGCGTTGGCGAGCCCAGCGATACAGAAGCTTGCATACAACGGCGTGCTCTATAACATGCATATGATATTTGCAACGGGCAATCATTGACATAACTTAATTGTCATGAGTTCTAGTGGTATGGGTATACAAATACGGTGGCATCTCTTTTAAGTTGCCAGTATATATGAGGCGGTTTAGCGAGAAACAACAGCTGGAATCGTGCCCTTGTGGTGCACGTGTTTCCACAAACTGCTCAGCAACCCATGTTTACGGATTAATACAGAAAGTGAGTGCTATACTACCAGGTAGTAAGTAGTATCACTTCGTACTTCTCGCCCGAAGCCAGCCTTGTCCAACTCCCGCCGGTCCCAAAATAGAATGGCCGGCCAAAATGACCGGATTCGGTACTCGAGAGAGGGAAAGCGGCGTCTGCCAGAAATTATCCGGTAGATGATAAAGATGGTGCAATCTTAGTAAATTAGGGTCGAGCAAAAAATAGAAGAAAAAACCCGGTACCGAGCAGAGAAAAACAGAACCGGTTCGACAGCATGTCATCGCCCAAGACGCCGTCGTGGAGTCGAGGTCCCCACGGCCTCGTTTCCATCGGCAAGTCTAGAAATCTTACGGAGTAGCATCCCGTATCTACGACCACGTCGACTCGGCACATCTGGGCGAAATCCCGGCTACAGCGTCTTCTCTCGGTACTGACAAGGTACATGCCCGGCCCGAAATAATCTCGGATCTGCTTTGCCCAAAAAAAGAACCTTGGAAGAGAGCTGGGTTATTCTGTTACCGTACCGTACGTATATCTGGGCTCCGTAAAATTGTGGCAATCTTAGCCCTCTTTTTTCTGTCTCCAGCCCTTTCGTGGCGCAGTTGACGTTTTTCTTCTTCCCCCTGGATTTGGTAACATTGAACTTTTAGCGAATCTTTAGAAGCCGTGCTAAACTTCTCTAGCAGCTTTTCTGTGTTGCTGGTCACGGGCCATCTGGATTCAGCAAACCGAGGATGCTGGAGTAGAAGCTAATTGGCAGCCAGCTTGTCCGTCATCGGAATGACAAGTTGGCTGTCGTCGACTGTGGCGTCGCTAGAAGCCAACCATGCTGCGTATCAACAACGAATAACATCGTGAACAGGGTGAATTTTTACTTTTTGCCTAGCGACACTATTGCCGTCGGCAAAGGGCAACCCCTCTCTCTAAAACCGACAAGGAACAAGGGAAAAAGAAAAAGAAAAGAAAAGTGTCGGTGAAGTTGCATCGTCTAAAAGGAGCACAAGGTTCGGAAAAGGCACATCACGAGAAGCCGGATAGAATCCGCGAGCCCTAGCACTAAGAAACTAGCCTGCACAGGGGGGTTGGTTGGCCAGAGCAGAGGTTCGACGCTTCTGGAAACGAGGGGCGAGAGAGAGAGAGTCTGAGTACTTGCATTAGGGCGAGTGTGTGCGTGCTCCTCTGATAAGTTGCCATACAGTGCTTTGGTGGTATGGATGGAGTCGAAGGGGGCTGAATGCGGTTATTATCACGAATCAATCAATGGAGACCAGCCAGTGCCTCGGCTTGCTTGCCTGTTCTATTGATGTCTGCGAATGGCAATACATTCGCCCAGTGTTAGTGACGATGGCGTGCCATGCCAAAGTGTCATCCATTGTCAGCTCACGTCCTGCATTACCTAACATTACCTAACAAGATGCATCCTAAACAGGAAGACGAAGAGAAAACAAGACGAGAAAACGTGGTGGCCCGCCGGTAGCCATGCGGGGGATTTGAATTCTCATGACCAGCAGCCGCGACGACGCAGAACGATTGGCCACCAGCCTGCATCGTGGGCTTGGAACCGGTGAGCACGACAGAGAGGGGCAGCTTTTTCAGTTTTTTTTTCTGCTCCAGTGCTCCTTTCAGAAGGGGTCCAGTCCCAGGTACAGGCACCGTGCAGCGGCCTAGCAGCGGACTGTGGGCTTCCATGTTTTCATGACTTGGACAAACTGATAGTCAGCGCTGGAGAGCAATAACGTCGGGTCCGGCTCTGACGGGGGGCGCTTTTGCTGAGTGGCACGCGGCACGTGTCCATGCAATTCGTATTATCCAGCTGAGCCGTGAATTTGTCACAGTTTACGTGATAAACACAAGATATCGTTGATGGCTTGCTCTTGAACATTGATGGCAACAATTGATTGCTATTTGCAATTGGAAGTGTTGCTGTTGCTGTTAGCTGTTAGCTGCACCTCCAGCCAGTCCATTGTAGTGACCGAGACTGACTGACAGCTCAGGGGTGGCCCCTAAACTGCCGATGCTAGCCCCCCTAAACAATCCCCTACAGTGGCCCCCCTAACCCGCTCCGCCGTCACCTGAGACCGTGCGCCCTGGCCTGCATGCGCCATCCCGTACTGTGCGGGCACTTTGGCCACGCAAGGGTCCGACCACTCATCTCCAACCTGGCATATCGTGAAGGCCGGTGACTGCGGTGCGAATCCGCCCGTCCCCGCATCGTCACTCGCTCCTCCGCCTGTCCTGTACGAGTGAGAGCATCCAGAGCAAGGCACGAACTCCTCCCGGGGATCCCCCAAGAGCAAAAAGCCCTGGGGCCACGGCTTGGTGCATCTGCATCTGCATCCAGCGACCCCCTGCCAGTCCAAACGTCTAGAATCCGGCCATCGACCTTCGCCGCGAGAGAAAAAGAGGGCAGATAGAGCCGCTGGTGCCCCGCCGTCCGTCTATACAAGGTCATACAGGTGCATGGCATGCCCGGCTTGACCTGTGCATTGCTTCCTGGCTATCCTACAGATTCACACATACGGGCGACACTGTACATACCCTTACGAGTACGATCCCCCATACCGCATATCACATACCGCATACTGCATACCGCAACCCGCATACGAAGCACGGAGGCGACTCGACCCGGTGCGACCACGTCCATACCGCCTCGACCGACAAAAGCGTTCTGCCGCTGCCGCATGTCCTGCTCTTAACAGCTCTTCCCTCTTCTCCTGGACCTTCCAGCAAGGCTTCCACTGTCAATACCCCAATCTCCAGCGGGCATTGTCCTGACTGTCTGTCACCTGTCACCGTTATTATATCTCTCTCCATCTCTCTCGATCGAGCGAGCCCCCCAGCGCAGATCGCCACACCCGCATAATTTATACTCGTACCTGCAAGTCCAGGTACTGTAGGCATGGCCAATACCGATCCGCCCCGACGGCGCTTTGTGCCCGTCCCGATCGAGACGACGTTTCAATCCTATCGCAAGAATGTCTACGACTACACGTCGCACCAGAGGATAGGCCCCAATCCCGAGCTGACTCCGGAGCCGTCGCCGAGATCCCCGCTAGCACACTTTCCTCTCGAGGCCCTGGGCAACGAAGCATCGCAGGAGAGGCGGCGCTTTGCTCCCCAGCTCATCGAGACGTCCAGACGGTCCAGAAGGGTTGGCGACCCTGGGCCGGCCACTCGGCCTGAAGACAAGACGGACATCACTCCCTATACAAACCACATCTACTCTGCCAAGCACAAGTCAAATCGCCGGCAGCATGGAGCAGCAGCAGCAGCAGCCGTTGCCGATGAGGAGCCCCGGCGCCAAGCGTCGCGACCGTTTCCGCCCACTAGGCGTGAGACGGAAGAAGAGGGTGTCCAGGAGTACCTCTTGGAGCTGGCGGCTAAAGAAGTCGCACGGCAGATAGAGGAGGCTGCCCTTGCTGCGTTTCCCAACAGCCGCCCCCGCGAAGGTGGCGTGGCCCATTTCTACTTTCGGGAGGGCTCTTCAGATAGCGAGAACTCGCCCGAAGCTAGCCCTCGTGATGAAGAGGCCGGCCAGCACAGGCTCCGGCGTAAATCGTCAAACCTGGGGCTGAACTGGTGGCATAAGCACATGCAGGAGCATGCATCGCGCTTGGAGCAGGAGAAGGCGGGCGAAGATGACCAGATGGACATCGACAACGAGGAGGCCGTGGTGATGACGGAGGACGCTGATGTCGATGTCGATGTCGATGTCGATGCCGTTGCTGCTGCCGCTCCTGGCGCAGGTGCCACTGCCGGTGCCACTGCTGGTGATAGCCCTATCTTCCGATCCGACTCTGATCTGGACAAGATGGAGCTGCCGTCCCCTCCCGATCTCATGTGGACCACCACGAAGCCCCTATCGCCTACCGATGACCGGCGAGACTCGGTAGCTGAGCTCCAGATGGCGCTCGCAGAGGCCAATCGTCATGCAGCCCAGTCCCAGGCCCAAATTGTCAGTTCATCCGCGCAGGCGGTTCCCCCAACCCAGGCCCAGGGCGAGCCGGCTGAGCCCCACCGCGGCCGCCAGGAGGCTAGTCCCTTTGGCCGGCCGTTTGGAGGATTCCGACATGTGCCCGATCATGACCCAAAGCTCCTTAAGTTGCGCCAGGGTCCCTCTCCTCCCATGCTCGGCAGGGACCTCGTCTTTCGACGATGCCCTTCTCCCAAGTTCACCACGCTGGAACCTGAAGATCCTCTTGAAGCACACATGATTGAGGACTCGGCTCGGGATCTGCCGGGCCAGGCCGGGCTGTGGAGGGGGTACTGCTGCAGGTCGGAATCAACCGGAGGATGCATTGTTCCCCCCGATCTGCACAATCCCAAGCTGATCCAGACGCCCACTGACTCCAATTTCCCCGAAAAGTCTTGCTCCTGTGATGTTGTCGACGCCAGCGTCATCAGCGAAGAGCCCGTCTCCATCTTCTCGCCGTCCGAGTCCGCGTCGTCGGGGCTGACGTCGAGCAATGGCGGCCTCTGGGGCTCTTCTTCTCATTCTCACCAGCACCCGCAGCCCCAGCAGCAGTCCCAGCAGCAGGAGCACAAGGGCGATGTTGACATGGTCAACGGCCTCAACGAGCGGCTGCTGAGAGAAAAGGCCCAGGCCGATCGCGACGAAAAGATCCTGCAAGAGTTTGGCGAGGACTTTGTCACTCAGGTGTACAACTACCTGTCGCTGGGCTATCCCGCCATGGCACGTGGCTTCGACGAAGAGCTGTCTCGCATCAGCCACATTGGCGTCGACGAGCTGCGGAGAGACGATGCGAAGCAGCTGGCCAAGGGCCACATGGTGGAGATGAAGCTCGACGCTTCCGCCCCAGAAGAGGAGAGATGCCCAAGGTGGGCGGCGTTGCGATCCTACATTACGGAGTGGGCAAGGCAGCACCCTGATCTCGACAACCTCGACCCATTGGCCTGGGGCGTGCGCGAGAGGAGAGGCAGTTGGGCCATCTAAGCTTGCCCTCCTTCTTCTCCCTTTCTTTCTCCGTCTTCTCCATTATGCTGCTGTTATGAACTCATGTGCTGCTTAACACACATACCCCCCTTCCCCACCATCTTCACACAGCCTCATCGTTTATACAGCGTTTATGGCATGACTTTGCTTTTTAAAAGACGAGCGAGCGAAGAAAAAGACTATTGCTGTTGTTGTTGCTGTATTGGCATTCACTACATTTAAACGCAACAACACACAAGACCACTATGATTTTTAATGGCTTCCCCCCTTTTTCATCATTTCATGGCCATAGATGCATACTTATTCCTTTTTGGTCTTTTCTTCTCCTTTAAGCTCGCTATGTCTCCGTTCTTTGATCATTCTGGTGTTTTTTTGCGTTTGTTTTATTGCGACTTGCATGGCGACAGGGTCAACCGGCGTAATAGGCACAGTTCGTTGTCAAAACTTTGCCCCAAATAGGAGGAATATCGGGATTTCCTATTCTTTTTCTTGTCCATTGTTTTTGCTGCTTTTTTTTTTATATTCATTTTTCATTTTTCATAGTATACATGAGCGGGCAAGCACACAAAGCAAGCGAGTTGAAGCGATATTTGGTAGAGAGACACTGGGATGTTTTTTTTTTTCCTTTTCTCCGAGCGAAAGAAAAAAAAGGAGAGATTGATGATGCTGAAGAGTTTCTGTTATAAGACTACATACGTGTAATCAATCCAAGAGAGAACGTTGATTATGGATTTTGGGATTTTCTTGTAGTATTTTTTTTTTTTTTATTCATGGGGTAGCTGGATGAAAGGAATTTGAAGCTATCGTGAAAGGAGTAATTTGCTCTTTGATTCTTTCAACTGTGAATATCATGCCTCGTGGATTTTTATCATAGCGACATATATCTTGGCATTCACTCAAGAACGAGTAGAAAACAGAATTTATACAAAGACCAGACAAAAAGAAGAATCAAGTACAAAATATCCACTTATCTACTCTTGACAAAAAACATATTAAAAGTAGTTTTACCAAACGCCCAGAATGAGGACCTCAGAATGCTATGCCTCTTTTTTGCACCCAGCTTTGCTTTTTGTCATTCTTTCCCCCGACACAAATCTTTTTCTGTCACAACTCAGGTCTTGCTTCGCCTCCTCTCATTTCTTCTTCCCAAGGCCCTTTGACACCTTCTGCATCTTTGTCGGCGGGGCAACCTCGACGTCGCTCTCCTCGTCCTCACCCATGGACTCATCCACGTCGTCGTAGTTGACCTCGTCCTCATCCAGGGGCTCCTCGCCGTCATCGCTCTCGTCCTCGCCCTGCTCAGAGCCCTCCTCCTCGTCCTCCGAATCGCCAATGAAGCCATTCAGAACACGGTCCTCATCATCGTCGTCCTCGTCAACTTCGCCGCCCTTGCCTTTTCTTCGGGAACGCACTCCGTTGGCAAGGTCCTTCTGCTCGGCATCTCGCTCCTCGCCCTCGACGTAGATGACGTCCTCTTCATCAGCATCATCGTCGCCCTCGCCGAGGAGGCCGGCGCTCCTTTGCATCTTCCTCCGCAGCTCCATCTGGCCCTCGAGAATGTCCAGCTTGCCCTTGAGCGCGAGCAGGCTGTTGAGGCCCTTTGCACGCTCAGCCAGCACCTTTTGCAGGCTGTTGAGATCGTGAAGGAGCTTGGGCTGCGCTGCCAGGGCGCCGCCGTGAGCAACCAGAGTCCACTGCACCCAGGTCATGAGAGTGCCGGCGCGACCAGGCCGTCTGTGTAGCCGGGCGGCCAGCTTGTTGAGCAGGATGCCGGCCAGGGAGCTGTCGATGCGCTCGATTGTGTTTCGGATGGTGGGGATGTCGGTTGTGTGCAGGCAGGACTCGAGAAGGTCTGTGTCGTCGGTTTTCAGGGCTTGGGTGAGGACGGTTGTGAGGGACTGGTGGGTGGGAGGGGCGATGGCATTGCGCGACGCCTGGACGACGGCGTTGTTGCCTGTGGACGACTGCTGCAGCATGGCGGTGACGTCGATAGCCTCACTGCCGCGCAGCAGCTCGCCAAACGAGGGGGATGTCCCCTCGGCGTCTGATTCGGCATCGTCTGCGTCGTCCTTTTTGCTGGGCTTCTGGTGGCCATTGGCCAAGGGCTTTGACTCTGGGTTCTGCTCAGCCTCGTTGTTCACGTCGTCGACGTCGGACATGTCCTCGTCGCTGTCGGCATCGGAAGAGATCTCTATCGTCTCGACCTGGGAGCTCCGCAGGGCATCGGTTCCAGCCACGGTTGTTCTGGACTCGTCAATTGTGTTTTTGGTGGCCCGTCTTGCATCCGGCTTGACGATGGGGGTAGCCAGCTTGGCGGCAGCTTTTCTCTTTGGGGTTGACATGTTGTGAAAAGCGTGAAGAGTGTGAAGATGATTAAATGGTGAGAGATGGATGAGATGAGAAGGCAACTTCTAGGAGCCTCGTCGGGGGTATATATCCGTTTGGTTGTTCGTCCCCTTTCGCTCTCCTCTTTGAGATACGGCAATGACAATGCAAGAACAAGAATCTAGAGACAAAATGAAAGAGAAAATGCCCAAGCGTCGTTGATCGTCTTCACCACTCTTATCAACGAGTGGATGGGAAAATTTCACAGTAGTCGACCAATCTGCCCGAACTTTTTTTTTTTTTTCTTTTTGGACTGGCCAAGTCTAGCGTGAGTTGATGTTTCCCCACACTTGCATTGGCCTGCCGATAAGAGATGACATAAGACATTTGCATTTGCTTGTTCTTATCGGAGTTCACGTGATATTTCAATTCGACGCTGCTCACGTGCCTCGGAGTGAGGCTCCAGTCCAAGTCCGGCGCCATCAGGACAAGGTTGTTGGACCCTTGCTGCCGTAAAATTTCATGTCCCCGCACTCGGCTGCCTATTGGCTCGTTGCGTCTACCTTAAAAGAGGCGATCCAAATTACATTTCCACTTCTGTGCTGGAGAGTCACCTGACTACCTCACTAGAACTCAAGAACGCCACAGCCTGCGCCACAGTTTTTTCAGTTTTGACTGCGGAGCTCGAAATATGCTATGCAGCACCGGGTTATTGCATACGCCCCGTGAAAAGAATTTTCTGGCGCGTCTCCAGGCTTGTCTTGGGCACGCCTTGGTGCTTTGTTATCAGCGACGCGTGGATCACCATGTCATCAACTTGGCAAACACACTTCCATAATGGATGCCGCTGACATGGTACACTTTTTTCTTGCTTTTTTCTCTTCTTTTCTTTTCTTTTCCTTTGCTGTGTTTGAGTGTTATTTTGTTTGTTGGTGATGGATAATGTGAACGTGAACGATGGATGTGAGATGTCATCAGTCAGTCAGTACTAATCTCTCCGTCTTTTTTTGCTGGTTTGCCTCCCGCATTTGTCAGAGGACAGAAATCATGGACTGTGGCGGTTGAGAGATGCAATGAGTCAAAACACGATTGACACGACAAATCTCTTCTTTTTCCCTTTGTGAACCCATCAATGAAGCCAGATGCTGTGAAAACAACCCATGGCTACCTATTTCCGATTATACACAGCTGAGCCCAAGACTAACCCTGTTCTCATTCCCCCCCTCGGGTATCCCAACAAGATGCAGGCATCCACGGAACCCAACATGTTGTCTCCAACTGACCAAGTCTGTTTTTGTTTTACGCCACGTCCATCTGCCTACACACCCTACCTACCTCTTGCATGTATTCGATTACAGTATTGGACAGTTGAAGCAAAGACAATCAACAAATGCAAAGAGCATCCTGTCATTACAGGGTAATCAATGGCATGGGCAAAAACGCGGTCAGTTCTAGTCCGAGTTGCCACGCTTCTGCCATCAGCACCCCTAGCCTAGCCTCGTCCCGCTCACCATAACAAACGGTAGCCTTTTGCCAGCCTGCAATTTTTTCCCTTTTTTCCCTTTTCTTCCTGCCTGTGACACCGCAAAGTGGCCCTAGCCAAAAGCATCAGCCTCGCAGTGGCCAATCAGCGCCGCCCAGTCTCCAGCCACCAGCCACACTCTTTTAACTCGGCTGCCCCGGCTAAGCAATAATCCGCCCGCCGCCCCGGTAGTCTCAAATCAAGCTCGGCGCGCACCTCGTCTTCGTCTCTCATAAATAGCACCGCGCCTCCGACCGGCAAAACTTACTGACGTGCACGCGCTTTTCCTCGCAACGGCTCCCCTCCCCCTCTTCCGAAGCAAGCCCGACGACTGCCAAGAAAGGGACTTGTTCACTCCGTACCGACAGCGCCGTCAACATCCATTTCCAGCACCTGAAATCACACTCTCCCACGCCTTCAGGTACCTGCCTCCAAAGTACCTCTCTAGAACCGTAAAACCGCCTCCAGCCAACCACGTCTCCCGCATCCGCCTTTGCCGACCTTTACCCCGTCGCAAGGCACAGCTAGCTACTTGTTGCTTATTCCGACCAACCACTGCTCTTTCGCATTCTCTCTCTCCAAAAAATATTCCGCCCGCCTTTTTTTCGGCGAAGCTCTTCCTTGCATCGTGACGAAAGCCTTTCCGCCGGATTTCGTCACTAGCCGCATCGCCTCCAAATTCGCTGCATCCAGTCCGGCGCATCTTATCAGATCGCATCCAGTTGTTGCGCAGCCGCACGAATTGCGCTTCAGCTATTTTCTCGCAGCATTGCCGCATAATTATTGCAGCATTGCTGTTGCTTTCACAGGACGTCGCTTTGTGGCTTGTGGTGCAACTAGAGCTTCCCGCATTGTGCGCGCATCGTGTGCAGCTCGGCTTCCCACTTCGAATCGCTTCCGCCAACTGTTGCGCAACATCTTTAATCCCATTTTTATCTTCCTCACCTCTCTTTTCCTCTTCCTCTTTCACCTAGGATTATCCGATACCATCGCCTACCTCCCCGCGCCTGTCGCAATCGTGAAGCTTTGCGCTTCTCTCGACGTCGCCAAAGTAGCTTGATTTCGCGGGGCACTCGCCCTTGCTGTGTTTGATGTCGCGCCTCCTCTACTGAATTCACCACTGCGGATCTTCACCTGCCTCTTGCGCGCGCGCCTTATTTGCAATCTCGTCTACGAATGGCAGCCATGGCGTCGCCAACTACGGACAAACCGTCGCTGTCCGACAAGGACAATGCGGCCGATGTGAACGGGTGAGTGCAGCTACGATTGGAGGGCTTGGCATCACGTTGCCCTGGATGCGCATGCTCTCATCTGCATCATATGCGCCTGTATTGCTGACCACGGCTGTTGTTTGTGTCCCTCTAGCCACACGCCGCCTGTCTCAGATTCTGCCAAGAACGCTCAGACCGAACCTGATTCTGAGAAAGAAAACAAGACTTCGTCGGACAAGCCTGACGACGCGCTTGTCAATGGCAAGGAGTCACCAGCCGCAGCAGAAGCTACCCCCAATGGCGTGGCCGCCGTCAACGGAAGCGACGAGAAGCCTGAGGAAAAGGATGCTCCACGCGATGCCACACCCGCAGAAGCCAAGACGGAAACCGCACAAGATAAGCCAGCTGACAGCTCCAAGGAGGACAAGGAGAACAAGGACGATAAGGAAGGCAAGGAGGACAAGATAGAGAAGAAGCCTTCTGAAGAAGCAGTAGCACAAAAAGAAACAGAGGCCGAGCCGGCGGCGCAAGAAAAGTCCGACGTGCAGATGACAGACGCTGAGAACGCAACCGATGCGGAACCTGCAGCTGCGCCTGCTGTGGCTGCCAAAGATTCTGCACCCGAAGAGTCTACTGAGAAGAAGGCTTCTGACGAGCCCAAACCTTCCACCGCCAATGACGTTGACGCCGACGCCGATGCCGATGCTGACGCTGAGGCCGACACTGTCATGACTGACGACAAGCCCGCTGTCAAGGCTGAGGAACCTGTGAAGCCCAAGGCTGAGGAGAAATCGGAGGCGCCGCCTTCATCCGAGGTCGACCTTGGATCCTCAAGCATTTCCCAGCTGGCCATCGAGTCCACCTCACCTGCCGACACCTCAATCGAGGTGTCCATGGCTGATGCACCCTCGGCCGACGCACCCGCAAAGAATGCTCGAGAACGAGATGAAGATATGGATGAGGAGCCGGCTGCCAAGCGTGCCAAGACGGAGGCCACTGAAGAAGACGGCGCTGCGACTGCGACCCCCTCTGGCGAGAATGCTGGTACTCCTGCACCTGCTAACGATGGTGGCATGTCACGCCTAGCCTCTATATCAAAGTGGAAGGACACTACGATTCACGACAAGAAAATTTCGCCCTTCCAGCGTCGCGAGATTCGCAAGATTATCGGTAGGGTCAAGAAGACCAAGCATGGTGGCCATTTCCGAGACTCTGTTCCCAAGCTGTGGCCGGCACTGGCAGAATCTTACCTGGCAAGGATTGACAAGCCCATGGATCTGTCCGAGATTGATCGAGGCCTCCGCGACCCCAATACAGTCTACGCTACGTTTGGCGACATGAAGAACGACCTGCGGCTCATTCTTGAGAATGCCCACACCTTCAACGGCCCCCAGCATGAAGTTACAGATGCCGCATTCTACGCAATCCGAACTGTGTGGCAGGAAGCTGTTACCATTCCCGAAGATGAGCCCGCGCGACCCAAGTCTGTGGCCAAGCCAAAGCCCCCTCGTGAGCCTCGCGTCCTACCCGGCCCCGACAACGCTGTGCGGCGGCAATCCTCAGGGCCAGCGTCCAGCCCCCCGCCCCCTGTCCCCGAATCGAAACCAAAGCCGCAGGCCGCAGAGCCTAGCGTTGATCGTCGCGGCTCAACCGCCACAGACGGAGATAGACCAAAACGGACGGTAAGGGCTCCGAAGCCCAAGGATATCGATTATACCACTAAGCCTTCTCGCAAGAAACTCAAGCCCGAAATGCAATTTTGCGACGAGGTCCTGGCGGAGCTCGTCCACCCCAAGAACTCGACGCTCAACATGTGGTTCCTCGACGCCGTCGATGCTGAAGGTCTGAACATCCCCGACTACTACTCCATCATCAAGAAGCCCATGGACCTGGGTAAGGTGTCGCGCATGATCAATGCGGGCGACATCACTAACGCAAAGGAATTCGACAAGAACGTGCGGCTCGTCTTCCAAAACTGCTACCAGTTCAACGGACCCCCTGACCAGGGAAACCCGGTCTCCATGGTTGCCAAGCAGCTTGAGGATTTGTACCTCCAGCAGATGAAGGGCAAGGATGCCTGGCTGGCCAGATACGCCAAGGCCAACGCCCCTGCCGCTTCCGCATCCAACGCCAGTGACGAAGATGACGAGGACGACAGCGAAGAGGACGAGGCCGCGGCCCCCAGCGTAGACAACTCCAAGGAAATCCAGGAGCTCAAGGCGAAACTGGAGGAGGAGAGCAGCAAGCTCAACCGCATGTTTGCCTCGGGCACTCCCGAGGCGCTGATTGACTGCCAGAGGGTCATTGTCGATGCTGTGCAGAAGGCCCTGTACAAGGTGGCGCAGAGCCAGAACGACGTCAAGACCAAGCACCAGGACAAGTCGGCCAAGAAGGCCAGCAAGCCCAGCAAGAGCAAGGCGGCTGGTAGCGTTCCCCAGCGCAAGTCGTCCACCCACGCACCACCTCCCAAGAAATCGAGCAGTGCGAAGAAGCCGGCTCCGAAGAAGAGTCTGTCTGCGGCCGATAAAGATCAGATTGCAAGCGCCATTAACGATCTTGAATATCCGCATCTTGATCGCGCCATTGACATTATCAAGCGTGACACTGGCCAGAACGTGAGTTATCCTTCCGTGCCTCGTTTCCCTCTCTCTTGTATCTGTGTGATTTCCCAGATCGATGTGCGTGTGCTAATGCAAATGATTCCATTAGGAAAACAACGAGGGTGAGCTTGAGCTGGATATTGACCAGCTCAGTAACGAGGCTCTACTCAAGCTCTGGGAACTCTGCAAAAAGGTGCTCCCTGGATTCGGTAAAGATTCAATCGCCGCCGCCAAGTCGCCCGAAGTTAATAGGGCGGTCCCCGCAAAGCAGACTCCTAAATCGGCCTCGAAGCCCAAGAAGAATAAGCCAATGAGCGCCCAAGAGCAAGAGGCTCGCATCGCGCAGCTGACAGCCATCCAACAGCTGTATAAGCCTGGCCAAGAGCCTGCCGATGAGGCGCCCCTTGGTGCCGCGCCGAATCGCCATGATGAGTCCAGCGACGACTCGGATTCTGAGGAGGAGTAGAGGAATGAAACCCTTTGCTCAGGTTAATAGAACTCGCTATGGCGCAAATGGTTCTGTTGGTAAAAAGGAAGGGCTGCGCGCCGGTAATGATTTGGTTTGGGTACCGGCTGAGGTCTACACCGAGCGTAGCAAGCTAGAGAGAGCGGCGTGTGTTTTTTTTTCTTGGCCAAGTAATATTTCGAGTTGTCTGCTTTTAGCAGCGAGCGGCCGGGGTACAGGGGCCAGGGCAAGGCGCGGATGAATCAGTCCGAGGGCCAAGGACGTTTTGGGTGGACAAAAGAGGCGCTGGGGAGTTTGGGCCGGTAACGACAGGGTTTGCGGAAGCTTTTTATTTTGCTGGAATCGCGCTGCATCATTCGCATTTTTTCATGTTGCTATTTTGCTTGATGCTTTGATACTTGAGGAGGATGCGAGGCGAGGAGGGCGGGCCTGCTGGAGGACGCCAGGAAATCGTATGTAGTGTAGGATGCATTGTATAACATGACGACGACGCTTGAGATGATATTCCGTGTTCTTTCTGTGCCGGTGCTTTGGTGAGGTCTGTTCGATGTCGGCTTGGTTGATGGTAGGTGGTCCATGGCAGCTGACTTGGCGATGTCTATGTCGCTCTTTGTATAGCGTCGGGTGTGTCCATCGACTGGATCGTAGCACGGCGCATGGCTAAAGGATCGGAAAGCAGATGCGCATCGTAATCAGAGTAGCTAAAAATCGTGATTAATAGGAGCGCAAGCGAGAGGAGTGCGCTGTTGAAGCTGTTGACTTGGGGGTGGTGAGCTTGTAGAGGATGTAAGTGGATACGGAATGACGACGAGATGCAGGGTGGCTAATAGCGCGCATAGCCCTAAGAGCGTTGATTGGGAGTTGTGTATGTCGCTTGATGGTAGGGGAGAGAAAGAAAGAAAAATGAGAGAGATGTCTGTGTTTGAAAAAGAAGTAGAGGAAGGCAGAGGAGGGAGAGGAGGACGGACTTATACATGATGGTGTTTGAGCTGAATGGAGTTGGGTTGAGCTGGGAAATACGAGAGTTGGAGTACCTGTATTTACCTTTGTGTTTCCAGCGCCTGACATGTGCCAGCTGGTCAGGGCGTTTTCCTGGCTGTAAGTTTAAATCATGGGAAAGCCTGGTTGGAGATGTCGCGAGAATAAAACTCCGTGTTGGACAAGGGAAGAGAAAGAAAGATGTCAAGTGAGGGGCGCGGATGGTCCTTTGCGGTATAATAAAAGGGTGCAAGATCGACGAGTTGCTGTCATGCGGGCGCTGGGGCGGGTTTTTTTTCTCTGTCTGTCTTTCGGCGGCGAGGTCCGATTATGTGATTAGTAGTCCATAGCTGAATACGGGTAACGAGGGAAGGAAAATGGAAAATT
The DNA here is from genome assembly GCA_035079535.1 of Trichoderma endophyticum. Lineage (NCBI taxonomy): Eukaryota > Fungi > Ascomycota > Sordariomycetes > Hypocreales > Hypocreaceae > Trichoderma > Trichoderma endophyticum. The sequence goes on from JAPMIQ010000004.1 coordinate 1,152,228, forward strand.
ATGTGCGTGTGTTTGCGCAGGAGTGCAAGGAGTGTAAGAAATGTTTGGGGGGACGTTGAGTAGAAATGGATATTAAATGGTATTTATTGTAAAATAAAAGAGATGGGCGAAGTGAGAGAAGGTGGTTTGAAGTTGTCGAAGTATGAGCATAAGGATGGGGAAAATTGGTTGAGGATGGGATTTAGGAGATAAAGTTGGGGGGGCGCCTCGCCTTTCATATGGGATTTTTTTTGGGTGGAAAATCTCGGCCCTTTTAACTTTCTGGTACAATCACCGTGTTCAACATCTACCTCTACCTTTGGTACTACTGCTACAATTTTCTCTTATCTTTGCATCATCACTTACTATTAAATAAAGAAACTTTAAATTTGAGACATGAGATGCTGGTTTTCCAGCTTTACGGACTTGTTGCGCCGGATTCCGCTGGCTTGGATGTACTGCTGTGGTAACTGTTGCAGCTTCGCCTTGCTGCTTTGGTACGGGCGAGTACACGGGCTGTGTGTCAAGGCAGCAGTGATTCCAATCTTGTAGAAGAGTTTAAGTTGACGAGGTGGAGGCTTGGATTCATGTATCAAGGCTTAAAATGAAAGTATGAAAAGATAAAGAATTAAAGATGAAGTTACATGGAACACCTATTACGGCACCTTGTCATTCTTGGTCGGTGGACTAAGGAGGAAGATGATACCAAGTTTCGCAGTCTATTCTATATCCAAACGAGTGCTTCCTCTAGTACTTGATCCATCTAATATCACATCATACATCCGACCTGGTCGGCACCGGCAGCTTCCTATGCAGCCTCGTACAAATGTCGACATAGTCCGGCTCCCCCTCCGGCGTAATCTTGCCATGCCGAATCAAAAAGTCAATCATGACGGCGCACACATTCGTCTTGAACTCGCCCACCAGCATCCGCTGCTCGACCTCTTCGCAACTCATCAGCACAAACTCTTCGACCTCGCCGTCGTCTCCTAGGCGCGGCACCTCCTCGCCTTCGCCGGATAGCTCCAGGTCGTATGTATAGAGGATCTCGGAGTGGACCAGCTCGGACCGAGGGTTACGGTTCACCATGGTGATGACTCCCGTGGTGCGAACTCGAGGCCCGACAAGAGACACGGGCAATGAGGCTTCCTCCATTGACTCTGCGAGGATGCAGTCTAGTGGGGAGTCGCTCGCTTTGACGCCGCCGGCGACTGTGCTGTCCAGCATGCCTGGATATGTGTACAGCGTCTTGCTCCTCCGCGCGACCCAGATGCGAAGCTCTCCGTCTGCTGTCTTTGTATACGCCGTCAGGTGTGCGCCACGAGTCCCGATGCCGAACAATGTGGCGGCGAAACGCTCAATCTGAACGAATTCCCTTGCTCCAGGAACGAGAAAGTACTCGCTGTGCATGCCGTTGAGCGTGGGGAATATCTTGCCGTCAATGGCTGCGTCAACGGCTTCCTGGAATGCCGCATTGGCGTGTATGGACAGTGATGTGCTGGCAGGCGGAGCAGAGAGGACTACCTGGCGTTCTTCATGATTGATGGTGAAAGCCGCCGGCCATGGCATGCGGACTATGGTGTTGGGGTGGATGTAGCCATGGACACGTTCATCTGGGGCCAGGATCAAACGATAGTAAGGATGGCAATTTTGCTCAAAGTCCAGCGGCACACTGGAGGAAGAAGGGAAGTAGAGTCAGCTAATTTCTGTTTGATACTAAACTTGTTGTTACACTGTGAGACAGTCTTACTTGTCAAAAACGGTAATGAGATCCAGCAGCCGGGACGATGTCCGAGTGGCCATGATGTCGGGTCCGGCTCAGATACCGAGTGGGAATCGGAATGGAGTTGGCAGGGATTGAAAGGTGCCGGACAAGTACGGAGTAGCCACGCGCACTTGATTCACATATGCCGGACGGATATCTAGCCGGTCCAGGTACGGTCGACGGATGAAGAGGCGATTGTCTCGGAAAGATTCAGAATTGCCGTGATGAGAAAAAAGAGGACCCCGCTCCCAGTGGCATGGACACGGCGATGTCGGAATCAGTGAATCACTTCTTCAGACAATTGCACCGAATAGCGACGAGGATTTCATGAATAGTATACACAAGGAATTGAATCCGATATCAACTTGGCAATTCCTCTTTTATACACTCGATTGATTATAGCTACACCAAACACAAGAACCAGGAAGTGTAGTTGGTCCTGGCACAACTTGAAGCTTGCATGCGTCTAGATGCAGAGTTCAGCGCTAATGCCTATTGGGTCAGTTGATGGGTTGGCATTCGCTACACAAACAAGCCCTTGACGTCCCATGCCGATCGGGCTCGCATAGCGTGAAGTTCGGCGGAGAAGCGGCAGAAGTCACGACCGAAGGATGAGCTATAGATGAGCTATAAGACGACGTTCCTCCCATCACGGCCAAAGGATTCAGCCTCTTAATACCGCATACTAACATTGAAGCTATCGTCGCCGTGAGGGGTTGAACCAAAGGCAATGGATACGTTGGACGCTCTTTTGAGGCGGGACATTGCCATTGGTGACGATACCAAGGACAAGCTGCTTGGAGCTGCGTTTGTAGTGACGGATCGCAATGGTAAGCACAGCAATCTCTCTCACTGCAGCTTTCATTTCAAAGCCTCCAGACGAAGAGCATACGCGTCCTTCTTAAATCAACCCGCCTCTGAACAAAAAATTATGAAATAGGTGTCATCTATTCTGGATCCGCCGGTCGAACCGGCATGGATGTCAAATCACCAAAATTCAACACTGATACCTTGACCTACGGCGCTTCTCTGACCAAGCTCCTCTCCGCCGTCTGTCTCATGCAACTAGTGGAACAAGACAAGCTTCCATTGGATTCTGATGTTCGGAAGCTTGTTCCTGAGGTGCAGCAGATGCAGATTTTGCGAGGCTTTACTCCCGAGGAGCAGCCTATACTCGAGGACAATGAGAGGCCCATCACGCTCAAGTATGTGCTTGGCCATGACTTGATACGTATACTCGTATATGTATACTGATTTCACAGCATAGACAGTTGATACTTCAAACTGCCGGTCTACGATATGACGTTGCGGATCCAGATCTGCGAAGATGGTCAAAAGCAATCGGTCGGCCGATTGGGATGACGATACGCCTCAGCAGAGACGGCTTCAACGTGCCGCTGTTGTTTCCTCCCGGTGACGGCTGGGCGTATGGCCCTGCCCTGGACTGGGCCGGCATAGCCCTGGAAGAGGTAAGTAGCATGAAGCTGGGAGACTACATGAAGCAGAACGTCCTCGACCCTCTCGGGATGCACGATACGGGATTCCGCGTCAACCAGCTCCCTCACACGGCCGACCGGAGGGCCGAACTCACGCTCCGCGATGCCGACAACAATACTCTCTCGCACTTTGATGTCGTCCCAGAGGAGCCCGAGATAGACAGCGCCGGAGCCGGCATCCACACGACGGCAAACGACTACGCCCGCCTGCTGCGCGCCATGTTGCAAGCCGAGCCGGGCGTGGTGTCGGGGAAGACGGCCAAGGAAATGTTTTCGCCGCAGCTGGACCCGGCTCAGAGGAAGATGCTGCAGGATACCTTGTATGCGCCTTATCTGAAGCCCGCTTTTATCCCCGAGTTTCCGGACGGCATCGAGTTGCAGTATGGATATGGGGGGTTGTTGGGTATGAGCGACTGGCCGGGGCAGCAGCGGCGGAAGGGGAGTCTATGCTGGACGGGGGCGGCGAATTCGCGCTGGGTGAGTTTTCAATATTTGTCTTATCTTTGGTGGTTCATTTCTGCATTTATTTGTTTGTTGTGTGATTCGATGCTGACGGTGACTGCTGGTGATAGTGGATTGATCCGGAGTCGGGTATTGCGGCTGTGCTGATGGTGGCCGTCTTTCCGTTTGGCGACGTGGTGGCAACCAAGTTGTATGCGGACCTGGTCAAGGCCGTGTATGACGAGCTTGTTTAAATGAATGGAGAGGACAATGGAGTGAGGACATTTATGAGACTACGCTGTCTGAGACAATGGCATACTTTAATTTGACGCTGTCGTATGCCATGCCGTTGAGGCATCTGAAGCGGCGATATTTCAGAGTTGAAGCCGTTGTTGAAGAATGCTGGGCTATGAATAGAAACCAGAGCTGCAGAACAGACTCCATTACAGCACCTCTTCTTGTCGTAATATTACGGGGTGTTCCCTGTACGAGTGTGCTCGACCCCCCGTCTAGTGCGCGGATCCTCCGCCTTTGTTGGTTTAGATGATCGGACCACTGGTTTCAACGTTGCGCGCTCTGTGCACACTCGTATATACTCGTACATATACTGTAAGCACTGCCATCCAGTAAGGTATCCTTCTTCTATTCCAGTGTAGGTACGGAGTATATACTGCGTCTATAGGCTGATGATGGTGTACCAAGCTGTACATCAGATGTATTGAATGTTGCACGCACATCACCCAATTTCTTACCCCATCCGTGCCTGTTCCATTCCATGGCTATCCGTACATGTCGGTGAAAAAAGACAACACATCAAATGCATCAATACGCACACAGGTGCCGCTTTTCCCACCGCAATAGGCGAGACCCCTAGAATAGAATACTAGCATAGTACATGTAGCCTCGTATTGTTCTCTTTCGCCGTCAAATGCCCAGCGTCTTGGTCTTGCACCATCAACGATTGAGGCTCCATTGAGAAAGAAAAAAATGGCTTGGCGGCCTGGGCTCTTTTTTTCTCCAGCGATTCAATTCGTAGCGGCTCCGCTCTGTGCCAGTCCCACAGCGCTGGGCATTTTTAGTGAGGCCCCGGCGCAAAGTGCGTGGACCCTGCAGCGCATTCTCGGCCGCTATAGAATTTCCATGTTGGCTTTGACATGAGATCAAATGGGATTGCAGATGCGGTGACATTTCGACAATCGAATCGGGATTGTGTGACGTGACGCCTCTTGACTTGACTCGTAACTTCTGTCTGTTCCACCCCTCTCGTACCGGCACTAGTTGTTCCGGCCCTTTGCATTCATTCAACCACAATACAAATCAACGGATTCTCGGCCCTAATCGTCAAATACGACAAGCTGCAGAGGCTGACGTGAATACGAATCGAGACGCCCGCTATGCCTTTCCTGGCGCCAACACGAGCCGTGACAGGCAACTGCGGCGCTAAGGCCGAGTTCACAGCCCCCGGAATACAGCGGCTGCAACGCCTAATCAAGGGGAGACGCTGCTGATGTTTCCATTCCATCTGGGCTCGTCTGGTCTCTCCATCTCGTTCTCTCGTCTCCAATCTCTCTCACCTCACCTCACCTCACCTCAATTCTTTCACGCTCGCTCTGCAGCAAAACCATGACGCAGCTATAACACACTCGTTCTCGTTATTCTTCGCTGTCGTCGGTTCTGCTCGTTGCTCTTTCTTGCATAGAATCTGTTTCATTTCATTTTTGGGCTTCTATTGACAGCTCTTATTGATTTATTTACCATTTGATCCTTCTTTTTCCCCCATACTAGTAGCAGTATTACTCGCATTTCTCTCGCTACCTAATCAGACATCGCTCGATACATCCATCTCGTTAATCACTACTCTCTTCGTCTTTCCCCTGGTGCTTGCGCGGCACCTCCGGACTCTGTATTCATCATGCGCGCGACATCCGTTTTGGCCGCCGCCCTGGCCCTGGCCTCTCACACTCTCGCCGGCAAGATCAAGTATCTGGGCGTCGCAATCCCCGGAATCGACTTTGGCTGCGACATTGACGGCAGCTGCCCAACCGACACCTCGTCTGTGCCGTTGCTGAGCTACAAGGGCGGTGATGGCGCGGGCCAGATGAAGCATTTCGCCGAGGACGACGGCCTGAATGTCTTTCGTATTTGTGAGCGTTGCAGTATGACGAATTCTTGATGCTGATGCTAATGCCCAACGCGCAGCCGCTACATGGCAGTTTGTCCTCAACAACACGGTGGACGGCGAGCTGGACGAGCTCAACTGGGGATCCTACAACAAAGTCATCGATGCCTGCTTGGTGACGGGTGCCTGGTGCATGATTGACATGCACAACTTTGCTCGTTACAACGGCGGCATCATCGGCCAGGGAGGAGTGTCGGACGACATCTTTGTCAAGCTCTGGGTCCAGATTGCAAAGTACTATGTGGACAATGACAAGATTATCTTTGGCCTAATGAACGAGCCCCACGACATTGACATCAACATCTGGGCCGAGACCTGCCAAAAGGTTGTCACCGCCATCCGAAAGGCCGGTGCCACGTCCCAGATGATTCTCCTGCCCGGAACCAACTTTGCCAGCGTCGAGAGCTACGTGTCCACCGGAAGTGCTGATGCTCTCTCCAAGATTACCAACCCCGATGGCAGCACCGACTTGCTGTACTTTGACGTGCACAAGTACCTCGACATCAACAACTCGGGATCCCACGTCGAGTGCACACAAGACAATGTCCAGGCCTTTGAGGATTTCGCAACCTGGCTGAGACAGAACAAGCGACAGGCCATCATCTCGGAGACGGGCGCTTCCATGGATCCTTCGGTAAGATTATTGACCAACTCACTCACTGGCTGACTGGTCAGCATCTTGGAGAAAATCCACTAACTCCTCGCAGTGCATGGTTGATTTCTGCGCTCAAAACAAGGCCATTAGCGCAAACAGCGATGTATACATCGGCTTCGTTGGCTGGGGTGCTGGTAGCTTTGATACTTCGTACATCCTGACCCTGACTCCTCTGGGCGAGCCTGGTAATTATACCGACAACAAGCTCATGAACGAGTGCATTCTGGACCAGTTCACCATGGACGAAAAGTACAAGCCCACGCCTACGTCTATTTCAACGGCCCCGGATGAGACCTCCACCTCCACCGCCGCCGCGTCCAGTAACGACTCCTCACCATCGTCCACGAAGCCCATCAAGCAGACTAACCCCTCTCCCACAGCGAACCCGGTCACAAAACCATCACCCGACACCAACAATGCCTCGGACGACAAGGACAAGGGCTCAGCAGCAACGCCAAGCACCCAGGCTCTGACCGGCACTGTCATGTTGACGGTTGCCGCTCTTTGCTACATGTTGGTCGTGGTTTGATGATTTGAATATACCAAGCATGATTTGAAAGAGAGATGGTTTATATATACATATGAGTACATACAACTAGAATATTTGTCGATTTTTTAATACGCCATGTAGAAATGCATATAATAATTGAGCGGCTCAGGGCTGGGATTTTTGTCATGTTTTTTTTTGTCCATGTATGTTGTGCTTGCCCGGACGTGGGAAACTTTATGAATTGGTGCCACGAGGGTTGAAGTCGGAATTAACAATGCCATTGATCTTTACGAGGCTATTTCGGCATTTTGGCATGTGCTTTCTTTGTACTAGGCGTTTCGCTTCCCACGTGTCGGTTGCATGTTAGACGAGAAAGTCTAATGCCTCCCTTGGGATTGTGCATGAGGCGCGGTGCTATTTTTAGATGGTGTTTCTGAGGGAGGTCACTGGTTGTGATGGGTATGTCTCGATCATGAGCTGGGGGAGCGAGCATTGAGTAAATGCAAATGCTTCTATTGCAGCGGCGATTATTGCTGTGCATCATCACGACTTGTTCATGGACAAGAAGATACGCAGTGAGATAAATGCAGATTTGCTGAGTTGCGCGTTTTTTGCAAAAGCCTGTATAATGCTGCATACGAACCGCCCATTTCAACATAGGGGATATGGTGTAGGGGTATCACGTTTGCTTTGCATTGTTCATTCAATACAAGCCTGTAAAAGGTCGGGGGTTCAAATCCCTCTGTCTCCACGTGTTCTTTCTTTTTTTTGCGTTTTTTTACTTTTTTTTTAAACCGAAAATTGCACGGTCTTTTGTTGGTTCTTTTGTTTGGGTATTTGTGGGGGGTTTGTGGATGTGCTTGTGGGGTGTTTCAGAGCTAGAGAAATTTTTTTCTTTTGTTGTTCAAGGGATTTAGAGGAGGAGCTTATAAGAGAGTGTAGAAAGATATTAGTCATGTAAAACAACTAGAGGCCAAATGGTCTAGTGGTATGATTCTTGCTTTGGGTTCTTTGACGCAACTGCAAGAGGTCCCGTGTTCAATCCACGGTTTGGCCCCTTTCTTTTTTGCTTTTTTTTTTGTTATTTGGAGTTGTGTTTGTTGGTGCTTTATTTCCTTTGCGTGCTTCACTGCTTCCTTATCATTTGTTGCCCACGTACGAGTAGATAAGTTGAAGTAGTGCCCGTAACCTTATGAAGTAAATAACTTACAATCTACCTAGGTTGAAGCCTTCTTTTATTCGGAATCTTGCTTAACGATATCCGTGGGCTTTTTTTGCCCAATTGTTCCACCCTTTGAAGTTGTCATCGTAATAGGATATGCATGCATTCATCTGCCTCCAAAAGCTACTATACATACAGTTTGTTATATCCAACTGCGTCCTATCTTCTTTATCGGCCACCTCCGCCCCTTCTTCCACACACTCTACAAAGGTCCCTAGGGAATTAACCACAACTTGCACTCCCTTCAACACCGCCGGGGGGATCTTCCATGGAGAAATATCTCAACACGGAAGGCTCCAAAGCACGGTATGGATGGGTGGGTTCGATGCTAAATGCCTTAGCATCACGACTTGAAACAAAGGTGGGATCGACGCTCGTTGCTCATAGGTCGGGCCGTGCGGGAGCATCCAGATAAGCTTATTTGACGACAGTGCCTGGGTTCCTCGTTCTGTGGAATGGGGCCGGCATCTTTGTCTCTTTTTCTGTTTGGACTTCTTTGAAAAATCATTGCTCTATTCTATCTATAATGCTGCAGAAGAGAGACACTCGCCGGATATGGTAGACGGAGGGGATAGCTTTACTGATCAAGTAATCGACATTGGCGATTGGGGAAATGCCAAGGCTTCCAGAGAACAGGGTCACCCAAACTAGTAAATTTAGAGACTATTTCCCGCCAATCGACATATTCTATTCTCAAAGCAATTCTCTGCAAGTCCAACCATCCATTCATTCATACGGGATGTTAGCACGCTAATCTCTCCGGAGAGCTCCGCCACCGCCGGACTGATCTCTGGGGCTTGCTTGCTTGTCCATTTATAACTTCTTTGACCTTCCCAGTTGCGCAACCTCTCCCGGCTTGGGGTTCACCTGTCGCACATGGCTGCAGATCCAGACGCTGAGTGGCTGGCAGTGCCTGTCGGAGATGTCGGTATGCGAGAGTGCCAAGAATGGCCAAGACAGGCGGCGGCGCATCAGGCGGGGGAGATTCACTGTGTTTGATGCAGGAGGAGACTATTCCAATCTCAAAGGGGAACCGACGATGTATATAGATATGATGTGATGTAGATAGTAGTGGGATTGAGTGTTTTTGCGGATCCGCTGGTGTAAGATGTGAGGAGGTTGATCATGGTGCTGGATAGCGGTAGTTTCGCACTTGAGCCAGAGTTGGCAGGCGAGATGAGATTGTGAGACGTTGGACAAGAAGAAATTGAAATCATGGCGGATTGAGTATAAAACGACGTTACTTCCCGCCTCTTTATTGACATCTGCCAGTGTCCTTCCACTATAGTCACACCAATCTTTGTCCTCCCCTCTCTCTGTTTATACTCCACCACCACCAGCCAAGATGAAGTTCCTCAACCTCCTCTCCCTTGTCGCTTTTGTCAGTGCTGCCCCCTTGGATGAGCTCACCAAGAGAGACACTGCCACCTGCGGCAAGGTCTTTTACAGCGCCAGCGCCGTCAGCGCCGCTTCCAACGCTGCTTGCAACTACGTCCGGGCTGGCAGCACTGCTGGAGACTCGACTTATCCTCACGTGTACAATAACTACGAGGGTTTCCGCTTCAAGGGTCTTTCTAAGCCGTTTTATGAGTTTCCTATTCTGTCTTCGGGCAAGACTTATACTGGAGGTGCGTGGTTCTTGATCTTTCGTGTGCATAATCAGACGTGAGACTGACTTTTGAGGATTATGAAGGCTCTCCTGGGGCTGATCGCGTTGTAATTAATGGCCAGTGCTCGATTGCTGGAATTATTACACACACTGGTGCCAGCGGGAATGCCTTTGTTGCTTGCGCCGGTACTTCTTAGATAATGGTTGATGGGGGTTGGGTGGGATGGTGGAAAAAATGGTGTGGCAGAGAGGACTACTAGATACAAAAAAGGACAAAGATGCGTGTGTGGCAATGGCATTTGTGATGTCTATAAACAATTTTGATGAATTGATGGCAAAATGGCAACCTTTAACGTTTGGTGATGAAAGCTATACCATGTTGAATTGTGTGCTTTCGGTGTGAACTTGAGTTGAATCGTTGGGGCTTGCAGAATATGCGATCTTATCCAGCCCCTCAAAATGGCCATAATACAAGGATTCTTGTGGACTATCAATTTTTACTCAAACTAACGCGATAGATCCCATTTCTATAGAGCATGATATTGTTAGATGCAACGGGCGGGATCGTAGAATGATGAACTACATCTGAGGCTGAGACATGGCAGTATCTCATGGCTGCTTCTGGTTAGTCATGTATTACCAGTGAAATATCTCCCAAAAGATTCAGCTTCCGTCTTGACCATATTAAACAAAAGAAGGGAAAAAAAAATGTAAGGTCGGTCTCATGCAATTACAATTGCCTCCATGGCCATCTTCTTGCATGTATTCTGCTTCTCAAAAGAAGCATTCATAAATGTGTTAGTGCGAGTCTCTGCCATAACAATCCAGCCATTGGCAGAGTGCCAGAGTGGTTAATGGGTATGACTAGAAATCATATGGTTTCGGCCTCGCAGGTTCGAATCCTGTCTCTGTCGGATTGTTCTTTTTGACTTTTTTAGATAAATCTTTTTTTTCTATTTTTGCTTCATTAATAGGCCAATATTTATTTTATTATATTTTCTCGACTTTTTCTGATGCGCTCGTTGACATGTATCTCAAATCTTTTTTTTTTTTTTTGGTCAAGTCCAAAGTACACATGTATTTTAATATAGGAAGCTACACGTAGCTAAATCCACATATCATTAAACTATATCAACCATCCCGCATCAACACTCCTTATTACCATGTAGAGACCATCTATAAGACAAATCATCAATTTCAAGATATCTAGAAGAGTTTCTTTCAACCCATTGGATCTCTCTCTATCCACATAATGTCAAGAGTTTCGGCGTCTTTCGTCGGGCGCATCGGAGCGGGCGCGTGCCTACCCTGCAACACTGCAACACACATACTACCATCTTGGAACCACCTGCATCTTGTCTCAGCCTTGGCTGATTTGTCTAATCGTCAGCTGCAAGGAGTTGGTCTGCGAGCTGAAATGGTTCTGGATTCGAATGCGGGGTAATAAAAACGACAGACCGCCCTCGTTCAGTCGGCTCTTCAACTTGGCATCACTCATTAAACATTTACTCATCTCTCCGACGTGGCCTCATACAATCCAAGGGCACCTTTACCAGGACGACGATGAGTTCCGATGATGGGAAGAAGTTGGATTTCGTCAAGGCTATTGCCTCAGATGGCGATGTTATCCTTGTTGTCGGAGAGCAAAAGGTCGAATTGAGAGTTCATTCCCAGTGCCTCGTCAGTGCTTCAAAGGTCTTTGGCGCAATGCTCGGCCCGAACTGGAGTGAGGGCCAAAATCTTTCCAAAAACTCGCCGAAAGAGATTCCGCTTATAGAGGACGATCCCAAGGCGTTATATACAATTTGTTGCGTCGTCCATCACCGAAACGACATTCTACCTGAAAGGATTTCGCCTCGAGAATTGCTTCAGATTGCCATCGAGGCGGATAAATATGACCTTCCTACGGCCCTCCTCTTTGCGAAAGCGCAATGGTTGCAGAGAAAAAATATCACCGATATGATGGAGTTGGCATACCTCATGGCGGCAGCCTTCTTGTTTGACGATATGGACATGTTTATAGAGCATAGCCAAGCTCTTATTCTTCAGCACCAAGACTCTTATATCAAACTTCTGGCGGACTCTACGTTATCCCAAATACTACCTGCTAATACCCCTCGTGAGCCAAGGCCTATACCTCGGAGCTTTCAGCCTAATTGCTAATATCTGCAGACTTATTAGAAGAACGCAGAAATCGGATGAGAGCGGAAATAGGGGAAATAATGCTAAGAGAGACGAAAAATAGCTGTTCCTGTGGCTGGGGCAAAAATCGTAGTGATAGCTATCGAGATCTGCTATATGAGTATACCCCTCTGAGGATACTGGAGACTCCCATCTCGAAAGTTATTGAACGGATCCAATCGATTTCGTATGACGGTAACCGGCAATACCACGCGAGTACGTCGAGATATGAAAAGGATTACTATCACGAACCGGCCAAGTATATCGCAACTCTTACCGAGAAGCTGGAAAAAGCAAAGAGGAGAGTTAGCCTATGTCTCGATTGCGTGCAAGGCAGTGGCGAGACAGAATCCTGCAGATTCGAGCATGAAGACAATTACTACCGGCTCAACTGAGCTGCGCTCGATTGAGATGAGGTCATGTTACCACGTCGGATGGGGCTCTGTGTGTTCTTTGATCCTTATCAGCTAAATTGCAGTTGGCAAAGGCTCCGAGGAGAGGCCGTAAATAGATTGAGCAACAGTCAACTCTGCGTTGATTTGTTCATGTTATAAGTCTGCTATCGTGTATATGTACTGACCTCATATATAGCGATGGCATTGTCTGGTCCAGGCCCGACGTGTTTCACCGAACGGAAATCTTAGTGGTCCACGTCATTTTTTTTTGGAAGCGCTTCTGCACGCAATTACGGGAGGTGTAACGATGGGTGCTAGTTTTTGTGGCGAGGCTGCATATGGTTCGGGGGTCGGGCAGCAGGATCGGGCAGTAAGAGTTCACAGCAATATTGGGCAATGATGATTATGCTCGCAGGGGAGGCCAAGGCATGCTGCAGGTGTTAAATAAAGCAGTGATTCTGCCGGTATCCAAGAAAATTTATTGAGAGTTTCTGTATCAGTTTTATGTTCTTATGCTTTGTGGTAGACGCTGGAGTTTGATAACCTCTTTAAGCAAGCCTACTGTCGAACATAATCATCAAGAAATCACAGCCTTTGCCATGGCAACCATTAAACCCAGATCCAAAGACGAATACACTATAGGATGGGTTTGCGCGCTTCCAAAGGAGCAGACAGCAGCCACAGCTATGCTGGATGAAACACACCCTGCTATTCAGACGCCCTCGAGTGACCCCAACAATTACACTCTCGGGTCGATAGGTAACCACAATGTTGTCATAGCCTGTCTGCCCAAAGGGCAGATCGGTACCAACTCCGCAGCGACCGTTGCCACTTGGATGGTTTCCACCTTCTCGAACATTAAGTTTGGCTTAATGGTCGGTATCGGCGGCGGCATTCCGCCCAAGGTCAGACTCGGTGATGTGGTGGTTGGCACACCCGTGGGACAGTTTCCCGGCGTGGTCCAATGGGACATGGGGAAGGCGGAAAAAGGCGGCTTCGAACGCACTGGATCGTTAAACAATCCGCCTACCTTCCTTCTTACGGCCCTATCAAAACTAGAGACTGAACATGAATTAGTTGGGTCCAAAATACCTGATTACCTTGAGGCATTGCGGAAGAAGTGGCCGAGGCTGGTATCAAAGTATTTGCGGTCGGATTCACTCGAGGATATTTTGTTCAAGGCAGACTACGGCCATGTCAGTAAGAGTACTGGAGATGATGAAAACGAGGGCGAAGAGGAAGAAAACTGTAGACTTTGCGGCACGGCTGGGGTTATAAAAAGGAAACCTAGAGATGCCCGTGTGCACTATGGCCTGATCGCGTCGGGCAACCAGGTCATCAAGAACGGTATTTTCAGAAACAACCTCAACAAGGAACTTGGTGGTCAGGTTCTCTGTGTTGAGATGGAAGCCGCAGGACTGGTGAACAACTTCCCTTGTGTCGTCATCCGAGGGATCTGTGACTATGCCGATTCGCACAAGAATTATAATTGGCAGGAACATGCAGCGGTTATGGCAGCAGCCTTGGCGAAGGAGCTTTTGCAATATGTGCTGCCAAATGATGTTGGACGAGAGCCTTCGGTAAAGGATAGACTTAACGAGGGTTAGTTGGTTTCCGGACCAAGCTTGCACAAGGTAGCTTATTAACATTATCTATATAGTTCACGATATTGTGTCCAAAACTGGAGCAGACGTCGCACAGATGACCTCCATAATTGAAAGAGACGAAGATCTAAAATTTCTTAATTGGCTTACGCCAAGGGACTATGGTCTTCAGCAGAATAAATATATTCAAGCGCATCAAGAAGGAACAGGCCGATGGCTTCTAGACTCCGCCAAATTTATTACATGGGTCGAGACGAATAGACAGACATTATTCTGTCCAGGGATGCCTGGAGCAGGGAAAACGATTCTCACATCTATTGTGGTTGAGAACCTTACTTCACGATTCGCACCTGACCCGTCCGTTGGAATTGCCTACATATACTTTAATTTCTGGCAACAAGATGAACATAAGGTCGAAGACTTGTTTGCAAGTCTATTGAAGCAACTAGTTCGAGGCAAATCTTCCCTACCAGCAAGTGTGAAGGATCTCTGTAACCACCACATGGAAAAAGGGACGCGGCCGTCGTTGGATAAGATCTTCAAGGTCCTTCAGTCCGTAATTAGAGTATCCTACTCAAGGGTATTCATCATCATCGACGCTCTCGACGAGTGTCAAGCATCCGACAACTGCCGGACGCAATTCATAAAAGGGCTCTTTGACTTTCAAAAATGCGGCGCAAATATCTTTGCGACGTCAAGATCCATCCCAGACGTCACGGACAAGTTCGATGGGAGCACTCGGCTGGAAATCCGTGCCAGCGATGACGACATACGCAGATACGTAGACGGTCAGATTTCGCATGGGGAATCAGAGACTTTACGCGATATGCAAGCAGAAGCCTCGACAGGAATTATGAGAGCCGCCGATGGGATGTAGGTATAATCTAATCGAGCAAATGCACCCCCAGCTGATCAGCTCCTAGGTTTCTTTTAGCAAAGCTGGACCTAGATTCACTCCTCGACGCGAAATTACCAAGGGATATCAGAGCAAAGTTGAAAAATCTTCCTAAGGGCTCGAAAGCGTATAGCCATGCGTACAAAGAGATTATGAAAAGGATAGAGCACCAAGGCCCGGGATGCGTCAAATTCGCCAAAACTGTTCTCTCATGGGTCACTTGCGCCAAGCGGCCCTTAACTATATCGGAGCTTCAACATGCGCTTGCTGTCGAAATTGGCGAGTCTAGACTCAACGAAAAGGATCTCCCACAAGTCCAAGACTTGGTGTCTGTTTGCGCCGGACTGGTCACGGTCGACGAAGGTAGCGCTATCATTCGGCTGTTCCATTATACAGCACAGGAATACTTCCAGCAGACGCAAAACCAATGGTTTCCGGATGCCAAAGACGATATAACAAGGATTTGCGTAACCTACCTCTCCTTTGACGTCTTCGAGGCCGGATTTTGCCCAACGGATGCCGCGTTTGAAGAACGGCTGCAGTCATACCAGCTCTACGATTATGCCGCCCATGAATGGGGTCATCACGCCTGCGAGTCGATAAGCCTTGATCCATTAGCCCTAGATTTTCTACAATACCAATCAAAGGTCGAAGCGTCGAGCCAAGCATTATTTGCCGTCAAAGAGTCGGGAAAACCCAATTACAGCCAAGATCTTCCAAAACAGATGACAGGACTCCATTTGGCCGCATATTTCGGGATCGAGAAAGCCATACAGTTCCCGCTGGACTTGAATGGCTGGGACCCAGAGGATGGTTACAATCGGACGCCGCTGTCGCGGGCCGCTGAGAACGGGCATGAGGCTGTTGTTCGGCTGCTGCTTAACAAGGGCGCAAACCCCAAGGCGATGGATCATTTGGGCCTGACGCCGCTTTCGTGGGCCACCCAGGGCGGACACGAGGCAATCGTGCGGCTGCTCAACACAAGCAGCCAGGAACTACCATCACAGCCAGCAGCGGGGGACTCTGCTAGCAATGATTCGCAGCCAGCCGTTGCAGCTAATGCGGATCGAGAGTTACAAAAATTCAACCTAATGTTGAAGTCCGTACAGATGATTCGGAGAAACGAGCAAAACGAAAAGGAACAGCAATTACTGTCCCAGAAAAGGGAAAGTATCAACGTTCAATCAAGGCAGATTAAGAGACAGCAAAAAAAGGTCGAAGAGGAGCTAAGAAAACTTAAAATGAGAAAGGCTTTTCTGGCTGAAGAAGAAAACGACACAACTGGAGAGATGTACCATCTCGATAAAGTGCAAGCAGAGCTTACGGAGAAACAAGAGCAATTACCCAAGCAATGGATATATACACAAACCCGGTTAGATGAACTCCGGCAGATTGACGGCTATGAACATGAACACGAATTAGAAGAAATAAGGGACTCGATACTGTTTCGATGGGCTGTCGAAGATGGCTATGCCGAAGTAGTCGAACTACTTCTCGATGGAGGCACCGATGCGACGGCCGCGAATAAGGATGGATGGATGCCACTGCATGCAGCTGTGAGTAAGGGGCATGTAGACGTAGTTCGGCTACTACTCGACATGGGCAAGGTGGATATCGACTCGAAAGATGATGATGGCCGGACTGCGTTTCAACTTGCTGCCGAGAGAGAGAATGAGGATACCGTGCAACTTCTGGTTAAGAAAGGTGCCAACGCAGATGCCGCAATAATTCAATTCCAAAAGAAATTCCTAGGTCATAGCGCACTCGTTCTTTCAGTGGCCTTCTCACACGACTCAAAGCTATTAGCATCGGGATCATTCGATAAAACTATTAAAATCTGGAATATTATAACAGGTCAATGCCAACAGACACTCCTAGGCCATAGCAGTATCGTTTATTCAGTAGCCTTCTCACACGACTTAAAGCTACTAGCATCAGGATCATTCGATAAAACTGCTAAAATCTGGGATATTACAACAGGTCAATGCCAACAGACACTCCAAGGCCATACCGATTACGTTAAATCAGTGGCCTTCTCATACGACTCAAAGCTACTAGCAACAGGGTCAGGTGATAAAACTATCAAACTCTGGAATATTACAACAGGTCAATGCCAACAGACATTCCAAGGCCATGAGGGATGTGTTTTCTCAGTGGCATTGCATAACTCAAAGATATTAGCATCAGGGTCAGAGGATAAAACTATTAAAATCTGGAATATTATAACAGGTCAATGCCAACAGACACTCCAAGGCCATAGTGATAGCGTTAGTTCAGTGGCCTTCTCACACAACTCAAAGCTACTAGCATCAGGGTCAAGTGATAAAACTATTAAACTCTGGAATACAACTACAGGTCAATGCCAACAGACACTCCAAGGCCATAGGGAATTGGTTTCCTCAGTGGCATTACACAACTCAAAACTACTAGCATCAGGGTCAGGTGATAAAACTATTAAACTCTGGAATATAACTACGGGTCAATGCCAACAGACACTCCAAGGCCATAAGGAACGGGTTTTCTCAGTGGCCTTCTCACATGACTCAAAGCTATTAGCGTCAGGGTCATTTGATAATACCATTAAACTCTGGAATGTCCCAATAGGTACCCATCTCGTCAGCCAGAAGGAAACATGAATCTATCAGATAGCTTATATGGATTAAATAGCAATCATATAACACGTGGAAGTCATGGGCATTATATTTATCGTAAACTTGCTAAATAAATGGTTCTATGCTGATGAAACTGCGGCGATTTCGTAATATTTATGATTATCCGTAGATATTCACATCCATAAAGAATAATATCGGTTCCCCTTGGACACAGAGCAAGCTCCCATACGGTGACGTCGCAACAATGGATACATACAGCTGATCCAACCTTGAGGTATGAAACCAAACTATAGCTGATGAATCTACAGGTACTATCCACCGGTAGCTCTACCAGCCTGCGACATGTCTATAGCGCCTGAAATTATCTTTATAACAACCTCCAAAGCAGTGAAGCATTACAACGTCACATTCTCTGATGCTTTGACACATTTTGGACAACTGCCACGTCTGACGTCCGAAATTCTGGTGTGCTGCAGCTACGGCCGCCGACGCGAGGTGTGGTTGGACTGGGCGTTCAGGCGAAAACTTACCCCTTCGGCAACACCCATTTCGGCCACAACTGTAACACAACTGTAACACAACTGTAGCAGTCTGACAACACTTTTACTGTAACCTTGGGAGCATCCTGATTCCATTAAACGCGTATGAATCCTCAACAAAATACATACTGGGTTAGAAGCATTGGATGTTGGAATCGAATCTGAACTAGCCCCCGAAATAGCAAGGTGCAGCGCTTACCCCTGAGCTACGGTACGATTTCGGGGGCGTTTCTGGCCTGAAAAATCCCGAAGAGTCTCTTTGTTTTAGGCAGACAACCCCAATTGAGCAACAGAAGCATATCCTTTTCAATATACAACACGAGTCTGTATCAGCATCCTTGCTGTTGTGCTGTAGTGGTATTTGTGAATATGAAACATATTAAATAGCAGTAAATCTTCACATTCAATATTGGCATTTGTGGATTTACGGGGCTGCTGCCTGAGCAATACGGCCACGATGGTTCTGGCTCCCCGCTCACCAGTTTTAGGGCCAACGGCATTATTGCCTGGAGGCTAATATTCCATTAGATGTATATTAAAGCAACTTGAGCCGATATCCGAGATAGGCATGTCAACGGCCTTGTCTGATTCCAGCTGTGTTTCCTCTTTTGTCCACTACCGACTCCAGTCCTGCCTGGAGAAAAAGACCCGCTCACGATGCCAAAAGCGCGAGCATCTCAGCCATATGTTGACGACGAGCTTAAAAAGGAGTTTTCCCTTCCCGATCTCCCACCTCCAAGCGAGTCAAAGGTAAAGCCCAACAGCACTGCCAAAACATTTTCACCCTCGAGTCAATCAGCCTTTACCGCGGTTGTCAATTTCTTCTCAAATCCTTTAGCAGCTCTTCAAGGCAAACAAGACAGCATGACTGGCTTCCAGTACCCCGGCGTCAACCTGCCGCTTAATACGTCGGACCGTTTTCTCTTTGACAAGTTGCCGGCCGTCTATGCGATTGGCATGCCACAGGCGCGAGGGGCCACTTCCATGATATTGCCCATCAGGGAGGTTGCCATGATGTTGATTATGGAGAAATTGACGGACAAGCCGAATTGGCACGAAAAAGTGTTTGACGAGGCCATTGTCCAGAAATGGCGGGAAGAGGCCAAGACGCAGTCGGAGAATGGCCTCTACTCGAGGATCATGGAGGGAAAGACGCATTGGAACGAAATTCCTACGCCTCAATCACGTATTATCTCGGAAGAGGCTTTTGAGTTTGTTCGTTAGATTGCCCCCTTTGCGATGAGATGACCTGCTTACGTGGAGTTAAATTACAGTGCATTGCTGAGTTGCGCAACAAAGCCCCCTACTTTGTTAAGACTGGTCTGATACCTACTCTTGACTCGGATGGAAATGCCATTGTCAAGTCTGATAATTTGATGAGCGCTGAGCTTCGCGATGAATTGAAGCAAGCGTTTGAGACGCTCCGAGCGGACCAGGCTGGAAACGTGGATTGGCATCCTGGAACCAACGACATGGTGCAGAACCTGGTCCATCCTTCCATGTACCCCTTCGTCTATAGTATGTGTTTGATGCCTCCCGCTGCAATGAAATGAACTATCGGAACCGGATCTAATCATCAATGACTTGAAAACACAGACCGATCCAGCTTTATTCTGGAGGAACAGGTCAACAAGGAAAACGCCTTGGACTTTGTTGGCAAAGGCGAACTTGTACCCGAAATAACTCGTCTTGCCGACTTTGGGGGAAGATTTATCAATGTCTGTTGGAGACCGGAAGACCGAGGGACCGTCCCTCCTGAGTATCGGTCAAGCCTATATCAATGGCTGCCGGCCAATGTTGCATTCCGCGAGGACGGGACAGCCGAGTTTACCAGCTACATCAATAATCTGCACCCGGGAAAATACCCAGCCATATACAAGGCGATTGAGCATGCGATTGACACGGCCTTACCAGCATGGGATCAATGCCTCAAGGAGGACATCAAGTTCGACGAAAGTATTACCGCGGGAAGAAACGAGTCGCGGTTCGAATTTATTTCCGAGGCAGAGTGAGTTTTCCCAGGATGCTCTGGATGAAATCACAGACTGACGGCGGTATATGACTTAGTGACGATAACGAAGATTTGTGGACAAAGTCAATGAGGTATAAGCGACCGAGAGAATTTAGATATAACTATTTGAATCGGTACCTGTATGGCAAGCCACCACAACCGAGTAGGGGTGAGACTCTTCTTCCTGGCAAGTGGGTTGAAGGGCGAGATGCCATTCTCCCGGAGCCCAAGGAATTCGAGGAGATAGATTACACTCCGCCGCAGAGAATCCAGGAAAAGTTCAAGGAGCACGGGCTGCAAGTCATTGTGAAAATGGCCAGCATCGAGCTGACTCCTGAGAAGCCTCACTTTCCAGCTGGATCATGGCATGTGAGTTTAATGTTACCGCTTTCTTGGGTGTGTGTTGGGGAACTATTCTTAATGAATTTTACAGGTTGAAGGGCAGATGAACGAGAGAATATGTGCCACGGCGCTGTTTTATCTGGATAGCGAGAACGTGACGGACAGCCATCTGTCGTTCCGCATGCAGACGTCGGCCTGGCTGAGTGACAGGATTTCGACTGGCCAAGACAATTACAACTGGCTGGAGCGAGTGTTTGGCACTCGCCTTGGGCATGGGGCATCTTGCATCCAGAACTATGGAGATGTCAAGACATGTGAGGGGCGAGTCCTTGCTTTTCCAAACGTATAGTAAGTTGAGTCGTGAATGGTTACACGCTGTCATATCATGCAAGACACTAATCATCTTTTGTGTCTCTTTTTTTTAGCCAACATCGGGTCTCATCGTTCCGTCTTAAAGATGAGACAAAGCCAGGGCACAGGAGGTTTTTGGCGCTCTGGCTTGTCGACCCTCATGAGCGCATCGTGTCTACTGCCAATGTGCCGCCCCAGCAGAAGGACTGGTGGACGGAGGCTTCAAAGGCGGCAGAGGATAGTCAGGGGGAGATTCCGGGTAGTCTTATGACGGTGGAAGAGGCCCAGGAGCACCGGGTGAAGCTGATGCACGAGCGCTCGAGATATGAGGAGAAGGCGGAGCAGAATATGGAGCGGGCGTCGTACAACTTTTGCGAGCATTAGTCTGTAGCTGGAGCTGTCACTGTATGTAACTGTATATATAGACTCTGTGATTGAGCTCTTCATTTCGATGTATACTGTCCATGTTGTTATCATCATCACCATCATCATGCACTGCAAATTCATGGTTGGCGGGGTTCAAAATGTTTCAACGCGGGGCATTGAACTTTCTGTGGCTCAGCTTCTCCCCTCCATCCTCTAATCTTATCGCACGGCTTCACCACATGCCTTTTGCAGCGTCCCATCGCCCACATGCGCCACTTTTCCAGGCAATTGAACAATTTTTTTTTTCATCTGCTCAGGCGGGGTGATTTTTTCTTTTTCGTTGCCTCAGGCCACAACTCCCCTCTGCTAGGGCTCCCGTTAGTGGGGGTTTGCCTCAATACTGCGCATTCTGCTCTGTTCTCTGCTCTGCTCTGCTATCTTTTTTTTCTTCGTAGATACCCAACTCCAACACTCTTCTCGACCCAAACGAACCTCCTTTTTTCGTCTTTTTTATTCACCACATACACACAAAACCGCAGCCATGGGTTTCACCGATCTCCTCACCGATGCTGGCCTCACCCGTAAGCCAAAAATCTCTTCTTTGCGTGGCCGCTTCAACTTGTGCTAACGATGGATGCGTCGAACAGTCCTGAACAGCTGGGTTTCCACCCGCTCCTACATCACTGGGTATGCCCTCTTCCCCTTGCGCAGCGACGACGACGACGACGCTCTTCTCCTGTCCCTGAATTTCGATCCTCTTATCGCATACCTCACATCTTTTTCCCATCGTTTGAGTCACAATCAGGCGATGATTTGCATGCAGCCGCCCAGCCCCTCTTTCATATTTTTCCACCCCTCAGTGCCTGCATGACAGCAACAAAAAAAAAAAAAATTCATTAAACACCCCTCACTAACCCCTCCCCCGCCAAATATAGCTTCTCTGCCAGCCAGGCCGACGTCGCCGTCTTCAAGGCCCTCAAGGAGGCTCCCAACGCCGCCAAGTACCCTTCTGCTGCCCGCTGGTACAAGCACATTGCCACATACGAGGATGAGTTCGCCACCCTCGAGGGCGATGCCAGCAAGCCCTACACCGTCTACGGCCCTGAGGTCGCCGAGGTCACCCTGAACCCCGCCAAGGCCCCCGCCGCCGAGGACGACGATGATGTCGACCTGTTCGGCTCTGACGACGAGGAGGAGGATGCCGAGGCTGCCCGTGTCCGTGAGGAGCGTCTGGCTGCTTACCGCGAGAAGAAGGCTGCCAAGCCCAAGGTTGCCGCCAAGTCTGTTGTCACCCTCGATGTTAAGCCTTGGGGTACGTTTTTTTCTTCTACTACATTCCGAATCCATCTCCTGCCGATACTGGTGTCTCTTTTGGCGCGGCACCACGACGGTTTCCTTTTTTCTCATGGGTAGTGATGCTAACTTTTGCAACTACAGATGACGAGACCGACCTGGCTGCCATGGAGGCTGCCGTCCGTGGCATTGAGCAGGATGGTCTGCTGTGGGGTGCTTCCAAGCTGGTCGCTGTTGGCTTCGGTATCAAGAAGCTGCAGATCAACCTGGTTGTTGAGGATGAGAAGGTCTCCCTGGATGAGCTCCAGGAGCAGATCCAGGAGTTCGAGGACTGGGTCCAGTCCACTGACGTCGTCGCCATGCAGAAGCTGTAAGCGGGTGAAAAATACCGGTGTTGTGAGTTGTTGGAACGAATTTATCATGGGTAATGATTGGGGGATCAGAATCTATCAGTGTCTCACATAGTTTGGTATGCGCTGGGTAAGGGCTATCAAATCGCCCTCTCGCATAGTCACGGATTCTCAAAAAAGCAAAAAATAAGAAGCCATAGACAAATGTCTCTTTTTCGGGTCCCTGATCTGTTACTGTGATTTGTGCAAGAAAAGGAAAAGAAAGGAATAGGCTGATGGTCTTGAAAGAGCTGAAACAGTCGCATATGCCGCCCTTTTTGAGAGACATGTGATGACCTACAAGTGCGAAACATCGACTTATCTGATGTGTTAATTCAGCATACCTGCTTGGTTATCCAGTACATGTATCTTGAGGCGACGTGCAGAAAGTATTGAGAGATTCTGGGGAAGTACCCTAGAATCTTGGTGTCCCATGATTCCCGGACTCTTCACGAAGCAAGTTGAATCTTATCCTGGATATCTCTGTAAAATAAAGACTCGCATATCTGCCTTGAACTCTCGCCTCTGCACACAGGTACGGATCAAGTAAGTATTACTCTTTTTGTTCTAAGATCCAAGTTGATGAAGATGAGCCTCGCACTCCAAATAGCTAAAGTCGGTATTGCCATAGGACGATACATAGACTTGAACTTGTGAAAATTTACACTGTCACGCCAAACCAACTTTTGCCAAGAGTATACATGTGGGCAGCTTCTTAGTATTTACAAGAATGAAAAGAATGGAAAGATTACTTGATTTGCCCGCTTCTAGCCAAAATCCAATGTATATAGCAAAGTGAGATTAACAATTAAAGAGAGTATATTGCCATTAGTCTAAAATATCATAAAGTCTTCGTCTCCTAGTTTATGCCTTCCCGTTTATACATGTCCCCCAGTCTAGGTTCTCTATCTATGCGACCCTGCACAACCTTCCCGTGGTGCTATCCACAGTCCAGTCATCGCTTCCGACCGCTGTAAGGCCGAAAAATGTGCCCGTCGGATCATACTTGTTCTTGATAGACTTGAGCTTTGCGTAGTTGTTGCCGTAAAACACCTGCTGGAAGTTGGGCTGGTTCATGTCGGCCTCGTTCAAGTAGGCACCCTTGATGGGCGACAAAGCATCCAGCTTAGGAACCAGAACACTAGTGATGTTCTTCTGGGCGTTGAGGTTATTCTGGAAGACGAGGGGATCATATGGGCTGCAGAACATGTTAGTAAGAGGGAACTAGGTGATTGATGTAAATGGTGGATAAACTTACACTCCAATGACGGTGCTTGTGATGGCTGTTCGCCAGGCAGGGTTAACGGCATTGGAGACCTTAGCACCGTTGCTGACGTTGACGGAAACACCGGAGACGACACCGCCGGCGTTGTTGATGAATTGGTAGACGCTCGCCACGGAAGCGGCTCCGGATGCGGTGGTGAATAGGTTGCGTGGGATGAGACGGCCGCCGATGTTGTACTCGGTCACATTTGGAGGAGGGTTGTAGGCGTTCAAGCTATCCAGGAAGGTAGAGAATTGGTCGACATGAAAGTCTACAATTGGACAAGGTTAGATTCATCTTCCAAGAGGTAGAATAACTAAACGATATCGTTGTGGATGAGCATTGAACTTACCGTATCCGATACCCTTGGACGTCAGGTAGTTGAGAGTAGGGTTCATGAGAGTTTGGAGCTGCGCCTTGGTCACGCCAGGAGCATTCACAGGCTGCAGCAGGAAGACACCAGGCGCAAGGAGGAAAACAGCACTTGCACCAGAGTCGACAATGCTGGGGAGCGTGGTCAGGAACTGAGCAACGGCGCCGTAAAAGACATCGTCGGTGATTCCCTGGTTGGTGAATGTGAGATTGGCGGCAGAAGACGCCATATCGGGGTAGGCTCGGACGGTCATGGACAAGACGGCGGCGTATGTTCCACCACCGCCGCCGGAAAGGGCCCAGTAGAGGTCGGAGTTTTGCGAGGGCGTGGCGACGAGCTGCTGGCCGGTGCTGGTGACAACCTCCCACTCGAGAACTTGATCGGCGGCAAGGCCAACCTTGGTGGCGAGGGGGCCGTGACCACCGCCCTGGCTGTAGCCTCCGGCAAAGCCAACCGATCCGCCGTTGCCAGTGACCAGTGCGAGGCCGTTGGCGTGGGCAAAGGCTTGGGCTTCGGAGTTTTGGACGCCGGCGCCGACTTTGATGGCTTTACCTTTGTATCCGTTTGCGTTGTAGTTGAGGAGCTGGGTGGTCTTGATGTTGTGCGTCCAGAGAGCCAGGGCGCCGGTTCCAGTCGACTTGCCGTAGTAGTCGTGGCCCGTGTTTCGAATGACCAGGCGGATGTTCTTCTGCTGGGCAAACTTGATTGTGGCCAGGTAGTCGGCAGCAGTCGAAGCCTTGACGGAGTACTGGACGAGGGAGCCAACGACACAGCCGGCGTCGGGCGCCGTGAAAAGATCACAGCCGCGGTTGGCGAAGAAGGGAGCAACGGGGTCGGAGGCGGACTCGATGTGGGTGTCGGGGAAGTCCCAGACGGATTTCAATTGATTGCACTTTGAGGCGCTGAAGCAGCCGAATGAAGAGCTGTGACAGACGCTGGCCAGAGGGACCGTGGCGATCAATTTGCCGCCTAGTGTCTTGTTGAAGGCATTCCAATCTGCTGTGGAGGGCCAGCACGGGTCTGTAGGCAAGCAGCGGCAGGTTGAGTTGGTAGCAGTAGAAGCGGCGGGAGCTGGAGCAATGGCAGCTGCTGATATTAAAGCTGGCACGGTGGCCAGGAGGGCGAAGAGTCGAGCCATTGCTGAGGTCAATTGAGTCCGAATCGAAAGCTGTGATGATGAGAATCTTTCAAAACCTCAGCAGGGAATCATGGAGAAGATATATAGAATATTCCATGGTAAGGGAAAAAAAAAGTGAGTGGACATCCATGGAGAAGGTGCTCTCACAGGATGGTGCTTGGTGGACTTTGCGAGCCAATATTGCGTCTCTCCCAGGACCAGGGGGGGCTGCTCCATGCATAGACCACGTTTTTTACTATCCGCGTGTGCCACCCCTTCCAAGCCGTTCGGCCATTCATATTGCGTCCATGTCGAGCTGTGGACTGGAAGGATGTAAGAGCTAGGCTGCAAAGAGGATTAGATGGGGTCATTTCCTTCAATCTAGATGCAGAGATGGAAGACGAGGACGACATGCCCACGAGGCAGCCCTTGCTTTGGGATGCTGTCGTGGGTAGATTGCCACGTGAAGAGGGGAGCGGAGAACATGGAACGAAACGGGAGGATTGGTTCAGGTGAGTTGTGCATTAGCTGAGTTCTACGGCCGAGGGAGTTATATTGCACTTCGTGTAATAATGCGTGGCAGCTGAACAATTTGATGCAGTTTGTGTAGGAGCTCCGTTATCAACTATACACGGACTTGTATTCCGAACTCCGGATTGACCTGATCCCCCGTATACACGGACACTTGCCAAGTACTGTAGAAACCACACAGAGCAGTCGTGAGACGATGGTGATACTATTTCATATTACACGCCAAGTAGACTCTCTCGCGGAAACTGCTCTCTAGAGCAATAGTTGTCGAATGCTTACCACCTGCATTCTCGAAGTCCGCAAGAATGAATCATAGCTGAGCATCGTGGGGCTCAGCCCGCCGCCATATCCGTGCGTACATGTAGTTGATATGGAACTTTCCAAAGTTCTCAGGCAACTCAGTTGCTCTCCGCACTTACGACCAGCACTCGCCGACGCATCAGTGACACTATATTGAATGTCAGTGCGCAAAAGATTGACGGTGCGGCCGGGCGGTGAGATTACTTCGTACATGTAAGTTATTTGCTTTTTGCACGGACGGGTTGCCTGAATGGGAAGGTCTTGTCATGGGTTGTAAACGTTCGCTTACGGTTTGGCAGCTCGTTGGGCCACGGGCCGCGTGCAGTAACCACAGGTTGCGATTGGAAGCGATATCTTTGTTTTATTTTGTCTCCTGTACGGAGTATAGAAAAAGCAAAGTTGAGCGCTGGTATAATGCTATCTTCCTCAGGGGCTGTTGTCAATATTGCTTAATGTTCTCCATTCTAGTGAAATGAACAGAGCGGATATTTTCCCCAAAAGAAGCAGAGCTGAACCTGAACGGAACAAATGAGCCGATGTCCACGGAGTGCGTGCATGAGACATTATGTGGTTTTGGAAAATGCTTCGGCGCATTGACAGGTGCATTGACCGCGGATCTAATGCTCCAGATTGAGTACGACGCTCTGCTGGTCATCCTGGTCTATCTGGTCCTTGTTCAGTCTCGGATTTAGGCCAAGGTGTGGTTCAGTTGGAAGCAAGAGTGACATTCCCTTGACCTTTTCTTTACTGGGTACGGGCATCAGCCTGGCCGACAGTCTACAGGTACAGGCACGGTACCATGAGAAGAACACAAAGTACTTGCGCGAGTGCAACATCAGGTTGGGGTATCAGGGATGTATGATGGTTGACAAGGGTAAAGACATGCAACCTTCATGACAAAGCAAAGGGCTGGACCTTCGGCAACACCGATATCGTGTGTCGAAGCTTTTCTATAAAGAACGACTAACATAAAAAGGAAGCAAGGGAATACATGATATCTTTTTCTCGGCGTTTCGTGGTGGTTCATCGTTTCGCTATGTTGAAGTGAAAGCTTTGCTTTGGCAGGATATTCATATATAATTTGCTACAAGCCTATTTAAAAAGAGAGCAAGAGAAAGCTACTCGTACAAAACGCTACTACAACCAATTGTAGATATAAAAAAAAACACTTTTCCTCAAGGGTAACAAAAGAAAGACTGAAACAAAGTAAAACGCCTGCCACTACACTCAATTGCGTTACTCGTCGAATTGCCCCATCAACCCCATCAACCCATCATGATAGCGTAAACAATGGCAATGTGTAGAGAGACATTGTCCACAGACACCAAATCTTCCACGACTGGTCGTCTGCCTTGACCGTCTTCCGAAACAAGACACTCGTCATCAAGACTGCCCCAACTACCATTGGTCCGACATAAGCCAATGGCGAGAGTTTCCAGAAGAATGGGCAGATGCTGGACCAGGCAGCTGCAGCTATGGCGATGGAGATGCGTGAGAACTGTTCCCCCAGGAGCAAGGGAATGGACAAACGCCCCCGTGTTTTATCACCCTCCTGGTCCTTGAGATCCTGCACCTGCATAGTCGTAAGGATGACTCCGCTGATGATGAGGATCCATGTCAAGCCCTCCTGGTTGACGGTGGCCTGTGATCCGAGCGCGATGCGCAGCGAACCGTGGTTGAAGCAACCGTATGCGACAGATATAATCAGATCCCGTACTACCTCATCTCCACCCTTGAGATCGTTGTATAGCCAGGTCAGGATCTGGATGAAGACACCTTCCTTCCAAACTCCTAGCCAGTAGTTGAGGGCGAGGGCGATCGGGACGGCCACCAGCATAGATCGTCTGGTCTGGTCTCCGGATATCTTGCCGGACGGAATCGGGCGCCAGGGCTTGTTGATGAGATCTTCTCGAACCGACTCTTCGGATCTCTGGTTTGCGAGGTCGAATATCAGGACGTTGTACCAGTTGAAGGCGACGACAAGGGGGAGGGCTTGGGCCACCTGCCACAGTGAAGGCGGCTGGCCATCTGCAAGATGAGAGCCGGCGAGGGCTCCTAGAATGCCAAACGTGGTGTTTGGGATGACAAAGGTAGGAAAGTTGCTCTCTGTAAACTCCCAGATGAGGTACGGGATGTTGAATATCGTGGAGCTGGCCGACGAGGCGGGCTCAACTTTGTGCTCGGGATGCATGGCGTCTGCAGTGTTTTTCTCCATTGTAAATAAAGACTGCGTTTTGAACAAATTGAACAAATCAATCCTTGTTGTAGATCCTGGAATGGTTGCATGAAGACGAGGAGGACAAAGCTTTGGGGAAAAAAACGTCGACATTTCGACATATATATCTATAATTCTCTCTCTCCCGCCCTCTCTCTCTCACTCTCCCCTTTAATTTTTTTTATTTAAAAATATGCTAGAAAATACTAAACAAGCAATAACAGAAACAATGTAGATACCACACGGAAGCACTAAATGGCCACCGAGTCCCTGAGCAGTGTCAGTTGCAATTATCCTATTGGTCCAACCGGAGAGAACGAGGTGATATCTGTGGGAACTCCAACCACGTCCTGAACTGATTTGACATTCACCCCTTGCCCGAAACGTGCTATATTCCATGAGCTATAATAGCCTTGACGGGTGCAAACTCGACATCTTGTGATCATCCGGTGCCTTGGGGGAAAGCGGGATGAGTTGTGACTTTTCTTGGAGACGCCGAAAATGGTGTTGATAGTGCCACTCCTCCTGTGTTTTGTCTTGTTTTTTGCTACTCGGACAATTCCAAGTAACAAGCTAAAACTCGGCTACTAGTTACCAAGCATATTTTGTGGAGTTTGATAAGCGTTGGTTAAGCTGTTTGTGGCAACTGACAACGCTCGGGTCCATGATCTTTGACTGCGGAATCTTGTTACAGGAGCGGCTTCGGTTTCGGCATTCAAAACTATGACAGGTACATACAAGTACGGTTGATCTTGAAGATGTTGGAGATTTCTCCATGTGATCGTGATGAGATATCTTCGTTTCATAGGTACATGTAAGTAGCGGCATGCAAAACCGCTTCCTTCGATCCCGCTTCGGCTTACAAGCTCCCCGGCCTAGAACCTGAGCACAGACCCATGGCGTTATAATGCTTACATGTATACCGGATGCGCATATCTAGCTCTTACACGCATGTCCTGCCTACTCGTATATCAGTAATCCTTGCGAGGGAGATACTATCCCTGTTGCCCTTGTCTCTCAAGGTGCACGGGTCTCAGGCTGGGTTGTGCACAGACCGGGTATACAGAGAAACGGTAGAGATGGGATGAAAAAGATCTGCGCCAAGTTTAGCCTGTTGCACGGATAGTAAAGTGCCGCGTCTTGGTGTCGTCCCATCTCTTGTGCAATGATATCAGTGGGAGCTTCCGAGTTGGGATATTGCAGATTTCACACTACATACCCGAAGGAGGAACCCGTGTTGAGATATTACAGGTTTTTAGCGAGTTTTGATGCTAAACTTGGCTCGCGAATTAGTTACTACATTAGTCTCGGGAGATTGTGTCAGACCACGGACTTCAAGACGGGCTTCCTCGGCCCGGAAAGACCAGACGGTTTTAGCACCAAAAAGTGGGATTTTGGGTGTTCCGGCTCTTTGGCTCTTTGGCACAGTTCACTGGTATTGGATTGGGAATGGACTGGGGGGTTGACAGGACCGGGATGTGGCTGCTGGGATGGGAGAGCGCCTAAAGGTGCTGTGTGCCTGTATGAGCCTTGTAGAACCCGCACGTTTACATGTTTAACTCTACAAGGCCTGCCTAATAAGTTTTAGATGCGGCATTCAATACGCAGTAACAATCCGATACGCAGTGTAATCTTCAACTTAGTCACGGTTACGCAAGCTTGATGATGTTCCACTAGAATGGCAGTTGGCCGATCACTTCCCTGCAAGGGACTCTTGATGATATCAATACTATTTCCAAACTAACTAACATTGCTATACTACTATATATGTCTCTATGCAACAATGGTCCACCCCCGTAATACAAATCACAAGCCAAAAAAACAACATGTGGTCACTACGGATACAGCCCCCAATGTTCGGCTCTTCTAAAGTCCACCCTTGATAATGGATGCCGCATGCTCGGCCACACCGTACACAGTCGCTTGGGGATTTGCCCGAGGCGTCAGCGGAATGATGCTCGCATCTGCCACTCTCAGGTTAGGGCATCCGTAAAGCCGGAGTTGAGCATCCACGACACCCCCCAAGTCCTTGGGCATCATGGAGCAAGTGCCGGTGAAGTGGTGGGCGCCCACTGTGGTCTGACGCAGGTACTCTTTTGCCTTTTCGAGGCCAGAGTCCGCGGAAAAGGTGCCGGCTGATTGGGCGGCAGGGTTGCGTTTGCCGCCGGCCTTGAGGTGGCTGGCCAGAGGCTCGGCACTGGCAAGGGACTCGACGAAGCGAAGATGACGGGCGAGGATCTCGAGATCCAGAGGGTGTGAGAAGTACTGAGGGTCAATGGTGAGGTCTGTCGATGACTGAGAGGCAGAGTTGATGTGGACAGACCCTCTGGAGAGGGGATGCGTAAGCAACAGAGCAACGGAGAAGTACTTTTCAGTTCCCGGCGGCGGTGCTGCCATTGTTCCGTCAGGGTTAAACGAGGCGAAGCCCGAAAACGAAATGTAATAGCCAGATGCTTCTTCAGGAGAGGTGAGAATGGAGCGGACAAACTCAGCCTGAGCCTCGGCAAAGGCGGCATTGCCACCGTTGTTTGCGCCGGTGATGTGCTTCTCAATAAGCGCCTCAACCTCAGCCTTGCCCTCAGCGGTCTGGATGCCTGGGAATGGCAATTGAGCAGCGTTGTTGGTGCCGCTGCTTGCAAACGGACCCAATTGCTGTGCGTAAGCAGCCATGGCAGCTTGAAGAGCAGCCGGGTCCTGGCGCGCGAGACCGTCTATTGTCTTTGCGTCCTCAACGGCCTCGAAGCTCAGGCCGGCCATGGGGTGGTTCTGCAGGTTCTCGCCGACATTGGGATTGTCAATGATAACGTCAACACCCAGCTTGGCCAGGAGCTTCGCATCGCCAACTCCAGAGTGCTCAAGGATCCGGGGGCTGTTGATGGCGCCGGCGGTGAGGATGATCTCCTTGCCCGTCGCGGTTTGAGTCTCGCCATCCTTGACATACTGGACGGCCTCGGCGGTGACTGCGCTGCCATCTTTGGCAAAGACAATCTTGCTCACCGGAGCGCCTGTCACAATGGTGAAGTTCTCCCGACTGCGAGCAGGCTCGAGATAGGCGTTTCCAGCATAGCTCCGCGTCTTGGAGGCGGGATGGATGCTGTCCGCGACGGTTACCGGGCCCGTGGATTGCTGGGTGTAGGATTCTCCAGACTGTCGGAACCCCAGGCCTCCCAGCGTCTGCTGCCAGATCTTGGGCCAGCTGTTGTCGGTATCCTTGGGGAAGCTGAGCTGAAGCGGGCCATCGCCGGCGGTGGTCCCTGCGGCCGTGGTCAAAGTGTAGGATTTGGCCAGCGATTTGGAGAAGCTTGCCCAGTCCCAGCCGGGGTTCCCAAGCTTGGCCCAAGCGTCCACATTGGCCTTGGACGAGGGCGTGAAGGAGAGGCCGTTGAGGCCGCTCGATCCACCGAGGAGCTTGCCCTGGGGGAAGGAGATTTGACGGTTGTTGAAGCCAGGCTGAAACAATGATTAGTATGAGGTGATGAGCCATAGAACAGCCAATGTTTCGTCTCTTACCTGAGGGACTGTCTTGAATTGCCAGTCTGCGTCTGTATTCAGCAGCGTCGGCCACATAGCCGGAACCGATGTACGGGCATCTGCCGTCAGATCCTCGCCCGCCTCCAGGACAAGGACCCGCTTCGAGGAATCTTCAGTCAGGCGTGCGGCCAGGACTAAGCCTGCAAGTCCTCCACCGACGATGATGTAGTCGTAGCTAGCCATGGTAGATAATTTGTCGTTTTGTGGAATGCAATTGAGGTTCAAATTTCAGCGGTGAATGTTTCATGTACTAAAAGAGTGCCTCGTGTAGATGAGAGAGAGCGCAGGTCGAGGAAGAAATAACAACGACTGCAAAAATATGGATTTCTAATTCACGCTTGCGATGGATTCAAATCCGTCCCGTCCCAACATCGCTTCCGTTCGAGATCGGCTTACCACGTGATGGATGGCCGCTCAGACATAACAAATGCATTCAACCAACTGCCGCTTCGTCATGGCGTCAAAGGAGGAGGCGATGCTTCGGCTTTCCCTTCTTCCCCGTGCCGCCGTGCACTGTTGGTAAGATGAGGAAATTCTTCAACGGCGCCGTCCCGCTATCCCGCCAAGAGCCTTTGAGCCAACATCACCAATAGGAAGGTGGCCGGGGGTTGGTTGTGTAGTGTTGGTGGCTACACGGACCAGACAAAGACAAAACAAAATGGCCTCACTTTGAAGCGGGCAAATAGAGCTATGAGATGACAGATTGCGTCAACGGGGCTTGCTCTGATCCTGCCATTGGTCTTGGCTTGGGGGTGTCGATAATAGCCCGGTTGTACTCCCTATCTGCTGGTACGCGGTAAAATGTAAAACGCTTGACGAGTAGCGGGGATACAGTCAGCCCTTTGTGCTTGTCCAAGTAGAGTTGTTGGCTTGATACGAACAGCCCCCATCCCGTGCTTGATAAGCCCCTTCAGGAAAGTCCCCTGGCAAATGGTCGAGTAACGGCCAGGGTCTGCCGTTCGACAGAGTCACATTTTGGGTTACGCTGCGGTGCGTGCGTTTGTGACGCTCGGTTATGGAGATCATGCAGTGCCATCCCTGCCAATATTGGGGGCCAGGCCAGGGGCCCCGGTGGTAGATCGGGGTCCATCGAGAGTCCACCCTTGTAGATAGCTGCCGGTCTAGCTTACTTGAATGCCATGCCGTCTTACATACATGGAATCACAGGCCTTCATGTTACATTCGGTGACCTTGAGCTAATGCAAACACACGGTTCTCTGCCAAAACTCCCATACAGAAGAGGAGCCTGTCGGGGTG
This sequence comes from Trichoderma endophyticum, assembly GCA_035079535.1. Lineage (NCBI taxonomy): Eukaryota > Fungi > Ascomycota > Sordariomycetes > Hypocreales > Hypocreaceae > Trichoderma > Trichoderma endophyticum. The sequence continues at coordinate 1,185,630 of JAPMIQ010000004.1, forward strand.
CCCATGATAGCGAGGGGCAAAAAAGGCTCATCCTGGTTAGGTTTGTATATGCAGCAAGGGCAATCTGGGAGCTGGGTCGGGAATATGATGTCAAGAGAATCTATCCCGAGCCTTGATGTAGGTTCCGAAGATATGCAATAAGATGGTATATGTGATATCAGGTACCGGCTATAGTTGGAAGCTACATGAATTGTAAATGTACCTACATGTAGGATGTCACCGGCTGTACGTGAGTGACTGCATGCACGACTATCTAAAAATGAAATATAATCCAGCCGAAGTAGTAGCCTTTGATCTATCCGAGAGCCACAATGGGAAGGTCAATCTGATATAATACCACGCCGAGAAGTTGTGTCTCAACGCGAGCGGACTTGTTGACGTGATAAATTTGTCCTCTGATAATCCATTGTCTTGCCCGCTGGCATCTACCTTTGACTGCACAGACAAATGGAGGCAATGGACTTTTACTACGCGAACCAGCAAGCTATTCTAACTGCTGTGGGCGCATTGTCCGGCATCATCGCCCACAATGCTGTCTACATCCGGGGAGAGTGGCATGTTCAGGCGCCTCAAATCACCATCCAACTCTTTGCTCTGTACGTCGGTTGTCCTGTACTGGAACAGACTCTGAAAGATACTGCGGTTGCTGGGTTTCTTCAGAGAGTCATATTTTGGAGCTATGGGTATCTGCCCGGCCTCATTGCGAGCATTCTCGTGTATCGCGTCTTCTTCCATCCTCTCACCAGAGCTGGCTTCCGGGGCCCGTGGTACGCAAGATGTACCAAGATCTGGCATATGTGGGCGGCCAAGGGATCAAAGAATCACCATGTTCTTAACGATATTCACAAGAAATACGGAAGTTTCGTGAGAACAGGTAAGAATCCCTAAGAGATCTTTTCTCTTATGTCTTTGCGGGGAAGAAAAGACAGAGCAAGGGAGCTGGCTGGCTAAGCTGACATCTATACAGGCCCTGCCGAGATCACCGTGTTTCATCCAGATGTCTTCATGGCAGTCGATGGACCGCGCTCCGAATGTGTCAAGTCAGAGTGGTATGACATCTTACACCCGGGCCAGGCCCTTGTCACAGCACGAAACAAGTCGGTCCATGCCATTCGTCGTCGTGAATGGAACGCCGGCTTTACTACAAAAGGTCAGTTCAGCTTCTCATCGGAATTTTGTCATGTTGCTTACACCGGAACTTTTTTTTCTTCAGCCCTGGCGGAGCATGAAGCCAAAATCCTCAAATATGTCGATAAGCTTGACCAATGCATCGAGCAGGACGCTAAGCTGCAGAAGGTGACAAACATGCGAGACTTGCTTCTATGGTTCGGATTTGATATCATGGGAGACTTTGTCTTTAGCAAGTCCTTTGGCATGCTTGAGAACCAGCAGTGGCATCACATCATTGTTCGTCTGCAGCGGGCTCTTTCTCTGCTGGGCCCTTTCAGCTCAGTGCCATGGCTCATCCAGGTTGGCTTCAACTTGGCTCCACGAGTCAGCGTTCTGAAGGATTGGTTCGACACAGTGGCGTGGTGCCAATCTCAGATGCGAGATAGACTCGAAAATGGTAGCTCCAGCCAGTCGCAAGACTTGTCCTACTACTTGATGGAGAAGGATTCTGAAGGACATGGATTCTCTGAGAATGAGAAGTGGCACTGGGCAGCAGGAGACAGTCTGTTGGCTATTGTGGCTGGAAGGTAAGAGATGAACAAGACCAGCAAGAATGATAAAGACGTAGAGTGCTGACCATGATGCAGTGAGCCAACAGCAGTTGCTCTAATTGCAGTATTCTGCGAGCTTGGCAAACACCCGGAGCACGCTGAAAAGATTCACGAGGAAGTCAAGAATGTAGATGTCACGGATCTCAAGACGCTCGTCAATCTGCCGCATCTCAATGCCGTTATGAAGGAGTCCCTTCGCTTGCATCCCGCTCTCCTCACGGGCGGCAATCGCAAGACAACCGAATTTGGACTCACCATTGGCGATCAGTTTATTCCTCCCAACACAACGATTGTTGCTCCCCGATACACCATTGGCAGACGTAAGTTGTCGATCACTGTCAAATGAAGCATGTGCTAACTACGTACATGATTACTAGTTGAAAGCTGCTTTGAGAAGGCTTCTGAATTCGTCCCAGAGCGCTGGACGACTCGGCCCGAAATGGTTCGAAATGCAGCAGCGTATGCTCCATTTGGAACGGGCCATCACAGTTGCCTGGGTAAGACCCTGGCCCTGGACACAATGAAGTATGTGCTGGCAAGGATCTTGAAGAACTATCGTTTCCGGGCTGCGCCAGGGGACGATAGCTTAAGTGCCCTGGAAACTGTGAAGGACCAGTTTACGTCGAATCCTGGTACCTTGAAATTGCAATTCGAGAGGAGACACGCCACTGATTAGGAATCGATGCCAATCTGCAGGTCGGGAAGTGGGCAGTTGGAGTCTATGTAGTTCTAGAATACATGTATAATTCACAATTTTTTTGATTGACAAGGTCTTTTTTTTTTTTTTTTTTTTTTTTTTTTTTTTTTTTTAAAAAGTGATTTAATAATAATTAAAATATTCAACTATACATCTTTCATTCTTCCTAATTGCTCCTTGGAGCCTGTCTAGAGTCTGCCTATCTACAGTTCGCCTATGGGGCAAAAGGCCAGCCGTTGATACCAGCAGTAAAGAGCTGACTCTGCTGGATGGCCTCTGCCTTTGCCTTGAGCTCGTCAACATCCCAATTCGCCCAGACCAATCGCCCGTTTAGGAAGGCCGCCTCAGGACTCGCCAGCCAGACCGTGAAGTGCGCCGGGAGTTGTACTGGGCAGTGTGATAAGTGTTAGAAAACGTGTGTTTGAAATGCCGTCGCAAAAGAATTTAAAAGCACAAGCGAAACACACCTTTGTCCATGGGAAGAGCCTCGGCCTTGGCACCGCTTTTGGTGAAGATGCCCGTCTCGACCATGCCCGGGTGCAGGGTCGCTGCAAAGAGGTTCGAGTGTTCGGCAGCCAGGAACTCGATCAGCTTCGTCTGTGCGAGCTTGGACGACATGTACGCCGACAGTCCCGGCACCATGGTTGCTGGAAGGGCCGTGGTGCCTGTGGTCACCGCAATGACCGCGGCATGGGTAGCATTGGCAGTGGGTAGGAATGCGTGAAGCGAAGCATAGGTGCCTTTAGCATTGGTCTGTGGTTCGTGAGAAGAGAGAGAATGGTTCAGCAAATGCGACATGAACGGCTCAGTTCGCCACAACACGTGGGGGAGAGCAGTAAGAGTACATGAAACTCACCTCGAAAGACTGCCAAAACTCTGCAAAGTTCGAATCCGCAATGCTAGACGGCGTGGAGACATGACCAGCCCCCAGGACGAGCACATCCCACGTGCCAATCACCCCAGCCGCCTTGGCCAGAGACTCCTCGCTTGTGACATCGACCACATGGGACGAGGTTGAAACAGACGAGGGCAGTGCGGCAGCAGTTTCCTTTAGCGACGCCTCCGTCCGGCCAAGCAAGGCAATGCGGGCAGCTCCCGCGGCTGCAAATGCCGTGGCCGTCTCGCGGCCAATGCCGCTCCCCTTTTGGACGCACACAGATTAGCACAATCTATTAGCCGGGATCGGGGACAATGATCCCCCATTCTCTCCACCAATTACGCTCAGCCATTGCAACAACTCCATTGCGGTAAGATTCCCTAGCTTCAGTAGGCTGGGGTGGAGAAAGAAGATCGCCAGCTGGCTTCTAGAGGGTTGATTGTGGTGGTGAACAGGGGGGGAGGGGGTCAGGTCAGGCTGCACTGAACACCGTATGAACGGAGTATAAGTGGCCGAAACAAATAGGCTATCGGCGAGATATGACATGACTTACAGCACCGGTGATGACAATAGTCTTGCCTGAAGCACTGAGCTCAGGCCTTGTGGGAGAGATGGCCGTGTAAGTGTCATTGCGCCAGCTTGGCGTAGGAGAAGGCAAAGGAGGCTGCATGATGTGGGAGTTTGCGTATGTGCTTTTTTCCAAGACTTTGTGTTTCTTCTGAGAATGGATATTTGAGGGTTTATACAGGTATCGGGATGCTTTGGTCCGCCAGAAACCAGGGGGAGGCGTCAATGTCCGGGTTATACAAGCAGCCTTATGTAGTCGAGGTCCAGGCCAATAAGTCCAAGCGCTTACACAATCCTTGGAAAGTCTTTGGAAAGAGAGCAACTTGGTAGGAGGAGTGGCTATCTACACGGACAATGCTTCCCAATGTACATTAACCCTCGTCGCACGGACTTGTCTGTCCGTCGAGCACCTGTCTGTGGGTGCAGAGATCCTAATGCAGCAGGGTTACATGGTTTACATGCGGTTACAAGGGCCAGGATCCTTACCCCCACCCGTCTTACGGCGTACATGTAGCAGGCAAATTGAATACATGTAGATTACCAGTAGAGGTACTTCGGGAGAGGCAGGACAAAGTGGTAGCAGATGCAACGGGCAGTTTTGCGGGAACACTCTGATGGGCTGGTGTGACCGCACGCCCCCCCATCGCGTCCGTGATACGATGCGATATTGTCTCTCCCCCAGTTGATTGTGTATCATTTGTAAGTGCACCACGCATGTGCACTTTGCAGAGTAGCATTATGCCCTGCAGTCAGAGATGCTCGTTACATATTCCCCGTCGGGCGTGCTTATACTTATAAGGCAGTTATGCCAAACCCACCTCGTGCTGCTACCACTTCCTCGACCCCTCAAACCAACGACAATAGCAATCGCATCCACACATTGCCACGTCGTCCGTTGCAACAATGTCTGCAGGCAGTCGAGGAATCCAGCTCCTCATATGGATCATTGTATTCACCGTGCTGTGCACGGTTTGCATCGGACTGCGCTTCTGGGCGGCGGCTCTCTCCCGGCGAAAGCTGCTTCCAGATGATTACATGGTCTTGTTTGCCCTGGTAGGTAACAACTTTCGACGCCTTATGCCTGCGATTTCCTCAAATGGAATCAGAGGCTGCGGATAGTTTGTTGGCTGGTCATGTAAATGGAGACGCTAATAATAGAAACTCAGGCCAACACCATCTCCTTGGAGGGAGTCGTCATTTGGGCCATTTACAATGGCATGGGCAAGCACACGAATGAGCTCAACCCGTATGAATTCGGCGTCCAGTTCAAGGTATGGCTCCATCCATCGATCATCTTTCATCTTGCGACCCAAACTAAACAGCACGAACCAGCTTATCCTCGCGAGTGGAGTGACATGGCTCTTGGGGACCGTCTTCATTAAGCTATCGGTTCTTTGGCTATACACGAGAATCTTTAGCACAAAGAACTTCAAGCTATGGGCGCATATCATGATGGGAGTCGTTGCCTGCTACGGTGTTGCCTTCCTGATTCTCTTCATGACTCAATGCAAACCCATCTCTCAGCAATGGGCTCCGGTGCCGGGAGGAACATGCCGCAACATTGTCGTCCAGGAGTTGACTTCTGTGTCGCTAAACATGGTTGTCGATATTGGAATCGTCATTATGCCTCTACCTGTGCTATGGAGTCTCCAGCTGGCTGTTCGCTCAAAACTGGTCGTCTCCGTCATGTTTAGCATTGGTTTCATGTAAGTGGCTTTTCTTCTGGATCGTGACAATAATACGGGTAGCTAACTTGACTAGTACTATTGGCATCATGGCATGGCGATTACAGTTTACCATTTCAACACTCAACGATACCGATTTCGTCTTCAACCTCTTCGACATCGGATTGATTAGTCTGCTCGAACTATGGCTCGGAATCATCGCTGCCTGCATTCCTACCCTCGGACCGCTGCTCAAGACCTACGTCAAGCCGGTCATCACAAGGCTGACTGAGCTGTCTGATGGAAATAATATCCGCCTCCAGAGCGCCACTGCTGGATCCAAGGCTGACAGCAGGAGCACTCTATACGCCAAAAAGCAGTATAGTCAGATTGAAGAGGAGTCTTCGAAGAGCTTCCATACCAACGGAGCTGAAATTCCGACGGTAACGACAAACATCAAGTATGAGCCTGGGAAAAAGGCAGTGACAGAAACGCGGGGCGTCATCTATGTTCAACATGACATTGAAGCACAGTAATAAGGTCTTTATGAAATAGTTCCTTTGTAGATATAGTGTGTAAAATAGTAAATAAATGCAAGCTCATTTGTCATGCCCGCGTTTGCTAGATATCGATGTTGCCTGGGAAGCCTCTGATGACGTCGTATACATCTGTTGGATCGAATTAGGTTATTTAATCTTCCGAAATGCAACTTATATCCGTATATAGACACAATGTTGCTGACCAACACATTAGCACAGGAAGCATACCGTACTATATTTAGAATGAGGACCAAGAGGCGCAGGATCATCACTCAAATTATCTCATATATATGTGCTCTAGATGCTGTTAGTCCTGTTCAAGCTTGGCATTTCCATCATCAAGGGCATGCGTCTCTGATAATGTGAGAATGGAGCCGAGATCTTGTATCCGCTGCATGTCCTCTTCAAAGGTCTCTACATTTGCCTTTCCATGAGTATCAAAGGAGTGATAATTCCTCCAGTCACTTAATATACGGATCTGATTGGCATTCATCATGTAGCCTGATCCGACGTCGAGAAACCTGACCTTATCGTCCTGTTTATTGAAGCATCGGCTCACGGTGTCTGCCAAAAAATCCACACTAAAGCCCGCGATTTCTCTGTCTACTGCTATGTGTATCTCTTTAATGTTGGTGAAGTTTTTAAATTCTTGGTCGCCGCAAATGGAGAGGTACTTGTAAGCCAGCTCGCCATCAATTGAGAATCTCAGTCGTTGTATATCTTGTTCATGTGGTGCGAGCTTCAATGCGTTGTGGCTGTCATCATTGCATATCGTGTCAGTCTCAAAGTTGACCCAGATATACCGCGGCTCGGCACCAGTTGTAAAGGTTCGCTGATATGGCGCGTGTCGTCGAGACTCCTGACAGACCTGCACCACCGGAGGGCAAGGCGTAGATGTAGCCGTATATTGGAGCCCAAACTCTCCGTATCTACCTACTCACCGTCGCTTCACATGTACCTTACGGGGGAAAGCTGTTGAGTTCCAGATTCGAATGCGAAGCTCAAGTGGGAGACGAGGGAAGGGGTAGAAAATGGACATTGTGCTGATGAGTCGTGACTTCAGCTCAGCTAGGCGCTGCTCTCTTATGACTAGAATACTCTGCACCACGATGTGTATGAACGACTGAGAATAGAGTTATGCTGAGAATCGACAGCATCATTACAGAAAATAAAGAATTCTAGGAATCTGGAGTACTGTACATGTACATATAGATACATGTGTGGCCATGAGATAGACCCAAGGGCGGCTAACGCCTTCATTTCATTGCTCAATTCGATGCCCTGACTGCGGGGCTGCTGTACATATAACTGCATGTAGGCAGCAAAACGGCGTCTCGTTTGTAATAAAACAACATAGGGAAATACTGGCCAGCACTTCAGTGACTGCCTGAGTTTAAATGCCGGAATAGGACGCTAGGAAAGCCGTTTATCTACTTTTTCTAGTATCTAAGAGCTTAGATGCCCGGCTCTTTCCGTATCTAGCTATGGCTACCTACGTCCTGCGACTATCGCTATAATGTTTTTTTTGACAACTGCTGCTATGCTTATATTTCTCTAGCTTCCCATAGTCTTATTCATCACTTACTAGGTCTATGGTTTTATATTTAGGACATGGGATGCTAGATAGCAAAGTTGGGGTGCCAATTTGTAGTTCCCAAACTAAGTTATATCCGAATGATACATTTGGCGGCGCCTCAATCGGCGTGACCATGCAACGCAACAACATGCATTTGCCACGGCAGCAAGAGGATTCAAGATGGAGCATAGCCTTCACAACCAAGGTGAAATTAGGTATGGACAATGGAGACTAGTCTGAAATTAGCAGGTTCTTTTGTTTCTCTGAACATGGTGGAGAATCCTTCTGGGGTCCGGCGTTGGTTGATGTTTGAGCAGGATATACAGCCAGAGAATTCATCATATTCAATTACTAAATATAGAATAGTGGTAAAATATAATCATATTGGAAGAAGCTATCAAAAATATCGATCAATCTGTTCTTGTAAATGTTATAGTTATTTGGCTGATGGTTTTGCCGCATTATTAATGAACGGCTCATGTTGTTGGTCGTGAAGCTGTATATCCGTAAAGTTGTAAATCCGTAAAGCTGTTGGTCGTGAAACTGTTGGTCAGAGTACTCAAAAGACGGAATGAGCGACATTCGGGAGACTATCTTGAGCATAGCCTTCACCGCTTGTTATTTGGCAAGTTGAGACCCGAGCCAAACGAGAGCCAGTCGAGAGTCCTTCCCTCACGAAGCTTAGCCCAGCTATTGACATATCTCAAGTGGTCGATGGTCATCATTTTGCCTTGGAACTGAGCCAACTGCCAGGCGGTAGTAATGACATTGCAGATCTGATGCTCACCCATCACTTTTTCTGACAGTTCGCCCATGTGAGTATTAATGCTATCGAAGTCAATTTTCTTTTCGCCTAGGGGGTCGAGTTGACTCAAAAAGTTGCGCCAGACCTGTGCCCGTCGTGGCTGAGTCAGTGTTTCGTAGTGTACAGTTAGCCGTGAGCGTGACTTGAGCAACTCATCAAGATCACCGGCACTCTTTGAGGTTAAGATGATGAGACCATCAAAGCGCTCGACTTCGCGTAAAAAGTCCGAGGCGAGCGTATCACATGGCACGCCATCCAGAGAGCGCTGCTCTAGGAGAGCCTCTGCATCTTCGAACATAAGGAAAGCGCGCCAACGTCCGCCATCGTGGAACATTGACTTCAGATACTCGGCTGTGATGTCAGGTTTGCTGCATTTCACCCGCAAGATCTGTCCCTGTGCTAGCTCAGCAATACTCTCGGTCGTGAATGGCTTTCCTGTTCCTGGGCCTCCATGAAGGACCGTGATGAGGGTGTCGCCTTTCTTATACATCCAGTCTGTTCCCATTTCTGCAGCAGAAAGCTTGGTTGGGATGAGAGCCTGAACTAATTCTTTAATCTCGACGTCTGCAGCGATATTACTAAATGTCTTCTCATCCCAAGGCATCTCTTGGATTTGATCGACTTTTAGGTGATCTAAGTTGCAGGGTGTCAGTGTGTTGCCCTCTGCAAATCACCTTCACGAGTATGGGAATACGTACTCCATTCCTTGCGCTGTAGATGGTAACCGATGGCTGTTCGAGGAAAAAGATACACGTCAGGCTCTGATGGACGCAGACCTACGTGTACATATCGGCATTTCACCTTGAAATCAGGTATCAAGTCATTTTCTTTAGGTGTTGCGCGTTGACCCCACATGGGCAGACAGGGTGGAATTGTGTATCCTCGCCAGTCTAGCATGTAAGACTCTTCCTGCTACGTCGACGCATTAGAGATTTCCATTTCTAGATGGTGACTAATTTTGATAACTCACAGCATGCTTTTCGTTCTTGTTTTGGTTATCGTATGAGACGTAGTTGCCATATCGACTGTTCCAGAAGGTCTTGCCTCGCCGCTTCAGCGTTTCTCGCAACTCTTGTGAGGCGAATCGGAGCGGGAACACATCCAAGTCCACAATGGGAATTTCCGTATCAGCTGTAGCCACGTCAAGATTTATAACGAGTCTTCTCATCACCCGATAAAAGCCTCCGCTATACACGTATGACCAAGCATCAACCTCCCAACTCCACTCGGATTTCTTCGACGACGGTACCGATAGGAGGGTCCAGTCCGAATCTTCAGGAGGCACTTGCATCTCGGAATTTCTCTTCTCTTTGTCTAACCAAGACGTTGCCAAGAAAGCTTCGACGCCCTCTGCATCCCTACGAACCAAAACCTCTCCAGGCTGGGCCAAGAAAGGCAAAGATACGGCGGTGACCACGCCGCGCTTGAATTGGTCATCAATTCGATCGTATAGCTCACTATAATTGACATCAATCCAATTGGTCAAAAGTTGGATGAGCTCGCGTTCAGCCTTCGGTAGGTTAGAGATTTTGTTTCGATTGTCGCGGTAGTGATACCACCATGGGTACGGCGCTGACATCTCTTTCTTGACGGAAAGACACGGAAGCTTCTTGTGTGCCTCTTCATCCTCTTTCTCAAATAACTCTACTGCTTTTATTATATCGTCTGAAAAGAGCTTTATGACCTCGCGGGTTGGCTCTGGCTCTGGCACCTGACCTTGCTGTAGGGCTTCCCTGTCTTCTTTCGATATATCCGGCGAGTAATATTTGTAAATAACGAATGCGAGAGGTTTGTAAAGAATGTATGCATCCGGATAAAGTACAGGTGGGTAGGCCTTGAGGTGATATTTCTCACCACTTTTTGTCCAGTGTGGCTTTCCAAGATAGGTCTCTTCCCCTTCTTGCCCGATAATGCAGTGGAAAATAGCGAAATTGATCCCCTTCGCATCTTTCAATTGTCGCGTAAGTACTTGGTTTTTAAGCTGGAGAACTCTGAGTTGCCTTTGTAAAACAAGAACCTGAGGGTCTGGAGAGTTTGGTGGCATTGGTAGGGTTGTCTGGAGGAAGCTATTAGCATGAACATTGCCCGGTCTTCAGGATTGGGTTTACTGACGGGTTGGGCTTCTGAATTAGGAATCATCTTCATATCCATAACCACTGGATTTGCCGGGTCGGAGCTAGAGGCCGGTATGAAGTATCGAGCTCCGGGTGGCAGAGTTGCCATCATGTTTCCGCTCCCCGCGGTTGCATTTCCTTGCGTTGACGGCATAACAGCCATAACATTAGGCTCTGGAGGCCCCTTCATCTTTATTTCAGTCTGCGGTGGCTGGACATTGAGTGGAGATTGTTGTTGACGAGCCATCTGAAGGCGCTTTTTGTTTTGCAGCTCGAGGAGCCTCAGCTGTTGCTCATAGTCTTGCTGAGCTAAACTGGTTGCAAGTTTCGGTTGTTCTTGACGGTTCATCTCAGAAAGTTGGTTGCTTTGTGCCTCAAGGTGCGGCGACTGGGTATTGAGTTTGGATTGTTCTTGACGAGCCATCTCAAGGCGCCTTTTGTTCTGCGCCTCGAGGAGCCTCAATTGCAAGTCATAGTCAGGTTGGGTTGAACCAGTTGCAGTTTCCGGCTGTTCTTGACGAGCCATGACAAGGCGGGTTTTGGTCTGCTCCTCAAGAAGCTTCCATCGCGACTCATATCTTTGTTGTAACAAATTAATTTCAGGCTCCGGTTGTTCTTGAAGAGTCACCTCCAAAGGTTTTTTCCCTTGTGCCTCAAGGCGCATCAATTGCGCCTGATAGGCTTCTAGGGGCGTGCTAGCTGCAGGTTCCGGAGTTTCTTCGTGCATCTGGAAGTCTCCAAGAGACATATTGTCGACGATATCTTTGTCTGAGCCCGCGGCTTCTTTATCAAACACCATACAATTGGCGTCGCTCAGCGATTCTGGAGAGGCGACATCTTGCGGGGCTTGTGGGCTATCCGTGGTAGAGCTTCGCAGTGCAGACTCGTCAGAGATAACATGATGCTTTGCTGCATCGTGTTTTCTCACCCCGTCTTGAGTGCTGCTCTCATCCATAGAGGACTGTCGTTGCTCTGATGCATCGAACGGTAGGGGTCTTATATCGGCGACCCTGGGCACCAACTCTTCTTGTCCTTCCAGCTGAGACATGGACATCCCAGCTTACGGTTCGAATATGAGTAAATGAGAGACTTAAGCCATTGGGAGGAAGACAATACCTGATGCAGAGACGGCGAATGAATTGATGAAGTTGGGCCTGAGTTGCTTGCCGAATACAAAAATGTAACGCTGCAATTGAATGCTGACGTGAAGAGTGAAGTGCAGCCTTTAAATGGAGGGGGGTTTCACAAATGAGGCTGAGTCAATGTTGGTTGGAAAGGCGAGACAAACATCGACTGACATGTGCTTTTAGGCATCCAACCTTGTTGTATACTGTAGTGCACTGTCCCCTCTTATGCGTATGTTAACGGATCCTTCGTAAATTTGGCCCGCATCTCATGGCATTGGCTGCGGGGATAGGCGCTGTCGGAGATAGAATGTAGCGTGTCTGTCAATTAAATAGAAGGACAAAGGGACAGTACTTGAAATTATAATCTCCAAAGACATTGCAAAAGATGGATGGCAAATCCTGGTCCGCACCGAGATGTAGGTGTTTAAATGATTCGGATTGGTTACAGAGAGTTTCCGAAGAATGAAACTGCTCCATTGCGTCGCTTATTAGTGCCGAGACAAGAAGCCGAAAACCAGCGACAACTAATGAGGAATATTTAGTCATTCTGATAAAGTGGTCACGATGGTTAGTTAGTATCCATCATGGCTGGTTTGCTCTAAAAGGTGAATACTAGCCAGCATCCGAAGTCTGTTATCAAGCATCTCGTGTCTCGGATTTAAAGCTACATACACAAGTCGTGAATTGTAATGGCAGAAAGTAGAAGAATATCGCCATGGAGGTAGCAATAGCAGCAGACACTAGAACAAAGTATCAATAGTAATGGCAGTAGCAGGTACCTAAAGAGCCAGGTGTCTAATACCTACTAGACAAGTAAGTATCTCAAATAAAAGGCTTCCTTTCGCATTCTGTTGACATACTTGGGGTGCTGGCTACTATCAATACTAGCTTGGTGTAATTTCGGTGACAGCTAACGCTAATTCAGTATGTTTCTGGATGCGTAATTGGAAGGACTTGCTGCACGCCTTTAATCCATGTGGCAATAGGCTACCGCGATGCCATCTAGTGAGATGGCTTCAAGTCACTTGGATAGAATCATGTTGACTTGTCTCGTGAAAAATGCTTAGCATATCTCTTTCGCAATAATTTACTTACTACTATATGTCCGTACAGAATCAAGAAATCAAGCGCGCGATACTTCTTGTGCCGAAACCTTTGTGTATTGGTTGGATGAGTTGATAAAGAAGGTCGTCTTGGTTGGTTACACACCTCTGGAATGATAACCAATGGGCATGATGGCCAATGATTTGCGACTGACACGGTGACAACTAATTGTAGGGAATCTATCGAGGTCGCTGCCCAAGAGCATTTATGACATGCATGGCACATTGAATAACGCTACACTATCAACTGTTGTGTGGTGAAGACTTCATTATACACATGTATAACATACAGCTAGCATGAAGTAGCCGTCAGATTAACTGGATACCATATGGAATTCCAGCCCTTTCTCAACCGCCGCACGCGACGGCTCCCACATGGCGATCGAAATGATGACCGCCTTCTGATTCGCTCAGAGCTCAAGATGATGCCAATCTGGCAACTTATGAGATCACCACATTATTTCGCCAGCCAGATCATGTCCACTATAGCTGCTAGAATGCTGTCATGTCTCAGCCATTTCTGACGCTAAGCCCTAGCGTCTGGCACAAGCACTGCAGCCTCTGAGCATCGTCAGCATGATGTGACCGGAGCATGTGGCAGGGCTGTCAATACCCTTTCCTCTCAAAGGCTATTTCAAGTGCCGTTCCATGCTATTTCAGTTAATTATCATGAATCTATGAATCACAACCATGCATAATTACGTATCCATCACCCCCAAACGCTCACAAGACACCCCGGATGCTGGGGCCGCCTCCTCGGAGGTACTAGAATCCAAGAGACGTCGTGTAGGTGTTTCAATAGCCTGCAACGCCTGCCGTCGCAAAAAGATCCGGGTATGTTTTTTATTATTCGAAATGCAAAGTTATCATTGATTGAAGTTAACATTCCCAGTGCGACGGCCAAAGACCAGTTTGTTCAGCTTGTGAGAATACACAGAGCGATTGCGTGTACAGGGATGAATCTGCAATATCGGAAGAGTCTCAATCGCTACTTCTCGAAGTAATTCGCCTGCTGAACGAACTTCCGGACGACAAAGTCTTGGACAAACTCAGGAGTCTGAAAAAAGAGGGCGACGCTTCCGCTGTCCTCTCCAGGCTAAGAGACAAAGCTAGCAGTCTGCAAATATCTGATCCCAGTTTCGAAGCGGCAACGATGAGCGATGCATTTCAATCTTTGGAGCTGGGACCTCAGTATCCAAATGCATATCCTGCAACACCAAGTCTGAGCCTAGAAACCCTAGAAGAGGCCACGTACCAGCAGCTTGTACATACAGCGAGGAGAGGTTCGGGTGCAGAGGCTATGCAAGGCACAACACAGCATGAAGCACTACCCGAAGCAGTACCCGAACCTCCTCTTTGCGATAGTCGTCTCGCCCAATTAGATATAAGCAATTGGACGAATGTGATGATTAGTAATGAGTATGCTGCTCGTGCAATCTCTCTATATTTGGAAACAGATCACCCTCTTCTGGGATTCTTCGAGCCAAACTTGTTTGTAAGTAGCCTGACGGCGGGCAAGACAGACTACTGCTCCCCAATGCTTGTCAATGCGCTTCTTTATTGGGCATGCGTAAGTACTAG